>OY757558.1:4034676-4042176 GCA_963584105.1 Alviniconcha strummeri | reverse complement strand
TTTTGGAGGATCTTACATCACTCCCTTCCGACGGGTTCTTTTGTTTTAAAATAATTGTGCAGTCGTTCATAAAGTAGCACAAGGTGCGATTCCCATGCAGATTCGGTATATACTCATATATTTCATCCACCATATCAGGATTGGACCATTGCACATGTTTAAGTTAATTAGTTCTTGGATTTGTATACCTCATCAACCGCACAAGGTCACTTCAGGACAAATCAGTCACAGTTTCTTACGAGCAAAAAGCTGGCTCATTGTTCTACACAGAACGCTGCATCACTGTCCCCCTGCCCAACACCACTGTCCGTTGCACACAACCACTGTCCCACTGCCCAGCACCACTGCACGACTGTCCCCCTGCCCACCACCACTGTCCCACTGCCCATTGCCAATGCATCACTGTCTCCCTGCCCACCACCACTGCACCACTGTCTCTCTGTTCACCACCATTGCACCACTGTCCCACTGCCCACCACCACTGTCCCGCGCACACCACCACTGTCCCCCTGCCCAGTACCACTGTCCCACTGCCCAGTACCACTGTCCCCCTGCCAACTACCACTGTCCCCTTGCCCACCACCACCACTGTTCCCCTCCCCACCACCACTACACAACTGTCTCCCTGCCCACCACCTCTGCACCACTGCCTCCCTGCCCACCACCACTGCACCACTGCCTCCTTACCCACCACCACTACCCACCACTACTGCACCACTGTCCCCTGCCCACCACCACCACTGTCCCCTGCCCACCACCACCACTGTCTCCCTGCCCACCACCGACTGTCCCCCTGCCCACCACCACCACTGTACCCCTGCCCACCACCACCACTCTCTCCTTGCCAACCACCACTGCACCACTCTCTCCCTGCTCACCACCACCACTGTCCACCTGCCCACCGCCACTGTCCCATGCCCACCACTACCACTGTCCCACTGCCCAACACCACCACCACTATCTCCCTGCACACCAACACCACTGTCCCACTGCCCACCACCACCACCACTGTCCCCCTGCCCACCACCACCAATGTCTCCCTGCCAACCACCACCATTCTCTCCATACCCACCACCACCACTGTCCCCCTGCCCACCACCACCATTGTCTCCATGCCCACCACCACTGTCCCACTGCCCACCACCACCACCACTGTCACTCTGCCCCCCACTACCACTGTCCCACTGTCCCCTTGCCCACCACCACCACTGTTCCCTTGCCAACCACCACCACTGTACCACTGCCTACCACAACCACCACTGTCCCCCTGCCCACCACCACTGTCTCCCTGGCTACCACCACCATTGTCCCACTGCCAACCACCATTGTCCCACTGACCACCAACACTGCCCCTGCCGACCACCACCACTGTCCCCCTGCCCACAACCACAGTCTCCGTGCCCACCACCACTGTCCCACTGCCCACTACCACTGTCCCTCTGCCCACCAGCACCACTGTCCCACTGCCCACAATACTGTGCCCCTGCCCACCACCACCACTGTCCCCCTGCCCACCGCCACCACTGTCCCCCTGCCCACCACCACCACTGTCCCCCTGCCTACCACCACCACTGTCCCCCTACCCACCAACAGTGTGCCCCTGCCCACCACCGCCACTGTCCTCTGCCCACCACCACTCTCCCTCTGCCCACCACCACTGTCCCACTGCCCACCAATACTGTGCCCCTGCCCACCACCACCACTGTACTCTTCCCACCACCACTGTCCCCCTGCCCACCACCACTGTCCCACTGCCCACCACCACTGTCCCACTGCCCACCACCACTGCACCACTGTCGCCCCTGCCTACCACGACTGTCCCCCTGTGCACCACCACTGTCCCACTGCCCACCACCACTATTTCCATGCCCAGTACGATTATCCCCCCAGCCCACCACCTTTGTCCCACTGTCCACCACCACTGTCTGCATCAACACCACTGTCCCCCTCCCCACCACCATTGTCTCCCTTGCTCAGTACCACTGTCCCACTGCCCAGTACCACTGTCCCACTGCTAAACACTACTTTCCCCCTGGTCAACACCACTGCACCACTTTTCTACGTCTTCACCACCATTCCACCATTGTCTCCCTGCCCACCACCACTGCACCAATGTCCCCCAGCCCACCACTACCACTGTCTCCCTGCCCACCACCACCACTGTCCCCCTGCCCACCACCACTGTCCCCCTGCCCACCACCACTACTGTCCCCCTGCCCACCACCGCTGTCCCACTGCCCACCACCACTGTCTCCCTGCTAACAACCACCACTGTCCCCCTGCCCACCACCACTGCCCCCCCCCCCCCCTGCCAGCCACCACCACAGTCCCCCTGCCCACCACCACTGTCCCCCTGCCTACCACCACTGTCCCCCTGCCCACCACCACTACTGTCCCCCTGCCCACCACCACCACTGTCCCTCTGCCCACCACCACTGTCCCACTGCCCACCACCACTGTCCCACTGCCCACCACCGCTGTCTCCTGCCCACCACTACTGTCCCACTCCCCACCACCACTGTCCCCCTGCCCACCACCACTGTCTCCCTGCCCACCACCACCACTGTCTCCCTGCCCACCACCACTGTCCCACTGCCCACCACCACTGTCCCACTGCCCACCACCGCTGTCTCCTGCCCACCACTACTGTCCCACTCCCCACCACCACTGTCCCCCTGCCCACCACCACTGTCTCCCTGCCCACCACCACCACTGTCTCCCTGCCCACCACCACTGTCCCACTGCCCACCACCACTGTCCCACTGCCCACCACCGCTGTCTCCTGCCCACCACTACTGTCCCACTCCCCACCACCACTGTCCCCCTGCCCACCACCACTGTCTCCCTGCCCACCACCACCACTGTCTCCCTGCCCACCACCACTGTCCCCCTGCCCACCACCACTGTCTCCCTGGCCACCACCACCCCTGTCCCTCTGCCCACCACCACTGTCCCACTGCCAACCACCACTCTCCCACTGCCCACCACAATTGCACCACCACCACTGCACCACTGTCCCACTGCCCAGCGCCACTGTCCCACTGTCCACCACCACTGTGTCCCTGCCCACCACCACTGTCCCCCTGCCCAGTACAACTGTCCGACTGCCCAGTACCACTGTCATCCTGCCAACCACCACTGTCCTCCTACGAACCACCACTGTCCCCCTGCCCACCACCACTGTCCCACTGCCCACCACCACCACTGTCCCCCTGCCCACGACCACAACTGTCCCCCTGCCCACCACCACTGTCCCACATATCAAACACACACACACACACACACACACACACACACACACACACACACACCACATACACGCACACACATATCAAACACACACACACACACACACATACACACACACACACACACACACACACACGCACACACACACACCACACACACGCACACACATCAAAAACACACACACACACACACACACACACACACACACACACACACACACACACACACACACACCGAACCGACTCGCACTTCCCATAAGCTGTGAGATGGTGACACGACATGACCTGCCTGCTTTCAACAAGGGCAAGAACTCTCGGCACACCTGAAAAAACGACTGACCTGGTTGGGGTTGCCGACTCTTCCCGAGGTCAAGGGGTCACAGTCCTGCTGAACGTAGTAGGCGAAGTGGTCAAACTGGAACGGAATTGTCATCTTGGTCAAACTG
Organism: Alviniconcha strummeri; assembly: GCA_963584105.1. NCBI lineage: Eukaryota > Metazoa > Mollusca > Gastropoda > Provannidae > Alviniconcha > Alviniconcha strummeri. The sequence goes on along the minus strand of OY757558.1, from coordinate 4,038,482 downwards.
TAACATATTGTCATCTTGGTCAAACTGGGATAGATATTGTCATCTTGGTCAAAGGACTACGGCAGCAATGACACCGACAAAGTTGAGACCAGAACGAACGGTCAGGGTTGAAACTGCAACAGACACTGTCGTCTTGGTCAAATGACTATGGCAACGATAATGACGATGACGACGATGAGAGACCAGCGTCTCCCTCTCTCATCATCATCTCTCCCCCTCTCTCTCCCTCTCTCAAAGAAGCCAAGGTAATACCATTGTACAAGTCCGGCGAAAGATCTGACCCATCCAATTACAGGCCTATCTCAATTCTTTCTGTTCTCTCAAAACCTGTAGAAAAGCATATCAATGAACATATAATGAAACATTTTCTGACCAATGACTTGCTCCATAAAAACCAGTCTGGATTTAGGCCAAACCACTCTTGTCACACAGCCTTAACAGAACTCATAGATGCCTGGCTGTCAGATGTAAATTTAAACAAGCTTTGAGGTGCTTTGTTTATTGATTTTGCTAAAGCGTTTGATGTTATCAGACATAACTTACTGTTAAAGAAGATGAACCTTTATGGGCTAACAACTGATACACTTAACTTGATCTGGTCATTCTTATCTGACCGCCATCAAGTAGTTTCTGTTAAAAATAAGCAATCAGAAGTCAAGCCAGTTGAATTTGGTGTTCCACAAGGATCTGTTTTAGGACCTCTCTTATTTTCAATCTATATTAATGATCTCCCTCTGCATATATCATCTGGAAGGTGTGATATGCTAGCCGATGACACAACAATCCACACTTCTGGGAGAGATGTCCCCTCAATAGTTGCTACACTCCAGTCATGCGTTTCGGACATTATTGAATGGACCCATATCAATCATATGTCTCATAATCCATCCAAGACTAATTACATGATATTAACAACGCGTCAGAAACGTCAAATATTAAGCTCGCCACCCGTCCAGTTATTGGTCGGTAACAAGCAACTACACGAAGTTAGTGAACAAAAACTTTAACAATCTCACATACGTTATCTGTGCCAATCACTAGCGAAAAGGGTTTATCAGTCAGCAAAAATTATGAACTTCCTCACCTTTCGTGCTCGAAAAACATTTTTCCAAGCCCATATCCAGTCACGTATAGACTATGCCTCAACTCTCTGGGACTCCGCAAGTGAGTCTCTATTAAAGCCTTTAAAATCCTTACACAGAAGAGCAGTCAAGATAATATTGCTAAAAAACACTAGCCTCACAAACGATGACTACAAGAAAACTACAATCCTTCCCCTCAAAGACAGACTGATGTATATTAAAGCTCGCTTTATGCACAAAATCCTCTGGGGTAAGGCACCCACTTATCTCGTAAAAAGAGTGTCTATAAACCTTTATTCCAGAAATTACTCAAGAAAGCTTAATGTACCCATGCCTAGATTAGATTTATTTGAATCAAGCCTAATGTATTCTGCACCGACTCTCTGGAATTCACTACCTGTTGCACTGACAGAACCAAGTATAGTGTCGGTCTTTAAACATCGACTGTCGACACGTATGCTAACTTCTCTAGTTACAACTTAAAATAAGGAAAAAGTATCACTTTAATGCTCCATTTTTCTTAAAAGTACAGGCTGTTTTTCCATTATTATTAAATCTTTACTTTTAATGCATTATGCCCCCTGTATAATTATGCTCCACATTTATACTCCATGACTTGCTAATCAGTTGTTGTTTTTGCATTTAGTTGTTTCCTCATTTTATATAAATGTAGTATATTTGATTATGAATATTCTGTCCTTTCTTATTTTTTTCTCCTTCTTTTGCTCCCCCCCACCCCCATTTATGTTAAGGTGTACTATTGTTTTATTTTGTTTCCTACCCCCCCCCCCCCTCCGCGTTTATTTTCCGTGACCTGAACGTCAGTGTCAGCGTGTGTGTTAAAAAAAAAAGTTTCATACTTTTTGTACCTTATAAATTGATATATATATATATGTTCAGCGCTCTCTCTCTCTCTCTCTCTCTCTCTCTCTCTCTCTCTCTCTCTCTCTCTCTCTCTCTCCCCTTTATATATATATATTTTTAAATTTATTTATGTGTAGCTTAGAAAAGCCTAGTTGTTAGACATGTTTTAAGTTTTTTGTTGCTTTGTTTGTTCTGTCTCTGTCTCTGTCTCTCTCTGTCTCTCTCTGTGTCTGTCTGTCTGTCTGTCTGTCTGTCTGTCTGTCTCTCTGTCTCTCTCTCTCTCTCTCTCTCTCTCTCTCTCTCTCTCTCTCTCTCTCTCTCTCTCTCTCTCGTAATATTTGTTATTATTTATGTGTAGCTTAGGAAAGACTAGATGTTAGACATGTTTTAAGTTTTGTTGCTTTGTTTGTTCGATTTCCCCCAACGTTTTCGTCCTAAACGGATATGAACTAATATCCTGTACCCTTTCGATGTATTTTTTTTAGTTTTGTTGTATCTGAAATACATGTGTGTGTGTGTGTGTGTGTGTGTGTGTGTGTGTGTGTGTGTGTGTGTGTGTGTGTGTGTGTGTGTGTAGTATTGGTAGAATTAGTCCCTCATGGGCGAGGGCTGGATGTAAAAAGACCCTGTGTCTACTCCTCTACCCTCGTAAAATAAAGTTTATTCATTCATTATCTCTCCCTCTCTCCCTCTCTCTCCCTCTCTGTCTCTCTCTGTCTCTGTCTCTGTCTCTGTCTCTGTCTCTCTCTCTCTCTCTCTCTCTCTCTCTCTCTCTCTCTCTCTCTCTCTCTCTCTCTCTGTGTGTGTGTCGAGTAGTCCCTTGCCTGGGTGAGGGCTAGGTGTACAAAAGCATACATGTTTATCTATTACCCTCGTAAACAAGAACTGTATTGTATCTTCTCTCGGTAACATCGAGGGCCTCCTCGATAGACATGAAGAATTCCAGACAACGAAGTAAAAGGTCGTAACACTGAGTGATAAGTAAAACTCACTCGAAGAACTTGATCCTGCCCCAGTCATCGTTGATCCGCCACACAACGTCCATACCGCCCACACGAAGTGCGCCCTGTCGTGCAAATAAAGTGTACGTGTGATGCAAACCACACGCCCTGTCGTGCAAATCAAGTGTACGTATGATGCAAACCAGACTCCCTGTCGTACAAATAAAGTGTACGTATGATGCAAACCACATGTCCTGTTGTGCAAATAAAGTGTACGTGTGATGCAAACCACACGCTCGCTCTGTCGTGCAAATACACCCTGTGGTGCAAATAAATTGTATGAGTGATGCAAACCACAAGTTCTGTCGTGCAAATTGAGGGTACGCGTGATGCAAACCAAACACCCTGTCTTGCAAATAAATTGTATATGTGATGCAAAACGCACGCCCTGTGGTACAACTAAATTGTATGTGACGCAAACAACACGCCCTGTGGTGCAAATAAATTGTACGTGCGATACAAATAATACGCCCTGTGGTGCAAATAAAGTGTACATGTGATGCAAACCAGACGCCCTGTCGTGAAAATTAATAGTACTCATGATGCAAACCACACGCCCTGTCGTGCAAATAAATTGTACATGCGATGCAAACCACACGCCCTGTCGTACAAATAAATTGTACCTGTGATGCAAATCACACCCCCTGTGGTGCAAATAAAGTGTACTCGTGAAGTAAACCACACGCCCTGTCGTGCAAATAAATTGTACGTGTGGTGCAAACCACACGCCCTGTTTGTATTTTCTGTACGCGGTCTGGGTCTCGTCATGTTTCAGATGGCGACAATTCACTCTGAGGCTAGCATGTAAATGTATGAATGTTCGTGTTTATTTGTGAAGCTAATGACTATGCGCGCTCTT
>OY757558.1:4027064-4029564 GCA_963584105.1 Alviniconcha strummeri | reverse complement strand
TCGTACTATTATTGGTCGTTTTCAAGAGACATCATGGCAGTGAAGGGGTTAAACCTTATAAACAAATTCGGTTTTCTTCCTTTGACAGGAGAAAACTCAGTTGTCTGCCTTTACAGAAGAAGATTTGGTTGTCTTCCATCGACAGAGTAAAACTTTGTGGGACAGAAGAAAATTCAGTTGTCTTTCTTTGGCAGAAGAAAATCTGGTTGTGTTTCTTTAACAGAAGAAAACTCGGTTGTCTGCCTTTGACAAATACAGAACGAGTACTCTTTCATTGATTTATTTTTTATTTAGAAAGTAAACTAAAAATATTTAAAAAAAGAAAAGAAAGAAAAGAAATCAATACACTCAGTCTCAGTGACAATGTTTCGTATCTCGTTCACACTAATGCTGTCACACACTTACTGTAAGTATAACCAACCCCCCCCCACACACACACACACACACACACACACGCGCGCGCGCGCATACACGCGCGCACACGCATACACACGCGCACACACACACACACAGCAGCAGCAGCAGCACCACCACCACCACCCCCACTACCACCACCACCACCACTACCATCAACACCACCACCACTACCACCACCACCACCATCAACACCACCACCACAACCACCACCATCAACACCAGCACCAACACCACACGGACAGTGCGGGACGGGGACGAACCTCAAAGCTGCTGGTCATCTTCAGCGGATGGAGGAGAGGGACGAAGACGAGGGCGGCGATGATAATGGCGAGGCTGATGCCGCCCAGGTGGACGAAGTACTCGGTGCCCGCCGTGTACATCTCCGCCGGTGTGCCCAGGATCGTGATGGCCGATTGGAAGGACACCTGGTCACACACACACACACACACACACACACACACACACACACACACACACACACACACACACACACACACACACACACACACATGCGCGCGCATACACACACACACATGCGCGCGCGCGCACACACACACACACACACACATGCGCGCGCATACACACACACATATACACACGCACGCACGCACACACAAATATGTATATATTTATGTGCACACGCACGCACGCACACACACACACACACACACACACACACACACACACACACACACATATATATATGCACACACACACACACACACACACACACACACACACACACACACACACACACACACACACACGCACACACACGCACACACACAGAGTTTGGTCCGTTTCATGGGATGTGGGGGGGGGGGGGGAGACGAAAAGAGAGACGCTGACGACGATTACGATGAAAACAACGAGGGTGATGACACACACCTGCATACTCCTACCAACGAAATCGATACAGAAGCAAAAGCACATGTTCAGTACCGCCCACCCTTGGACCGCTGTAACAACCAAACAGGCCGTGATGACGACAACGACCTCGACGGCAAATAATTATGGGCGGTTCAGGCGGGGTTGTTAACTCCCTTGCCTTTTACCCGGCATCGCTTAAGTCCGTTGGCCGCTTTTACTTCCGGTGCATACTTTCCTCATAATGGAAGGGGGTGACAGTGAATCTGCGAAGTTTACACTGCCAACTTTAAGTCTTTTTTAAGGCCTGTAGTCAGAATGTGTCTGGCAACAAGCAACAACATGTTGCTCGTGCTATAGTATGCCTAAAACCGCATTTTTTCCGCGAACTCGCTATTTTCTGGTCAGCCGAAAAACGATGTAAAGACACATTTTTCCACCTTCCATCACTACCCCGTGTAATTTTTGCAACTGCAACAGTGGTGGTATTTGTACTGCTTGGCAATACTGCTATTTTGTCCTCGGGTGTCGGCTGACATAATTATTAGGAACAAGCTGAGACCAACGCGTGAGCATGGTTCATTATTGCTTTACGTCCATGGAAACCATAAAGCTCGTTAGGATGGAAAGCCCAGGACGGCCGCCTCGACTTTCACACAGCTCCTGAACACTGAGGCAACTCTTGGTTAAACTTCCATTGTTATACACAGCGTGAACCAACGCCTACTCAGAAGTCGGCCTGGAAGTGACAGCTGCGACTTTTTTTTCTTTTTATTTCGCGACTTCTTGCGCGAAAGATTACGAAGGGCATTCACACCAGCCTTCACTGGTGCACACCAGCCTTCACTGAACCGCCCAATACTGACCAGAATAGAGATGGCCACGGGAACGATGCTCAGACTGCGATTGGCCAGCAGGAACTCCTTCGTCGTCTTCTGCTTGCTGCCGCGACAGCCGTAGAAAATGCCGATGGCGGCCGACACGGCCAGCATGAGGGTGAAGACCACGTAGTCCCATGACACGAAACGGTGCTGCTCCGCCATGGCTGACTTTCCCTCGCTGATGCTGCTGTGGTGCTTTGCTGGTGTCAGTGGTGGTGGTGGGTGGTGGGTGGTCTAGTTTGTTAGGCGGTGATGATTAGTCTTGGTGATTGTGTGGTGGTGGTAGAGGTGGTGGTGATGCTGGTGGTGGTGGTGGTGGCTGTTGGTGTGGTTGG
>OY757558.1:4017064-4022064 GCA_963584105.1 Alviniconcha strummeri | reverse complement strand
GTCACTTCCTGTGGACCTCTGGGGGCGGGGCCGCGATGCGGAATGAGCCCTGGGTGTGGCCGGAGGTGAGGGATGCCGGGACGAGCGGCGCGGGAGCAGTGCCTCTGAGGTCGGCACAGTTGATGGGACAGCAAAAAAAAAAAAAAAAAAAAAAAAAAAAAAAAAAAAACGTCCAATGACAGAGCGATCATATATCTAGTGCGGAAGTTAGTAATAACCTGCCTCAGGTTTAATATCCTTTTTCAGGCTCAGCACATTGCAGGAGAGGCCAACGTACTGGCAGACCACCTGTCACGGCTACAAGTCAGCGCCTTCCTGGCTAAAGCCCCTTCGGCATCGAGACAGCCAGAAGCAGTTCCTCCACTTCCTCACTTGCCAGTCTGACAACTACACTTGCAACACTGGTGGACTTCGCTTTAGCACCAGCTTCACAGGCATGCTATCGACGGGGATGGAATTTGTATGTCCAATTTGCACAGGAGTATTCCACCAGTGAGCAGTTCCCAGTTCGGGTGTCCAACCTCGCCCTGTTCATTGCATACTTGGTCAACCAGACATATAAACCCTCTACCATATCATCCTACGTGCCAGTAATAGCATATGTCCACAAATTAAAAGCAATCTCCGATCCAGCAAGCTCTTTCCTCATCCTCAAACTGTTGCGTGCCTGCCATAAGCAGCAGAAAAATGTCGACACTCGTATGCCTATTGTGAAACCAATGCTGGAACGTCTCATGCTCACACTGGTGCACACAGGCACAGATCATTACCGCCAGCACCTCTTCCAAGCAATGTTTGCTCTTGCCTTCTATGCCTTCCTGAGAACTGGAGAAATTACAACCAGAGGAAATGATAGACACAATGCTCATCTAATACAGCAAAACCAAATTAGAATGCAAACAAAGCACTTTGACCTCAGATTTATCTCCTACAAACAGTCAAGGTCAACCCTTCTCACTTTCGGTCATGGAAGCACAGGGGCAGGGCCCATGCCCTGTCCGGGTAATGCAAGCTTATTTAGAATCGGGGTGATAGGCCTGGCCCACTATTCCAGTATGTCACAGGCCATGCCGTCCTGAGAAATGACTTCAACAAGGAGCTGAGGCAGGCTCTACAATGTTGTGACCTTGACCCTATAACCTTCAAGAGCCACAGTTTCCGCATCGGGGCAGCTACTACAGCAGCACAGCTTGGGATGTCTGACAGCCAGATTAGGACGCTGGGTCGCTGGAAATCAGATGCATTCAAACAGTACATCCCCTGCGCAGCCCTGACTTCTACACTGTAAATAACAGACACCTGGGGGGGGGGGGGGAGGTACTCCACACTCTTCTGCGAGTCTCGAGGGTTCTCTGAGATCTCAGTTGTGCCTCAGGCAAGGTTTATCGTGAGTTAACCCTGAGGTTGTATATATAGATATCATGTCAACATAGTATGTGGTCATGTTCCATCAGCTGGGAAGGTGTTCAGGAAGATTAGCAGGTCTGGGGCATGATATTAGTGCCCAGGTGTAGATGCAGTGGTTCTTTGGCTTGTGAAAAGAGAAACACCTTGCAGGGTGCCCAGAACTATAATATAGGTCTTGAAGGGGCTCCAACCCCAAGGCCTAAGGTTTCGTAAAACATATTTTGTTTTCCGTGTTAATGTGACGTATGATTCACTAAGTTCAATGTACTGCCATGGTGTCAGGTTAGTTGCACTTTTGGAAGTTTGATCACCTATATATGTAAAGTATGTAGGGCCTGCCAACCTCAGCTGAGAGCCCGGTTGTAAGGGCTCTTGGCCCAGGTCCGGGGGAGAACATGTTGTATGCCTAGATACTGCCGTCTCTTTTGGTGTTGATTGCAGGTAGAAGGGAGAGAACCTCCACTCTGCCTCCAGTCACACGTGTCCTGGGAGCAACGCACAGGCCTGCGGTGCACACGGACAACTGCAGCGCCTGGGACCGGACCCACTGGGCTGCCGGGCGTTGCTTGCACGTGACACAAACAACAACAACAAACAAACAATTGTCCCATGCACCCATGTGGTTTTTGTTGCTGTTGTAATTTTTTCTCAGTGGTTGAGTGTTGTTTTCTTTGGTTCCTTTCTGCAGGTTAAAAATTTTGACGCCGTAGACAACTCTGTTGGTCTGTTTCCTTTCTTCATGGCGCTACACTGTAATACCAGAGAGTCTGGTCTTGCTGCTTGATGGCGTTTACAAAAATGAAAGGTACCAACTGACTAAAGAGCATAAAATTATGTCACCAGGGGAGATCACTGGTGAAAAATTTCAGTCTCTGCAATAATTTGTACAAAAGTGTGGTACTTTCGTTAATTTGGTTGCACAGCTTAGTGTGCCAAATTTATAATAAACAAATGTCACAACTAGTGGCCTACAGCGGCAATATCTGTGTCTGAGTTGTTTTATGTAATGAATGTGGGGGTTGACAGTTAGGGCGACGTTCAGCCAGCATAAAGTAAGCCATGGTTCCCATGGCAACCTTTATGAAGAAGAGCAGGAGCAATGTTGTAGCGTTCTGGTAGGGGCGCTGTGTGGGGAACTAAGAATTCCAAGCTCTGCTGGTCATGTGCTGGCGTCACTTTGGCTGGAACCACTGGTCAGCCAAGGCAGTCAAGAAATTTTCCTGGTCCCACCTCCAACCCCTACTTACCTCCTGCGCCTGCATATTTACATTAGTGCGTTTGTTCTTCATTTTAATGGTGTTGTTGTTCTTGTGTGATGTTGTTTTTCAGCTACAGTTGCCATGTTGGGACCTACTCTCATTACAATTGCAAGTTTGTCCAGGGGTAAGTCAACACCACACATTCCAGCCTCGGTCAGTGCACTCTGCAAATGGCATTGAAACTAGAAGGGTACATTACATTGTTAATGTGCCCTCCTCAGCCATAAACCAGGCTGAATCATCCATATAACCTAGTCTGCATTGGAAAAAACCTACTTCCCTTTCTCCTCACGAGGTTTGGGTTCCAGCCGGCAGCTCAGGTTCCTGGTTATTTTACCAAGCTTGACCGCGAGTAGTGTTGGTGCGTACTTGAACAACACCTTGTTTGTAACTTCATAGCATCTATGTCGCGTTGTCTATTTTCTTGAACTTTGTTCGATACCAGGCGGCTTCTACATAACTTCATACTCATGTCATGTTGTCCATTCTTGCCGTTACCAAGCTCAACCTTGAGTGTTTATTCGAACAACACCTTCCAGTTTATAACTTCACAGCTTTGTCAGAAATCCATAGCGAGGTCACGTTGGCTTTTTTCTTAACTTCATTCTATATCAGTGGGCTACTACATAACTTCATGCTCATGCCTGCCCTGTTGTCCATTCTAGGCGTTTACAGCCCCAATATGAAAGATGCCAACTGATTAAAGAGCATATGTCACCAGGAGAGATCACGGGCAAACAATTTCAGTCTGCAATAATTGGTACGAAAGTGTGGTACTTTCGCTACTTTGGTTGCACAGCTTAGTGTGCCAAATTCATAATAAATAAATGTCACAACTAGTGGCCTATAGCGGCAATATCTGTGTTTGAGTTGTTTCGTGTAATGAATGTGTGGGTTGACAGTTAGGGCGACGCTCAGCCAACATAAAGGATACAATTATAGAAGCTCAAACAGCTTAGATGTACCGGCCTGTGTAAAACAAATGTTCGCCTTCAGAATCAGAGTCGTGAACAGCTGGAACTCGTTGCCGCCAGAGATTGTCGACACCCCATTCGTGCAGGCTTTCAAGAGCAGGTTCAACACCAGTGGGGAAGACAAGACATTTCTTCACTGAGTTTTGCCCACCCACGCAGAGACCTCAGTGTTGAACGTTAAGTTAAAATAGCTTTGGCTGGCAAAAACCACATAACGGCTTTTAGCAAGTAAAACTGATTACCATATCATATCATTAAGTCTCCCGTTGATGAGTTCAAAATGGCTGAGGCAGCAAACAACAGGTACAGCAATTTAAGTAGTAAATAACAAGAAGACCACAGTAGGGACAGATGCAAGTACAGAAGGGACAGGTGCACTATCATAGGTTACTGCTCTAGGACTGGCCAGTCACAAAACAACAAGCAACCAGGAAGATATCACTGTTTAGAAACAAAACTCGTAGCAAGCAACCAGGAAGATATCAGTAACCATCGCTATATCTAAAAATATAGGAGAGTGACGGTCAGAGGGGTTTGTTTCAAATATCTGTGTGTGTGTGTGTGTGTGTGTGTGTGTGTGTGTGTGTGTGTGTGTGTGTGTGTGTGTGTGTGTGTGTTTGCTAGTCATCTAGAATGTATGTCATGCGCACAAATATGACGTATTTTATAATCAAATTGCGTTTTGCAGGAATCAGTCAAGCCGACCAGGCAGGCCTTGAAAAGGCCCCAAGATGGCCAAACATTTGCAATAAAAGCTTCCAAAACCAAGACATGTTCGGACTTTTTTTTTATACTCTCTCTCTCTCTCTCTCTCTCTCTCTCTCTCTCTCTCTCTCTCTCTCTCTCTCTCTCTCTCTCTCTCTCTCTCGACATATACTGGTCCAAAGCAAGAGAAGGTGCGAAAGCCATGAGTCTTGTGTTTGTATTGCTGGATTTTTCGCAGGTGGATAATACATGTAAAAATTATATATACATACCCACATGCTGAAAATCCAACAATACAAACACAAGACTCCTGGCCTTTGCACCTTCTCTTGCGTTGGGTCCCACATTTGGAATTCACTCCCACAAGACCTTAGCCGTTGCTCAACAGTGTCATCTTTTGAAGCCAAACTGAAACCTTCCTCTTTTCGTCCCAACTAATAGCAGCAACCAGTTCCTGCTGGTCATTGTGCGTGTGTGTGTGTGTGTGTGTGTGTGTGTGTGTGTGTGTGCGTGTGCGCGCGCGCGTGCGTGAGCATGCGTGCGCATGCATGTGTGCATGCACGCATGTGTGTGTGTGTGTGTGCGCGCGCGCGCGCGCACGCATATATGATGTATGATACAGATCAGTGTCATATACATTTGAATTCATTGTGGT
>OY757558.1:4002064-4009564 GCA_963584105.1 Alviniconcha strummeri | reverse complement strand
ATAGCTGTCGTTTCAGTATGCTGTATTGCTTCTGAGCATTCAAGGTCAGCAAAGCGCCACCGATTCGCAAGAGAAGGGACGGGAGAAAGCCCTGACGGCTAGATTAAAGGCTATGCAAAACAGGATTAGGTGGATAGGGGTCAGTTATCAAAGCAGCAGGCCCTCACTCCTGCAAAACCTCTTGTCATCAAGGTAACAAGTGGATTATAATACGGATAGCAGTCTCTGATGTACCGCCGTCAGGCAAATGCACGAGCCGTGGGGAGAGAGAAAAAAGGCCAATGTTGTCGCAGCTGAACACTCGGGGGTCACCCGGTATATCTGTGCAACTGTACACTGACAATTATTATTAATTATTATTATTGTCCCTAATATGCTTTTTAGCACCTGATGACGTTAAATAAAGTGTATAGTATGAAACATTTTGCGCATTCCGTAGAGAGAGGATTGTCTGTGACTGCGATTTTGATTACCTTGCCACATGGGCAGCCACATGTAAAAATGGCCGGTGATTAATTTTTACGCGATAAGCCCACTCAGGAAATATACTAGACAGTCTCAGGAAAACCTGAGCAGAAGAGGCGTGCATGCTATTTACTGGTGTAAGTAGGCCAAACAGCCTGTGATTTTGTCTAGTTCAACCCCCAAAACACAGTTGTCTGAAGTCCGTTCCGAAGCGTGAGTGGAAAAGATCAAGTCACTCTCAGTCAGTCTCAGTTTTCCGAAGGGGAGTAATTGCTCTGTTTTCTCAAATTGTATTCCTCTGTTTCCTCGGTTTTTGTTTCCGATAGGGGCACACACCTTTCCACTACCCATTTTCCTATCTTTGGGGCGCAGCTTAAACGGTACCTTTCTCGTAACTCCTATGTACCTACACAGAGGTGCACCTTTACTATGGGTGTGGCCAAAAATTAATAAGGTGTTGCGGAGGTGTCACTCCAGAACACCTCCTGTGCAGCTAAGGAAAGGAATACATAGTTCTGCTCTGGGAAGACAGTATCCACAGACCACATCTTTTGAAGTGAAAGGAGAGCCGAAGCAGATTCGAACCGAGGTCCCTCTGCTTACCAGCCTACCGCCTTACCGTTAGGCCAAACCGGCTCACATGTACCTCTGGTGGAGTTTATGTACCTTGTATTTACTCGCATGCCAGGTGACACTTACCGTAGGTGATCCAGTAACAAAATGCTTTTTGTTGTGTTTTTGTGACGTCTTTTGAGCGCTAATTCATTCCTTTGTGTGTTAATTTTATTATCATCATGTTATTTCATTTTGTTGTTGTTGTACGTTTATGTGTGACGTCTTTCGAGTGCTAGTTAACTCCCTTGTTCGTTGATTCTGCACAGGCGCTCTGGGCCTCTTTCTGTTTCGAATTGTATTTGAATGATCAAGGTAAGACATGCAAACATACAAGCATCCTACATATTAAATGTGGTAAGTACACGGTTAAACACATATGTACCCTGCGTATGTGGTTTCGACTGAATAACGTTGTAAAGAGGTGCATGGTTGTAGGGTGTACACATAAGGTGCGGCGAGACGGCAGCAGTTTCACGTGGCACCAGCTATGTAACAACCAAACAGCGCTGTATGTACACCACTTCAGTGGATATTCAAAACGCATGCGAATAGAGACCAGTCAGTCTGCTAGAAAGCAGGGAATAGGGATATATATATATCTATCTATATATTCATAGGAATCCAGCCGACCGGGTAGGCCTTGACAAAGCCCTCATGGGCGAACATTTGGATTTAAAGTTTCTATAGACCATTCCCATGAGAGGAAAATTTCGAGTGCTCTGCCCCTGCTTAAGGCGGAAGTTTGTTGACTGGGACGTTCCGGCGGCTATAGGTAGTCTGCTATCCACCGCCTACTGGGTGTCGCCTGAGCGAAGATAGTTTCGATCAACCGCAATATTAAAAAACAACTACCATGGGGAAGGATACTGTGTGTGCTGTTTGAACTACAAAAGAAAGGAAGTGGAGGGATGTGAATTAAAATTGAACAGATTAACTGCCGACAAGAAACAGCTTTTTTAATTTTTTATTTAAATTTTATTTTATAAAAAACAAAAACAAAAACAAAACAAAAAAAACACACTATTTTATTTACTTTATTTCGGACATAATTCCTTCATTGTCCCGATGCTTTTAAAACCTCGGGTGGGGATGTATATTTAAAGAAGATCACAACAAAATCAGCGGCCTAGCCTATGTGCTATCATTATTGTTTCTACGCTACAGACCCGGTCGACTGGACAGCTAATCCTAGCGCTAACTCTATCAGCCTTTAATTTATTTTTGTAATTTTTAATTTGTAAATCCTGACCAAAGTAAAAATATAGCTATTAAGACACACGCACACCCGTACATCTTTCTTTTCTCTCGCTTACACACGCACCTCCCCAACAACACCTCCCCAACCCATCCCACCTCCCCCCCCCCCCCCACATATATACACACAACTGGTATACATGTATGCATTCTACTTATTTAAAAAAATTATGTACAAATAAATACAGCCACAGATTAAGAGTACAACAAAACAACACACATAACCGCAACGTATACGCGTAACACCTCCATTCAAATCATACGCAGACAATGCATAATCTTTCTGACAGTCCCACCTACCTGCCGTGACGCATGTCGCCTTGATGCAGACACTGACCCTAACTGAATGAGCGGTGAGGCGGTATGTGGAAAGCTACGTTGATGCAGTCGCGAGCCCAGGCGCAATGAGACTCCATAGGGTAACGTTTCAGATTTATGACGTCCCGTGCAGTGTTATTGTGGCTGTGTTAGTGTGGGGGTACAGCGAGTGAGCACCGCCCAGTCAGTAATGGCGCACCGCTAGCTCCCTGCACACATCTCTCAAACTAATTGTCAGCCGGGCTACAGACACGGATGTATGTATGTGACCGTCCACAACGAAATGAGTCGCTTGTCACCGAACTTTGATTTTGATTTTTTGTTGTTGATATTTTCTAATAGTATTCTTTACGCTCTTTTCAATGGTGAAAACCGTTTTTGAATATGTCCATTAGTTTTTCAGCTACACGTCTTGAAACAGGGTTACCCTCAATAACGCAGTTTTGAGAAAATTGCCCTGAAAGTTCTTATTGTAAAAAGAAAATTTCCTTAGCAACCAATTATTTATCTTCACAGTAAACCTTGCAAACATCAAACCATAATCAATAAAACATATCAAAACTTTGTTGGGAAAATTTTATTTATATTTCTCAAATTATGACTTTTTTTAATGGAGAAAATGAATCATGGAGATCTGCATGTAGTCCTGAACCAGCCATTATATCAAATTTGACTTTTTGCCTGTAACTTAACTGCAGTCAATTCAGTTATGTACTTGTGTAAAATACAGCTGTCAGCTGTACACTCACATCCACAAATCGTGTACAGGACCGTGTCTGCTGATAAAACTTTAACAAAACCGCGGGCTCTTTTCAATGAAAAATGGCAGAAAACTCAAATGAAAAATTACGTTACACTGAACATTCCCCAAACCTGACATTCTCTTTTATTGCTCAGACTCACTCTAGAACAGATGGCAAGAAATGTAGACACCATCAAAAGTGCTACTGAAGCAATTTTCATTTTGAAATTTAAAACAACAACTTATTGTTCAGCTAAACGCTCAAGATCAGTCACAGAAAAAAAAAAAATGATTATTTGTACATCAGCAAATAATGTCATTTAAATCGTGTGTACAACAGGAAAAAGAAAAACTGAACTGTAGGTTTCTAAATGAAACATTTAAAACATTTGTGTCATTCAAATAAAAAATCCTACCTCAGTTGTTGACAAAATCAAACCATGAAGAAAAGAATTCTCCAACTTACAGGAGCCAGAAGGAAGTATTTGTACACTCACATCAAGAGTCACTGGAAAACACCTTTGACCCCAACACAATTTCCAGAAAGTCATCAGGCACAAACATTCCCCACTGGGAGTCTTAAAGTTCAGTTTTCACACAGAAATATTTGTCAATACTGAAGAAACATTATCTGATGCTCAGTTTACACTCATCTCCACAGTCATCACAGGAGTCCCAAGCAGATCATTTCACTGTCATTCATTGGTGTGCTTGCCAAGATTCCCAGCAGGATCATGTTTTTTTCAGCTGAAAAACAAAAGGCAAAAACAAAAACAAATTTATATCAATCACTCTGATCTGACTGACACAACAGGACATTGGACAGAAAATCAGTGTCTGAAATACTTAAAAAGGTCCTTTGTTTTCCAACAGTGAGACAGACAAAGAAAAAGTGCATAGATTAGTTTGTGTTGATGCATGTGCACAAAATTTCTAATTCAGGACACTATTAACATGCTTGAGTGTATACATGTATCCCTTTGCACCGATGATCTGACTGGTTTTAATTATTCTTTAAGTGTAAATCCTGTGCTTCATGTATTGGTTTGTGATTGTGTGTGTGTGTGTGTGTGTGTGTGTGTGTGTGTGTGTGTGTGTGTGTGTGTGTGTGCACGCGCGCGCATGTGTGTGTGCGCATGTGTGTATGTGTGTGTGTGTGTGTGAGAGAGAGAGAGAGAGAGAGAGAGAGAGAGAGAGAGAGAGAGAGAGAGAGAGAGAGAGAGAGAGAGAGAGAGAGAGAGACTAAACAACAATAAAAGCAACCTCACCTTCATTAAATTCTGCCACGTTTAGTCTCCTTGCCAAGATTTCATCTGTGGAAAACTGTGCTATGCATCCAGGTTTTTCGCAGTGTGCTAGAGTTGACGTCTCACGAACTTGTGCTCTGAGTTTGCACTTGCACTGAAAGTTTTGAACTTTCAGCAACTCGGTGTCATAGTTCAGTCATGTTATCCTGCATGTCAGTTTCAATCTGTGACACAGAGTTGTCAGCGAGGCCTACATCGTCAGATATGGAGTCTTCTGAATCGTCACCACACCCACCGCTTGATTCAATATCGCAGTTTTCTTCTGAATCTACGTTCGAGGTTTTCACGTCTCTTCTGCTCTCACTCACCATTTCAGTGTCGTCTTGATCGCTTTCATCCTCTCCATCAACGGCATCATCTCCTTCAACAGCAAGAACTGTTGCAAAATAATCAGCAATCAAACCTCTCACGCAATCGAATCGTTTTCGTCCAAAATATTAGCTGCAAGAGCTGAATTCAAAACTTTCGCCAGCATTAACTTGCGTGTGTTGTCACTCGCCATGTTGAAGCACGCTTCGCGCCGGTTGGTCCTGTAGAGTCACATGATCTTCATGGCCAATGAGAGAAACGGAATACCCTCCTTAGTGACGCGCTGTTTACGGATTTCCCTTATTTTCAGAGGTTTTATTGGTAGGATATTTTGAGTTTAGCCAATCAAACCTGAGCTAGTTTGAAAGTGGAGACAAAGACCTTTCTAGTCATACCAAACTTGACGGGTCCATTGCAAGTTTTAGGGGTGAACGCGGTACGTGAAACTTAGTAACTTTCCTGGTTTTTGTCTTACCAGGATAGTAGGGTATGATATGAACAAAATAATTTTTAGACAACTTCAGGCGAATAAACTATCTTTTTGATGGTATATTTACGGAAAAGAAAGACTGCTTTTCAACATTTTGCCAAAAATCTCAAAATCGACACCTGACACCCCCAACACCCATTTTCCGCTCTAGCTCCAAACAGCCCGAGGGGACTTCCGACTCATTTCGTGGTTGACGGTCACATATGGTTGTTTGTTGACTGCAAATACTTTTTTTGGAGTGTGTGTGTGTGTGTGTGTGTGTGTGTGTGTGTGTGTGTGTGTGTGTGTGTGTGTGTGTGTGTGTGTGTGTCTAAGTAATGACGCACCGCTATCTCCCTGCACACATCTCTCAAACTAATTGTTAGAAGGGATACAGACGCAGATGCATATATGGTTGTTTGTTGACTGCAAAGAAGTTTTTTTTTGTGTGTGTGTGTGTGTGTGTGTGTGTGTGTGTGTGTGTGTGTGTGTGTGTGTGTGTGTGTGTGTGTGTGTGTGTGTTACTGTTTTTGTTGTTACTGCTGCTTTTTGTTGTTGTTGTTGTTAGCAAATTTATATTGGTGCAACTTGCTGATACATGGTGTTAGCATGATAATTGTAAGATCAATCTAATATCACGTATGCGAAATGAAAAAAGGAAGAAGAAGAAGACGATACATCTCTCAAGTCAAGTCAGATCGAGTCAGTACATTTTAATCATCCCTCACAGGGCAATGCAGCTAACTACAAAGTCTCATTTAAAAAATAATAATATATATATAAAAATAATACATAAGCATAAATGCTTTTGACAATAATAAAACAGACATACCGGATTTTTTGGAATCCATAATACAGATAATTACTGCAGGAAACGTATCCCTCTAGTGCACCGCGCTTGTGTGTGTGTGTGTGTGTGTGTGTGTGTGTGTGTGTGTGTGTGTGTGTGTGTGTGTGTGTGTGTGCGTTTGTTAGCAGAGCACATCCGTGAACAACGTCAAGGGTCTTACTGACGCGGGTAGCGTATCAAGAATCTAAGCTGCTGATCCGGCTGCATCTGTCTGCTCGGTTAGTGAACAGAGACAAAGACCTAATTGCCACTACTGACGCGCATCACCGGCCAGTTCGGGTACACGCACAAAGACCCGGAAAGGATTTACAAGCTAAGCACAGTGAAAGTCTGCGCGCCCAAGACTCGGCCATACGAAAGATGGATCAAAACACAAATAACATGTCTCACAGTTTATACAATCACCCCTATGCACTAAACCATATTTAACTAATAAACTGAACTTTCCACAACTACGAAGTCAACATCTTCAAAGTGTTAGCCATAATCTACCACCGATTTCATGTAGAAAATTAGATCGGTAGAAACAAATAAGTTGCGCCGCGCAGAGATCTGCACGGCCGCACAAAGGAACCATGCTTTACTGAGGGATAACTTTACATCGGCAAAGTATCAATCCAACTGAACATCCAACAATGGCAACATAACATACTAGCTACATATCAGCTAACCAAGGTTAACTGCATACATTTTGGAAGCACTGGTCATCTTGTGGCATAAAAGCTTAACGTTTGAACACACAGTATACGCTGACGCCATGGCGGCTGCAACCAGGCGGCAATCTGACGCCGAAATTACCCACGTGTTCAAGAACCAAAATCAAGGCACGTTGTGAACACGGTAACATTATAAACATACATCATTTACATCAATGAGAAACATCAGAACAACAAGCCATAGAAAAATAACTACTTACAGGCTCTCCCCTGAATCAGATGCATATAGGCAGCAGCTCGAACTATTACTAACTGACGACCTGCTACTTCAGGGACACTGGGGGAAAGAGGACGCGGCGGGCCCAGCGCACAAGTTTTAACACTTTAGATAATTGGGGCCATAAAACTCCCACTCAATCAAAAAAGGGACAAGACGACAGGAAAGAAGAGATTAAAGGGTCATGGGCCGGAACACACACAATACATTCAGTTACATGAAGATCTAGTAGAAACGA
>OY757558.1:3977064-3997064 GCA_963584105.1 Alviniconcha strummeri | reverse complement strand
TCAAACGATTGTGGTTTTATTTGCGCTGGTGTAAACTTTGTTGGCGGCTGTAAATGACACGCCTTGTTTTATTTCAGTTGTTTGTAACAAACTTACTACTGTTTCAACACCAACAAAAAAACTGCTCGTTAGCTGACAGTTTTCTGGACCCTATGGCGTAACTAAATACGGCAGTGGTTGAAGGAAGAATGTCGTAAACCAGCGCTTGGAGTCTGGGGCAGTGGTTGTCTGTTTTCAGGGTACGGGGACTGTGTGTGTGTGTGTGTGTGTGTGTGGGGGGGGGGGGGGTGGAAAAGGGATCAGGACTATTGGGGCTGGTTTAAGGTTGGGGTTAGGGTTTGATTGGTGTTAGGGCCTGGGGAGTCTGGGATGTGGGCTACAGGGGTGTGGGCTAGAGGGTGGGGGCTAGCGGGGTGGGGGCTAGCGGGGTGGGGGCTAGGAGGATGAGGACTCCCACGGCAGTCCATGGCCAGCAGCTTAGTTACTTTGGCTGTGGGAGAAAGGAGGTCAGAGGCACTGCCGGCCAGAGGCTGCAATTAATCATCCCTGTCACTCCTGCTGCCTGACAGCTGCTGTGGCTGAGCAGTGGCACAACAACCACAATAGGGGTTCATGTAAACGGCATGCCTTTACCGTTAGCTCATCAACTAAACCAGCTTGATACATGTTTTAATAAAAGCGCAAGAAACCGGGCTTTAAAATGACTGTAAACATGACTTACTTTCATACAGTACTTTTTTCAGCACAGGTGCTTGAAAATGAGTTGAATGAGCATCAGTATTTGCCTGTGAGTGCCGCTAGGCAGAAAAATGATATTTTTTACACGGAAGTTGTAATGCCACTGCAATTCTTACAGCCTTAAATGTAATATCATTAGATAGAACAACTCTTTGTGGTTCTGATAGTGTGGTCAAAATATATGGCTCGGCTGCTGACTTTACTTTGACGTGGTTGTTTTGAGGTCAGTGTCCAAGTCTGTTGCTGTATGCACATGGTGAATACATTCATTTCACATGACAGCACATGTTGTTTTTTGTATCCATCGAATGAATTTTACTTTGTTTGCCAGTCTTGTTGGCTTTTCACAAGGCAGTGTTATAAAGCTGTCTCTTAAGTTAATTCATTGCACAGCTACATGGACTGTCTTTTAAAGTGTATTGCAATGCAACAGAGATCAGTATTCGGGCCATGCAGTAATGCAGCCAAGCACATGCCTATAATTTTGAAAGACTGACCTGGAACAGCGGTTGTCACAGATGGTTATGTGTGGTAATGGATGGAAGAGTATGGTAATCCAAATGTAGGAGGTACTCCAAGAAAACACAGAGAAGCCAAGTGCAGTCAACAAACACTGGCTGAAGACAATCAGTACTGATAGCACAGTCACAGTAGAAGCATTTTACCAGTACAACACACACTTTGCTGAACTGAACTGAAACCATTCCCAAGACAGTGACAGCAGGAGAGACAAAAAAGTCACCCAAAACTCGCCATACGAAACAACTGCAGTGAATTCATGTTTTTATGTGTATACAGATCGACGTCAAACAGGTGTAGTTTGTAGTAAAAGTGAACAACAGACATCTTGCAGATTGTCTAAATTTTGTTTCGGAAACTTCATTTTTAAGCTTGGAGTAGTCACCATGTAACGCTCTTTAATCAGACTGTCCACTCGTGTGCCCTCATTCATGATGCTGCGAACACGTGGTTTGAGTGCGTTGACCACTGCATGTGTCTGCTCCACCCCCTGTTCCCCATGCAAGGCCATGCCAAATCCCCAGCTTTCCATCCATTTGCACACATGCTGTTCTAACATATGTTGTTTGGGTGTCACCGATTCCTGGGGGAATGTGCGTCTGAAGTAAGACATGTATTTCTTGACTGCCTTCTCAGCCTTGGCGATGTCATCCTTGCTGACTGGACTGTCATGCCCCTCTAATGAATGCATAGATGAGTACAGAGTGTTCAGCTGAAAGAATGCTTTGGAGATTTCCTTGGCCCTGTCAATGATTTTCGTTGTCTGTGTGTGTTTTCGACACACTCTTTTGATTCTGTGAGCTATGTCTGTCTGGGTTTCTTCTTTGAGATATTTGTTTGCATGATTCCCCACAAAACTTCTTCCATGGTAGGCTTCTACGTGGATGTTGTTCTTTTTCAAAGTTGTTTCTAAGCTTGAGGCAATAGGGCCAACTCTTTTGCAAGATTAGTTTGCTTTCAGCTTGGAAATCATTTCCTGAATGACAGCAAGCAGTTTCTTGGTTTGTGCCTGTGGGCATGTGTCTGATTCTAGCTGCAGTATGTACCTCTGTTCTTTTTTTTTTGTACAGTGATTTAAGTGATTTGAGCTGGGTCACATGAAAGCCAAACTTGCTAGTTTTGTCCACCTCACCACTGTTCTTGACTATGTCCTTAGCAATGGAGACATCTAGCTCATGGCAGAATTTTTCTAGCAGATGATGATGTTTCTGCGTCACACCTAGTAGGATGTGAAGATAGGGAGGACACACATGTGACAGGCTAATTTCGGACACAGGCTCAGAACACACATTGCTGAAAAATTTAGCATGTGATTTGTTACCCCTACCCTGAGCCTGAAAACTCTGGAAATCTGCTTTGAGCAAATTCAATGTTCTTTCGTCAGATGGAATGCATTGTTGTGGTGGTTTCTGTATTTTGTCCTTTGTAGTCAAACACCAGAGACACGGATGGACTCCTTGTGCTCCGGACAGTCCATAGATTTTACACAAGAAATCATAGTCACCACACAAAAACAGTCTTACACGTTTGTCATGCCACACCATGGACTGTAAATCGAGAATGTCATCTCTGAAAACCTCACTAAACACTCTCTGCAGGTTTACTGTACTGTCTTTCTCATTAAACAAGGAAATTATAAACGTGTTGTGCTTGGAATTGGGGTGATCAACGTTTACTAATTGTAAACACAACTTGAAGCTGCCTCCATCATGGTCGCCACCAATTTTGATCCATAATTCATCTTCTGGAATGGCCCCATGTTGCCAGGTCAGCAGATTCTGGTGGTGGAATTCATCTAGCAGATCCTCTACAAATGATGGCAAATGTCTAACTTTTGCGACAGGTGTTCTGCGATTTGTTTCATTTTTCTTTTTGCTGCAGTCCTGCACTACAAAGTCCACATATTTTATTTCAAAATGGTCTTTAAGGGAAACAGTCTTGTAGTCACGTTTTTTTTTTTTTTTTCCACATTGAAACTTTACACCGCGTGCAGCTAACGGCTTTTTCAGGCGTCTAAGCTGGCACCAGGTTAGTCCTGTATTGTTTTTTATATGTAGTCCCTCCCTACAGTCAAATCTGGCACTGGACTGTACACCAGCTTCAGCACAAACTTGTTCTTTTATAGATTGTGGTAGACTCTTTATTTCACCTGATAATTGTATATGCTGTGAAGACTTATCCTGACCTGCTATTTCATTTCTCAGTCTCTTTAGCTGTCTTGTTCTTTCTCTTTTTGATGAAGCTGAGGCATTCAGTGATGCTCTTCTAGGTCTTGTAATTTTCTTCAGAATGAGTGGCTGACCTCCAGTCTTCAACTGCACTGTGACTTTGTCTGATGAAAGGTTTAGCTGACGCTTAACAAAATGTGTACTTAGTTTTTGTTCTGCATCATTTAGAGGAGCGTCCTGTGGCTGTTGTAGACATTCTTTGATGTTAACATCATAAGCAGTTTTAACAGCTGGAGATGTCTGAAGTTGTACTTCTGCTGCACCTTTTACTTCTGGAGATGTTTGAACTTGTATTTCGACTGTACTTTTCACACTTTTTACTGCTGGAGATGTTTGAACTTGTATTTCAACTGTGCTTTTTATTGCTGGAGAAGTCTGACTACCAGCATCAGTAACAGCAGCTTTCTTGACTGGCGTTGAGCACGAGGGAGATGGAAATGGTCTTGTTTGTTTTAATGGAGTGCAACACGCAATAGGAGCCGGCGAAGAAAATGAGTCACTAGATATTTTAATGGGACTAATGGATCCAGAGTTTGCTGAAGTGTCACAACTGGAATGAGTTACTGAAAACGAGTCACAAGATTTTGCTGCAGAAAAATCACACGTTTTTGTTGAACAAGAATCAGCAGCATTTATTACTGAATGAGTAATCAGACTGATTCCAGAAATGTCAGATGACTCTGTCTGTCGATAGGGCTTGTGAAGTTGTGGTCTACCTCCTTTTGCCTGCTCTAAAAAAGTCCTACATGCAAAACAGTTTGATACGGAACTGGTACAGCACCAAGCACTCCATTTGCTGTCTGTTACTGCAATGTCTGACTTTTTCTCTTTTGAAACAAAACCACTCTGTGGTTTGCCTCCTTGAAGTTTTCTGCTGTTTATTATCGTCCTGTAGCAGCGAGTACACAACAGAGAGGGATGCTTTCCTTCTTCGTCTGAAGAGATATTAAGACCAAATACAGTCAGTATTTCGTCCCTAAACTTTTCACACCGATACACAGATGATCGTTTATCTCGCTTATCTGAACGCACCTTTTCTCTGTAAGAACACACGCGACACAGCTTCAGAACACAACTTGTCATGAAATGCTTTGGAATGCTCTGTGGCCATTCTGTGTACCTACACAACACCATGGTGCAGAAGAATATATCACTCCAATTCAGAAAACTGTAGAAAATTAAGTACTCCAAATCTGTAAGAACACTTGATTGTTTTAATTCCCCACACATCCCCTCCTTCCACTCAAATAACTGTAGATAAGCAGAAAAGTGCAGAGAAGGAGAATTTATTCATGCTAGGCACAGGCCCAGCAAGGAGGGTGAAGCAGTCTGGGACATGTCTGTTATCACCTCATTCATTACCCAGGACACTGCTTCCACAACCTCTTGGCCTGCAGCCTCATACCAATTACCAATGGAATGCATTTTATCTGTTAAAGGGGCTTGAGTGGATATAAAAGTGAGAGAAAAGGCAAAAGAGGGAGAGAGAAAGCAAACTGAAAGTAGCAAAGATGAATAAGCCGAATGGTTGTGGCTAGAGTGATCTGCCGCTGATGCAGCACCGCGTGACTCACTGACCTGGTTTTTCAGCCAGCGCTGTGGAAAAGTAAACTAGCGGCTCGCAGCAGATTTGGACTGCCGTGCTCTACCCTCGTTAATAATTATTTTTTTTCGTTCGTTCGTTCTCTCTCTCTCTCTCTTTGGTATCTCCGAGGGTGACCCGACAGTCCTCGAATGCACGTTGTTTGAAGTCCTCCACCATAGACAAGTCGTTAGCCAAGCTACCCACACAGACCAGAACAACCAGTGTCGCCGACCGTACAGCTGTGACCACAAAGAGCTGTGACCCCAAAGCAGAAGGGAGATAAGAACAGGAATTCCGGGAAATAGGACAGTAGCCGAGGCCCACGCACAGCTGCGAAGGTAAAATCAGTTTCCTTTCTGTCATATAACATATGCGGATTGAGATCGAAGATAAATGATGCGGACTTTATTTCGTACGTGAACAAATTTGACTTTGTGTGCCTTCTTGAAACATTTGTGGAAGATTTGAAGACAAACGTGTTGTAGTATGCAGTCTCACAAGTATACAAGAGGCAAGAGGAAACGTTCCAATCATTTACTGGTCAGCCTCAGCGCCATAGCACAAGACAAAACGAATGCAATCACAACACAGTTTCGTAACTGCACATAACGAAACTACAGCATCAGTTTCGTATCATAACATCCCCCTTTCCTTAAGAAAATAATCACTCTCAGTTTTTCTTTTTCCTACTCTCATCTCACAGAACTGTAAACAAAACACAATCGTATTACCTATCTTGGCAAATGGACACAAATCAAACTCCTCTTTGGGATTCAAAATAACAATGGCCTTTGATGTAAATCATTCTTAATTAAACAGGTTTGTTAATAACTAGGATCAAGTATAACCTAAATGTAAAAAAATAATAAGTGATTATATTAATCGTGTACTTGTTGGTTTGTTGCTTTTCCGTGTTCTATGTGATAGTCCTGTTCAACTGGTATATTCATTATAACGTGCAGGGGCTCTGATCACCCGACCGGAACGTGTTCTAACGGTCTCTTGACCAGACTGCGAAGGTGGTTCAGCCTCATGATCAATAGTAGGACCGTGCTCTGGACGGATGGCAGAGGGAGTTTCCATTGGGGCTGGCCGAGGATGAGTCTGGGTTGTCACACAGGCCGGTTTCCAGTGTCTGCACAGTCCTGCTGGGGAGCTTCCCTCAAGTCTCCTCTGTTGCGTCGGATATTGGACCCCTGGTTTGTTCTGACGTTGTAGGACCGTGGTTCTCCGCTGTGTCCTGTGACTTCACCCGGTATCCAGGTCTTGCTTGCTTTGTCCAGGATCCTGACGTTCTGTCCTTTGTGGAGAGGAGGAAGACTCTCGCCTGCATGTCTGTCATAGTTGGACTTCATCGTCGAGTGTCTGCGATCCAAATGTTGACGTTGTGCAACAGTGACGGGAGATGGAGAGGTGCGTGAAGGAAGCAATGTGGTGATAGGCCTGCCCATCAACATCTCTGCAGGTGATGGCAGCTTGGAGTCGACTGGGGTCGCTCGAAGGTTGAGCATGGCAAGGTGTAGGCTCTGTTTCTCCTTCTTACACTTCTTGATGATCTTCTTGATAGTCTGTACCTGTCTTTCTATAAACCCATTGGACTGTGGGAACCTGGGTGATGAGGTGGTGTGTTGTATGCCCCACTTGTGGACAAAGTCCTGGAATGGTTTGCCGATGTACTGTGGTCCGTTATCACTGACGATCTCGTCGGGTCGGCCAAACAGTGACACAGCTTTTCTGATTTCCTCTGTGACGTTCTCACTTGTGGTAGCGTGTAGGGGTGTGACTATGGGATATTTTGAAAAAAATAGTTACATATCAGCACGAAATGCTCCCCGTCCACCTCGAACAAGTCCGTGCCCAGTTTCTTCCAAGGGGCCATCGGTGTGTCATGTGGTATGAGGGACTCCTTCTTGTTGCAGTTTGCCAAATCCTGACATAGGGTGCAGGTCCTGGTCATATGTTCAATGTCTTTGTTGATGTTTGGCCAGTACACCCCTTCTCTGGCCAATAGTTGGGTCTTCTCAATGCCTTGGTGAGACTGATGGAGTTGGGCAAGAATGTCTGCTCTCTGGGATGAGGACTTGTTTTCGTTTGAAAATGATGCCGTCCTCAACAGCCAACTCATCACGGAATGACCAGAAAACTCGTACATCAGTGGGCAGATCCTAGATGCTGTCAGGCCGTCCTTGGATGATGGTTTCCATGAGCGCATTCATGGTCGGATCTCTGGCTGTCTGGTCTCGAAGTTGATGCTGTTTCCTCTGTGAAAAGTTGACCAGGTCTATGTCACAGCGATGAACTTCCGCTGTCGTCATCTCAATACCATCAACTCTGAGATCCAACTCGACTGCGCCCTTGTCCTTTGGATTCGGCAGCATCGACAGAGTGTCTGCCAGAGTCATCGTCTTTTCTTGTCGATACTCGATGGTGAAGTCATATCCCTGTATTTTCTGGAGCATCCTCTGGAGCCTGGGTGGTGCTCTGAGGAGAGGCTTCTTGGAAATCATTTCGAGTGGCTTGTGATCAGTTATCACTCGAAAGGGGCGTCCGTACAGGTATGTGTGAACGCGATTGATGCCGAACACAACGGCGAGCATCTCCCGGTCAATGTTTGGGTAGTTGCTTTGTGCTGAGTTGAGCGCTTTGGATGCGAATGCAACAGGTTGACCGTCCTGCAGAATTGCTGCGCCAAGACCTTTCGTTGAACTGTCTACCTCCAGCGTGGTGGGTTTTGTTGGGTCGAAGTATTTGACACACGACTTTGCTGAAATTGCTGTTTTGAGTTTCTGGAAGCAGTGGAGGTGGTCTTCTGACATCTCAAACGGGACGTTCTTCTTCAGGAGGTCCCTGAGTGGCTGTGATTCTTCACTGAAGTTGGGAATGAATGTTGCAATGTATGTCATCATACCGAGGAATCTCTGCAGATCCTCTTTGTCCTGTGGAACAGGCATGTTCTGGATGTCATGAACCTTGGCCGGGTCAGGTCTGATGCCATCTTTGGAGTAAATGTTGCCGAAGAAACTGATCTCAGGTTGTCTGATTGTGCACTTGTCTCAATTGAACACCAGCCCGGTTTCTTTTGCTCTGTCCATGAGCGCTTTCAGGTTCCTGTCGTGCTCCTCTTCATCTTTGCCATGCACGCAGACGTCATCTGTGATCCCGACCACGCCTGGAAGGTCTTCCAAGATCTCGTCCATTCTGGCTTGGAATATGTCTTGTGACACCCTGAGTCCAAATGGTAATCTGGTCCAGCAGTATCGACCAAACGGGGTCCGAAATGTAGTGATCAGCTGGCTGTCTGGATCAAGATGGACTGACCAATAGCCAGCTTTGGCATCCAACTTGCTGAAGACTGTTGACCCTGCAAACTGAGGATTCAGCTCTTCAAGTGTGGGAACTTTGTGTGGACATCGCTTCAGGGCTTGATTGAGTTTCTGGGGGTCGATGCATATGCGGAGTGATCCATCTTTTTTAACAGAATATGCGAGACTAGAGCCCCAGTCTGTGTGTTCGCTGACTTTCCGTATGACACCCTGCTTCTCCATCTTCTTCAGCTCGCACTTTAGTTTTTCCTTGAGATGGATGGAGCACTTACGTGGGGGGTCGATGAATGGTTCACAGTCTTGCTTCAGGTGGAGCTTGGCCACCCCTCTGAAGTCCCCCAGCGTGTCGAATTGGCCTGGATATGCTTGCTTCAATCCTTCCATGGTTGTGACATCTGGTGTGGGTCTGAGGTCATCACAGTGAATAGTGACTAGTCCAATTTTCTCACATGTTGGCAGACCAACAATAGGTGCTGATGGAACATCAACGACATAGAACTTGGCCTTTGTGAAGGTTTTTCTCCAAATCGAAGCTGGAGGTTGATGGATCCTAGACAGGGGATCTCCTGACCGTTGTAGGCAACCAGCCTGACGTTCCTTGTGGGCTCAAGGATGTCTTTTGGGGGGAGTGTCTTGTACATCTGCTTGTATGTCCTAAGGGGAGTGTCTTGTACATCTGCTTGCACGTCCTAAGGGGGAGTGTGTTCCCCGCAGCTCCAGTATCGACCTTGAGTTTGATCTTGCGCATGCCCTTTTTTCTAGGACAGATAACATCCAGTGTTGTGAAAACCTCGTTGCGTACACTGGATATGCGTATGCAGTCATAGGGTTCAGTGGAGTCTTCCTCTGAAGTGTAACTGGCTGCTGGCTCCAGATCATGGAATCTTCGGTCTCTCCTACGGCTGCCTTTGCCAGCATCCCTATGTTGTTTGCCATCCGGTTTGGTGTCACCACGTTGTTGAACATCTTCTTTTGGACGGTTTGTTCCTTTGCGTTTTCGGCAAAATTTGCACGCATCTTTGTATGCCGGACATGCTCTTGGGGGATGGGCTCTGCCACAGTTGCCACATGCTTGGCCTACTTGGTTTACATTGTTCAGTGGTGTGCTTGTGCGTTTCTGAATTTCATGTCGACCTGCGAGAATGGCTTCAAAACGTCTCCCCTCCGCAAGTGCTTCTGTCAGCTTGTAGCCTTTGGCTTTTCCCAGCAGTTCACGCTGGAATGCTTCTATTGGTGTGGATGCAATCATGAGTTCAATGATCCTTTCCTCCAATTCACTCTCTTCAAATTCACACTTGAGGGCTTGAGTGCGTGCTCTGGTTACAAAGTCATCGACAGATTCCTCACTTCTTTGCCTGTAGTCCATCAAGTGGAGACGATGCACTCTGAAGTTGAGATTTGTCTTCAGCTGAGACTCAAACAACTCCTATATTTTGTCAGGCTTCTTCCTGTCTGCATCTGACATCCCTGACGCATTGAGTCGCTTCAGGCCCTCATTTCCTATCCCCCTGAGGATTTTAAGAGCTATTTTGCCTGGATCTGTGATGTCCTCATCTTCACAGTAGTATGACATAGTTTGTTTGAATAGCTGCAAGGCCTCCTCATGATTTTCTGATGCCCAGTTCATTTCGGGGATGCGTGAGCGTGCCATGTTCTTGTGAGTGTGTGAACAATCCAACTGTAATGGCAGTATCGCTGACAAGGTTAGTGCAGGGAGGACTGTATGGCAATGGCGATGTATTTGTTCACTTGTGGATTTGTGTGTGACAACAGTAATGTGTATAGCACATGCAACATCCACACAGATTCAAAATGCATAACCTACAATAATGCATATTCACATCAAAACATGATATTGTGATAAATGTTCATGAGAGCCACTATTCTGCTTCAGCGTCCTCATTCATCAACCACTCATTGAATCCTGCACAGCGTCTATTTTGTGGCGGTACACAGAGGAACACAGCAAAGCGTCTGTACACTGGCACACAGTACGTGGTCGTAGTCACTGGTCACAGTAACAAAATGCTGTCCGAAGCGCATACATGAGGGTATATAACTGTGCAAGGGATCACAAGAGGCGCTTGATGCAGTTGTTCCCCTTGGGCTTGCACTCGCATGGTATGAGGGCTACACACCTGTTTGCACGAAAAGTTCTGCAAGGTTGCTGCAAAACAAATTGTGCAGGGCGATTCCTTCTGGACAACCGAAGATGCTGTACCACCTTGGCCAAGGTAAGATGTTTGCAGACCCAGACTTGCGAGGAACTTGAACAGTCGAAGGTGGCTTTGCCCGAGATTCACTGGCGGGAAGATTCGCCGGCCCAGCCTCTGGTCGAAAAGGATGGTCCCCGGGTCTGTGCTGTTCAGTGGGCGGGGAGGCTGCATTGACCAGGAAGATGATGTTCTCTTTTTACCGCTGCCACCATGTTGTAGTATGCAGTCTCACAAGTATACAAGAGGCAAGAGGAAAACGTTCCAATCATTTACTGGTCAGCCTCAGCGCCATAGCACAAGACAAAACGAAGGCAATCAAAACACAGTTTCGTAACTGCACATAATGAAACTACAGCATCAGTTTCGTATCATAACAAAACGTATTCTACAATTTTATACATTTTGTGTCGCCAGCTGTTAAACTTTCTAGAGCAGGTCGCAGATCTGGTGGCGTCTTACTTCTCACTAAAAAATCATTGGCGGACTACGTACAAGAGATATCTTTGGGAGTTGAAAATATAATTACTATGAAACTATCGAGACGACTATTTGGTATATCAGCTGATGTTTTTCACATTTGTGTCTACTCAGCCCCCCGAAAGTCACCTTTGAATTCAATCAAATTTTAACAATAGTATTTCAGATGTGGAGCATTGTTTGCTCACAATAACAGAAAAATATGGCAATGTCCCATTCTTACTGTGCGGTGATTTTAACGCACGAACAGGTAACAAGCAACCATACCACGTGCTGGATATGGAATACTTTACTACAGTAGCACAGGATGAGCAGTATGGTGCTCAAGGACAAAGAAGGTCTCAGGATTCTGAAGAAAATGATTTCGGTAAATTGTTTTTGGAACTATGTACACAGTTTGACCTGTGTCTGCTTAACGGTGCTTGTGAAGGCGACGAGAGAGGTCTCTACACCTTTGTGTCATCTACTGGTAACAGCGTCATTGATTATTTTGCACTTTCGCGGTCCCTTGCACACCTTCCGCAAAAAATGTGTATAGAAGAAAGAATTGACTCACAACATATGCCGATTTCGTGTGTATTGAAATGTGTAGATGATGTGCTTAACCCCGATTTTAAGCCCTTTTCCTTTGAAAGGCTTATTTGGATGCCAGAAAACCTGAGTATTTTTACAGAAAAACTAAAGGAGAGAAATACTATTAAAGATTTAGACGCAGCAAAATAGGCCATTCCTGTTAACTTAAATCAGGCAGTCAGTATGTTCACTGCCATTATGAAACGTGTGTCTGAGTGCATGAACAAAAAAGTAAAGGTAACAAAGCAGTACCCGAGACAAACATGCTTTGATAAAGAATGCCAACAAGCAAAAACTGAAGTTAAGCGTACACTTCGAAATTTTAGAAGAATTAATTCAATGGAAGATAGAGCTAGGTATTTTGAACTCCGCAAACAGTACAGAAAATTGCTCACAAGAAAGTCTGACTGCTATAAAACTGAAATGAAAAACAAACTGATAAACAGCGCGAAAGATCCAAAGAGATTCTGGTCTACCTTAAAAAAAAAAGAATCTCTTCTAAGAAAAGAGTCACTGGAAATATTGATAAAGGTGTACGGTTAGAACATTTTTCAAATGTGTTTAATGCCACCGCTGAACCTTATGAAAACGTTTTTGGTGGTTCTTTGCATGAATGCTTTTCTGAAACATTTAACCTTCAGTTGAACGGGGATATTTCTCACAACGAAGTCGTAGAAGCGATCAGCCATCTAAAACAGAACAAGGCGGGTGGACCAGACACTTTAATTCCAGAGATATTTATACATTCCGCGGAAATCAGAACTCCGTTCCTTGTGGGACTTTTCAATCAAGTGTTCTCTTCGGGTCAGTTTCCTGATGCATGGACAGAAGCAATAATACAGCCACTCCACAAAAAAGGTAACACACAAGACCCTAATAACTACCGGGGTATATCATTACTAAACGTATGCAGTAAGCTATATAGTTATATTCTTAACAAAAGATTGGTTACAGGGATAGAAGAAAATGGATCTATTGGAGAAGAACAAGCGGGTTTTAGGCGGGATTACTCAGCTACTGACCACATCTTTACATTATTTGCTGTTATTCAAAAATATTTGTTACACAAGAAGAAACTGTATGTCGCCTTCATTGACTTTAAAAAGGCATTTGACTTAATATCGTATGCAAAGTTATGGCCGATTTTGTTAAAACATGGTTTGAGCGGTAAGACGTATTATGCTATACAGAGTATGTATCGCGTTGTAAAGGCTAGAGTCAGATGTGGCAACGGTGCAGGTTTGACAGACTTCTTCTTCTGTCAGAAGGGGTTGAAACAAGGGGAAATAACTAGCCCGCTGCTCTTCTCTCTCTTAATTAACGAGTTATCACTTGACATAATGAACAATGGGAAACACGGTGTCCAGCTACACCCAGATATCATTGAACTGATCATCATGATGTTCGCTGATGATGTGGTTTTGCTTTCTTACACCCCAGTAGGTCTACAGCATCAGCTAAATTTGTTGGCAAGAAACGCCAGCGCCCTAGATCTTACTGTGAATTTAGAGAAGTCAAATATCGTTGTGTTTAGGAATGGTGGTTATCTTGCCAGATGTGAAAAATGGTACTATAAAGACTCTGTTGTAAAAGTCGTAAATGCGTATAAATATTTGGGTGTGTGGTTTAGTACTCGTCTCTCGTTTTCGCATTCCCTTGAAAGCCAGAAAGCGAAAGCAAAAGCAGGTATTGTTGAAATATTGAAAACTTTATGGAAGCTTGGCGATGTTTCTCCGAATATTTATTTTTGTTGTTGAAATTATTTGATTCACAAATTAAACCTATATTATTATATGGATCAGAAATCTGGGGAATGCAAATGGATTTACAAATAGAAAAGGCTCACTTGTTTGCTCTGAAGAGACTTCTAAACGTATCTCCCAAAACACCAAACGATATGGTATACGGGAAACTGGAAGAACACCACTACATCTGGATGCTAAAGTTAGCTCAATACGTTTTTGGCTTAGACTTATGAGAATGGAAGCTGGAAGCCTACCAAGCAAAGCTTACAACGTGCTAGCCAATGTACATAATAACGGAAAACAATGCTTGGTATCCGCTGTGCACAGGAATTTGATGATGTATGGGTTTGGATACGTGTGGGCTAATCAAGGTGTGCAAAATTTAAACTGGTTTTTGCGTGTATTCAGGGAACGTATAACTGACTGCTGGAGGCAAGGATGGGACGACAGAATTCACGAACGTGACAGGTATTCAGTCTACCGTGTATTTAAATTAGCACATTCACTCGAGCCATATTTTTCTTGCGTGACTAATAAAGCACTGAGGGACGTCTTTATTAGATTCAGATTGGGTATTTCAGAGATTAAAACACACAAATTACGCTATTCAACTGACCCCTCATGACGATTTATCTTGTCCTCTGTGTAAGTGTTGTGTGGATGACGAAATCCATTTTCTGTTTGTATGCAAAGCCACAGAAGCTTTAAAGTCAAAATTGTTGCCGCAAGTATACTTTCAGGAGTGGAGAAAACAACTAACCATTCTGAACGACACTGAGCATATGACCAATGTTGCGCGTTATATTTATCATAGCTTAAAACTTAGAACGGAGCCACAGCAAAACTAGATTTTAAGACATAATCTGTGGTGTTTCTTGTTTCTACTTGTATTTTATTATTTGCAGACATCCTGCCCAATGAGTACATGTTTATTCAGTTGCAGCACGTTCTTGTGTCATTCTGGTATGTATAGTATTGTTAAATATATGCCGAGAATGGAACACAGAGCGCATATTTGTGACATTTCCCGCACAATTTGTAATGTTACAGAAACTAACTGAACTGTCACTAAGCATACATATGCAACTCTGTTTCTGGGTTTTGAGCTTCTTGACTTTGTGTAGGAGGTGTTGTAGTGCTGCACCTTGATAATCTGCCTCGGGTTTTTCTGTAGTGCAAGGGCTGGTGGCCACTTGGATCACAAAATACGTACATATGTTATTTGTGTATATGATTTCTTTTCTTCTCCCCTCCCTTTCTTACCCCCCCCCCCCCCGCCTCCCTCCCCCCGCCCCCCATCCGCCTCTGCCTGCCGCCCCTCCCCCCATCAGCCCACAACTGATGCAGTTTTGTGATCTGTGTCACGTGGATGTACAGACGAGTGGTTTTGTGGGATTGGGAATTAATGTATTTCCAGGATTATGTGTATATTATTTTTGTGTACCGTGTTGTGTATGTTGATATGAGCACTTGCTCAAGTCAATTAAACCATTTGAGTCTTGAGTCTCTCTCTCTCTCTCTCTCTCTCTCTCTCTCTCTCTCTCTCTCTCTCTCTCTCTCTCTCTCTGTGTCTCTGTCTGTCTGTCTGTCTGTCTGTCTGTCTGTCTGTCTGTCTGTCTGTCTGTCTCTCTCTCTCTCTCTCTCTCTCTCTCTCTCTCTCTCTCTCTCTCTCTCTCTCTCTCTCTCTCTCTCTCTCTCTCTCGGTGTGTCTGTCTGTCTCTGTCTCTGTCGCTCTCTGTCTGTCTGTCTCTCTTTTTCTCTCTGTCTCGGTCTGTCTGTCTGGTCTCTATCTCTCTCTGTCTCTGTCTGTCTCTATCTCTGTCTCTCACTCCCCCTCTCTCTGTTTCTCTTTGTCTCGGTCTGTCTGTCTCTATCTCTCTCTGTCTCTCTCTCTCTGTTTCTCTCTCTGTGTCTGTCCGTCTCTCTCTGTCTCTCTCTGTCTCTGTCTCTGTCTGTCTCTCTGTCTCTGTCTCTCTCTGTTTCTCTCAGTCTCTTTCTATCTCTCTCTCTCTCTCTGTGTCTCTCTCTCTGTGTCTCTCTCTCTGTGTCTCTGTCTCTCTCTGTTTCTCTCTGTCTCTGTCTCTGTCTCTGTCTCTCTCTCTCTCTCTCTCTCTCTCTCTCTCTCTCTCTCTCTTTCTGTCTCTGTCTCCCCCTCTCTGTTTCTCTCTGTGTCTGTATGTCTCTGTCTCTCTCTGTCTCTGCCTCCCTCTCTCTCTGTCTCTCTCTTTCTCTCTTTCTCTGTCCCTCTCTCTCTGTCTCTGCCTCTGTCTGTGTCTGAGTCTGTTTCTCTGTGTCTGTCCACAGAACAGCACGATGATATTTGATCTCTTCACGCACTAGAGACGTCAGATAATGTTATTTTCTTTATCATTATCATTATCAGTTCATAATAACTTTATGTGCCTATTGCAGTTCCACTGAACCCTTTAACTCCTGCCACAAACTTTCATAACTCATGAGTAAGGAGGTAAATATTGCTGTAATAATACAACCGTCCCTTTCGGGGCTTTCGCCATAGCCACGTGTTGCCCGGGCAGATGACGTGTTGTCGGCACGTGAATTAAAGGGGCACCGAGCCAACGACACATCACGGGTCCTGTCGATAGGGGTGGAATAAAGAACACGACACATCACGGGTCCTGTCGATAGGGGTGGAATAAAGAACACGACACATCACGGGTCCTGTTGATAGGGGTGGAATAAAGAACACGACACATCACGGGTCCTGTCGATAGGGGTGGAATAAAGAACACGACACATCACGGGTCCTGTCGATAGGGGTGGAATAAAGAACACGACACATCACGGGTCCTGTCGATAGGGATGGAATAAAGAATACGACGTCACGCGAGTTAAATTGTTGCTAGTAAAAAAAAAAAAATTAATAATAATAACTAATAATAATAAAATAATATATATATAGGGGCTTGGGCCTTTAACTTTATGTGCTCTTCGTGCATATGGGCCCTGGTCCAGATCTTAGCGGAGCAAGTCTTGTAGACCACAGCTGTAGTTACTATGAGAGAAAAGTAAACAACGATCGTCCACTGCAATGCTTCCGCCACAAGCAACAGCTTAGGAAGAAATGTTCACGTGCACCCCAACCCCCTCCTCGTGCCCCCCACCCCCCTCCCGCCCCCTCCCACCATGCGACTCCACACAGAACCCAAATGGCTAGTGGCATTGCGGATTTTTTCATCCAGAGGGGATTTTCCATTCCTGACAGTTTTACTTCTGCGACAAAAACCGAGAGAGGAAAGCAATGCGCCTGAACACCTCCGCTTTGAGTGCCCTGTGTCTCTCACGCAACGCCATCACAAACTACGGCAAGTCTCAAACACAAACCTCGGCAAGTCTCAAACACAAAATACGTCAAGTCTCAAACACAAACGACGTCAAAAGTCTCAAACACAAACTACGTCAAAAGTCTCAAACACAAACGACGTCAAAAGTCTCAAACACAAACTACGTCAAGTCTCAAACACAAAATACGTCAAGTCTCAAGCACAAACTACGCCAAAAGTCTCAAACACAAACGAAAGGTTTAACCCTGTACACAGAGGCAGAACAGCTAACCGGATGTAAGATGCATGACGTGGAATAATACGTTGTAGACTGTTTGGGAATCAGACCATTCAAGGTTAAAGACTTTGTGAGCGGGAAGTTGTGACTAGGTCAGAACAACGGAAATGGGATTGTTTTCATGGGATAGGTCATGTGTAATGCAACGATACGTTTATCGGAGCATGGCCCCAGTAGCTGTGACCACGAGCCAACCATTACGCGGTCTTCGTAAGTTAACAGTGAACCGACATGTCTGTATCCCGAAGGGCTCAAACTGGAAGTAATAAATACGTCCGTTGCATGCATGTTGTTATAGCAACCACACGATGCCTGCAGCCAGTGGACGCAGTGTGCATGTTTTCAGGCCCGTCTACCCCTCGGTTCGGTTCTCCTTTAAAATGCGGGCCTTTTGCGCTTGTTTCAGAAGCAGCATCAGGTGATGTGTCATCATTCTCGTGGCTTTGATGGTCTGAATCAATCCAATGGGATCACAAATGGAGAGGACTTTATTGTTGATGAAATGAAAATCTGAAACAGAATGACTGCAAAATATGCTATGATGAAATGGCCTGACGAGATTATCTAAGAGTACACCTTTTTTTTTTTTTTTTTTTAAATTTATGCAGTGATCGATGAGGATGAGGATGATAACTGATGATGCTATGGAGGTCCATTTCGGTTTGAGACTACTTGACAGGGCCGCAGACCACGCTCACTGTCATAATTATCCCGGTGTTAACCAGGCCCGGGAACTGCGGCACCTGCAGTGTTGGTCAAGTAATTAGAGCAACACCCTCAAAGACGCATCCGTGAAGTGGATGAAGCTCGGCTGTGTGGTTCCAGCCTTCCCACTGGGCCCATAGCACTCCCAGCTCTGGGTAGGAGCCGGCCAGGGCCGAAAAATCCCACATGACTCTGATGGGATTCGAACCCCAGACCTTCCGACCCACAGTCCGACGCGCTAACCACTGCGCTACGGGGGCCGGTCTAAGAGTACACCTAATTCTGTCATCCAACCTCTCCAGAAAATTCAGAACTTTGCTGCAAGACTTGTTCTCTTGGCACCCCGTCACCACCACGCAAAACCTCTCACGGAAAAACTGCACTGGCTTCCCATTTCAGAAACATATTAAGTATAAAGTCGCTTGTATGTGTTTCAGTGCTATAAGTGGTTCTGGTCCTGCTTACGTCTCTGAACTGCTGCATGTCTACACTCCGTCTCGTACACTACGCTCTTCTTCTGACACCTGCATGCTGGAAATCCAACAATACAAACGCAAGACTCATGGCTTTCGCGCCTTCTCTTGCTTTGGACCCCACATTTGGAATTCAGTCCCACAAGACCTTAGACACTGCTCAACCCTGTCATCTTTTAAGGCCAAACTGAAAACCTTCCTTTTCTCACAGTATTTCCATTCTAACTAATATGAGTACCCAGTTTCTGCTACAGTCACTGTATGTGTGTGTGTGTGTGTGTGTGTGTGTGTGTGTGTGTGTGTGTGTGTGTGTGTGGTTATGTGTGTGTGTGTGTGGGTGTAAAGTGCTTTTCTTTATTTATTTTTTATAATATTTTATGTAAATTGTTTTGGTAGGACTATGCTCTAAATGTGTATAGAATATCATATTTAGGTTAATAGTATTATGTGAGCGCTCAGGGCTTTGATGTTCATTATTATTATTATTATTATTATTATTATCTATGCGCAGACAATAAAATGAAAATAAAGCTAATAATGGCACGTATTCCTATTAGGCTAAACGCAGAGTAAAGCGATAGATGCTATGATTTGCTATGAGAAGTGAGCTAAACCCTGACTGGCTCGTAAAGATAGAACACCCCCAGGTGTTTATTGATCCTGGCGTGGCGAAATTTGTATAAATAGTACGGTAAGTTTGAGGAAAAGGCGTAACTTCGGCTCGAGATTTCTGGAATTGGTAAGTAACTTGACTTTTCTCTTACTTTTCTCACTCTGTCGGTTGTTTGTTACTCTCTGTCGATGGCTGGCGATAGCCTAACGCCGGTTGCCTGCACCATTGCTGCCAGGGACTGCACGGCCACCGGGTCTCCGAGCAGCTTCTCCCCCTGAGCTGTGTCCGTCGCTGTGTCGCTTGTCACCTGATTCTGTGTCTGATAGAAAATACATCTGCACACTTTCCTTTCTCCGAAATGCAGTGTTTCAGGCTTAGCTTTAGACAAGAACCTAGCCTGGCACAAAGACACCGATGGAAGTTTGGAGAAAGTCCACCCTCGTCCCTTTTGTCTGAGAAAACCTGGATCACGGAGAGTGAGTGAGGGTCGATTCTGCGCTGCTTTCTAGTCCAAAGTAAACGGTATCCAAACAAACAGATCGTTAAAAAGAAGGCTGTTTATTTTGACAGAACGCAACATGAAATAGTTCGGAGTAACCCCCCTTTTCAAGTTAGAGAACAAGTTACAGGGTGCAAAATGAGATGTATGATACTTATCTGCTTATCTCACCTGTTTTGTTGTGTAGTTTGTGTTTGGAATAATTCTTTGAAGGACACCCATGATGTACGACCAGGAATGTCGGCTGGAACGAAACGTCGGTTTGAAAAGCATATATACCTGTGTCCCACGGCGTGTACCGTGCACGTTAGGCCAAATGCCGCCAAGTTTACTCACAAACGAGAAGGAGAATATATATACTGGCAGTAAACATGCCGGATCCGTTGCGGGTCCTGTCAGTTATGGCCATTGCGGCCAGCGGGTAGCCGGAATCGGGCCGGATCCGATTTGCCGGATCTGATTTCCCGAAACCGATTCAGATCTGGATGGGATTTTTAATTTTTTTTTTTTTTTTTTTTTTTTTAGCACGGGAAGTGGCCCGGATCATCATTAGGGATTGGAATCAGATCCGTTTGTGTAGATAATTATGGCCTGGCTGGTTCCGGTAACGACGCGTTGTCCCGGGTCCGCTTGGACTGAGCGAAGCGAGATCCGACCCGCCTCTGAGTTTTCCGTTTTGTGAGAGTGAACACTAAATCAAGCGTACACAAACAGAAACACTATC
>OY757558.1:3962064-3972064 GCA_963584105.1 Alviniconcha strummeri | reverse complement strand
GGTCCGAACAACGTCCCGTCGTTTGCAAAAGGTCAGTCACCTAGCATTTCTCCTCTGTGACGGTGCCATCCTAACCGCCGTGTCTTATCCACTCAGCTAACACAGCAATGACTGCAAGTGTTTGCAATCTGTAACAAGATTAGCCCCATGGCGCCTGTGCAGAATCAACAAACAAGGGAGTTAATTAGCAAAGACGTGACAAATAAACACCACAACAAAGTTGAGAGTTACCTTAGGTGACTCGGGTCTTTGCTGTGTTTATATGTGACGTCTTTCGGGCGGTAATTAACTCCCTTGGTTGCTGCTTCTGGAAGTGTTTGCGTTCTTCGTGTCGTTGTGGTTTACGGACTGTCCAGTCTGAAGTCACGGCAGGCTAACAAGCAGCAGCAGCAACACGTATGATGGCCGTCTTGATTCCCAAAGGGTCATAACGCGTCAGCGGACAAGTTCACTGACGGAGGGAGCAGGCGGAAACTGTAGGCTACCTCACTGCACAGCGCAGTTCTCTGCACGTTTAAATGTTTCATCATCAGCTTTGTCATCAATCTGATCAACTAAACTGGTGTATACGTCAACACCTTTATCATCAGTCTCATAAACAAAACTGGCATAGATATCGACAGTTATTGGCATCGGCCTGATAAACGAAACTGGTGTTGATGTCAACAGCTTCATCATCAGTCTCATAAACAAAACTGGCATATATATCAACAGTTATTGGCATCGGCCTGATAAACGAAACTGGTGTATACGTCAACAGGCTGGCGGTGCGGATACGACACGGCTATAAGGACAGTCCTCTTTTCTCTTCTTGCTAAAAGATAACCTTTCAGCACTTTGTCTTTAGTATGTTGTGCAAACAGTGGGTTGCCTCACCCGAGGAAGACTGCAATGTATGTATATGTTTCGTGTTTATTTTTAGCTGTAACCCCGAAAGGAGCTGGGGGATGTCTGATGTCACTCTCCTGTCTGGAATCTCAGGGTTGCCATTTGATTCCCGTTTCCTATCGTCTCTTTCCTTTTTCTTCATAGTTTTCATTTTCTATCTTGTCATTTTCTGCTAACGATCTATTCTCCTAACTTTCCTCCAGAACTTTTCTCAACACTTTTTGTCCACAGATAGTCGTTTTTGTATGTATCTGTGTATCTGTGTGCTAATCTCCTAGATAATGATAGTTTGTAGGGGGTATGTATAGCTTGCTTCCATATGACACTGGTATTTACCACTATGTATACGGGTAAATGGATCGTTTGTGTCCACTTCTTTTCTTGACCTTGTGGACATAAACGACCACAGATAGTCGTTTTTGTATGTATCTGTGTGCTAATCTCCTAGATAATGATAGTTTGTAGGGGGTATGTATAGCTTGCTTCCATATGACATTGGTATTTACCACTATGTATACGGGCAAATGGATCGTTTGTGTCCACTTTTTTTCTTGACCTTGTGGATATAAACGACCCATTTCTGTTTAATCTGATATTGATAATTTAGACGGAATGGTCCACGTTATATGTTGCAGCAGTATATCTGCTTTTTAACAGTTTCGACGGGATTAAGTCTTGAACAAGTTGTGTTTGATGTTTGTGCAACTACGTTTTGTTTATTTTTGTGCAGGGATTGACTCTGCGGATTTGACTTGAGAAAGGATTTATTGATATATGAGAAGAGATTTGGAATGTGCCTTTACTTACCCTGAGCTGACAGGGCGTTAAAATCCAAGCACTAACTAACTGGCTAACTAACTAACTAACTAACTAACTAACTAACGAACGAACGAACGAACGAACGAACGAACGTTTCTTAGTATAAGGAAATCATAATTATACTCAGCAAAGGAATGCCCCTGGTCCTCATCAATTTTCAACTGCCTCGGGATCTTTACCTGCCAGGCCAGAAACACACGAGTCCGGAGTGTTCGTTGTTGTACCCATCCGAAGCACTAGATGTGTGGGACTGTTTGTACTGCACGGACTCGGTGGGGTTGATTCTCTCTTGTAACAGGCTGGCTAGCGATCGCCGCGAGCCACTTGAGGTCCCCGCAAAGGGTACCACCACAAAACATCCTCCACAGACACAACCGTTGTGATGTTCCATTGGCTGAAGTTTCTCATAGCTGTGTCGTTACCTGCGGCATGGGGAATCATGTCTCCCAGCCACTGATGCTGCTGCACGTCGCGAGTGTTTGAATAATGTTCTGCTATTGGTTACATCTACAGTTTGCTGAAGGCAAAGTAGAAAAGGCCTGGAATATGAGAAGGGGCAATCTCAGCTCGTTTGGCCTTGACCTTGCGGGGTATGACTCAGCCAAGCAGGCGGCTGTTCTGAGAAAAGACGGCGTGTTTGAAGTGGAGTTCAGCGCGGACCAGGCCAGCGTCGTCGTCAGATGCTTCTCGGACTCCTTCTCCTCCAAGTCACAGCCGGACACGCTTTGTGGTGAGAATCAACATCGTGGTCAGTTCAGTCAGGCTGGCCAAGGTAGCCATTAGAACCATCAAGAAAACACCTCTAGGGCAGTGTTGTGGCAGCAGAGGACCGATTATTACATAACGGTGTCGCTGCCCTAATAAACCTTATGGTTTCTGTGTCGTTAAGCACCATGATTACTCACCAATTACTTACCACACTACACAGCGCGCTTTCTGCCGCCAATTCGTCGGTTTACCTGATCACGTGTTGTGCTCAACCCACTTACGACTTCAGTACCGTAAAACCTTACTTTGACGCACAGTGGATGTTAACGCAAACACACGTACACTAGTCACGGCCGCTATTTTGAGTTATGAAAACCTTTTATGAAAATAGTGAGAATCAAACACCACTACTCATGTATGAACCATTGATCGGGTGGGGGTAGGGGTGGGGCGCAGGGTATCTTCAACATTCCCCCACTTGTGGGAATAACATACACATTTTCTTTCTCCCGATTATATTGTGATTGTGCCTTCCGTCTTCAATAACACCTTTCATCATCTTGTGTTTAACAAGACCGTCTCTCGGGTATCCGTGTATACTCACTTAAGGTGACAGATTCCATTAGTCCGCGACTGTCCACTAAAGACGACATAATTATGGCCCTGTATCTGTCCACTAAAGACGACATAATTATGGCCCTGTATCTGTCCACTAACGACGACATATGCCCCCTGTCTGTCCACTAAAGACGACAGATTTCCCTTGTCTGTCCACTAAAGAAGACAAATTTCCCCTGTCTGTCCAATAAAGACGACAGATGCCCCCTGTCTGTCCACTAAAGACGACAGATTCCCTCTGTCTGTCCACTAAAGACGACAGATGCCCCCTCTCTGTCCACTAGAGACGACAGGTGCCCCCTGTCTGTCCACTAAAGACGACAGATATTTGCACTGCTATGCTCACAGGGAATGGAGAACCTGGCGATGCCGCTACGAAGGAGGAGATTCTGGACATGGTCTTCACCAACAATGAAGTGATTCAGAGACCGAGGTAAGAATTAATCAAAAATCAGTCAAATGAAACTTTATTATTAATCAATATACAAAGCATTAAAATGGAAATGTTCCTTTGACAAGAACACAAACACACACACACACTTTCACATACACACTCAAACACACACACACACACACACACACACACACACACACACACACACACACACACACACACACACACACACACACACACACACACCCCTCTAATCGAACATGGCTGAGTTAGTCAGCTTGAAACACGGTGTAGACATGTGTCTTCAGAGCGGACCTGAGGTGTTGCAGCATTTCTGATGTGTGGTGGCAGTGAGTTCCAGACAGAAGGGTCATAATAAGGAAACCTACGTCATTCACTTGTGCCTTTGTTTTAGTCCTAATTTACTGTCACAACTACTGCTGTATTTAGGTTTCTACGACTATTATTGAATTTATTACTGCCATCACATAGCCTACTACCACTCTACCGCTACTAATACCATACTGCTACTCCTACTGTGCTAATACTACAGCTACTACCACCACCACTAGGATTACCACTACTACTGCCATTACCACCATCAGCATCACTACTGCTTCCGCTGCTGCTACAAGTATTATATAAC
Organism: Alviniconcha strummeri; assembly: GCA_963584105.1. Classification (NCBI taxonomy): domain Eukaryota; kingdom Metazoa; phylum Mollusca; class Gastropoda; family Provannidae; genus Alviniconcha; species Alviniconcha strummeri. The sequence continues at coordinate 3,967,991 of OY757558.1, read as the reverse complement.
AGGCAGCATAAACGATGCATATATACCCACGTGGCGGTCTGAAGTGCGGTTTGTCTCCTCACAGCCTCGTGTCCTCGGGCAGTCTCGGTGTACCAACAGTGTGCTGCTGCTAACGCCAGTGACACCCGGGTCTGCAACGAAATTCTGCTGCAGCAGGCGACGGTGGACTGCCTGGCCGGTTCTGGCACGCCCCTTATTGACCACTACCGCCGCTGCCTGGAGATGGCCTGCAACTTGAACAACTCGGCTGTGGATCCAATGATCCACTACATCGACGACAGTAACTGTGGTAAGGATGAACAGTCTGAGGCTGTTGTCGTTTCGTACCTCACCTTCCGTGTCGTATGAGATTCGCTGGTACTGACAACACGTCACAACTCGTGCAGATGTATAGACCCACGAGTGAGGCGGGAGTTTGGTACGAGTATCGCCCCTTGCCGACCGGGACGTCTCTGGCCGCCGTTCAACAGCGGCGTGTACTGTGCTGTGGGCATTTCACTCGACGAAATTCTTAGATTTAAGAGTATGGTTGAAAAAAAATGGACAGTTGGTCAGTGGCACCACGGGAGAACTTGTCCATCGTAATCTATCACACTTTATTTTCCCACAAGGAGTAATTTCATCAGATGGGTTCGAAAAAGGAGGAGGAGGGGAAAGAAAAGAAAAGACGAGAGAGAGAGAGAGAGAGAGAGAGAGAGAGAGAGAGAGAGAGAGAGAGAGAGAGAGAGAGAGAGAGAGAGAGTGTTTCCGAAAACAACAACAACAGAACGTAAAAGTAAACGTAAACAAGAACACTGATGAAAATGAAATTACAAAAAACAAAACAAAACAAACAAACAAACAACAACAACAACAACAAACACAGAATAAGAACAGACAAAAGTATAATCACACAGGCCAACAGGCATACTGAAACTAAACGCACAGGTAAACGGACACTGTACTTACACTAATGTAATGGAGTGGAGTGGTAGAAGGACAGGACACAGGCAGCGGAGTCTGTCAAAAAGCGAGACCACAGCAGGCGGAGGCGGCAATCACTGAGGTTTTGTTGTACAGTAGTAGACAATTTTCGGCGCACCCAAAATCCTCACTCGCACGCATAGATAAGAGAACGGCGCGGGCCGCAAAGAACACACGCAATCGCTACAATCAAATCGGCCCTCTGGACTACAACATGGCTGACAATTGTGTTTGCTTGGCCCGCACAAGTGCTGTTTTCTACAATAACTAAACTAATTAAATCATGAAAAACATCCAATAAAAGCTACAGTTACAATCTTTTAAACCGTATAAACAAAATGCACACACATGGTTTATTTTATTTACAACAAGAGTGGGAAGCGTGGCTTGCGCCTGTCTATAAACAGATTCAGACAACTAAATCACAACCCAATGTACAAGATATTAATGTTACTAAAACTTACATCAGAATAAAGTGCACGCTGCCATGGTTAAAATGGCACATAACAATTACAATACAACGCTCTGAAAGAGAAGCAAGACACACTCAAAGACTAGCACTAAAACAGTCGGTGCGAACTTTCGCCTGGGGCGCGTTGTAACACAATGGTGTCGTGCCCCCTCCGACTGTAGCGATGACAGCCCTGCGGGGCTATACGGTTGATTGACCGCACTCGCTGACCGCCCTCGCTACGTGCACCGAATCTACAAGAGCTCCCCCGACCTTGAACGGGACGATTGAACTCCCCCCCCCCCCCCCCCCCTTGACCTTGAGAAACATGCTTTTTCGTGAATATCGAATTCATATGTAAATTCTAATAAGACGGTTGTCGGAAGAAGTACCACAAAACGTGATGTTGAGAGTGACAGGTATGGCCGGTGCACTCGCTGACTATGGCCATCGGCGTCACCTACAAGGCCATACGATTTAACGATCATCCTCGTACTGGAGGAAGTTACCCTAAAATCGTGACGAGGAATTAATCACGAAAAAACGTCGAGAGAGTATAAAAGGAGTGAAATAAGCCCAGAACAAGAGAGAGAGAGAGCTACAGCGAGAGCAACAGCGATGGTTCAGATTTAGGGACAGCTCAGGCCAGCTACGGCTCGGCTTTAGGCTTAGCTAAGGCTCAGCATGTGGAACAGAAGCCATGTACTGATAGCCGTAGTGAAAGGGGCAGCGCAAGCTCGGCCTAGACTATAGGGACATGATAGGAGCTGATTAGAAATTGTCTCTTGTATTTGATTTTCTTTAATGAAAAATGTTGGAACTGACTGACTGTTGATTTTAAGTACGAAGAAATGGAATAGAAGACCAGGAGGAAAACTAGACTATCGCGTTTGAGTTATTTTATTTAGGTGGCGGTAATTTTCTGTTTTATGTATCGGGTGTGTGGTAGTGTTACAGCGTTATCTAGTCGCAGCATCGCTAATAAAGTTATATCAAGTAGTCTATGAATACAACTTAGCTTCTACAGTACACAATACTTAATCAGTTAAATTTCAACCCAAAATAAACACTAAACATGAAGTCATCTAAACAAAGTACTATACGACAAAGTATTGACCGACACAGATTACTTTAATCGAGTCAAAAGAACGATTCACTACTATTCACTAGTACTAAACAGAGAACGCGCCATGCAGACGACGGCTATAATAAGAATAGACCTAGAGAGGCATCGGCTACTGATTAAGCTCGATCCTGCGTCTAAATAAGCAACACGTACACATTCTAAGATCTAATAGATGCCAAATTATGTTACACATGGCTTGGTGCATAAAAAGGAGTAGGTAAACAAACAAGCGGTCAAAATATTAAGGGAGAAAACAGATTTGAAACTGGCGCGCACCGGCGGCTGTCGCCGGTCGGCTGTGGGAAGGCCAGGTGGCGTTACGCTACACGCAGCGCTTCGAAACAAAAGTGTCGTCTGCTCCGGTTCGCGGGTTACTAACAGCACAGTAATGAAGTTGCATGGATCTAATAACCGGGGCGGGGTTACCGTTAACACGTACAAAGAGCACTTGCTCACACTAATAGCAGATAATAGTTGTAGCAGCAAGCAAGTATTGCACATAAATGTTGTAATACCAGTAATACAATTTGATCAAATCAAAATCACATCCCAAGTTTAAATTAATAACTAAGACTACACTTAAAATCATATTTATTTGTAAAATTACACACACACACACACACACACACACACACACACACACACACACACACACACACACACACACACACACACACACACATGTCAGACTCAAGTTGTGAGTCTTTTCAATGCGCTCCTATGCTGCTTGCCTGGTAATTCCTTCAAAGACGGCGAGCACAGCGACTCAAAGAAAAGTGGGAAATGTCAGCTTACAGTAGGTGGACAGAAATAGCCACGCATGACTACCAGCATCGACAACATAATTCATTAAATTAATTCATCAACAGCCAGCCTAACTGGCATTTGAACAAATGGCATTGCCTATCAGTTTGTATAATTATATAAACTGGTATTGTCAGTAACCTTTGTGTTGCCACTGTCGTATGTCCATATCGTGTTTTCTGATGTTGTGGTGTCTGTGTTTGGGTAGCTCATTTGTCCAGCATTGTCTTAAATGTTTCCTGTTTATTGAATAACGTCAGTCATGTCTGTAATTAGGTCAATGTACACACTAAACTCTCTATCTCACCCCACTCACCCTTCTCATCTCTCCGCCTCTCTGTGTTTCAGCTCTGGATCCTGGCTCTGACTGCTCTACGGCCACATTTGTCGGTTGTGACTCCAACTCCACGTGTGAAGGCGGTGCCATCTGCAGTGAGTTAAGCTTCCTACACACGGTCATTGTTGTGAAACGGACAGCAGCACAAGCAACTCTTCGCATGCGTCTGGCATCAGCTTAACCAATTACCGTTATGCACCAATCTCTGTGGCCCAAGGCACGAGCTAAAATATGAAGATCTTGACTCGCGTCGTCTCTGGGCGGTTTGAGCTGTTACCTTTTGTGTATAAACGTTGGTGCTGTGGGATAGATCAGCAGTCTGTTTGCATACACAATGTGAAATGGTTATATTGTTTGTGTTTCTCTCTCACAACATTGGCGGTCTCTGTATGTGCACGTTATTTGACCTGTTTCATCACAACGTTGGTGCTGTCACACAAATGCAGTCACTGTACGTGCACGCTATCTGCCCTGTTTTCTAACAACCTTGGTGCTGGCAAAGGAAGCTGTCTCTGTGTGTGCACGTTATCTGACCTGTTTCCTCACAACGTTAGTGCTGTCACACAAGTGCAGTCAATGTACATGCACGCTATTTGTTCCAAGCTGGTGCTGTCAGATAAACCAGTCTGTATGTGAACAGTATTTGTTCCAAGCTGGTGCTGTCAGATAAACCAGTCTCTGTGTGTGAACAGTATTTGTTCCAAGCTGGTGCTGTCAGATAAACCAGTCTCTGTGTGTGAACAGTATTTGTTCCAAGCTGGTGCTGTCAGATAAACCAGTCTCTGTATGTGCATATTATTTGCTGTGTCCTCTCACAACGTTGCTACTGTCAGACAAGCCAGTTCCTCTGTCCACCTTGTTTGCTATGTCCGCTCACAGCGTTAGTGCTGTCAGATAAACCAGTCTCTGTGTGTGCACGTTATTTGCTGTCCTCTCACAACGTTGGTGCTGTCAGACGAAGCTGTCTCTGCACGGCATGTATTCTGTTCTCCACGACTGGCTGAACTGCCGGTGGTCACTGGTGAACCACTCGGGTAGCGAAAGACGTGTCTGACCAAGGCAACCAACACAATAATGGTCCCCATCAGGATCAGGTTTTGGATAACCCCTCTGTTCTGTGCTTAACGATGTGGACCACAAATCAGATTCGGTTCGGGGTGGGACTGATCAATTCACTCAATAGGCTCTTTATGAATAGAGTAGGACTCTCCTTTTTCCCCTTTTTTCCTTCATCGGATTTAGACTCTTTAAGATCTTCGAGATCTAAATATAAAGCCTCAACAACAACAAAAAAACAATTATTTTTTTCGACACTTCGACCTAAAACTGAATTAATTTATCCTCAAAAAATAAAACAAAAAAGAACAGAAGGAAGAAGATCGTTGTTAATCAACTGCACGGCTTTCTTTCAGTTTTTTGTTTTTTTATTTTTCACAACTGTCTCCCGTCGTTTAGAGCCGCTTAAGTTTGTCATCCGAGAACATTCACCCATGATGTCGGAGTCTGCCACGTACTACTCGGTGGTTTTCTGTCGTTAGTACTGGACATCGATGAGATACTCAGCTAGCGAAACTCGCGACTGGCCCAGGCAACCAAAGTAATAATTAATGGTCATCACTGTGATCACATGTTTGGTAACACCTTTGCTGTCTGTACGGCTTTGAGGAAGGATGAATAGTATTCGTTCCCGGGAGAGACTGCTGCACCCAATGCAAATTAATTTCTATCTGACCACTCTAAATGCATCGTACCTCAAAGTATGAGTGTTTCCTTTTTCTTGCCCCTCTTCTTCTTCTTGCTGTTGTTGTTACTGACCTCTTTGTTGTTTTCTGTACACTTCAACCTAGATGCAACAATCTGTGTGCAGTCGCGACATTTCTCTGTTAGTTCAGGACCTGCGTTTACGTTCGACGAAGAAAACAAGATTTGCTGATTACCTTTTGTTGTTGTTGTTGTTGTTGTTGTTGTTGTTGTTGTTGTTGTTGTTGTTGTTGTTGCTGCTGTTGTTGCTGTTGCCTGGATGAGTTTTTGTTTTGTGATGGGAGGGGGTCGTGGGTGCTTTTTGACGGCCTGAGCTTTGTTACATAAAAGTAAACATTTAGGCACGAATGCCTGTCGGCCAACCTGCCCATTGCAGATGTGAATGTAAAAATAATAATGATTATAACGTGGTCAATGTGTGTGTGTGTGTGTGTGTGTGTGTGTGTGAGAGAGAGAGAGAGAGAGAGAGAGAGAGAGAGAGAGAG
>OY757558.1:3947064-3957064 GCA_963584105.1 Alviniconcha strummeri | reverse complement strand
TCGCTACGGCTCTACAGATCTGCCCGTCCATCCGGATATACCTATTCAGTTTAATCTTCCCTTCCGGCAAAACACGCACAGTTACCTGTCAACTCATCTACTGGCCTACGTACCCAGAGACGTACCCGAAACTAAAAATCAACCTGTCTCTCTTGATGGTTTTTATTTCGGCTAACCACGAAGACCTACCTGGCAGAATACAAGACATTAATTACAAGAATGTACACGTAGAGCACTAGCCGGTGGATGTGTAGGTAGACAGGCAAGCCTGTGTGAGCAGTTTTTACGTTTAGTTTTGTTCGGCGTCCAAGATTTAGTAGACGCAGTGTTTAGTAGACGCGGAGTTTACGATACTATTGCTGAGGCAGCTGTGACCAGCAATGTCCAATATGAACAAAGCAAACTGGCTGCATAAACAACGTTACTATGCCAAAATTGTAATCAACTGAACCTCGGTCGTAGTTTCGGTGTGCGATAAGGGTAGGCGATGCGTAGTAATACGTTTTGGGGAATAGCTGCAGACTTCTGGGATCGTATCGACCCATTATCGATGATCTAAATAGCTAACGAACACAGCTGCGCCTCGAAGGGCTCAAATTCCCAGCAATGCCATTTGTCTGTTGCACAAATATTCATACAACAACCACACGAAACATGCAGTAAATGGACACACGATGTACATTTTCAGGCCCATCTGCCTCTTCGGTTGGCGTCACCTTTAATCTGAAACCCTTTTGTAGTTGACTAAAAACCAGCATCAGCCGACGTAACTGCTTGAAACGCATTGCTTGAAACAGGACAAAAGGATGAAAAAGGGGATTTCTTTGCGTTAAAGTAAAAGTCCAAGGTTTTTAAGTATGCAAAATAACCATTGAAATGATTGACAAATGAGTCACTAGTTTCAGATTTAATGAAATAAAAAATAAAATAAAATGTTTAACTGGGTTTTTAATCGATTTTATTTTCTGTAGGCGTCAGTCTGGGGAGTCAGTGCGGTTGCCATGTTAGATTCTTCAGTAAACTGTGTATGCGTGTGGTCGACAAAAAAGTTACCTATGCCGGCCTACTGTGTTGCCGCGAACTGTAACAATTCGCAGACGACCCCAGGTATAACAATGCACGAGCTCCCGCGCAATCGACCCGCAGTGAGGCGAAAGTGGATTAAGTTTATACAATTCAAAGGAGCTGACTTTCTTGCTGCGCCGCATCACGTCCATTTGTGTAGCGAGCACTTCATTGAGTGCGATTTCGCAAACCCCATGGAATACCGCCTGTCGAAGCTGACACGATGTTCCGGTACTCTTTCAAAATCCTGCCTGACAGGCTCAAACTGATACGGCTGTATCCTTGTGGGTTTCTCGGGCAAAGTATCAATTTCGTCTTCGGAGCTCGAGTTGGTCATTTTGCAGCAACTCCCCAGAGTGACGTAGTAGGCATATGGTCACGTGATTTGGGCGTCATGACGACGCTTTCAGTACGACAGAAAATGCCTTTTTTTTCCCCCGTGCATTTCACCTCAGATCACAGTTTCACATACATCATCGTTCTCAGCGAGTTTTAACGGAAATCGTGTCAAAAATCACCCCTAACCTTGGACTTGTCCTTTAATGATGAAAACTCCAAAAGAAACATCTGTTGTTGTTGTTGCATTTGGTTTAAACAAAGTTTATTTACATTCATGAAAATATGGACAATCAAAATCATTGTATGAGCATTAAACAAGCTAGGCTTATAGTAAATGCTCACAAACATAATTTACTAATTAATTCATTTTGCAACAACGGGTATGTATGATTATATTAAACAACATGGAAACAACAACACAAATCAATCAAAAATCAAGAGAGAGAGAGAGAGAGAGAGAGAGAGAGAGAGAGAGAGAGAGAGAGAGAGAGAGAGAGAGAGAGAGAGAGAGAGAGAGAGAGTAACTATTTAATTGAGTTTGTCATTCCATGGCAAAACGGCCGGACTGGGTAATGAAGTCTTGGACAGCTTTAAATATTAATGAGTTCATTTTGTTTGATATGTTTGGATGTTGTTGCATTTGAAAAACCTACTGCCATCTGGGACATAAAATGGAGGACGTTCCACAAATGGCTGTACAAGACCTCAAAACAACATGTTCGAAACAACACCACCACCACCAACAACAACAACAACAACAACAACAACAAAACCATCAACACAGCACACATTGCAACAATCGAATATCACATACTGCATGTCATTTACCACATAAACGACATACAATTAAGTGATGTCTGCCATCTCAAACCATGATTTCAATACCAAGCCTTACGTGAAGGCCCCGCGGTACGTTAAAACGTCTCGCTAGAGAAATGCACACACGAAAATACAGGGCCTTATATAAAGGTTAACACGTATTCTCGTAGTAAACATAACTCTCACTCACAGACAACACAACGCTCAGTGACCCCGATGTGGACCACTGTTACTACTCAAATGGTCCAGCCATCAAAGTTCGATCATGATGAAATAAATATACACTAAGGTCACCACATTGCCCAAGAAAATGAAAAATGGAAGTTGTGGCAGATATGGAGTAACAATCAACTAACAAATGTAGTCACATTCACTGAGAACCCTAATCGACTGTCTAAGGCGGGCACATATAACCATTTGCATACAAATCCACATATACAAACTGCAACACAGATACAATCGTGATTCGCCGCTTGCTTGTATCCAGCAACCTTCCCGAGGTTAATCAAAGTATAATTGATACCTAAACGTCTCTTGAGCATAACTACTAGAACAATCCATACCCAATCGATGCCACCGCCAATCCACATAATCCAAAGCAATTGTGCAACCTACGTACATTTACCTCAACTCAACAAAACGGCATCAAGAATTAATACACTAAAGGTCTATACAAAAGGAAACAAGCTAAATCATAATGGCTACTGCCATGCAAAGTATACACTAGAAATAGCAAGACAGTTAAGTTACATGCTAAACCCAAACCGATGCCACTAAGTTTGAACAAGTTAGGGATCCTTAAGGCAACCCATTAACATGCAAACACAAGGCATTACCGAACGACCATACCAAGCATCATATCCCCTTCCTTTTTCCTAAAGCATGGCACCGCAGTGCATCTCTGGCACCTGCTGGTGTTGTCCCTGACCTCTCTTGGGACATCAGGCCGAAGTGGGCTGGGCAGAATCAGCTGTTCAAGGGTACCACAACGTTGGTCAGCCTGCCCACGACGGAGGATCCCATTCTTCAGGAACAACCGTCGAGGGTACTGCTGCACCAACGCCCGCGTGGAGCGTTCCTTGGTGTTGGAGGGCTTGACTGGCCAGGCTGCGAGCGCCGGGCCAAGGACTGGATCCTGTTGCTGTATTTGTAAATCAGCCATCAGTTCCTCCAGACAGCTCCTCTACACTGTCTCAGTGCCTCCAGACAGCTCCTCTACACTGTCTCCTGTTTGGTGTGTGACTCTTCTACTTCCAGTCCTGCTCGCAGCTGCCAGACTTCGTAGGGGAGCGGGGTGGGGAGTGAGGGAAGCAGGTTGGAAGCATGAATGAAGAGTCACAAGTCAGCAGTTGCTATAACATAACTTTTAATCACACCAACCTGGAAACAGTGTCTGTGCTGGAAAAGACAAGCAAACAAAACATTTATAACATGAATGCAGTTAGTTAGTTAGTTGGTGCCTTCAGCCCAGTCAGCCACAAAGGGTTATATCAGGGCTAAACATGAAAGCAAACGTAAAGACTAAACAACAGCAATTATCTAATAAACACAGTAACCATGTAGTTTACCTGTAGGTTACTATAATACATGAACGGTAGTTTACCTGTAGGTTACTATAATACATGAACGGTAACTGTGACAAAATGATTAATAATCAAGCACATAAATTGTGTGCATGAGTTGCACTTAAAACCAGTATCCCACAGTGTCGCGGTGAATATCAAAGACACCGCATTACCAAGCTCATTCTTAACTAAACAGGAAGAGTGAGATAATTGTTACAGCACTTCCACTTAAGCACACAACGAAACGGACAGTGACAGTACGGGTGGCACTTGGGACTATGCCGTGAGCGGGAGGAAGTCAGTCATAAACTGACCGGCTCCAGCCTCGTTACTCAACGCCTGTACAAAAGGGCTACAGCATGTCACTGTAAAGTCAGGGCTCCAGGCGGGGGCGGGGATAGCTCAGTGGTTAGAGCACCGGACTCGTGATTGAAAGGTCGCGGGTTCGAATCCCTGCTGGAACGGCGGGAGAATTTTCTTCTCCAGGGTCGACTTTCTGTGCTGACTCTTATTTCGGTATCCGTTCCACCCCCGTGTTACCACAGTAGCACGTAAAAAATCCCGGTCATTCTGCCAAAAAGTGCAGGTGGCAGGTTACAGCTAAACACGCATACACCTTACGTATGTGGATTTTATCGAACCGTGCTTCGGCATTGGTCACAACTTGTCCCTAATATGTCAAATGACATCTGAGGACATTAAGCATCAACTCATCACTGTAAAGTCAGGGCTCCAGGCGAGATCAAAAGGTCAAGAGATCTTAGAGGAGGGAGGTGGAGCTGGACCCTCACTTTTGCCCAGAAGAGATCATGAGTAGGGAGGTGGAGCTGGGCTGAGCAAGTTGGACGTCTTTTGCTTCGAGTTGTCCAAGTTGTTCATCAACAGCGGTGCAACGGACATTGTCTTAGTGACTCTGTCCAGCACAGCAGTTGAAAGAGCAATTGCACAGTGCACAAGTCGCTGGGCAATGGCGAGGGGACACCGCCTTAACACTTCCATTGTTCTGGCGGCGGTCTACGGTCTCTCCGGTCTTTTTCGGGCGGTTTCCGCGGTCGAGCCAATCACCCTGTCCCCTTCCCACTCTGTCCCCGTCCCTAATAGGTCATCCCGCCTCCGTGGACGTTAAGCAACATGAAAGCCACTGTAAAGTCATAGTTCAGGAGCTGTGTGAGAGTCGAGGTGGACGTCCTTGGCTAACGAGCCTTCTGGTTTCCGTGGACGTAAAGATTTATTGAACCGTGCTTCGGCATTGGTCACAACTTATCCCTAATATGTCAACTGACATCCGAGGACATTAAGCATCAATTCATCACTGTAAAGCAAAATGGTCCGGTCCGGTCCACTGTTACTACCGGAGAGCCGGTTTGGCCTAGCGGTAAGGCGTTAGGCTGGTAAGCGGAAGGACCTCGGTTCGATACCGCTTCGGCTCTCCTTTCTCTTCAAAAGTTGTGGTTTGTGGACATGGTCTTGTGACTTTGTCCCTCATAATTAAAGAAACATTAAAATAGCTCTCATCGCTGCCCGTCTTAATGCAGGTCATTCTGGTGGTGACAGTGTAGCGATAGGTATATACTTTCCCTCTTCCCACATCTCCATATCCCTCCTCCCCTTTCCCCGTCCCTAATAAGCCTTATGGTTTCTGTGGACGTTAAGCACCATATTTACTTACTTACACTGTTACTGACTAGCAGAGCATATCTGTGAACAACGTCAAGGGTCTTACTGACGCGGGTAGCACATCAAGAATCTAAGCTGCTAATCTGGCTGCATCTTTGGGGAGCGTGGATAGCTCAGTGGTTAGAGCGTCGGACTCGTGATCGAAAGGTCCCGGGTTCGAGTCCCGTCAGGAGCGGCGGGATAATTTTCTTCTCCAGGGTCAACTTTCTATGCTGACTCTTATTTCGGTATTCGTTCCACCACCGTGTTACCGCAGTAGCACATAAAAGGTCCCGGTCATTATGCCAAAAGTGCAGGTGGCAGGTTACAGCTAAACATACATACACCCTGGCTTTGGATGAGATGACACTGTGTCCTGGTGCATGGTTGAATGGTGTACACGGAACTTACGCCGAAACGGCAGCATTTCACGTGGCACCAGCCATGCAACAACCACAGAGCGCTACCAGTACACCACTTCCGTGGATATTAATAATACGCGCTATAAAAGGATACAGTCACTCATTCAGAATGGCATGCCAATGTGCGCAGTGAGACTGCTCGAGAGCAGAGAATAGCGCTATATAAAAGCTATGAATAATAATCTGTCCGCTCGGTTAGTGAACAGAGACAAAGAACTAGTTGCCACTACTGGCGCGCATCACCGGCCAGTTCGGGTACACGCACAAAGACCCGGAAAGGGTTTACAAGCTAAGCAGAGTGAAAGTCTGCGCACCCAACACTCGGCCATACAAAAGCCGGATCAAAACAGAAATGACATATCCCACAGTTTATACAGTCAATCCATGAACTAGACCATATTCAACTATTAAAATAAACATTCGACAACTTATGAAGTCAGCATCTTCAAAGCGTCAGCCATAATATACCACCGATTTCATGTAGAAAAACAGATCGGTAGGAAACAAATAAGTTGTGCCGCACACCTTTTTTTTTAAACACGCAAACGTGATCATGTGCAACCTCTTCTACACATGTTTTATTGGTTACCGGTCCAAGCCAGAATAGACTACAAACTGTCACCTATCTGTCACAGCTTCTTCCCTGACTCATCTCCTGCCCATTTCTCTGACCTTCTCGCTGTGTACATCCCTTCCTGGCAGCTTCGTTCTTCTGCAGACTCCCGGTTACTTCGTATCCTCCGAGTTAGGACAAAAACCTTTGGACAACTCTACTGGCTCCAAAGCAATGGAATCAGCTCCCTTCTGACATCCGTCGCATTCGATTCTCCCATACCTTCAGAACTACGTTAAAACTTCACCTCTTCAAACAATACCACAACAAGTGATGTCTTCTCGCTTGCCTCCCGCCTTACCCTCCCTCACTCCTTATATTCTTCCCTGTGTGTGTGTGTGTGTGTGTGTGTGTGTGTGTGTGTGTGTGTGTGTGTGCGCGCGCGCGCGCGCGCTAGTTTACATTGCATGTATGAGACTGTTACATCATTGAATTCAAATTTTAATTATATAAGTCTTATACAGGAATAATTGCAACGTCATGTCTGTTTGTTAATGCTCTGTCTAAATGGAACGCCACCAGGAAAAGTTCCTGTGCACATTCTAATGTCACTGGCGAATAAATATCCTTGCATCGTTGTAGTTCCATAGTCTCGTCTTATAAATAAATATAATCTCCTTCAGGTTATTGCAATTCGCTGCTGTTCCTCGGAGAAGTCTACACAAACTTTAAACAGGAAGGAATTGTGCATCCCTGTCTGTCTTGTTCTGCAAAACATGCAAGCGTGACCATTTTTGCTATCTTTTGGCCTACCTGCACTGGCTTCCAGTGTCTGACAGAATCCAGTACAAAAACGCCAATCATTTTTGCTATCTTTTGGCCTACCTGCACTGGCTTCCTGTGTCTGACAGAATCCAGTACAAAAACGCCAATCCTGCTACAGGATGATCGTGGGTTCTGCTCTTGTTTGCTAATGGTCTTTAGCTATACATTGTGATAGTGGAGGCCATTTAATGACAACACTTACTGCGCTCTAATAATGAGAGGCGGGAATAGCTCAGGTGGTAGAGTGTCCGACTGAAAAGTCAGGCCCAATACTGACGCGGGTTCCAGTCGCCGTTTCGGTAAGGATTAGGGTTAGGGTTCGGTTAATCGTGTACCAAAAGGCTGAGGGGACCCTGGTCCCACAGGCCCTTAGTTGGTTGCCTGACGCTTGACACTTCCTGATGAAGTGGACTTGGCTGTGACGGTTACCCTGGTCACGCGAAGTGACGTCACCTCATATTTACTAGTACCAAGCCACTTCCACTGCCTGACGTATCCACCTGACAGCCGCCGAGACAAAAAAGTCACTGACTTCGCGCTGTCAACCAAGACGTCAGTTCACGCGTCAACGCGTGCTAACAGACCCGCTTCGTTTATTTCGCTATCGCACACCGACAACCAATCAGAGTCGACTACAAAGTTCTACAACTCCTTCAAAGCGGACGTAGCGGGAACGGTCTGACACTGACTTAGAGCGTACTGAAATCTGACCGGACTGGATCACTTCTGATGCCCACAGACTTCGTAAAATGTTCGGCTCATTGGATCCGTTGACTGAGAAAGAAATTCAGGCACCTGGCTGGCATTTATTATTTTCCGGGTTGAGCCGGGATGGATCGGGGAAGGGGGGGGGGGGGGGGGAGCATTTAGTGTATGTCAGCACCAATGAGCGCGATCCGCCTCTGTGTGTGTGAGGGGGGGGGGGGAGTAGGGGTGTGTGTGTGTGTGTGTGTGTGTGTGTGTGTGTGTGTGTGTGTGTGTGTGTGTGTGTGTGTGTGTGTGTGTGTGAGTGTGTGTGTGTTGTTGTTGTTGTTGTTGGGCGAACATATCAAACCGAAACAGCCATGTGGGGAGACGTTTTATTCAGCCACGATCACCCCTGTTCCTCCAATAACATTAATATTACATGGGTTACTTCCCTTGCATCCTCTACATAGCATACATGTGTTGCTTCACTATGTACGGCATCCCCTTTCTTTTGAGCAAATTCCTTTGATCCAAATTTACCAAGTAAACCATATATTTATCAAAACAATAAACTTTCAACTGTTTCTTTTACCACGAAAAACGTTAAGGCTTTTCACTATTATCCATTCACACAACAATAATTATTCTTTGGGCTTTTACACAAAAGATTTTTCTCCGTTTCTTACATCTATTAAAATTCTGTGGGCTTAAAATTATTGCTGAAGATTTTGATGAACTGAATAATTTGAAACTTGTTGATTTCAATATTCATAACTTTAAATGTTCGTATACTATGTAAAAACACTTCTAAAGAATGAAAATATAAAATCACATCATATAACTATTCTTATAAGAGTTCTTGTTTCAGTGTTTGTAAAAAATATCAACATTATTTCACTTTCAAACACAAACTAATTTAAATCAGAACTAAACCTCTCTTGCATCGGCAATGTCTTTGCACCATAAAGTGTTCAATGTTCACTTTTCTTTAGTGGCACACATTACTATGTAATTTGTGTAGTGGTTAAAATGATAACGGTGTTGTCGCTTTTCTTTTGCGGAAGCGTGTAAATGCAGTTTCAAAATATATGACTACGTGAGCGGTCACTGGCTTACTGTCCACCCCGGGTGGACAGTGTTACTCGGACGTCGCACCGCTGGCGTACAGAACGGGAGGATTCACCTGAATTCAGAAGGTGACGTCACGAATGGGCAGACAGTGCCAGGGGTCAGTCCATTGCTTACTTTCATAGAGACGGGTCGTATCTGGCCCGACCTATCCAGGCACCGAGTTGAGGTGTGGGACCGTCTCTCTCTCTCTAAACTGAGTTAATTCCTTCAGAGGTTTAAGGAAAGAGTAGACAGAGACGAAGTGTGACGCTTTCATAAGCGTGCTTGGTGTATGCAGGCTTTGCATACGGCGGCGTTGTGGCCGGTATTGTCTTTGTGTGCATCTTGTCACACTGCGGCGTAGTGGCCGGTAACAAAAACCTGTTGAGGTGAGTGATTTAATGTTGTTGTTTGTGCGGAATAAGTAGTCCGTATCAGTCAACATTCGTTTATGCAAAATAATTGTATTCGTTGGGTAACGGAATTATGATTGTGACAGTTCAGGCACTTTTATTTGGACGCTCTGCGTAAGCGTAGTGCTGTGTTGTGTGCAGGCCGCTTTGACTGTTGTCCGCAGGCCGCGTTGACTGTTGTCCGCAGGCCGCGTTGACTGTTGTCCGCAGGCAGCGTTATCTGTTGTCCGCAGGCAGCGTCATCTGTTGTCCGCAGGCAGCGTTATGTGTTGTCCGCAGGCGGCGTTGGCCGTAGTATTTCCCGGTATACCTTGCTGGTCAAAGTAGCGGTCTTTAAGTCGTTTCGTGCGTGTCATTTCTCTTACTATATTTTAACCCATTCTTGCTCCACGGCCCTGTCCATGATGCGTAAACAGCGCTGCTCGACAGTGACTGTGTTTTACTCTGATGGCTCCCACATACCGGGGCCTGAGTTTCGAGGTGTGTGTGGAATTTTGGACACTGCTTCTCTGCAGGTTTTCCCCCATACCCTGGCTCCAAGGGACG
>OY757558.1:3937802-3944364 GCA_963584105.1 Alviniconcha strummeri | reverse complement strand
TAAGCAGATTCTCAGTTTCTTGGGTGTTTCTACAATGACCATGCTGTTCACCCAGTCTGTTGGCTCTTCTTGCTTCTTGATCACACCATCATTCTCCATCCTCTGGAGTTCTTCCTTGACACGATCATGGAGTGCTACTGGTACCTTTCTCGGACCATGTACCACAGGTGGAACACTTGGGTCGAGCTTGATTTTGTATTCTCCAGGAAGACAACCTAATCCCTTGAATGAGTCTGCGTACTCTTCTGTGATATCAACACCAACTGAACAAAGTCTCTCAATGAGTCCTAGTCTCTGGCACGCCTCAACACCTAGGATTGCTGTGCTGTCCATTTCTGTCACGAAAAATTGGACATTGTGTTGTACATTCTTGCAAACACATGTGAGGTTTGTTGTCCCTAGTGTCTTGATGTGATGTCCAGAATATGATGTTAGTCTTGCTCTTGACTTTGTCATCTTTTTGTCACTGACTCGACTCAGTGTTTTGAATATTCTGTGCGAAATGATATTGCACTTAGCACCGGTGTCTAGCTGAAAGTTCACTTTGATCCCTTCAACCTCTATGGTTTTGTACGAGCCTGTGTTCACAGCACTGATGTCTTTCTGATTTATTGTCCCAACAAAGTATTCTGTGTCTGAGCTATCAGAGTCATCAACTGTATTTACTCTTTGTTTGTGTGAGTGATTGGTCACTTTCTTCTTTGTCCTACACATTTTCTCGAAGTGATTTTTTGCGTTACACTTCCGGCAGACTTTACCCATTGCTGGACAGGGAGCATCACCATGTTGCCTACCACATCTACCACATGAATGTGTAGCTGCACTGGACTTTGAGTCTTTGTGTCTCCAGTTCTTCTTCTTCACTGCATGTACACCTTGTTCAGTTTCATCTGTCATTTCTTTGAGTTGCTGAACTGAAACTTCGTCCACTCTAGCTACCTCTATGGCTCTTTCTAGAGTTAAATCTGAACCAATGTCAATGAGCTTCTCACGCACTTTGGCGGATTTTGTGCCAAACACGATTCTGTCTCGCACAATGTCATCTTCTGCTTGTCCATACTCACAGTCTTTCACCAGCAGTTTTAATGCGGTCACGAACTGTTGGACAGTCTCACCTGGTTCTTGAATCTTGCTGTGCAGTTTGTATCTTGCAAAAATTGGGTTTGACTTGGGTTGTACGTAGGCCTGGAACCTATCATAGTATTCTTGCAGGACTTTCTGTTGTGCCTCAGTCATGTCCCATGTGGAAAATATTCTTCTTCCTTTCTCGCCTACCCACAGCATCAAATAACAGCATCGCTCTTCTTCGTTCTTCGCCCTCAATGGACCTTTGAACATGAACTCTACATGCTGTCTAAAGGCTTTCCATTCTCCCACCAGATCAGCACTATCCCAATTAAATTTAGGATTACTTGACGCAGTATCCATTTTATTGTCCATCTGTGTACTTATCTGGCTTCATATGGGTTCTGTTCATCAGGATGCTTCTGGATTGAAACATATCCCACTTCTGACACCATGTTATATCTTTATGCGGGCGAACATATCAAACCGAAACAGCCATGTGTGGAGACACGTTTTATTCAGCAACGATCACCCTTGTTCCACAAGTAACATTAGTATTACATGGGTTACTTCCCTTGCATCCTCTCTATAACATACATGTGTTGCTTCACAATATATGACAGATCCCGAATATAGCTTCGACGAATACTTCCAACTAGGTTCGCGAAGAAAAGTTGGCCCCAGCTGTTCGTGTCTGCTTGTTGTCAGTAACAGACTTTGTGTTCTGTGTAAGTTTAAGTTAAATTGGTATTGTCAGTAACAGACTTTGTATTCTGTGTAAGTTTAAGTTAAATTGGTATTGTCAGTAACAGACTTTGTATTCTGTGTAAGTTTAAGTTAAACTGGTATTGTCAGTAACAGACTTTGTATTCTGTGTAAGTTTAAGTTAAACTGGTATTGTCAGTAACAGACTTTGTATTCTGTGTAAGTTTCAGTTAAATTGGTATTGTCAGTAACAGACTTTGTATTCTGTGTAAGTTTAAGTTAAACTGGTATTGTCAGTAACAGACTTTGTATTCTGTGTAAGTTTAAGTTAAACTGGTATTGTCAGTAACAGACTTTGTATTCTGTGTAAGTTTCAGTTAAACTGGTATTGTCAGTAACAGACTTTGTATTCTGTGTAAGTTTCAGTTAAACTGGTATTGTCAGTAACAGACTTTGTATTCTGTGTAAGTTTCAGTTAAACTGGTATTGTCAGTAACCTATGATTTGCCACTATCGTATGACCGTACCGTGTCTTCTGATGTTTAGTGTGTATGTTTGGGTAGCTCATTTGTCCGGCACTGTCTTGGCTGTTTCTTGTCTCTTGAATAACGTCAATCATGTCTATAATTAGGTAAGTTTACTCACTAAACTCTCTGTCTCACCCCGCTCACTCTTCTCATCTCTCCGCCTCTCTGTGTTTCAGCTCTGGATCCTGGCTCTGACTGCTCTACGGCCACATTTGTCGGTTGTGACTCCAACTCCACGTGTGAAGGCGGTGCCATCTGCAGTGAGTTAAACTTCCTACACACGGTCATTGTTGCAAAAGGGGCAGCAACACAAGCAACTCTTCGCATGCGTCTGGCATCAGCTTAACCAATTACCGTTATGCATCAATCTCTGTGGCCCAAGGCACGAGCTAAAATATGAAGATCTTGACTCGCGTCGTCTCTGGGCGGTTTGAGCTGTTACCCTTTGTGTATAAACGTTGGTGCTGTGGGATAGATCAGCAGTCTGTTTGCATACACAATGTGAAATGGTTATATTGTGTGTGTTTTTCTCTCACAACATTGGCGGTTTCTGTATGTTCACGTTATTTGCCCTGTTTCATCACAACGCTGGTGCTGTCACACAAATGCAGTCACTGTACGTGCACGCTATCTGCCCTGTTTTCTAACAACCTTGGTGCTGTCAAAGGAAGCTGTCTCTGTGTCTGCACGTTATTTGACCTGTTTCCTCACAACGTTAGTGCTGTCACACAAATGCAGTCAATGTACATGCACGCTATTTGTTCCAAGCTGGTGCTGTCAGATAAACCAGTCTCTGTATGTGCACAGTATTTGTTCCAAGCTGGTGCTGTCAGATAAACCAGTCTCTGTATGTGAACAGTATTTGTTCCAAGCTGGTGCTGTCAGATAAACCAGTCTCTGTATGTGCATATTATTTGCTGTGTCCTCTCACAACGTTGCTACTGTCAGACAAACCAGTTCCTCTGTCCACCTTGTTTGCTATGCCCGCTCACAACGTTGGTGCTGTCAGATAAACCAGTCTCTGTATGTGCACGTTATCTGCTGTCCTCTCAAAACGTTGGTGCTGTCAGACGAAGCTGTCTCTGCACGGCACGTGTTCTGTTCTTCACGACTGGCTGAACTGCCGGTGGTCACTGGTGAACCACTCGGGTAGCGAAAGACGTGTCTGACCAAGGCAACCAACACAGTAATGGTCCCCATCAGGATCAGATTTTGGATAACCCCTCTGCTCTGTGCTTAACGATGTGGGCCACAAATCAGATTCGGTTCGGGGTGGGACTGATCGATTCACTCAATAGGCTCTTTATGAATAGAGCAGGACTCTTCTTTTTCCCCCTTTTCCTTCATCGGATTTAGTCTCTTTTAGGTCTTCCAGATCTAAATATAAAGCCTCAACAATATATATATATATTTTTTTTTTCTCGACACTTCGACCTAAAACTGTCTGAATTAATTTATCCTCAAAAAATAAAACAAAAAAGAACAGAAGGAAGAAGATCGTTGTTAATCAACTGCACGGCTTTCTTTCAGTTTTTATTTTTTATTTTTCACAACTGTCTCCCGTCATTTAGAGCCGCTTAAGTTTGTCAGCCGAAAACATTCACCCATGATGTCGGAGTCTGCCACGTACTACTCGGTGGTTTTCTGTCGTTAGCACTGGTCATCGACGAGCTACTCACCTAGCGAAACTCGCGACTGGCCCAGGCAACCAATGTTATTACACTGTCTGACAGTAATGGTCATCACTGTGATCACATTGTTGGTAACACCTTTGCTGTCTGTACGGCTTTGAGGAAGGATGAATAGTATTCGTTCCCGGGAGAGACTGCTGCACCCAATGCAAATTAATTTCTATCTGACCACTCTAAATGCATCGTACCTCAAAGTATGAGTGTTTCCTTTTTCTTGCCCCTCTTCTTCTTCTTGCTGTTGTTGTTACTGACCTCTTTGTTGTTTTCTGTACACTTCAACCTAGATGCAACAATCTGTGTGCAGTCGCGACACTTCTGTTAGTTCAGGACTGCGTTAGCCTATACGTTCGACGAAGAAAACAAGATTTGCTGATTACGTGTTGTTGTTGTTGTTGTTGTTGTTGTTGTGTTGTTGTGTTGTTGTTATTGTTGTTGTTGTTGTTGTTGTTGTTGTTGTTGTTGTTGTTGCTGCTGCTGCTGCTGCTGTTGTTGTTGTTGCCTGGATGAGTTATTGTTTTGTGATGGGAGTGGGTCGTGGGTGCTTTTTGACGGCCTGAGCTTTGTTACATAAAGGTAAACATTTAGGCACGAATGCCCGTCGGCCAACTTGCCCATTGCAAATGTGGATGTAAGAATAATAATGGTTTTAACGTGATCAATGAGAGAGAGAGAGAGAGAGAGAGAGAGAGAGAGAGAGAGAGAGAGAGAGAGAGAGAGAGAGAGAGAGAGAGAGAGAGAGAGAGAGAGAGCACAAACTACTCGAGGCGTTGATAGAAAAGTATAGCAAACCAACTCCTGAAGCAGTGAAACAATGGAACTGTACAGGCAATGACTAACACGTGACAAAAAGCGCTGTTGTACAATGCAGGGATCGTCATTATGGACTATACTGGCTATGGCCCTGACTTTCAAAGGAACTAGTCTAATTGTAACACCTGGTTTGTCCAGCAGGTACAACCGATCGAGACACAAACCTGAAACCAAGGACTGTGTTTGGAAACACTTTCTTGTTTGAGAAGTCATGTTTGCCGCAGTTGCATGCTGTTTCTTTCTGACGTGCGCAAAGCAGCTGACTGGGCGTTAAATATCAACTAACCAACTGATTATTCATGCTTTCAGAACGTAAACTCAACCAGACGTGTGCCGGCTTCAGTGACCATTGTGTCAACGGTACCACCTGTGATCCCGACACCAATATTTGTGTGACTGAAGACAGTAAGTGTTGCCTGTACGCGATACCCGAGGTGCTGTCCACCCCATTCCTCCGTCTCTACCTGACTGTCTCGCTTACCCTTTTCATCTTTCTCTTTGTCTTTGTTTACATGTCCTTATCTGTTCTGACACTTTGTTCAGCTGTTGCAACCCCTCCCCTCTCTAACTATCCATCTCTTTCCCGCACACGTAGTGGTGTACCGCGGATGCAGAAGTCAGAGTCCATTGTGCTGAGAACCCAGCGCTACCGAAGATACATTCTGCTGAGAACCTAGAGCTGAAAAATATCCTCCCTTTAAAGCCTGGGGTAGGTTAGAAGATATAGCAACACATGCTTCGCCTGTTGCGATGTAGTTCTTCCTCGTCCTGCTTTCTAACTTTCTGGTCTTTTCCTTTCTCCAAATCCTCTCCCTACTTTTTTTGCTGTGTTAGTTCCATGTGGGTCTGAAAGCGTGTTCTATTTTACACCGACATTCCATTGCCCCGATACAGCCGTACTGGTTGACTGGGCGTAAAACCACAGGGTTACTGACCTACTGACATCTCAGGTGTTTGCCCTTAACTAGAGGAACAAGTTGGTGAGGTGTTTTCCCTTGTGCAGAAAGAACTATATGTTAGAAGGTACGGGCTGTGACACAGCCAACACCTCGGAACATGTGCGGTTAGCGGACAGTGATACTCAAAGCCACATTGTGAAGCCACGGATGACCAATCTGTTCTATTTAGTATCAGTGGAAAGACATTTGTGTGAGTAATTCAAACGTTTGTCTTGAACATCACAACATACTAAATTAGATTTCATCAACATTATGTCCTATACTGGCTTACAGATCAGCAGCACGGTGTCTTGTGCTGGCTTACAGATCACCAATATGGTGTCATGTACTGGCTTACAAGTCACCAATATGATATCATGTACTGGCTTACAGATCACCAACATTATGTTTTGTACATTCTCTCTCTCTCTCTCTCTCTCTCTCTCTCTCTCTCTCTCTCTCTCTCTCTCTCTCTCTCTCTCTCTCCCCCCCTCTCTCTCTCTCTCTCTCTCTCTCACACACTCACACACACACACACACACACACACACACACACATGGACACACACACACACACACACACACACACACACACACACACACACACACACACACGCACGCACACACGTCCCACCTCCCCCCCCCCCCCCCACACACACACACACACCTTCAGCGACTGCTCGATGGATGTTAACCCGTTCGCGATTGCTTGACTGACAGGCGGTCTATGTGGCGAGTATGAGTTCCAATGTCAGCAGGGAGGACGGTGCTTCCCCTATCATTTCGCCTGTGACGGTGAAGTGGACTGCGTTGGCGGCTCGGATGAG
>OY757558.1:3897802-3935302 GCA_963584105.1 Alviniconcha strummeri | reverse complement strand
TGCCGGTCTTCTTTGATGTTGTTCGTTTTTGGGTGGTAAAATCAATATTGGAGCACTGATGTGGGTACTATTCGATCGGAGACATTCCCAGGACTAGAAAGGTATATTTCTCGGAGTGTTTTGCTTTCGAGTGATTTGGGGTTTTTGTACGGATTTATGATGGCAACCAGCAACACAGACCAAGGAAGACGTACGCCTCCTGTGTATAGAGAGTAGTGGTCACGCACCCTTACAGGCGTTGTTGCATCTGCTCTGCTAATTATTGCAAATTTCGCTTGATTAGTCTCCTGGTTTGATTAGTTGACGTGATAGCATTGTTCCTCGTGATGTGGCCGTTATCGTGGTACCAGTTTTGTGTGTCACTTCCACTGGAAGTGAGGACAGTTGGTCTTGTTCTGTTTCTGCAAGTCCTGACTCTATTCTCTGTTTTACACTGCTTGCCGCCAGCCGGTCATGTTGAGCCTGTGTTCAGTGACAGCGTGTTCAGTGCAGCCGTGCGTCGCAACAACCGTGAGCTACACAACACAGAGAAGAAAGTGTTGTTTGCCACCTGTGCCGCCCCTGTCCCCCGCTACACTCGACATGACCTTCTGTCTCTGGAAACCGCTGCCGCACCTCCCCCCTTCCTCTCCCCCCAGCTGATCGCACGTCTATCACATCTCGGCATTGCGAGAAACGTGCCCAGAAAGCCACGCCGATCGAGAAGAGGAGGGAAGAATGAACGGAGGAAGATCAAAGTGATCGTCGGTTTTCGTGATCGACTTTCATCCGATTCTTCCAGCTCTCCAACCCCATGTCAACACACCACTTCCGTACCACCTTCCTCTCCACCCAGTGACCATGACGACCTCTCAGCCTCCTCGCTCAGCGCTCCGCTGCGTCCCCCTCACAGACAGCTGCTTCACATTCCCCTTAGTTCTTCCTCAGCCGAAAACACGCTCCTTGTCTGCCTCTTCAATGCAAGATCGTTGGCACTTGAAACTGCTCAGCTGACCCTAACATACAACAAGCAACTAACCAACTTGTTCTGTATCTACCGCCATCCACCCAGCAAAAAGAACAAATTCTCTGACTCCATGTTTTTCGATCAGTTTTCCGACTTTCTTGAACTCTCCGACAGTCTGCCTGGCAAAACACTCCTTATGGGTGACTTTAACTTTCATTTTGAAAACGTAGAAAACAAGAACTCCAGAAAACTACACGATATCATAGACATGTTTAACCTAAACCAGTCCGTTTCTGAACCTTCTCACAACCAAGGCCATCTGCTCGACTTAGTGTTTTCCAAGCAAAGTGATAACATCCTCATTTCATCAAAACTACACCATGGACTAACATCTGACCACACAGCCATCTTGTGCAAACTTGATGTATCTGTACCTGTATAAAAACCCAAAACGTTTTTGTACCGATGCCTCAAAAAGATTGACACCGGCGCCTTTAAACAAGATCTCTCTCACGCTGTCTCACAAGTCAGTTCTATCAGTGACTACAATAACCATCTCTGTTCTGTCCTTGACAAGCACGCCCCTCTCTGCCGCTGCACAGTCCGTACAAGGAAGCCGACGCCCTGGTTCAGCAGTATTGCCGAGCAGTTCTGTGAGCTGAAACGGGAGCGTCGGCAGGCGGAGAGACGATGACTCAAATCTAAGCTCACCGTCCACAAACAGATATACGGCTCCATTAAACAGATAGTAACAAACCTTGTAGATAAAGCCAAACAAGCCTACTACTCTGCTAAGATTCAGTCTAGCACAACCTGTAAACAGATCTTTCAAAACTTCAACACCATCCTCGGCAAAAGCAGATCTTCACCTCTTCCTTCAACATTTGACTCTGACGACCTTCCGAATGTCTTTTCTGATTACTTCACTGAGAAAATCCGCACCATCAGAAACAATTTTCCTCCTCCAAACCCAACTGCTTGCCCTGATACCTCTTTCGCTGGAAATCCCTTGCTAACTTTTGAGTCTGACACTGATGAATTTGTCTTAAAAAGAATCAACAGTGCATCTGCCAAGTCTTGTGAACTTGATCCCATTCCCACCACGCTTCTTTATGAAAACCTTGACATCCTCTTGCCGACCATCACGAACATCATCAACACATCTCTTACCACTGGCATTGTACCACCTGATCTGAAGACAGCCATCGTCAAACCTCTGTTGAAAAAGCCATCACTTGACAAAAACCTTTTGAAAAATTACCGTCCCATTTCTAACCTACCTTTTCTGTCCAAAATTCTTGAAAAAGTCGTTCTCCACAAACTTCTCTCCCATCTCCAAGAAAACAACCTCAGCAATCCCTTTCAGTCAGCCTATCGAGCAGGATGCAGCACTGAGACCGTTTTGTTACGTATTGTAAACGATATTCTTTCCGCTCTGGACAATGACAACATTTCTGTTCTTCTTTTGTTGGATCTTTCTGCCACTTTTGACACTCTTGACCACCAAATTCTCCTCTCCCGCCTGAACTCTGTTTTTGGCATTCAGTCTACTGCACTCCAGTGGTTTCACTCATACCTCTCAGACAGGTATCAGTCCACTTCAGTCAATAACTCGTCTTCGTCACCATCACAGCTCATGTCCGGTGTACCTCAGGGCTCAGTACTGGGGCCCATTCTCTTCGTCCTGTACACTACGCCTCTCTCCGAAATCATAGTTAACCACTCTGTAAACCATCAGCTTTTCGCAGATGACACACAGCTCCAGAAATCCGCTCCTCTCAATGAAGTGACCAGCCTCACCAAAGAACTCAATGCATGCACAGACAACATAAAAACATGGATGACGGAAAATCAGCTCAAACTGAACGACGACAAAACAGAAGCTCTTCTCTTTCCCTTTTCGTCTTCCTTGAAACCTTCTACCGGTCCCCTCCCTGACTTGATTACTCTTGGCTCTCACAACATCCCCTTCTCTGATTCTGCCAGGAACCTTGGATTCATTCTTGTCTCAAAACTGTCCATGAAGAAGCACATCATAAAAGTCTGCCAAACTGCTTATTTCGAGCTTAAATGCATTAGTTCAATCCGCAGGTTTCTCACTGAAGACGCAACCAAGACTCTTGTTACTTCCTACATCCTTTCACGGCTTGACTACTGCAACTGTCTCCTTATGGGTACACCTAATTCTGTCATCCAACCTCTCCAGGAAATTCAGAGCTTTGCTGCAAGACTTGTTCTCTTGGCACCCCGTCATCACCACGCAACACCTCTCCTGGAAAAACTGCACTGGCTTCCCATTTCAGAACGTATTAAGTATAAAGTCGCTTGTATGTGTTTCAGTGCTATAAATGGTTCTGGTCCTGCTTACCTCTCTGAACTGCTGCATGTCTACACTCCATCTCGTACACTACGCTCTTCTTCTGACACCCGCATGCTGGAAATCCAACAATACAAACGCAAGACTCATGGCTTCCGCACTTTCTCTTGCTTTGGACCCCACATTTAAAATTCATTCCCACAAGACCTTAGACACTGCTCAACCCTGTCATCTTTTAAAGCCAAACTGAAAACCTTCCTCTTCTCACAGTATTTCCATCCTAACTAATATCAGTACCCAGTTTCTGCTACAGTCAGTGTACGTGTGTGTGTGCGTGCGTGTGTGTGTGTGTGTGTGTGTGTGTGTGTGTGTGTGTGTGTGTGTGTGTGTGTGTGTGTGTGCGCGCGCGCGCGCGCGTGTTTGTAGTGCGTTTTTATTATTATTATTATATTTTTTTTTATTTTTTTTTTAAATAATACTTTATGTAAATTGTTTCGGTAGGACTATGCTTTACATGTGTATAGAATATTATATTTAGGTTAATATGTATCATGTGAGCGCTCAGGGCGTTGATGAGCGCATGATAAATGTACATTATTATTAAGGAAGAGGTACGCCTCCTGTGTTTATACCGTGTGGAAACTTGCCAGACAACACTGAGAACGGAATTCAGTTCACAGTCCGTGAACCAGGTGCTGCAGCTCAAAAGACCCGTGGCTACAACTCGGTCATCGGCGCACAGAATATTAGAGGGCTGTGGCGTACATACCCAATCAGCTGGTAGTCTACGTGTCCATGGATGCACCCTTTCCCCAAAACTACCTGTTCACTTGGATGCTTTCATCCCGGCTAACCACCAAGACCTACTTTTCGATTCAGCTATTCGTCTGCATGCCTATACATGCACCTGTTTATCAACCTACCTGTTTATTTTGATACTTTCATTCCGACCAACCGGTACGGTCTTCCGGTCCACTTCGCTACGGCTCTACAGATCTGCCCGTCCATCCAGATATGCCTATTCAGTTTAATCTTCCCTTCCGGCAAAACACGCACAGTTACCTGTCAACTCATCTACTGGCCTACGTACCCACAGACGTACCAGAAACTAAATCAACCTGTCTCTCTTGATGGTTTTTATTTCGGCTAACCACGAAGACCTACTGGCAGAATACAAGACATTAATTACAAGAATGTAATAATAATAATAATAATACAAGACATTAATTACAAGAATGTACCCGTAGAGCACTAGCCGGTGGATGTGTAGGTAGACAGGCAAGCCTGTGTGAGCAGTTTTTACGTTTAGTTTTGCTCGACGTCCAAGATTTAGTAGACGCAGTGTTTAGTAGACGCGTCGTTTACGATACTATTGCTGAGGCATCTGTGACCAGCAATGTCCAATATGAACAAAGCAAACTGGCTGCATAAACAACATTACTAGGACAAAAATGCAATCAACAGAACCTCGGTCGTAGTTTCGGTGTGCGTAAGGGTAGGCGACGCGTAGTAATACGTTTTGGGGAATAGCTGCAGACTTCTGTGATCATGTAAACCCACTATCGATGATCTAAATAGCTAACGAACACAGCTGCACCTCGAAGGGCTCAAATTCCCAGCAATGACATTTGTCTGTTGCACGAATATTCATACAACAACCACACGAAATATGCAGCAAATGGACACACAATGTACATTTTCAGGCCCATTTGCTTCGTCGGTTGGCGTCACCTTTAATCTGAAACCCTTTTGTATTTGACTAAAACCAGCATCAACCGACGTAACTGCTTGAAACAGGACAAAAGGATGAAAAAGAGGATTCTTTTGCGTTAATTATGAAAACTCCGAAAGAAACATCCGGGACATAAAATGGAGGACGTTCCACAATTGGCTGTACAAGACCTCAAAACAACATGTTCGAGAAAAAAAAAAAAAAAAAAAAAAAGCACACATTGCAACAATCGAATACCGCATATTGCATGTCATTTACCACATAAACGGCACACAGTTAAGTGATGTCTGCCATCTCAAACCATAATTTCAATACCAAGCCTTATGTGAAGGCCTCGCGGTACGTTAAAACGTCTCGCTAGAGAAATGCTCACACAAAAATACAGGGCCTTATATAAAGGTTAACACGTATACTCGTAATAAACGTAACTCTCACTCACAGACAACCCAACGCTCAGTGACCCCGATGTGGACACTGTCCTGTTACTACTCAAATGAACATATATACTGCTATTAAGTAATACCAGATTTGCGGTCCAGCCATCAAAGTTCGATCATGATCAAATAAATATACACTAGGGTCACCACATTGCTCAGGAAAATGAAAAATGGAAGTTGTGGCAGATATGGAGTAACAATCAAGTTACAGATGTAGTCACACTCACTGGGAACCCTAATCGACTGTACAAGGGGGGTAACCATTTGCATACAAATCCACATATTGTACCTTGTACCAAGCAACCTTCCCGAGGTTAATCAAAGTATAATTGACACCTCAACGTTTCTTGAGCATGACTACCAGACCAACGATCCGTACTTAATCGATGCCACATCCAATCTACATAATCCAAAGCAACTGTGCAACCTACGTACATCTACCTCAACTAAAAAATAAAAATAAAAATAAAAAAAACAACAACGACGACATCAACAATTAACACACTACAGGTCCATGCAAAAGGAAACAAGCTAAATCATAATGGCTACTGCCATGCAAGGTATACACTAGAAATAGCAAGACAGTTAAGTTACATGCTAACTCTCAACCGATGCCACTAAGTTTGAACAAGTTAAGGACCCGTAAGGCAACCCATTAACATACAAACACAAGGCATTACCGAACGACCATACCAAGCATCATATCCCCTTCCTTTTCCCTAAAGCATGGCACCGCAATGCATCTCTCGTAGATGTAGTCCATGGCCCAGGTATCGAAACCCTCCCCCCCCCCCCTCACCCGGGTGGATTTTTGGAGACAATGATTATTGGATAGCTTAGTATGTGTCTTTTCAATATCTGCTTGTCTGCAAGAAGAACTATTCTGCTTTCAGGGATTATCTGAGATGGTACATAGCAGCTTAATGGCATTTATTAAAATGGGCGTGTCCCCTACAAATCCCAAACAACAGGCAGCTATACCATTCTTTGGACACACAGAAATACTGCACATGCTGGTATCAGTGGGTAGCACTGCTCTTGCGGCTGCTGTTGTCTTACCCAGGTATGGTGGCCTGAATTACGCGTGTGGGATTAATGAAGATTAGAAAAGATAAAATATGTCACGTTGCATAATTGTGTACAATGCTCGTGTAAAAATATTGAACAAAAGTTCTTCATTTACCACCAAATATATCATGGCGACTGAAAGAGTCACAGAGAATGTTTGATTAACACCTGCACCAATGGATGACGTCACGGAATAGAATATACTCAAGTTCAAAAGTTAAGCAACCTTTACAAAAATGCACATATGTTCAAATCTCAATAAACTACTTCCACAAAACCGCTACAGGTGCTGTCTTATTCACTGGTCTACCTCCATTTAACCTGAAATCAGTTTCACAGTACTCTATACCCCATGGAAGATAGGCGAGAAACATGCCCGATGTATGTATGGGGGCAGGGATAGCTCAGTGGTTAGAGCGCCGGCCTCGTGATCGAAAGGTCGCGGGTTCGAATCTCTGCAGAAGTGGCGGGAGAATTTTCTTCTCCAGGTTCAACTTTCTGTGCTGACTCTTATTTCGGTGTCCGTTCCACCCCCGTGTTACTTCAGTAGCACGTAAAAGACCCCGGTCATTCCGCCAAAATTGCAGATGGCAGGTTACAGCTAAACACGCATACACCTTACGTATGTGGCTTTGCATGAAGTGACATGGTGCATGGTTGTATGGTGTACACAGAACGCGCCGAGATGGCAGCAGTTTCATGTGGCACCAGCCATGCCAGCGCTGTAAGTACACCACTTCGGTGGATATTCAAAAACGCGCTATAAAAAGCTATTCACTCATGTAGAATCACATGCGAGCGCAGTGAGTCTGCTCGAAAGCGGAGAATAGCGCTATATAAAAGCGATCAATAATAATAATGTAAAACTTACGAGCTTTGCCGTTGTTATGTCTCAGTAAAACAGTTTAGGTTTAGGAGCCTGATGCCACCGGATCGCATCTCTGGTTGGCTTAATTCAGCATGCTGGACAGTTTCATGTATCAGCTTGCAGTCAGCAGGCTCTTTGCTATTATGCCAAGAATACAGACTAGGAAATGTGAAAGATATTCACCAGAGTGATTGTCCACAATGTCAATGATTTGACAGATCATTATTGACTTTCTGAAATTGTTATCTGATAAAGATTTTTTTTTTTTTTTTTTTTTTTAAATAAACGCGTTACTCTCTTTATTTCTTACTGCTTATCATTATATTGTATTTTTTCCCAGCCAAAGATACCAAAGCCGGTGCCATAGAAGGTTGCCAAACCTGAATGTCCCTTACTTTGAATGTCACTGAATGCATGTCCAGCTTGGACATATATGTCAGCCTCAAACCTGAAGCCATCAAGATTCTCAAGCTCTGTGTATTCTTGATAGTTATCTTCCTTTTGGGTTTGCTCCACCTGGATTTCAACCAGGTTTTGCGGCATGAAGAAACAGTCTGTCCAGTATACCTCCCACTTTTCCATTCTCTGTATGCAAGCCATGGCCATCTGCTCGCGGAATGGTTTTAGTTGCCTTAACTGCGGAATTTCAAGAGTGCTTGAAAACTGGCCCTTTCGATGTGCATTATCAATGCATCTCTGCATGGTTGCATTGTGACTGTTCAACAAGGATGAGGTGTGTTGGCACAATTTGTTGACATCTATCATTTATTTACCTCTACAGAGAAGATGCATGGAATGTTCCAGTATTGTGACAGTTCAACAAGGATGAGGTGTGTTGGCACATTTTGTTGACATCTATCACTTATTTACCTCTACAGAGAAGATGCATGGAATGTTCCAGTTTCATAATTTTTCCTTAACGTGGTAATCTCTTTATCGCTAAACGATTCTGCCCATAACATATTGAACGATGTACTGAAAATATTGTTTATATCGTCTTGTTGGAAGCTTGCTCTTCAATGGTTTTAGTGTCTTTGATGGTTTCCTGGTGTCTATCATCCTCTCGAGTGTAATCTCTCCGACTGGTGGCATGGTAATGAGCTTCTCTTCAGCTGTTTTTGACATACATTTGACTAATGTTTTCAACATGTTGTTTTCTTGTATTCAAGTCTTTTCACAAACAAGACATCTGTCACTGGGCAACAGCTAGCATTGTGGTTGCTGACGGATTTGCTGTTCTCGCTTTTTGGAGGATCTTCCGACGGGTTCTTTTGTTTTAAAATAGTTCTGCAGTCATTCATAAAGTAGCACAATGTGTGATTCCCATGCAGATTCGGTATATACTCATATATTTCATCCACCATATCAGGACTGGACCATTGCACATGTTTAAGTTATTTAGCTCTTGGATTTGTGTACTTCATCAACCGCACAAGTTCACTTCAGGACAAATCACAGTCATAGTTTCTTACGAGCAAAAAGCTGGCTCATTGTTCTACACAAAACACAATCAATAGCAAACATCCCAGCCAAAACAGTCAATAATTAGCACATATCACTATCTACAACTGCAAAAGATACTTCCAAACAGATTCCCTGTAACGCATTCAGTACAAAATTAAAGAACAATTGATCAGATCACAAGTATGTCTAACTCACCTTTTTGAGGCACAGTAACACACGTTTTGGTGCCTATTTATATTCTGTAGGCACTCAACATGAGAACCTGCTTAAATCAATTGACTATGAGAAGTGTGCCATATTTTATTTCGCAGGCTAACGCGGGAATTCGCTTCAGCCAAGACTAACGCAATTGAAAAGTATGGAGAGGATTTGGAAAAAAAATTAAGGTGAATGGACCGGGGAAGCGGAAATTAGGACAATGACGAAATTATGGCACTGACTAAGCATAGTTGGCTATATTCTGACCTACTCCGTGCTTTTAAGGGAAAACATTCGTCAGCTCTGGGGGTTTAACAGAGGGGACCTTAATATTTCTGCGTCCGCAGTGCCCAATAACAAGGATAAATTTAAGACAAAGAGAAACGGAAACTACAACATATTAAACTGTTCAAACGGTAAAACACTATATGGAAATGGCCTTTTCTGTCATAATAAATGAGTTGCTAAGAGACAAAGTCATCACAATTTGGAATTCCATACAATGCATTTATTAGAACCAGCACCACAGACACAAACAGCAACAGCTCACTTGCAGACAACCTGAACTGTGTACTTTGATGGTCAAGGTACCCAGAAATTACCATATGGTAAAATCCCCGGGGGAGGGAGGGGGGGGGGTATAGGCTGGCTCATGGTCGAATGCTGATGTAGTCCCTGACCTCTCTTGGGACATAATGCCGAAGTGGGCTGGGCAGAATCAGCTGTTCAAGGGTACCACGACGTTGGTCAGCCTGCCCACGACGGAGGATCCCATTCTTCAGGAGGAACCGTCGAGGGTACTGCTGCACCAACGGCCGCGTGGAGCGTTCCTTGGTGTTGGAGGGCTTGGCTGGAGAGGCTGCGAGCGCCGGGCCAAGGACTGGATCCTGTTGCTGTAGTTGTAAATCAGCCATCAGTTCCTCAAGAAAGCTCCTCTACACTGTCT
This sequence comes from Alviniconcha strummeri, assembly GCA_963584105.1. Taxonomy (NCBI): domain Eukaryota; kingdom Metazoa; phylum Mollusca; class Gastropoda; family Provannidae; genus Alviniconcha; species Alviniconcha strummeri. The sequence goes on along the minus strand of OY757558.1, from coordinate 3,925,326 downwards.
CAGTGCCTCCAGACAGATCCTCTACACTGTCTCAGTGCCTCCAGACTGCTCCTCTACACTGTCTCAGTGCCTCCAGACAGATCCTCTACACTGTCTCAGTGCCTCCAGACTGCTCCTCTACACTGTCTCAGTGCCTCCAGACAGATCCTCTACACTGTCTCCCGGTCGGTGTGTGACTCTTCTACTTCCAGTCCTGCTCGCAGCTGCCAGACTTTGTAGGGGAGCGGGGTGGGGAGTGAGGGAAGCAGGTTGGAAGCATGAATGAACTGTCAGAAGTCAGCGGTTGCTATAACATAAATTTTAATTACACCAACCAGGAAACAGTGTCTGTGCTGGAAAAGATAAGCAAAGAAAACATTTTGAACATGAATGCAGTTAGTTAGTTAGTTAGTTAGTTAGTTGGTGCTTTCAGCCCAGTCAACCACAAAGGGTTATATCAGGGCTAAGCATGAAAGCAAACGTAAAGACTAAACAGCAATTATCTAATAAACACAGTAACCATGTAGTTTACCTGTAGGTTACTATAATACATGAATGGTAACCGTGACAAAATGGTTAGTAATCAAGCACATAAACAGTGTGCATGACTTGCACTTAAAACCAGTATCTCACAGTGTCGCGGTAAATAGCAAAGACACGGCATTACCAAGATCATTCTTTACGAAACAGGAAGAGTGAGATAATTGTGACAGCACTTCCACTTAAGCACACAACGAGACGGACAGTGACACGAGTGGCACTTGGGACCATGCCGTGAGCGGGAAGAAGTCAGTCATAAACTGACCGGCTCCAGCCTCGTTACTCAACGCGTGTACAAAAGGGCTACAGCATGTCAGTGTTACTAATAAGCCGTACGGTTTCTGTGGACGTTAAGCACCATGTTTACTTCCACCCTAACTATAGTAAGTGACCCGGTTTGGCCTAGCGGTAAGGCGTTGGGCTGGTAAGCGGAAGAACCTCAGTTCGATACCGCTTCGGCTCTCCTTTCTCTTCAAAGAGGTTGTGGTTTGTGGACACTGTCCATCGCTTCCTACTAAAACATTAACATGGTCTCATCGCTGCCCATCTTAATGCAGGAATCATTCTGGTGGTGACAGTGTAGCGATAGGTATATAATCTCTTGATGGTGTGTGTTAACCTCCATATCTCCTCCCCCCTTCTCCCCGTCCCTAATAAGCCTTAAGGATTCTGTGGACGTTAAGAACCATGTTTACTTACTTAAACTGTTACTGACTAGCAGAGCATATCTATGTAGGGGAGTGGGGTGGGGAGTTGAGGGAAAGCAGGTTGGAAGCACGAATGAAGAGCCACAAGTCAGAGGTTGCTATAACATAACTTTTATTTGTACACCAATCAACCAGGAAACAGTGTCTGTATTGGAAAAGACACAAGCAAACAAAACATTTAGAACATGAAAGCAAATGTAAAGTCTAAACAACAGCAATTACTAATCTAATAAATACAGTAATCATATAGTTTACCTGTATGTTACTGTAATACATGACAAAATGATTAATAATCAAGCACATAAATCGTGTGCTTGACTTACACTTAAAACCCGTATCTCACAGAGTCACGGTGAGTATACAAGAGACGGCCAGTCAATTAACTGATGAACTCCCAGTATAATAGTATACAATAAAGTAACAGTGAAGGGGGGGGGGGGCGGGGATAGCTCAGTGGTTAGAGCGCCGGACTCGTGATTCAAAGGTCGCGGGTTCGAATCCCTGCTGGAACGGCGGGAGAAATTTCTTCTCCAGGGTCGACTTTCTGTGCTGACTCTTATTTCGGTATCCGTTCCACCCCCTTGTTACCACAGTAGCACGTAAACAAATCCCGGTCATTCTGCCAAAAGTGCAGGTGGCAGGTTACAGCTAAACACGCATACACCTTACGTATGTGGCTTTTATTGAACCGTGCTTCGGCATTGGTCACAACTTGTCCCTAATATGTCAAATGACATCTGCGGACATTAAGCATCAACTCATCAACAGTGAAGAATGCGGATTACAAAGCTCATTCTTACCTAAACAGGAAGAGTGAGATAATCATTACAGCAGTTCCTTTTAAGCACACAACGAGATGGATAGTGGCACGGGTGGCATTTGGGACCATGCCGTAAGCGGGAGGAAGTCAGTCATAAACTGACCGGCTCCAGCCTCGTTACTCAAAGCGTTACAGCATGTCACTGTTAATGACTAGCAGAGCATATCTGTGAATAACGTCAAGCGTCTTACTGACGCGGGTAGCGCAGCAAGAATCTAAACTGTTGATCTGGCTGCGCCTGTCTGTTCGGTCAGTGAACAGAGACAAAGACCTAATTGCCACTACTGACGCGCATCACCGTCCATTTCGGGTACACGCACAAAGACCTGGAAAGGATTTACATGCTAAGCAGAGAGAAAGTCTGCGCGCCCAAGACTCGGACATACAAAAGCCGGATCAAAACAGAAATAACATCTCTCAAAGTTTATACAATCACCCCTACGCACTAAACCACATTCAACTAGTAAAATGAACATTCGAGTAAAATGAACATTCGAGAGTACCATGAAGTCAACATCTTCAAAGTGTTAGCCACAATATACCACCGATTTCATGCGGAAACACAGATCGGTAGGAAACTAAACAAATAAGTTATGCCGCACTGACAAAGTACCCATACTTTAGAGGGATAACTGCACCGGCAAAGCATCACTCAGACTGAACATCCAGCAATGGCAACATAACGTACTAGCTACATATCAGCTAACCAAGGTTAGCTGCATACATTTTGGAAACACCGATCTTCCTGTGGCATAAAGGCTTAACGCAACTAGGCGGCAATCTAATGCCGAAATTACCCACGTGTTCAAGAACCAAAATCAAGGCACGTTGTGAACATTGTAACATTATAAACATACATTATTTACATCAATAAAAAACAACAGAACAACAAGCCATAGAAAAATAACTACTTACAGGCTCTCCCCTGAGATGAACACATGAACACCGGCCGCAACAGTAAACAAACAACCTGCCTCTGCAGGGACACTGGGGGAAAAGGAACGCTGCCGTTCGTTCGTTCTGTTTTTGCTTAATGTCTTCAGATGCTAAAAGCATATTAGGGACAATCTATCAAGTAAGCTTGTCTTGGATATATCATAGTTAAGACCATGGGGGAGACGGCGGGGATGGGGAGCGAACTAAGCTTGGTACACTTGCGGATCAATGTTTGGATCGGGACATGAGGTCGCTGGAACAAAGGGGGAATGAGGGGTGATGGGAGGGAAGAGATGGGTCCACCTGCGGATCAATACTAGGGTCAGGGTGCTGGGTCGTCTTGGCTGTACTGGGGTGTTCACTCGTAGAACTGAGCAGCACGCTAGGGGTCCGGTAAAAAAATCGTCGTCCACTATTTACAGTTAAAAACGGGGCTGCAGATAAAAATCCTTGTAAGGTTATGTATACAATCGGCACACACAGTATTTACAGTTAAAAACGTCAAAGACGCACATGGTAGTTCGAATACACTTGCAGTAAAATCGAGGCCTGTAGTCAGGCGGCTAAAAATACTTCGGTATGCAAGCATACACTTGTGGTGGTCGCTGGAATCCGGTCCAGCAGACTACAACTGGGTGCTGGAAACACGGAGACGTTCACCCCTTCCTCCACCGCCGGGATTAACCCGAGCTGCGGGAAAGCGTTGAACGTAGCCGGTGGTCCCGCCTACTACAGGTATGATGATGAATTGATGCTTAATGTCCTCAGATGTCATGAGACATATTAGGGACAAGTTGTGACCAATGCCGAAGCACGGTGCAATAAATCTTTACGTCCACGGAAACCAGAAAGCTCGTTAGGACGGACAGCCCAGGACGTCCACCTCGACTCTCACACAGCTCCTGAACTATGAGGGATTACTACAGGTAGGCTGCCAGTGGACAGGTGTAGACCAGTCTGGCTGCAGACCGCAAGAGGCTCCATCCTTCACGCTGGTCGCGAGATAATTTTGTGCTTAATGTCCTCGGATGTCATGAGACATATTAGGGACAAACTATACGAGACTCTTAATACTGCTGCGAGAAAAACTGGTTGGCTGTAAAACGATTTATTTTGGATTTGTCCACCTCTGTCGAGGGGACCCATGTCAGGATCCAGGAGGAAAGTTAAATTTTGAAATTTAGTGCCCTAGTGGCCTTAAAATTTGTATTTTATTTTCCTCAAAAGTTTAAATTGACATTAAAATGCGGATAAAAACCTTCCTAGGACCAGTTTAAAAACAACTATTGCTAACAGTAACTTAACTTTTTAAAAGACTGTTGGTTAAAACATAGCTGTGAACGAAAGTTATATTTAGTTTAAAGACATTTGTTTAAGAACAATTACAGTTTTCCTAATTAGGCTAAAAAGTTTGAGTATTTAAAACTATTTGCTTAACATATCTCCAGAGTTAGCGTCTTTGTCTTTCTGTTTCTTCCCCCTCCTCTTCTTTCTGTTTACCGTTTCAAACGGCACTGGCGGCACGACGACCTGAGCTACTTGAGGGGGTGACTTAGGCTTAAGACATTCCTCTGTTAGTGCACACAAGCGTGCTAAGATGTTATTTACGCTTGGCTGCTCGTTCATTGGCTGTTCGATTTCGGGTTCAGAGACCCACCCATCGTTCAGCTGTACAGTTTGGGTGGCAACTGACACCTTGTTTTCCAAGTTTACCTGTACCTCTACCGCTACAGTTGCCACCGTGGCAGTGAGGCGTTGTTTAATACTATGGACTACTTTGTCTGTAGCTCTTTCGATCAGTTGTTGCTCCAATCTGTTGTGGCTGAGCTTTTCTATATTCGTTTGAATTTGTTTTTTCTTGGCTTTAGTTTTTAGGGCCCTAGCGGCCAGTACAGTGAGGGTTTTTCAGTCCAGCTGGGACGACACAAGTTTGAACTTTGTTCCCCGCAGCATCCGCGTAGCTACGTTTTTGTGGTTCGAATGTTTTTGAGACTGCGGGCTCCTCACGCCAGAAGGGGTCGTGCGGCGCAGTCTCTGCTATCGGCTGTAGTGGCTTTCTCCTATCCTCTACTTCTACGTGTGCTCGTTTAAGGGCTTCCGAGTATGGGATAAAGGTCCCAGACCGGATTCTGTTTGCGATAAGGCGCAAACGTTGTTGTGGGCAGCCTTGGTAGGCTGCCGAGTGAGGGCCTCCGCAGTTGAGGCAGCAAAGTTTGTTGGGACACACGCCAGGCATGTGGCCCCGACTGCCGCAGCGTGGGCACACCGGCACTGTGCTCCTGCATTGTGCCTTAAGGTGGCCCAGCTTGTTGCACGTGCTGCATCGCCTGACCGGTGGCACATAGGCATGCACCACGAACTCCTGGTAGTCCAGTTTAATACTGCTTGGTAACTGCGGTGAGAAAAAAGTTAGTTTGATTGCCTGGGATCGTGTGCCGTCCCGGTTAGTCTGGCGGCGCACTTCTTTTACTGTTGAGTGGTCTACCAGGAATTGACAGTCTACATTAGTTGGTACTGGTCTGATGACCCCCTCAGTTGTTGGCTGTGGAATGGAGCAAGCCACGTTGACTCCACCGAGCACTTTAGTTTTGACGAGGGCCTCTTGCTGTTGTCTCGATCGGCAGCCGATGAGAAACTTGCCCGATGGTAGTGGGCGTTGCGATAGGATGGGCCCTAAGGTTCGTTGGAACAGGCTCGCTGTCCTTGGCCCATTGTCTAAGAAGCTAGCAACCCCTGTTCCCAGGTCTTCTAGCACTACGGGATGCTGCAGAAACGTTGGTGGCGGTTGGTTGCCTTGCCGGCGAAAAGGTCGACCGGCAGGGGTGGGTTTTGCTTTTTCGGTAGTTTTTTCCTTGGCTATTTCTGTTTCAGTCACTGATTTTTCTGTTTCTCTTGGCTTTTCTATCGGTGTTTTGGGAAAAAGTTTAGCTTTAGCCCGACGGGCCTTTTTGTTTAGTCTCCGTCGGCGGTGTACAAAGTCACTGCCTTCGGAGGTTTCACTTTCGATGTTTACTTCTTCATCTTCAGTACTGTTTCTGATTCTTTTGGGTGTTTTCGTCAGATTCATGGTTGTATTTGTCCAGTTATCTACGGAGTTGTCACCGTTCCGGCTGGGAGAACGCCAGAGTCGTTACCTAAATCTCCGTCGGACCACATGGTACCGACTTTAGTTGTGGCCCTATCCCTACTTTTACTAAGCTACACCTACTTAAACTAAACCACACCTACTTTAACTACAATTTTACCGTTTTTGTTTTGTCCCTATCACTTTAGTCTCTACTCACTCCCTACTTCCTTGTTTTAAAATTTGGAACGGCAGGCCAAAAATGCTCTATACCCAGACTTCTTTATCCCTAGTCTATAATTTGGAACGGGTATAAAAAAGTCTACAATGCTATTCTGCCACCTATCAATTTGGAATTGTCGCTTGGTTGCGTTTAGAGCCAAACAGCTACTCTACCAAACTATACTCACTACACCGTCGCTGCTCTTTTGGACCGGTTGCAGTGGCTCTCGGGCAGCTCTCTGAGTCGTTCGTGCTGTCTGCCGCTTTTCTGCTCCTTGGAGTTGTCTGTGTAGCGTTTGATTTGCTCCTTGGAGTTGGTGACCGCCAGATGTCGCTGTCGCTGCGTGCTGGTCGTGCAGCTTTGGCTGAGGATATGGGAATGACGCTACTACCCCGTGCTCATCAGATCATGGCACTGTGCTGCTGGCGCTGTGCTCTGTGGTGTGAGCTGTGCTCTGTGCTGTGAGCTGTGCTCTGTGCTGTGAGCTGTGCTCTGTGCTGTGAGCTGTGCTCTGTGCGATGAGCAAGGTGGAGATGTGATGATCGATGCTGTCCGTGTGTGACAGTGGTCGCACACTGCCAGGCTTCTTGTACACAGGGGCAGTCCCACGCTGCGTAGTTTCCCAGTCAAAGGTTGGAAGTGGTCTGAACATGAGGTGCAGGAGAGCATCACGTGGTGAAACGAGACGCTGATCCCACACTCACACTTCGTCGGTACGCACATGCATCTCCAGATGCCCACGTGCAGACGATGCATGATGCGAGCTAGGTAGGTCGGCACTCCAGGGAAGAAGACTCCTGCCCTGCAGGGGGGAGAGGTGTCGTCCCACTCCTTGGCCGTGGCCATTGGGTGGAACTCCTTCTCCCACTGCTTCCACGCCTGCTTGGTTAGTTCCGCATATACGTCGGCCAGGCCGATTTTCATCGTCACAGTCGAGGAGTCAGCTCCCTTGGCTCCTCTTTTTGCTGCTCTATCCGCCTTCTCGTTTCCAGAAAGACAGACGTGCGCTGGTACCCACTGAAAGCGAACTTCCGTACCGCGGGTGATCAGCTGGTGGGTAGTTGTCGCGATCTCACGCACGAGATCCTCCCGTGCGTTTTGAGAGTCGGACTTGATGGCTGTCAGCGCCGCCTTGGAGTCGCTGCAGATAACAATGGCGAAGGGAGTGACTGGTATCGCGCTGATGTGTTGCAGGGCCATCGAGATAGCCAGCAGCTCAGCAGTGAAGACCGACACTGCAGGTAGTGAATAGGAGTGTGTGAGGTTGTTGCAATCTGGGATCACAAAGGCAGCTCCAGCTGCACCATCCTCCATCACAGAACCGGTTAAGATCTTCAGGTGCTGTTGGTACTTTTCTTCCAGGCATAGCCTAGCTGTCACTGCTAAAACGAGTGGATTCTGGTCTTTCTTTAGCCCTTCCATGTCCACCTCAACGTGCGCTCGTTCCAGGAGCCAAGGTGGATAGGGATGCATCGGCCTCATCGCCACCTCAACACCATCCAGTCCTGCGCTCCGGACCAGGTCGCAGATGGAGGAGTAGGACTGGAGTCGGGAGGGGTTACGAATGGTAGCAGTCATCTCGTCGACGGTGAAGTTGTCGACAGTCTGGCATCTAAAAACATACTTACTACAGACGAGCTGGATGTGGCGGCGGAACGGGAGGAGCCCGGCCTCTCTGTACACCAGGCACTGCGGCACGGACTGCGGCAGCCCGAGGGCCAGTTGCAGACCGCGCACCTCTATGGCGGTGAGACGGGCTAGACCCGTTTTCGAGAGGTGGGGCATGGCTTCCAGTCCGTACGACAGGCGTGAGCGCACCAGGGCCCGCACCACGTTCACTAGGATCTTGGGGGTGTTGGCCCAGGGCTAAGCAGATAGCACCTTGATCACTTTGAGTGCTTGGGAGGCGTTCCGCGCGTTGTGCGCGACCTGCTGGTTCGTACGCCCCCAAGCGAGTGAAGTGTACACCCAGGTACTTGACTTCTTTCGATGCAAAGATGCTCTGCCCGTTCACCCTGATGTGCACCTCCGTGTTCTGAGAGGTGTAGGTGTGGAATGGGACGAACACCGTTTCCTGGAAAGAGAGAGCGAATCCATTTACTTGCATAAAGTGGACCACCCAGTCCACAGCTTCCTGGAATAGTTTCATGCTTTGTTTCACCCACGAGCTGTTTGTGTGGAGACGTCTGATGTGGGTGTCCGTCCATATCGCCAGGTCGTCGGCGTACATGGTCAGCACTACCTTTCCCTTCACTGCCGTGGGTACGTCGTGGACCATGATGTTGAACAACAGGGGGGCGATCACAGATCCCTGAGGAACGCCCATACTTACTCCTTTGGTGGTCGACGTGGCTCCCTTCCACCTGACCTGCATCGATCTGTCGCTCAGGAAGGATCTGATGTAGTTGTACAAGTTGCCAGAAATTCCGATCTTGTCGAGTTTCTGTAGCAGCTTGGCATGCCAGACCTGGTCGTGGGCACGGGAGATGTCAAAGAAGCACGTCAGTAGGACCTTTCTCCTCCCTATTGCCCTCCCGACGTGCTCACCCAGTTTCACCAGGTGGTCTGTGACACCCCGTCCCCGTCGGAAACCGGCCTGGCACACGGGGAACACTTTCTTGGACTCACAGTGGTATTCTAGTCGGTTCCTGATCACCCGTTCGTACACTTTCCCTAGGTGGGATGTCAGGGAGATGGGTCTGTAACTGCCGAGCTCCTTCCTCGGTTTGCCGTGTTTGTGGATGGGGACGACAATGGCGTGTTTCCACCCCGCGGGAATTGTGCCCCCATCCCAGCATCTTTGGAAGAAATCCAGCAGGATCTTCAGAAACGACTCAGGGGCCTCTTTCAGCTTCCGATACGAGACGGTGTCCACACCGGTGGAGACTTTGACTTTCTTGATGGAAGCCAAGGCTCGTCTTAGCTCGGTGCAGGTCAGTGGGGTGTTAACCGCCAGACTGTCATCTGGCACCGGGTGCGTGAAGGTAACCTCCATCCCTCGTCGGAATTGTTGCCTGTCCGCCGGGAGACTGTCGGTGTCACTGGCCTCAGCGAAAGCTTTCGCGAGGGCGTCCGCTTTGCTCTGGGCCGTGGTGTACTTTGTGCTGCCGTGTTGCAGGTCAGAATCAGGAACAACGCACTGTTGCTTCATTCTTCTGATCTTCTTCCACACACATCCTAAGTCCGCCTTCCCAGCCGATATAGAATCCGCGAAGGCTATCCAGTGATCCTTCTTGGCTAGTGCAATGATCTTGTTGCAGTCTCTGTTGGCTGCTTTCATTCTTTCCTGAGTCTCGGCGTTCTGGTCTTTGGAGTAGTGCCTATACATTACCTGTTTGAGTCTGAAAGCCTCCTCGCATTCTTTGAATCAAAATCAAGGCACGTTGTGAACATGGTAACATTATAAACATACATTATTTACATCAATAAGAAACAACAGAACAACAAGCCATAGAAAGAAGAAGAAGAAAAAAACTGCTAACAACAAGCCATAGAAAAAAGACCTACTTACAGGCTCCCCACTGTGATAAACATACGAACCCCGGCCGCAACGGCAAACAAGACAACCTGCCTCTGCAGGGACACTGGGGAAAAGGGACGCTGCCGTTCGTTCTGTTTTTGCTTAATGTCCTCAGATGCCAAAAGCATATTAGGGACAATCTATAAAGTAAGCTTGTTTTGGATATATCATAGTTAAAACCATGGGGAGACGGGGTGGATGGGGAGCGAAGTAAGCTTGGTCCACTTGCGGATCAATATTTGGATCGGGACATGAGGTCGCTGGAACAAAGGGGGAATGAGGGGTGATGGGAGGGATGAGATGGGTCCACCTGCGGATCAATACTAGGGTCAGGGTGCTGGGTCGTCTTGGTTGTACTGGGGCGTTCACTCGTAGACCTGAGCAGCACGCTAGGGGTCCGGTTAAAAAATCGTCCTCCACTATTTACAGTTAAAAACTGGGCTGCAGATTAAAAAAAAAACTTGCAAGGTTATGTCGGCGGGCTGCACAACATGTAATATATACAATCGGTACACACAGTATTTACAGTTAAAAACGTCAAAGGCGCACATGGTAGTTCACACACACTTTTTGTAGAATCGAGGCCTGTAGTCAGGCGGCTAAAAATACTTCGGTATGCAAGCATACACTTGTGGTGGTCGCTGGAATCAGGTCCAGCAGACTACAACTGGGTGCGGGAAACACGGAGACGTTCACCCCTTCCTCCACCGCCGGGATTAACCCGAGCTGCGGGAAAGAGTTGAACGTAGCCGGTGGTCCCGCCTACTACAGGTAGGCTGCCAGTGGACAGGTGTAGACCAGTCTGGCTGCAGCCCGCAAGAGGCTCCATCCTTCACGCTGGTCGCACACTGCCAGGCTTTTTGTACACAGGGGCAGTCCCATGCTGCGTAGTTTCCCAGTCAAAGGTTGGAAGTGATCTGAACATGAGGTGCAGGAGAACATCACGTGGTGAAACGAGACGCTCATCCCACACTCACACTTCGTCGGTACGCACATGCATCTCCAGACGCCTACGTGAAGACGATGCATGATGCGAGCTAGGTAGGTCGGAATTCCAGGGAAGAAGACTCCTGCCCTGCAGGGGGGAGAGGTGTCGTCCCACTCCTTGGCCGTGGCCATTGGGTGGAACTCCTTCTCCCACTGCTTCCACGCCTGCTTGGTTAGTTCTGCATATACGTCGGCCAGGCCGATTTTCATCGTCACAGTCGAGGAGTCAACTCCCTTGGCTCCTCTTTTTGCTGCTCTATCCGCCTTCTCGTTTCCAGAAAGACAGACGTGCGCTGGTACCCACTGAAAGCGAACTTCCGTACCGCGGGTGATCAGCTGGTGGGTAGTTGTCGCGATCTCACGCACGAGATCCTCCCGTGCGTTTTGAGAGTCGGACTTGATGGCTGTCAGCGCCGCCTTGGAGTCGCTGCAGATAACAATGGCGAAGGGAGTGACAGGTATCACGCTGATGTGTTGCAGGGCCATCGAGATAGCCAGCAGCTCAGCAGTGAAGACCGACACTGCAGGCAGTGAATAGGAGTGTGTGAGGTTGTTGAAATCTGGGATCACAAAGGCAGCTCCAGCTGCACCATCCTCCATCACAGAACCATCAGTGAAGATCTTCAGGTGGTGATGGTACTTTTCTTCCAGGCATAGCCTAGCTGTCACTGCTAAAACGAGTGGATTCTGGTCCTTCTTTAGCCCTTCCATGTCCACCTCAACGTGCGCTCGTTCCATAAGCCAAGGTGGATAGGGATGCATCGGCCTCGTCGCCACCTCAACACCATCCAGTCCCGCGCTCCGGACCAGGTCGCAGACCAGGACACAGATGGAGGAGTAGGACTGGAGTCGGGAGGGCTTACGGAAGGTAGCAGTTATCTCGTCGACGGTGGAGTTGTCGACAGTCTGGCATCTAAAAACATACTTACTACAGACGAGCTGGATGTGGCGGCGGAACGGGAGGAGCCCGGCCTCTCTGTACACCAGGCACTGCGGCACGGACTGCGGCAGCCCGAGGGCCAGTCGCAGACCGCGCGCCTCCATGGCGGTGAGACGGGCTAGACCCGTTTTCGAGAGGTGGGGCATGGCTTCCAGTCCGTACGACAGGCGTGAGCGCACCAGGGCCCGCACCACGTTCACTAGGATCTTGGGGGTGTTCGCCCAGGGCTGAGCAGATAGCACCTTGATCACGTTGAGGGCTCGGGAGGCGTTCCGCGCGTTGTGCACGACCTGCTGGTTCGTACGCCCCCAGCGAGTGAAGTGTACACCAAGGTACTTGACTTCTTTCGATGCAAAGATGCTCTGCCCGTTCACCCTGATGTGCACCTCCGTGTTCTGAGAGGTGTTGGTGTGGAATGGGAGGAACACAGTTTTCTGGGATGAGAGAGCGAATCCATTTACTTGCATAAAGTGAACCACCCCGTCCACAGCTTCCTGGAACAGTTTCATGCTGTGTTTCACCCACGAGCTGTTTGTGTGGAGACGTCTGAAGTGGGTGTCCGTCCATATCGCCAGGTCGTCGGCGTACATGGTCAGCACTACCTTTCCTTTCACTGCCGTGGGTACGTCGTGGACCATGATGTTGAACAACAGGGGGGCGATCACAGATCCCTGAGGAACGCCCATACTTACTCCTTTGGTGGTCGACGTGGCTCCCTTCCACCTGACCTGCATCGATCTGTCGCTCAGGAAGGATCTGATGAAGTTGTACATGTTGCCAGAAATTCCGATCTTGTTGAGTTTCTGTAGCAGCTTGGCATGCCAGACCTGGTCGTAGGCACGGGAGATGTCAAAGAAGCACGTCAGTAGGACCTTTCTCCTCCCTATTGCCCTCCCGACGTGCTCACCCAGTTTCACCAGGTGGTCTGTGACACCCCGTCCCCGTCGGAAACCGGCCTGGCACACGGGGAACACTTTCTTGGATTCACAGTAGTATTCTAGTCTGTTCTTGATCACCCGTTCGTACACTTTCCCTAGGTGGGATGTCAGGGAGATGGGTCTGTAACTGCCGAGCTCCTTCCTCGGTTTGCCGTGTTTGTGGATGGGGACGACAATGGCGTGTTTCCACCCCGCGGGAATTGTGCCCCCATCCCAGCATCTTTGGAAGAAATCCAGCAGGATCTTGAGGAACGACTCGGGGGCCTCTTTCAGCATCCGATACGAGACGGTGTCCACACCGGTGGAGACTTTGACTTTCTTGATGGAAGCCAAGGCTCGTCTTAGCTCGGTGCAGGTCAGTGGGGTGTTAACCGCCAGACTGTCATCTGGCACCGGGTGCGTGAAGGTAGCCTCCATCTCTCGTCGGAATTGTTGCCTGTCCGCCGGGAGACTGTCGGTGTCACTGGCCTCGGCGAAAGCTTTCGCGAGAGCGTCCGCTTTGCTCTGGGTCGTCGTGTACTTTGTGCTGCCGTGTTGCAGATCAGAATCAGGAACAACGCACTGTTGCTTCATTCTTCTGATCTTCTTCCACACAGATCCTAAGTCCGCCTTCCCAGCCGAAATAGAATCCGCGAAGGCTATCCAGTGATCCTTCTTGGCCTGTGCTATGATCTTGTTGCAGTCTCTGTTGGCTGCTTTCATTCTTTCGTGAGTCTCAGTGTTCTGGTCTTTGGAGTAGTGCCTATACATTACCCGTTTGAGTCTGACAGCCTCCTCGCATTCTTTGTTCCACCAAGGGTTGCTATTCGACCGTGACAGCCCACCACCGGTCACCGGTATAGCTTCCCTGGCGGCTTCCAGAATGGAAGAGACTATTCGTCGGTTCACTTCGTCGAGGTCAGCATCGCCTACGTTTATCTCTGCGGTTCCCAGAAGACTCCTGAACAGGTCCCAATTGGCCAGGTCGTAGTTGTACTTGCTGGTGGTAGCAGGAGTCTCCTTCTCTGCTGAGAAGACGAAGCTGGCTGTGATGGGCAGGTGGTCGGACGACAAAGAATCCGCACCTACTTCCCACTCCGCACCACTGGCTGTGTCGGGAGTCACGAGGGTCAGGTCGATAGCCGACGGCCTCTGATCCGAGCGGTCAGGTATGCGGGTGAAAGATCCATCGTTCAACTCGATGAAGTCACTGTTGTCTATCTGGGCGGTGAGTGTGGGTGAAGAGGACTCGTAATCGCGCTCCCAGTTGCTGTCCCGGACGTTGAAGTCTCCAGTGACCAGGCATCTGCCTTTGCCTCCCAGCTCAGTCAGCCAGTCGAAACTGGTGCATGGCTGGGGGGTGTAGCAGTTCACAATCATGAAATCCAACTGCCCCTGAACACGAACCCTCACTCCGCAGGTATATCCGTTGGGAGGACCTGTGATGATCGGTTCGTTGCTAAAGAGGACGTTGTGTCTGATGTATATGCAGGCCATGACCTTGTCCCTCGGAGAGACCGGACCGACGACTGGCGGGTAGTAATACCCTTCCAGTCTGGGCAGGTTACCCGGGGGACAGGCCAGGGACTGCAAACACACGACTTCAAACTGATGTCTTGACACATGTTGTACAAGTTGATCAAGGTTGGTGTTGATGGAACGACAATTCCACTGACAAACCGTGAATCTATTGAACGTGACGTTAGAAGGCAGGGTTAAAACACAGTTGTTTGCGCTTATGAATCCATCAGCCGATGGACTCGGGCAAATTCCCGTCTGCGAGCGAGTCTCTCATCCCCGACATGACCAACAAGAGGTCGAGGGAACGAGACATCGCCGGAGTTTCTTCCTCATGGCCCGTCATACCGTTGTAGAGGGCTGTGATCATGCGCAGGAAGGGGGCGCAGTCCCCACTCAGCTTGGCCTGAATCAGTCCGAGCATCAGTTTCCACAGGAAACCGTCGAAGGACGGTGTCTCCTGCTGTAGGTCGACGCTGGACTCGTTCAGTAACTTGGTCAGTTCCGTCGTGAGCCCGTCGGTTTTGGTGGTCTGCTCTCGGATTTTCTTCTCCAGAGCCTGGTTCTTTTGCTGCTCTAGGACCAGCTGGTACTGGAGGGCAGCCTGTTTCTCCTCGCCTTTGGTGGACTTTTTCTTGCGCCTCCTCCTTCTTTTCTTGCTGGTTTTGGGGCTGTCTTCCCCCTTGGTGTCGTCCGCCGTTAGGGAGTCCTCCACTCCGTCAGGTGACTCCAGGGTCATCGGAGGGTTGGACTCCAGCGGACTGATGATCGGTCTCTCCCAGCGGGTGAGCTGATCGATGCGGGCGAGTAGGGTGGTCATTTCCTGAGAGTGGCCTCCTTTTGCCACAGACTAGTGTTTCCCGTCTGGGACTCCCGCCGCTGCCTGAGAGCTCTTTCCCGGGCGTGGGTTGATGGGGTTCTTCCTGCTGGGCCCCCTGTTGGCCGTGCCTCCCCTCGCTGCTACCCTCGCGTACGACACCGGAGTCCCGGTGTCCGCAGAGAGCGAGGACGGTGCTGTCCGGTCTCGCGACCAGCAGTTGTCCACTGCGGCGGAGGCAGGCTGTGCAGGGGGCGGAGCCTTTGGTTTGAGTTCGTCGCGGGCCCTCTGCATGGCGACGTTGTAGGGAAGGTAAGTCTGGCTCCGCAGCAGATTCGCCCTTTGGCGAATCTGCATCTCGGGGCAGCCCTTGTAGGCCGCCGAGTGGCGGCCATTGCAGTTCACGCAGGAAAAAACCTGCGCGTCGCACTGGGCGTGAGAGTGCGAACCTTTTCCGCACTTGGAGCAGCGGGTCTGTTTTGATCTGCACTGCTGTTTGGAGTGCCCAAGGGTCTGACACTTGGTGCACCGTCTCACAGGTGCGGCAAAAGCCTGCACCGTGAACGGTGTGGCACCGAGCCATACCTCAGTGGGCAGCTCCGTAGCTTCAAGCGAGATCTTGATGGCAAGAGAGGGCTCCTGCTTGCGGTTGTTGAGTCTGACGACCCCCGCGACGCGATGCCCTCCCGCTTCAAGATCTTGTTTGACGAGTTTTAGCTCGTCGCCACCCATGGGGATGGGCCCTACTACTCCCTCGACCACGGGCCGTGGAATCCGGGCTCCTATGGGGGTCCCCCCGGGCAGCTTGTCTAAGCGTGCCAGCTTGCTCTGCTGGGCCTCAGTGGCGCATCCAATGAGCCACTTCCCGGAGGGAAGCGGCCTAATGGAGCGCACTGCTCCCACCGCGTTGCTGAGAAGCTGGCTGCGGTGCCATGGTCCGAGCTTGTCGAACCTGGCCGATCCGCCGCCTACGTCGTGGATCACCACCGGGAAGTCCACGAATGCCGGTGCCCGGGTACTCGGCTGGAATTGCTTCCTGCGCGAGTTGCCGTCGGGCTGGCTTCGGAATTGTTGTTCCCGTTTTCCAGCCTTTCTGGAGGGGTAATCCTGCCTCAGTTTGGGGGCAGGGTTGTCTTTCTGCACTGTTGGCGCAGTCTTCGGCTTGTCGGCCGGTTGGGGGCTTTTCTTCACCACGTTGTCATGGCCACTGGTGGCAGCCGGTATGATGGTATCGGTTGGGCTGGCGGGAGGGGTAGTAGCCGTGTCGGCCATCACATCCTCTCCCACTCTGGTCATTTTAAGCGGAGTTCGAGAGTCTAGACTCTCTCCCTCCGAGTTGGAGCTGTCGCTTGACAGCCGTCTTTTTCCTCGCTTGCGAGGGGTGATAAAATCAGACTCTAGGTCCTTTGGGGCCACTGTCGGGCTCTGGGGGGGTTTGCTGCCAGGTTCTACCTGCTCTCTCCCCAGCGAGACCTCTTGGCTCCCCGGTTCTTCCCTGGAGGGGGGGGTCCTTCTTGTGTTCCTCCATTCCCTAGCGGAAGGAGGGCTGCTTGGAAATGTGGCTCCACCCAGGGGTAGAGCTTGTCGCCCCAACAACCACAGAAACGCTCACACACTGATGTCCGGCGAACACAAAAAACTCACACACTGATGTCCAGCGAACACCTACCACTCACACACACTGATGTCCAGCGAACACAAACACTACAGCACCCTCACTCAATAACTACTCACCACAGATAACAACGGTATCTAGAGGGAAGGAACAACGGCCACACTCAAATACACGACGTACTGTATACACGCTTCAGACACAGGCTTCGGAGTCGCACACCACAGCTACAGCACAAAGGAACACAACTAACACGAACAAAGGGAACTCTGGAGTTACAGCCAATCGGCTCACGAGACACTAACACCGAATTGCCTCACAAGGCCAGCTATTGGTTAACGCTGTTGAGCTCACTCCACTCGACGGTTAAGCCGGCGTGACGAGCGCGCCAAAACACCGAACGACTCTACGAGCTTAAAAGCGAGAGGACCGTCGATGAACACTGACGCACACCACAGCGGGAAGGCACACTCAACACACGGTTTGACAAGAGCCTCGGCCACACACGGCAGATATACGCAGAAACACAACCACAAGGCACAGCACAGTTGCACACACAGTCACAGCCTCAGAAACACAGCACGGGTACACCCGGAGTCACAGCAACAGAACACACACGATACAAATTCTCTTAAACAATGGGGAACACAACACAAATACAGATACAGGCGGATAAACCTACTGCAAAGTTAGAAAGTAATCGCAAAAATTGCAAAATTGGTTCTAATTAATGCAAGATGCTCTCAGGGTAACGAAAGCCACCCGAGAACACAATACAAAAATCGTTCGTTAAGAAAAAATAGGTAAAATGTACGATACCATGAGCTTGTCTCGATCCGCAATCCCAATCCGACACGGTCTGCGGCAGAGCGCGACGAAACGAGAAGCCTCACTGACCACTACACCACTGAGCGCATAGGCCACGGTAGGGTAAACTAAGCCTTTATCGTGTGTGACGCTGCCGGCCCAGCACACAACTTTTAACACTTTAGATAACTGGGGCCATAAAACCCCCACCCAATCAAAAAGGAAAAGGACGGGAAAGAAAAGGTTATAGGATCATGGCCCGGAACATGTATGCAATACACTCGGTTACATCTGTGAACAACGTCATGGGTCTTACTGACGCGGGTAGCGCATCCAGAATTTAAGCTGCTGATCTGGCTGCATCTGTGGGGAGCGGGGATAGCTCAGTGGTTAGAGCGTCGGACTCGTGATTGAAAGGTCACCTACACCCTACCTATGTGGCTTTGGATGAGAGCAGAGAATAGCGCTATATAAAAGCTATGAATAACAATCTGTCTGCATAGTTCAGGAGCTGTGTGAGAGTCGAGGTGGACGTCCTGGGCTGTCCGTCCTAACGAGCCTTCTGGTTTCCGTGGACGTAAAGATTTATTGCACCGTGCTTCGGCATTGGTCACAACTTGTCCCTAATATGTCTCATGACATCTGAGGACATTAAGCATCAATTCATCATCATCAAATCTGTCTGCTCGGTTAGTGAGCAGAGACAAAGAACTAACTAGTTGGCACTACTGACGCGCATCAGCGGCCTGTTCGGGTATACGTACAAAGACCCGGAAAGGGTTTACAAGCTAAGCAGAGTGAATGTCTGCGCGCCCAATACTCGGCCATACAAAAGCCGGATCAAAATAGAAATGACATGGCTTACAGTTTATACAGTCAATCCTATGAACCAGACCATATTCAACTATGAAAATGAACATTCGACAACTTATGAAGTCAGCATCTTCAAAGCGTCAGCCATAATATACCACCGATTTCATAAGTTGTGCTGCACACCATTTTTTTAAACACGCAAACATGATCATGTGCAACCTCTTCTGCACGTGTTTTATTGGTTACCGGTCCAAGCCAGAATAGACTACAAACTGTCAACTATCTGTCACAGCTTCTTCCCTGACTCATCTCCGGCCCATTTCTCTGACCTTCTCACTGTGTACATCCCTTCCAGGCAGCTTCGTTCTTCTGCAGACTCCCGATTACTTTGTATCCTCCGAGTCAGGACAAAAACCTTTGGACAACTATACTGGCTCCAAAGCAATGGAATCAGCTCCCTTCTGACAGCCGTCGGATTCAATTCTCCCATGCCTTCAGAACTGCGTTAAAACTTCACCTCTTCAAACAATACCACAAGTGAAGTCTTCTCGCTTGCCTCCCCCCCTTACCCTCCCTCACTCCTTATATTCTTCCCTGTGTGTGTGTGTGTGTGTGTGTGTGTGTGTGTGTGTGTGTGTGTGTGTGTGCGCGCGCGCGCGCGCGCGCAGTGTAGTTTACATTGCATGTATGAGATTGTTATATCATTGAATTCAAATTTTAATTATATAAGTCTTATACAGGAATAATTGCAACGTCATGTCTATTTGTTAATGCTCTGTCTAAATGGAACGCCACCACGACAAGTTCCTGTGCACATTCTAATGTCACTTGCGAATAAATATCCTTGCATCGCTGTAGTTCCATAGTCTCGTCTTATAAATAAATATCATCTCCTTCAGGTTACTGCACTTCGCTGCTGTTCATCAGAGAAATCTACACAAACTTTAAACAGGAAGGAACTGTGCATCCCTGTCTGTCTTGTCTGCAGAACATGCAAGCGTGACCATTTTTGCTATCTTCTGGCTTACCTGCACTGGCTTCCAGTGTCTGACAGAATCCAATAAAAAAACGCCAATCCTGCTACAGGATGATCGTGGGTTCTGCTCTTGCTTGCTAATGATCTTTAGCTGTACATTGTGATAGTGGAGGGCATTTAATGACAACACTTATTGCGCTCTAATAATGAGAGGCGGGAATAGCTCAGGTGGTAGAGCGTCCTGCTGAAAAGTCAGGCCCAATACTGACGCGGGTTCCAGTCGCCGGTGCGGTAAGGATTAGGGTTAGGATTCGGTTAATCGTGTACCGAAAAGCTGAGGGGATCCTGGTCCCACAGGCCCTTAGTTGGCTGCCGGCCCACTTGACACTTCCTGATGAGGAGGACTTGGCTGTGACGGTTACCCCGGTCACGCGAAGTGACGTCACCGCATCTTTATTAGACCCTTGCCCGCCCTTTGTTTGAGAGCCATTGTGACCTTGCCAAGCCACTTCCACTGCCTGACGTATCCACCTGACAGCCGCCGAGACAAAAGTCGCTGACTTCGCGTTGAGAACCAAGACGACAGTACACGCGTCAACGCATCGTCAACAGACCCGCTTCGTTTATTTCGCTATCGCACACCGACAACCAATCAGTCGACTACAAAGTTCTACATCTCCTTCAAAGCGGACGTAGGGGGGACGTGCTGACACAGACTTAAAGCGTACTGAAATCTGACCGGACTGGATCACTTCTGATGCCCACAGACTTCGTAAAATGCCCGGTTCATTGGATCCGTTGACTGAGAAAGAAGTTCAGGCATCTGGCTGGCATTTATTATTTTTCCGGGTTGAGCCGGGATGGATCGGGAAGGGGGTGGGGGGTGGGGTGGGGGGGGGGAGCATTTAGTATATTTCAGCACCAATGCGCGAGATCTGCCTCTGTGTTTGTGTGGGAGGGGGGTGGAGTGTGTGTGTGTGTGTGTGTGTGTGTGTGTGTGTGTGTGTGTGTGTGTGTGTGTGTGTGTGTGTGTGTATGTGTGGTTAGTATGCGGGCATGTATGTGTGTGGGCGCGTGCATCGAAACATGTGACTGTGTGTCTGCGTGTGTGCGTGTGTGTGTCTGTGCGTGCGTGCGCGTGTGTGCGTGTCAGTGTGTGTCAGTCTGTGTGTGTGTGTGTGTGTGTGTGTGTGTGTGTGTTGTTGTTGTTGTTGTTGTTGTTGTTGTTGTTGTTGTTGTTGTTGTTGTTGTTGTTGTTGGGCGAACATATCAAACCGAAACACCAATGTGGGGAGACATGTTTTATTCAGCCATGATCACCCTTGTTCCTCAAGTAACATTAGTATTACATGGGTTACTTCCCTTGCATCCTCTACATAGCATACATGTGTTGCTTCACAATGTATGACATCCCCTTTCTTTTGAGCAAATTCCTTTCATCCAAATTTAACAAATAAACCATGTATTTATCACAACAATAAACTTTCAACTGTTTGTTTTACCAAGAAAAACATTAAGGCTTTTCACTATTATCCGTTCACACAACAATAATTATTCTTTGTTCTTTCACAAAACGATTTTTCTCTGTTTCTTACATATATTAAAATTCCGTGGTCTTAAAATTATTGCTGAACATTTTGATGAACTGAATAATTTGAAACTTGTTGATTTCAATATTCATAACTTTAAATGTTCATATACTATGTAAAAACACTTCCAAACAATTAAAATATAAAATCACATCATATAACTATCCTTATAAGAATTCTTGTTTCAGTGTTTGTAAACATATAAACATTATGTCACTTTCAAACACAAACTAATTTCAATCAGAACTAAACCTCTTTTGCATCTGCAATGTCTTTGCACCATAAAGTGTTCAGTGTTCACTTTTCTTTAGTGACACACATTAATAATCGTAAACATTCTGTCATGCAATGTTTCGCTTATGTACGAAAATTCAGTTCTTTGAAACGTATCTGTTTTTGTAGTTTAAAACACAATCACTTTGATCAAATACTCAATTATTAATCTACAGGAAAATAATACTAATCAAACAACACTTCACTGTCCTAATTGAGGGTTCTTCATCACAATCACTAGACAAATGGTCACAGTCCATGCGCATGCTTATGGTAGACCGTATGCGTCACACTGTCCATGACCTGCTTCCGGCGCATGTCTTGTTCTGCTTGGTCTTTTCCCCACACCACTATATCGTCCATGACGGTTTCACTTCCACCAATGTCTTCGACCATCGCAGACATCACTTGCTGAAATATTTCGCTTGCCGAGACACTGCCAAATGGAACACGAAGGAAGCGATAACGTCCAAATGGAGTGTTGAACGTGCACAGCTTGGAGCTTTCTTCGTCAAGTTTCAACTGCCAGTAACCTGAAGATGCATCAAGTTTTGAAAACACCTTTGCTCCCGGCATGTTTTGTACTACTTCTTCAATCGTCTTCATGGGGAAATGTTCTCGCTTGATTGCTTTGTCACGTCTCTTGGGTCTATGCAGATTCTCAGTTTCTTGGGTGTTAATGACCATGCTGTTCACCCAGTCTGTTGGCTCTTCTTGCTTCTTGATCACGCCATCATTCTCCATCCTCTGGAGTTCTTCCTTGACATGATCATGGAGTGCTACTGGCACCTTTCTCGGAGCATGTACCACAGGTGGAACACTTGGGTCGAGCTTGATTTTGTATTCTCCAGGAAGACAATCTAATCCTTTGAATGAGTCTGCGTACTCTTCTGTGATATCAACACCAACTGAACAAAGTCTCTCAATCAGTCCTAGTCTCTGGCACGCCTCAACACCTAGGATTGCTCTGCTGTCCATTTCTGTCACGAAAAATGGGATGTTGTGTTCTACATTGTTGCAAACACGTGAAGTTTGTTGTCCCTAGTGTCTTGATGTGATGTCCAGAATATGATGTTAGTCTCTCTCTTGAATTTGTCATCTTCTTGTCACTGACTCGACTGTGTGTTTTAAATACTTTGTGTTAAATGATATTGCACTTAACACCTGTGTCTGGCTGAAAGTTTACTTTGATCCCTTCAACCT
Organism: Alviniconcha strummeri; assembly: GCA_963584105.1. NCBI lineage: Eukaryota > Metazoa > Mollusca > Gastropoda > Provannidae > Alviniconcha > Alviniconcha strummeri. The sequence continues at coordinate 3,903,085 of OY757558.1, read as the reverse complement.
CTTTGGTTTTGTACCAGCCTGTGTTCACAGCACTAATGTCTTTCTGATATATTGTCCCAACAAAGTATTCTGTGTCTGAGCTATGAAAGTCATCAACTGTGTTCACTCTTTGCTTGTGTGAGCGATTGGTCACTTTCTTCTTTGACCTACACATCTTCTCGAAGTGATTCTTTGCGTTACACTTCCGGCAGACTTTACCTATTGCTGGACAGGGAGCATCGCCATGTTGCCTACCACATCTACCACATGTATGTGTAGCTGCATTGGACTTTGAGTCTTTGTGTCTCCAGTTCCTCTTCTTCACTGCATGTACACCTTGTTCAGTTTCATCTGTCATTTCTTTGAGTTGCTGAACTGAATCTTCGTCCACTCTAGCCACCTCAATGGCTCTTTCTAGAGTTAAATCTGAACCAATGTCAGTGAACTTCTCACGCACTTTGGCGGATGTTTTTGCCAAACGCGATTCTGTCTCGCACAATGTCGTCTTCAGCTTCTCCATACTCACAGTATTTCACCAGCAGTTTTAATGCGGTTACAAACTGTTGGACAGTTACACCTGGTTCTTGAATCTTGCTGTACAGTCTGTGTCTTGCGAAAATTGGGTTGTACGTAGGCCTGGAACCTATCATAATACTCTTTCAGAACTTTTTGTTGTGCATCAGTTATGTTCCATGTGGAGAATATTCTTCTTCCTTTCTCGCCTACCCACAGCATCGAATAACAGAATCGCTCTTCTTCGTTCTTCGACCTCAACGGACCTTTGAACACGAACTCTACATGCTGTCTGAAGGCTTTCCATTCTCCAACCAGATCAGCACTATCCCGATTATATTTAGGATTACTTGACGCAGTATCCATTTTACTGTTCATCTATGCACTTATCTGGCTTCATATGGGTTCTGTTCATCAGGATGCTTCTGGATTGAAACACATCCCACTTCTGAAACCATGCTGTATCTTTATGTGGGCGAACATGTCAAACCGAAACAGCCATGTGGGGAGACATGTTTTATTCAGCCACGATCACCCTTGTTCCTCCAGTGACATTAGTATTACATGGGTTACTTCCCTTGCATCCTCTACATAGCACACGTGTTGCTTCACAATATATGACGTGTGTGTGTGTGTGTGTGTGTGTGTGTGTGTGTGTGTGTGTGTGTGTGTGTGTGTGTGTGTGTGTGTGTGTGTGTGTGTGTGTGTGTGTGTGCCTGCAGGGGACTCTGTGAGTACGAGGGTGTTTGTGTTTCAGTGTTTGTCAGTTTCACTTTGCTTTGCATGACTAAGTATGTGTAGTAATGTATTATTATGCTATTTATTTTTGTGAGTATTTATGCATTCCGTGCTTTTCCTTAATAAAATGACAAATTGCTTAGAGTCGCCAAAAACGCGCGCTGTAAATTCCATAGTAGTAATATAGCTTACATAATTATATTATGGCCCAAACATCAGGCAAAGTTTACCATTTCTGTTCAATTTGTGATGCCGCAGTGAGGAATAAGTGTCGAACCTCATCAGAGTTAGGTTTTATACCACCCCCCCACCCCCCTTTCCCCGCTTTTTTTTCTACCCTGTTTTATCGATTCTGTGCAATTGAGACTTAGTCTGCGGTTGTCCCCACTATTTATTTGATGCAGACTATAGCTTCTTTTTTTTTTTTTTTAGACTGTTGTGGTTTGGTGGTGCGTTTACCATTAGGCTTGTCGGTAGTCCGCCGTCTTGATTTGTCAGGTCAAGCCAAGTACTTCGTTATTCCACTTAAAGGAACAAGCAAAAAAACAACAACAACAAAGCAACAACAACAAAACAACAACAACAACAACAACATCAGTATCTAAAAGAATTAAAGAAGATGAGGAAAGAAAAGAAAGAAAGAAAGAAAATGACCATGTATAATTGAATCCAAATTTAAGACAGCGTTGCGCTCAGACAGGCAATATTGATATTATAAGTATTACTAGACATAATGATACTAGTTACAGAAAGGCGTTGTCAAATAAGAAGCAAATTCAGTAAATAAACCAAAGTTATCCGTAATTAGCAAACATGACCAGACTCTGATCTGAGCACACATATATAATACAAGTAGATATACTGCAAACACGAACATGTACAGTGGCGTTGTTTATAATTGAACTGCTTTCAGAGGCATTGTTCACTGCGGTATTGTTCATAATTATACAATGCATGAATATGAACATTTTCGTTGACACATCGGCTCAAGAAGCGCCATTTAAAGTGAATAAAATCACTTTAAGAACATTTTTTTTTTCATTGAAAAAAAGAAAGAAAAAAAAAATGATATCTGTCGTTACCTCTGAAGAAGAAGAAGAAGACCGTGCACCAGCACCAAACAACAGCATCAACAAAAACATGAACACAAAAGTATACAGGAACATGGCACAGTGCGCTTGTAAAACAACAACAACAAACAACAAACAAAACAAGAACGACAACAACAATTCGTTATACTACTCTCTATGCTAAGCTTTACTCTTTAACAAGATGTATATTTCTAGGATTAACCCTATTTCTTTTTGATTTACAAACATGTTTCATGATTTTCGTGCAGGGAAATTTGTCTATTGAATACAAACTTGCCTATCTTTCACCGTATTATCAGAACACAATGTTGCTGTTTTGCAAAACACTCGGCGTGCTGCAGCGAGTAATACAATCCAAGGGGGAGAAGTCATCACACTAAACACTCGCTTGAAAGCACAGCTATTATCTCCCTTAGGTCATTTTCCAGCAGCGCGTCTTTCGTCCGTTTCAAAAAGCAAAGTCAAAACAGAGAGAAAAGGGCAGTGACGTCTGTGTGTGCGAAACGCACAGGCAGTGACGTCTCTGTATTCGTAACCCACGGGCAGTGACGTCTCTGTATTCGTAACCCACGGGCAGTGACTTCTTTGTATTCGTAACCCACAGGCAGTGACGTCTCAGTATTCGTAACCCACAGGCAGTGACGTCTCCACTCTCCTTCTCGCTCTCTTCCCTCAGCCTCGGGACTCGGATCCTCCGTGTTCCTAGGATGGGCTGAAGGAGAGAGATCCTTTCAATACATCGGACCTGTGATCTGGAACTCTCTTCCTCCCGAGCTTTTAATTTATGTCACTTAAGCCACATGACAAAGCAATAAAGTGACTGATTACCGACTAAAATAGTTTTTTTTTTAAAGTGACCTCATTAACCAAAAACATCTGCCAGCAAGACGTCCAAGACTCTGCAAGGTTTTCAGACGCCTAAGGAAAACAAAACAGCAGGTTAGGCAATCACTCGTGCACACACGCTACACTCACACTAGATGTAAAGGAATCAATGCGCTTTGCCCACTACCCTGGTGGGTTTGACTGAATGTACACAGTACAGATCTTTTTTTGAAGAGGGACGTTTCAGACTGGATTTGAACGATGGAAGACGTGCAGCATAGTGTGGAGGTTTCAGGAAGGAATTAATGATAATTCAAGTAATAAAGTATTTGTAAAGCGCTAAATTTTGTCCATAAAGACTATTCTAATCTCTCTCTCTCTCTCTCTCTCTCTCTCTCTCTCTCTCTCTCTCTCTCTCTCTCTCTCTCTCTCTCTCTCTCTCTCTCTCTCTCCCTCCCCCACACAAACACACACACACAGACGCAGGAACACACATACACAGATACAATCACACGCACGAGCGCGCGCGCGCGCGCGCACACACACACACACACACACACACACACACACACACACACACACACACACACACACGCACGCACGCATGCATGCATACACACACACAAGCACACGCACGCACGCACACACACACACACACACACACACACACACACACACACACACACACACACACACACACTGCTCTGATGACGTCGTGGCACTGGGTGCTGTCGTCCTTTCTGAACAGTCCGTTGATGACGGAGCCTGGTAGCCTAGTGGTGACGTGTACACTCGGAGAGTGTCACAGGGGTCTTCCCCAACCTCACTGCCCTTCTGTCGCCATTCCTTCTTAGTGGAAAACAGCAACTTCATGTGGCCTAGGATTTCAGAGTCGTTGACCTTCAATTCTCCCATCTTGTCCTTCAGAAGATGTTGAAGCAGCTGCATGAAGCTTTCGTATTGGTCCCAGTGTCTACGGATGTAGTCGATAGACTTTCGGACGCTGGCCATCCTCTCGCTGACGTATTCTCCGTCGTAGAAAGGTCGCATCATGTCCACGTGTGTTTGGCGAATGGTGACAAAACGTAAAGCACTGTCCGTTGGTTCTGCTAACGTAAATGACGTCGCCGTTTGGTTGCTGGGGGGTTGGCCTTTTCCTGCTTGGTTACTGATAAACCCTTCCCACATACATTCTTTGGGCCTGCGTCGTCAGTGAAACTACATTATTGCAAATATGCATCCAACGGCACAGAGGCTAAGTACTAATTATCTCTACATAGTTAGTTAACTTGTATTTTGACGCTCGGTTTCAAGGGTTTACTAGAGTCAAGAGCACATAACAGTAACGATTAATGCACCTTCAGTGCTGCTTGGAAAGGCTTACTTGTGTCAAAATTACAGAATTACGACTGTGTGCACATAATCACACTTGTGTTGATATAATTGTAATTATGTGCTTCTGACGCTAGCAAATCGCGATATGTAATGGCACGGATCTTGGCCAGCCTGGATAAGTTACACTGTACAACACTCCCAGTAAACATGGCGGATCCGATTCCCATCCGGACCGGATCGGCTGGGATGCATTGACCAGAAGCGGGCCGGATGATTCTTGCGCATTGGCTCGCTTCCGGACCGGATCCGTTTGGCCAAACCCGACACAACCAGCCAGAACTAAATCGGATCAGGGCTGGTTTTGCACAATATTATCCGGGACGTCTGTGAACAACGAACTGAGTCTGAAAGTAGGACACTGGCAGCGGGCCGGTTGCGCCCTGCCAGAAACCGTGCCCGATGATTCCTGTACACTAGCTTGATTCCAGACCAGATGTGTTTAGCCAATCCCCGACCAGGCTATCCAGATCGGATCCTGGTCGGTTTTGCGCAATATGATCCGGGCCTTCTTGGGAAAAGGAGAACTGAAATGGATAAGGGAAGCTGGATCTGATATGTACGAGCCGGGCCGATTCTGGCTGCACACTGGCCGTAACGGCCACAACTGGTCGTAACCAAAACGCTTTCGGATCGGATTCGGCATGTTTACTGCGTTGCACCATCTGATTGAAATGAGCCGAAGTGGCCAGGCGGTAAGGCGATAGGCTGGAAAGCAGAAGAACCTCGGTTCGATTCAGCTTCG
>OY757558.1:3889909-3897602 GCA_963584105.1 Alviniconcha strummeri | reverse complement strand
GCAACCACACACGCGCACACACACGCGCACGCGGGCGAGCACGCGCATCCCCCGCACGCACACACACACACATATGCACGCACGCACGCACACACGCACACACGCGCGCGCGCACACACACACACACACGCACACACACACACACACGCACACACGCGCGCGCGCACGCGCGCGCACACACACACACACACACACACACACACACACACACACACACACACACCCCTTCCCCCCTCTCCCTAGCCATATGCGTCCGTCTATAATGTGTTGGTTATAATGTGTGTTACATTATGCTTGTTCAAGGCTTTGATCCTTAGCGATATTCACCCCCCTCCCACCCCACCCCGTGCCTCCTTCTCTTGCCTGAGTCTCTCATGCTCCCCCCCCCCTTCCTCCCCCACCCCCTTCCCCCCTATCCTTATCCATATGCGTCCGTCTACATTCAAAAGCCACACACAGACACCCGTTTTTCAGACAAAGTACTAGATTCTACTGGAAAGCCTGGGCAAAGAACGTTTTTAGACGAGATTTGAACTGTGGTCATGTTGGTGATAATGTGTGTTGCATTAGCTTGTTCAAGGCTTTGATCCGCAGGGTAGGCGCTTGACAAATTTCAATTACCGATATTTAGCACCACTCTAACTTCTACAGGGACAACCTTTCTTTCAAAGTCATCATCATTTGTGTCTCACATGGTCTGCTTTGATTTTTTAAACGATATAGAGAAAATAAAACAACTGTTACACAAAAGCCACACCTAGATATCGTCTAAGACAACTAGTCTATAATGACTTCCGATTTCATCTGACATTCTGTAATTTGAGAGTTTAACCATACTGCCCTAGGCTATGACCCAACCTACCTCGGACATAGGGCAGTTTGGGCGAAACGGGGATGTGTTTTAAACATAGAGTGTGTCAAAACTGCACCAAGAGTGTACCTTTTTTCTTTTTCTTTCTGTGTTACCAAAAAAGAAAATATATATAAAAATCTAGTTCATGGTTGAAACCAGTATACTGAGTACTCCAGGCCCCCACAGGGACGTCCAGGGCAGTCTTACTGTGAAGGTGGCAGACGGTATACGAGGAACTGTACTCCACGGTGCGACACTCCGCCACGTTGACGCACCATTCCACGCACTTTTTCTCGGTTTCCTTGTCATCCCCGAAGATGTCGAACCGCATGATGCCACTGCCAGGATATTTGAGGAAGGTTTCTTGTAGGTCGCTTTGTGCGCATACTGAGGAAAATTCAACATACGTCTTTACATGCTGTTCTCCTTGCTACTGGGTATGTAATGTAAAAGGGTATTTATAAGGCGCTTACACCAAACGTGAGCCCGAAGCGCACCATACAAAAGCAACAGGGCCGATAGAACATACATATACCGAACTAAGAGCACAATTAAATCCTAACTGAATAAACAAACAAATTATTTCATTTAACGTCTTTCACATTACTTCCAACACAAACATGCGTACGTGTACACACACACACACACACACACACACACACACACACACACACACCACTCCCCCCACCCACCCACCCACAACGACAACAACAGCAATACACACAACTACACACACACGCACACAGGCTCAGAGCCCAGAGGAGAAAAGACGGGTATTGAGGGTGGATTTGATGCTGCTGTGGAAGAGGACTGTCGGAGAGAACAGGGTAGACTGTTCCACAGTAATGGTGATTGATAGAAAAAGGCCGTCGACCAGAAGACTTGAGATGAGCCGATGGAAGACGAGTATCGGCAGACGAGCGGAGTTGGCGAGACGGAACATAGTGTTGGATGAGATCGGAGAGATAGGAAGGGGCTTGGCTGTTTACTAATTTAAAGGTAAGGAGAGGATTTTTACACTAAAAACAGGATTCGACAGAAAGCCAGCTAGTGTAAAGCACGAAGGATCCGAGACATGTGATCAGATCTGACAGAACAACGGATGAGACGGGCAGCATTATTTTAACGTTTTTGACGTTTACAGACCAAATTTTTGGCGCTAATCAATACAAGACAGAACTTAGCCGCAGACGAGAGTTGAAATATTAGATGTGCAGTCATGTGATTGTGCCTGCTGGTTTACTACTGAAAAACTGATGATATCAAGGAATAGGAATAGCCTTCAGATAATCGTCAAAGGGCTAGTTAACTGTCTCCATACTTCATAGCAACCGCTATATTTCTGAAATTATCCCATATGGCCCGTATGAACTCTCTCTCTCTCTCTCTCTCTCTCTCTCTCTCTCTCTCTCTCTCTCTCTCTCTCTCTCTCTCTCTCTGTTGCAGTGCTTAGATTTGTATGTATGTATGTCGTCTACATCGTGAATACTTTGTTGTTGTTGAGTGTGTGTGTTTGTGTGTGTGTGTGTGTGTGTGTGTGTGTGTGTGTGTGTGTGTGTGTGTGTGTGTGTGTGTGTGTTTCTTTCTTTGCGGGGTGCTCGTGGGGGATGGGGGGGGGGGGGGGGGGGGTGTTTCTTGTCGTCTTATTTTGTTTTGTTTTCTTTTTGTTTGTGTTTGTTTCTTTTTTTCTGCTTCTTTTTTTGTCTGTTTGTTTCGTGCTGTTTGTTAACTGTTTTGTATTGTCTGTTTGTTTCGTGCTGTTTGTTAACTGTTTTGTATTGTCTGTTTGTTTCGTGCTGTTTGTTAACTGTTTTGTCTTGTCTGTTTGTTTAGTGCTGTTTGTTAACTGTTGTGTACAGGTGGTATGTGCATGTTTATAATCATACCATTTGTAATGGGTCAAGTGGCCTTCTACAATAAAACGTTCTGAGTTCTGAGTTCTCTCTCTCTCTCTCCCTGAAAATTTAGATTTGTATTTGTCTTATTTTGCTGATTTCGTATGTTCCGAATATTTATACAGTAATAGTATTTTGTTTTGTTCTTAAGATGTATTTTAGTTTCCCGCAGTTATTTGTATTGTTTGACCTATTGAGCGTTGCTGTGTTTCTCATCAGGGACAGATTTGAAAGAAAAAAAAGAAAAAAGCCGACTTGTGCTTAAATCGTTATCCTTGTGTAATAAAGTATTGTATTATATCTCTCCCTCACAGACACACATACACATATACATTCACGCACGCACGCACGCACGCACGCACGCACGCACTCACGCACGCACGAACACACACACACACACATACACACAAACAAGCACGCGCGCGCGCGCGCGCGCACACACACACACACACACACACACACACACACACACACACACACACACACACACACACACACACACACACATACCCACACACCGAGAAACAGAGTAATCGAACTGACGTGAACATCAAGACGTGCACACCACCAACACACGTGTTCTGACCCACGGAGTAGTAGTAGCCAGGAGTGCACAGACACAGCCCTTTGAAACACGTAGCGTTCCTTGCCGCTGGACAGTCACTGGCACCACTGCAAGTACTGTTCAGCCAGTCCGCTGGATAAAAGACAATTAGCCTGTGTCAGAAATCGTGTTGGTGATCCGTAAAGATTACATGTCATCACTGCAAGTACTGTTCAGCCAGTCCGCTGGATAAAAGACAATTAGCCTGTGTCAGAAATCGTGTTGGTGATCCGTAAAGATTACATGTCATCACTGCAAGTACTGTTCAGCCAGTCCGCTGGATAAAAGACAATTAGCCTGTGTCAGAAATCGTGTTGGTGATCCGTAAAGATTACATGTCATCACTGCAAGTACTGTTCAGCCAGTCCGCTGGATAAAAGACAATTAGCCTGTGTCAAACATCGTGTGGGTGATCCGTAAATATTACATGTCATCACTGTTCAGCCAGGGTCCTAGACGACAATCAGTCTGCATCAGAAATCGTGTTGGTGATCCGTGACGTTGGGGATATTCTCTACGGACAAGATGTAACGCTTTATTTATACTTTTATTATTAGTGTTGTTGTTATTAGTATTATCTGTAAGGCAGTGCAAAACAATGTTGACGATCTCTAAGGCAGCATAAGATATCATTTTCAGGATCTGCAGGCATCAAGACAGTCTGTTGGTGATCTGCGTGCGCCGTTTTGGCTGTGTTTTGGCTCTTTGATGTGCAATCGGCTACGTGCTCCAATTTGGAAAACTAGCACACAAAATAGTACATGATGATGATGATGATGATGATGATGATGATGATAAAGCCATACTTCCGTTCCTGATGAGATCTCCTGACCTGCCTCTTGTCTGCATGCCCACTGGGACTGTTGGGTGTCTGCTTTTCAACTTCGCTACTGTCCAACGCTTTGCGTAACTGCATGAGAGATTGAAAGGTAGCGTGACTGCATGAGAGATTGAAAGGCAGCGTGACTGCGTGAGAGATTGAAAAACAGCGTGACTGCGTGAGCGGTTTGCGTGTGAAAGGTTTGATTCAAAACCCACCAGTCCTTGCTCTGCCGCATCGCTTTAACTGTAAACCAAACATGGCGGCCAGTCCTCTGGCTTTTCACGCGGAAACGTATTTGTGACATTCTGAAACTGCTCACGTGGTTGGGACAGCCTCTAGCTCTCTCGCAAATCACAGAGAGAAAATACAATATCCTAAAAGAAAACAAAAGTGTCCGACGGTTATTACCTGGTACAGCACGTCTAAAAGAGTTCGACATGTTGTCAGTACCGACGATATCACACGACAAGTGTGAAAGAGCTGTTACGTTTTGTTATTACCGATGATCTCACATCACACGTCTAAAAGAGTTGTGACATGTTGTCAGTACAGATACTATCACACGACACGTCTAAAAGAGTTGTGACGTGTTATCAGTACGGATGGTATAAAGACACATGTCTGAAAGAGTTGTGACGTGTTATCAGTACGGATGATCTCACACCACACGTCTAAAAGAGTTGTGACGTGTTATCAGTACGGATGATCTCACACAATCATGTAAAACGGTGTTCCGGTCTCCCCCTCTAGTAGCTGTGTACACCTGTCACCGGCTGCAGGGTTAGCCCTGATATAACCCTTTGCGGTTGACTGGGCTCAAAGCATCAACTAACTAACTACCCACCAGCTGCAGGGTTAGCCCTGATATAACCCTTTGCGGTTGACTGGGCTCAAAGCATCAACTAACTAACTAACCACCAGCTGCAGGGTATAAACTTGCTATACCTGCCACCAACTGGGTCTGTAGCTATAGCAACTCCGTGTACCTGCCACCAGCTGAATTAACCTACCATACGATTATACCAGATACCAACTGGGTATACCTGTCAGACACACGGTATACAGGCAACAAACCGGGTATACCTACCACATGCTGGACCCGGGTCAGTACCATTGGAGCCAGTGACCAGACAGCACACCGCAAGGGTGACGACGACACAGAAACGAGACATGATCTCTTGCAGGTAATCTTGAGGAAAAAAGAAGAATACCATCGCACAATAAATGTTGCCTTAATTCATTTACTGACAACCAACTGGTTTCATAAGAAGTTTAAAATGGTAGTTCTAACTACTGTTATCAAGAACCCCCCCCCCCCCCCACTTGCCAATAGACACAATTTAAACCAAAATTAAAATACGGACAAATTAACAGGCGTACTCTCTCCACCACATTCCCCCTCCGCGTGGGATGGGGGGTGTAACTAAACGCAGTCAAGCCAGCTGGTTAGTCCTATTTGCGCTTCACGTCGCTGATTAGAAGATACAATCGATTAGAGAGGGGGTAGGGGGTATTCCTTACCATGGGGGCCATGATGTACGTTCAGAGAGTGGAGTCCGTGCACATACGTTTTGTGCAAGACAAAGCAGCAGACGGCAAACGACACATCAACGGACGCCCAGCTCAAGGGGAGAAGCTGCTCGGAGACCCGGCAGCCGTGTAGTCCGCGACAGCAATGGTGCAAGCAACCGGCGTTAGGCTATCGCCAGCCATCGACAGAGAAAAACAAACAACAAACAGAGAGAAAATTAAGAGAAAAGCAAAGTTACTTACCAATTCTCGTTGCGCAGTAACCTCCGGTCGAAGTAACGCCTTTCCCTCAGACTTACCGTACTATGTATACAATTTCGCCACCCTTAAATCATTGAACACATGTAGGTGTTCCTATAGTCACGAGCCAATCAGGGTTGAGCTCACTTCCTGTGGGAGGTCATAGCATCGCCGAAGCAATTTCACAAACGTGGCCTTTCTCCATCTCCTATGGTCCCCTCCGTCAGACCCACACTCCCTCCTTTCCTCTCTGTTTGTCATCGGGCACCGGTTCAAATAAAACCTTTTTCTTTTATTGAAGCCGAGCTGTGCTTTCATCCTTGTCCTTGTGTAATAATGTATAATTTTTTATCACCATCACTATCATCATCATCATCTCTCTCTCTCTCTCTCTCTCTCTCTCTCTCTCTCTCTCTCTCTCTCTCTCTCTCTCTCTCTCTCTCTCTCTCCTGTTCTCCATCTATATAAGCGACCTACCTTTACATGTCCCTTCTGCAAAAGGTGACATGTTAGCTGATGACACAACAATTCACACCTCTGGACAGGATGTACCTGCAATAACAACTGTTCTCCAGTCATGTCTCTCTGATGTTGAATGGACACATCTTAATCATATGTCTCTTAACCCTTCAAAAACGAAGTACATGATTCTAACGACGCGTCAGAAGCGACAACTACTTCACTCACCGTCTGCGCACCTTTCTGTTGGTAACCAACAAATAACTGAGGTCAGTGATCACAAAGTGTTAGGTGTTACAGTAGACAATAATCTGACCTGGGGCCCTCACATTCCTGACCTGTGCAAAACTACGGCTAAAAAAGTCTACCAAGCAGCAAAACTTAAGCATTTTCTTAACTTTCATGCCAGAAAAACGTTTTTCCAAGCACACATTCAGTCAGGTATAGATTATGCTTCAACTCTTTGGGACTCAGCAAGTGACTCTTTGCAATAACCCTTGAAGTCACTACACAGGCGAGCAATCAAAATTGTTCTCCTAAAACGAACCAGCCTTACCGATAAAGACTACAAAGCGGCTCAAATTCTCCCGCTATCTTCTAGGTTAATGAGTAACAAAGGGCGTTTTGTGCACAAAATTGTATCGGGTAGGGCACCGATGTATCTATCAACAAAATTATTGATTAATCAAAGTTCGAGGAATTCATCAAGAAAGCTAAATGTGCCAATACCAAGGATAGATTTATTCAAGTCCAGCCTGGTTTATTCCGGTCCTGTTCTCTGGAACTCGTTGCCCAGCGAATTGAGGCTTCCAGTCAGTCCTTCAGTGTTTAAAAAGTATCTTACGCTTCATATGTTTTCTCTCTTAGGTGTTACGTGAAACCATGATCATAGATATTATATATATATATATGTCTATGTGCTGCTCCAACCTGTGTTGTGCTGCTTCAGGCAGCCCATACATTTTGTGTGTGTGCTCTATGTGCATGTAGTTTTCGATGACAAACATGTTCTTAATCTTATGTGCGTGCACGCGTGTATATATGTTTACCCTAGATCAAGCTAATTTATATATATATTAATGCTCATTATCTACTTGTTTCTCGGTTTACTGGTGTCCATTTCAACATGAATTGTATGAATGTGCATGTACTCAACACACTGTAGGTCACTGTATCCTTAGTTAATAGTAGTTTCCCTCATGGGCGAGGGCTGGATGTAAAAAGACCTCGAGTCTTCTCCACTACCCTCGAAAAATAAAGTTTATTCCTTCATTCCTTCATTCTCTCTC
>OY757558.1:3872409-3882409 GCA_963584105.1 Alviniconcha strummeri | reverse complement strand
TCTGGTGTGAGTTCCGATGGAAGATTATTGTTTGCAGGGCTGTGGCCTTTAGTGAGTGTGTTGATAGCTCTCCACATGGATGATATATCTGCTTTATTTCTGGCAAGGTCATTAAAAAAATAATCTTGGCTTCCCTCACAAGGTTATTTACACGGTTCCCACACCTTCCCCGCCCTGAGAATTCGGTTGTCCAGAGCAGCAGTTTAAAAATAGCACAACTGGCCTCGCAGTGCTGCAGCAGAGGTCAAGTGGGGTGCAGCACTGCCACAGTGCCAGGCAGTGTCCATTTCACTGTGGCCTGTGTTGTGTACTATCTTAATGACCCTGTCTCAGCAAGTTGTGAAGTTTTTGTTGTATCATTGGTTGTGGCATCAAGATTAGCTACAGCATTTTTAACAGGAAATTAAAACACATTCTTACCAGTGTTTAACAGCAGATGTATAGCCTGTGAATAAGTGACTAACTGCAGTGAACCTATTTACACAAGTAGTTAGTTAATGAGTTATTAGGTAATACACTCCACTTTTTTCATGCATAACAATGTCATGATTTGAAAGTTGAAAGCATTCTCCATGCACTACAACATTCAATAATGAAGAACCTAGTCTTACCTTTGTCCCAGAAAGCATGAAAGACACCTAGTGGTTGGTAGTCTCATTCTATGGCCTCAGAGGTAATCCAAACATTGCAGTGGTTATAAAGAATCCAGCCGAAAGCAGCTTGAAATGTTCAGTGTCACAAGTTTTTAGTCTACTGGGGAGGGCAAAGAAGAGTACGTGTGGCTGCATCCTATAGTTTGTACATTTCTACATAGTAATACACAACATATTACACAATCAAAGTCAAGTCAGTCACTGACTACTGGCATTTTTACAAACAATGAAAAACGTCACTATCAGTCAAACTTCATTTATTGCTGACTGTTTTTGACTACACATCTTTGTTTTGCTTTGCGTAGCGGGTTGTCATGTACTGCCTGAGTGCTGGAGAGACCTGAGTGTGGTGCTGACGCATGATGAACTGTAACTGTTTATCTTCTTTCTTGATTGCCCATGCTCGCCGCTTCAGTGCATTGATGCTTGAGTGCAGCTGTTCGCCTCCCTGTTCCCCCATCATTGACAGTCCAACCCCCCAGGTGCTAACCCAGTTGATGCAGTGTTTCTCCAAGATGTGCTGCTTTGGGAAGATTTTAACTTCAGGGAAATTTCGTCGGAAAAATTTCATGTAGGATTCCACAGTCTGTTCAATTTGTGACAGTGAAGAAGAAGGAATGGGAAGATCATGTGAAATTTGTTTGTGGACAGCACTAAAACATTTGTTCAACTCATCAAATGTTTGTTGTATAATATGAGCCTCCAGGTGAATTTCTGGATCATCGACCAGTTTTTGCGATGTTCTGATAGGAGCAGAACAGATGTCTGAAAACACAGAGTCCTTCAAATATTTGTGGCAATGGTTACCGGTGAAGGATCTCCCGTGAAATGACTGCACATCTATCCTGTGTCTTTTCAACGCCTTGTCTAGTTCAGTGGCAGTGGGTCCTGATCTGTATTTGAGTGAACTGTCCTCCTCCTTGGCGTTTGTGTTTCTTGATTTTCTTTGTTTTCTCCAGAGATTCATAACATACTTCCCAAAATGTGTTGACTTGTTAATACTGGGCTCCCTTTCTTGGCGAGCTAAACAGTCTGCAAGTTTCTCATCTAGTCTGTGACACTTTTCTTCCAGCAGAGAATGGTGTTTCTTCATTATACCTAGAACAATGTGCAGATATGGAGGGCAAACACGGTCAAGTTCAATTTGGAACACTGGACATCTAATCACATTGTGGTGTTTTGCAGCCTTTCTTTTGTCCTTTCCATTTCTTTTGAAAGCACAGTAGTCTCGTTTTATGCCCCTTCGATGTCTGTCCAGTATGTGTGGCTGTGATTTGTGGGGTGTTTGCATCTTTGATTTGGTGGTATAGCACCACAGGCATGGGTAGGTACCTGCTGCATCTGAAAGACCGTAGACGTTGCACAGAAACTCATAATCCCCAAACATGTGCAGCTTGATTGTTTTTCCTTTCCATGTCATGTTCTCAAGAGCATCAATTTCTTTTCTGTAGGTACAGAGGATTTCCCTCACATTATGCCCACTGTCTTTTGCATTAGCCATACAAATCATGAATGTGTTGTGTTTGGAGTTTGGTGACTGTATGTTGGCTATCTGTAACGACATCTTGAAACTGCCACCACCGTGATCTCCACCTACTTTCAACCAAATTTGATCTTCCGGGATGGCATTGTTATGCCAAGTCAGCAAGTCTTGAGCTTGAAAGGTGTCCAGTGTGTCTGTGACGAACGAAGCTAGATCAGTGACATACACACATGGGGTTGATTTCAGTTCTTTGCCATTGACAGCTGTTTCACAGTTAAAATAAAGTTGATGGTTTTCAACATGCGTTTCCACTTGTATTTCCATTTCTTCTGTTCTCTCAGACTTTTCACTTGCCAAGGTAATGTTGCAAGCTTGCTTTAACAATCTCTTTTGGGCTCTGAACTGAGTGACAGACAATCCACCTAGGGTTTTTAATGCTAGCGTGATCTTTTTGTTGACAGTAGTCTGCTCTTTGAACACTGACTCCCGTAAGCCTGATTTCAGCTCAGAATTGATTCTTTTGAGTTCCGCTTTATGTTGTGCAAGAAGTTGCTGGTTTGATGTCCCTGCCATTGCACTCCTAGCACTCTCCATTACTCTGCTTCTCTTGGGTTGCATTGACTTTGAAACGGATTTACGAGACTTTGGAATTCGCATGTATGTCAGTGGTAGGCCTCCAGTTTTATAAGACACAATATGTTTGTCTGCTGATGAATTCTGTTTGCGTCGTAAGAGGCTAGTGGCGAGCTTCTCTTCCAAGTTAGACAATGGTTCTTCTTTTCCTTTACCAAGAGTATCACTGACACTTTCAGACTGCAACTGTTTGATTGGAGATGTTTGGCAATCAACAAAACCAGATCTTTCTGTCAGGTCCGTAGCATCTGCATCCTGGAGAATTGGCAACGTTTTTAATTGGAATGGAGATGTTTCAGCATCTGTAACTAACGTGCTTTGTTTTTTGGGCGTTGAACAGCCAGGTGTGTCAAAAGATGCAGAGCCATTGTGCTGTCGCTTTTTTAACCACCTGTCCTTGGCTGGCCTTCCACCTTTGTCCTGTGCCACGTAGTGAGTGCACACTCTGCAGTTCTGTTCAGTATGAAGTAACCAAAATGAGTCTGTCGTCACCCGCTGTGAAGCATTGTCCAGTATATTTACATCTTTTGTCCTGAGTGCTTTCTTCATCACTGTATAACACCTATTACAAATTTTTGTTGGATGTCTATCAATGTCATCTCCATTAATGTTCAGTCTGTACACTTGAATATTGTCACTTTTGTAATCAACACACAGTTTTGGAATTGTCTTTTCATATTTCCTCCTTGCCCTCTCCCCACAAATTCTGCAAAGTCCAGTTAAACTGTCTTGGTGATTTGTCTGAAATCCTGAACTGTCAGAACTCATCTTTGAACTTATAGTAAGAAAGTCAAAAGAATGAACACAAAAAAACTAAAGAAAATATCTGTAACGTAGGGCCTTTGGAACACAGTATTAATGGTCTGCTCATGCTACCTCAAAGCCGGACAGCTTGAAACAGAATGGGGAACACTGTTCCTCTCTTTGCTAACTACACCACCTGTGACATGCAGCCCACAGAGCCCCTCCCCCCTCTCCCCTCACAAATCAGGCACCATTCCCTAAAGCCAGGACAAACTTCAGCAGAACTGTTTAGTTTATCAGAAAGGAGAAACCTTTGGCCCAACCCTGAACTTGCAGGACCGGCCATCTAAAGTGGGAGATAGGAGATAAGGGGGGTATTGTTTGGAAAACTGGAGGCCCTTTCCAGTCCCTTTTCACATGGCCCTGATTTATAACCAGTCCCCTGGCTGTGATTAGTCTGGTGTCAAACAACCCTGCATGCCAGAGGCAAGCTAATGATCCCACTGACAGACTTGGGGGAGAGGATGTGTCAGTAGTGTTAATTAGTGTCTTGGAATGCGGCATGAATAGTACAATTAAATGAAACAGAAAGCACTGCGCCGCCATCTTGGACAGTTTCGTTGCCCCGGCAACCAGGGCTAGTGCAGGCGCACTGACCAGCAGAGCTGGGTCAGATGCCAGGAGAAGGTCAGCAACCGAATTCTGACCCGCACTGCAGGCGTGGGAAGGTGTGTTCCGTTGTTGCTTATATTCTACAAATTTATTTTGCTTCCTACACTTGTCCCTCAGTAACATGACTTGCTTTATATCAGTGTTCAGCCATGGTGGAAGGGTTTGCTGTTTCACCCGCTTTTTTTTTTTTTTTTTTTTTTTTTTCTTTTCTTTTCTTTTTTGAGGGGGGCATGCTTATTAATAACATCAAGAAATAAGTCAATCCAGTGTGACAGTGCCACATAGGGGTCGCTAAAATTGTCCACATTTTTAAAGGGGACTACGTGCAAATCCATCAAAAAAGCTCTTGCATCAAACTGTTTGAAACATCGGTAAACAATTGAAGAGTGGACATTCAGAACAGGCTTCACAGTTTTGACAGACAAGGTACAGCACACTGG
Organism: Alviniconcha strummeri; assembly: GCA_963584105.1. NCBI lineage: Eukaryota > Metazoa > Mollusca > Gastropoda > Provannidae > Alviniconcha > Alviniconcha strummeri. The sequence goes on along the minus strand of OY757558.1, from coordinate 3,877,784 downwards.
AAAATGATCGCTTATTCCTGTGGCAGGCACTAGAATATTTGACACAATGCTAGTATCACTTGTGTAAATATGATCAATTAGTGTTGAAGAATGGGGAGTGATTCTCGTAGGTGACGTAATCATTTGATTTAGGCCAAATAAGGATATTGTGGAATCCCATGCTGGGTTACTTTTTTGCATGTCAATATTAAAATCACCCAACAGGACAACATTCAAATTACAGCCCTGCACCCTGTCCATCATTGTAACAAATTTATCATACCAGTCAAACGTTGAAGCTGGGTTTCTATAAATATAACCAACTAAAATACTGGACTTGCGCGTTTATATTTCTAACCACACGCTTTCTACTGCTTCAGACTCTAAGTCAGGACGGCGACGGACAGTTTTGCTGACTGAAGAATGTATGTAAACAACTAAACCTGTGTGCTGAGATCTGGCAGCATCCTTTCGGATTAATGAATAGTGAGGAAGAGACAGACCTTCACTTGGAATGTGGCTTTTCAGCCTAGTCTCACTGAGACCGAACAGGTGGAAGAGTTGATGGGATTCAAAGAAGACATTAAGATCATGATTTTTTTTTCTGAATGTGGTACACATTAAGGTGACCGACTCGGAGACAGTCGCTGGACATGCTAAACCCTGACTAACAATCCGTTTAGAACTGAAAAATGCAGAAATTCAAATCTCTGGGTGATTAAATGTTCCTTTAAATGTTACATATATATATATCCCAGAGGACAATGGCGCATACAACTGAAAACAACAAGAACAACAACAAAACGAACTAGTAGTACAAATTTCGGAAAACAAAGCAGAGGGAATCCACACGAAACACGATCAACAATCCAAAGGGAGCCGGCACAGCCGCTCGAGTTCTTGGACAGATGCAGACACAAACTATTCAGCTAATGAAATATCCCAACGTTTCCACCGGTTAACTATTCAAAGGGAGCAGACACAGCCGCTCGGGTTCTTGAACAGTTTCTAACACGAAGTATAAATTAGGTAATGGAATATACTAACGTGCCCACCAGTTAATGCAAACGGAGCAAGCACTACTGTTCGTGATCCTGAATAGAGGCAAAACACAAAGTATTCAGCAAATGAAAAACAACAACGTGTCCACCAGGATCCTGGACGTATACTATAAACTATAATTGTCTCAAGGCCATGAGTATACAAGTCTGTCAGTGTCACAGACCGGGACAGTGCAACACACAATAGCGCCGTGATGATTCACACGCACACACACACACACACACACACACACACACACACACACACACACACACACACACACACACACACACACGCACGCATTCACGCCACAAGCACACACCAGTCAGGTGTGTACAGAAATAAACTACAGTTAAAACACACTGCTGGACACACACTGCAAGCTTGCGTTACACAAGTGTCTCCGCTGCACCCCCCCCCCCCCCCCCCCCGTAACTGGTGCGATGGAGGTGCAGGACGATGCTGGCTTGCTGTGTGTTGAAGGAAGGGTGGGCTGTGGGCCCGTATGTACACTGACGTCCACGTGGCGGGAGAGCTCCATAGCTGGAATGCGGCGGTGGCGCGGCCCACCTGCAGAAAGGGTGTCGATGTGCTCCGTACCAGCCACTGAAGGGTGGCGGAGCGGTGCCGACATCACGGTGTTGGGGTGTTCCTCTGCTGTAGCGGTGAGGCTGGTGGTGTAGTGGGGCGTCACCAAGCCGTCGTTGTGGGATGGAGCTTTCCGTGTCCGCAGGCCGTTGTTGTAGCAGTGGAAGTGGTGGGAAAGGACCGCGAGTGGTTGAAACAGCTGGCCCATTTCTGTACTGCTGGCTCCTCCCACCGCCCTCTCTGAGGTGCTGGCTTGGCGGGCAGTCAAAACGTGGCTGAAACGAAGGGGTCTCCAGCAACGGCACTCGGCCACTAGCAGAGGGTGACGGATGGGAAGGGCGTTCTTGGGGTCGAAGGGGAGGTCGGGGTTGGCCCACATACATGTACTTGACATTGCACGCAAGTCGCACGGTGCCTTTGGGGCTTGGGTGCAGAGCGTCACGGTAGAGCGCTTTCCGGGGGGCGCCGCTGTTCGTGGTGAAGGTGTCTGTGTGGTCAGCGAGCATAACTTGCTCACTGTGACACGCCTTCACCAAGGCAGCGTTTGAAGCGGCCACCGTCTTCCTCAGGCGGTGCTCTCCTTGTGGAGGGATTAGTGAGGAAAGCTGGACGACGGCATTGGGGAACACTGACTTGAGCAGTTTGAGCAGTGCCCTCCACATGCTCTCCGTGACGGTGTTCACCCAGCACGTGTTCACCCCGACGTGGATGACCAGCAGCTGGACGTCTCTGCATTTTGGAACATTTTGCAGCCAGTGTAGAAGGTCGTCCACGGTGAGGCCGGAGATGCTAATATTTTGCTGTGTTTTGTCAGGGTACATCAGCTCTGGTCTGATTTGTCCGAACACAGAGTCCCCAATCAGCACGTGTGTTTTGCCAGGAGAGACTCTGCACTCCGCCATCCGTTCCCTTAGCGTCCTGGCGTGACGGTGGTGACGAGGTGACGGCCTGGTACTTGTGGAGCTGATGGGGGGACTGTCCCTAGTTGTCCTGGCGTCACGGTCCGTGTGATTTGGTGGTGGCGCGGTGATAGCGGAGGTCCCCTCCGCTATCACCGCGCCACCACCAAATCACACGGACCGTCGGGGTGAACACGTGCTGGGTGAACACCGTCACGGAGAGCATGTGGAGGGCACTGCTCAAACTGCTCAAGTCAGTGTTCCCCAATGCCGTCGTCCAGCTCTCCTCACTAATCCCTCCACAAGGAGAGCACCGCCTGAGGAAGACGGTGGCCGCTTCAAACGCTGCCTTGGGGAGGCGTTGAGTCGTGATTGTCGATGGTTGAGTCATGGCTGGGATCTGTGTTGTATGTAGTGGCCGCGTGGAGAGATGAGCTGGGGCAGTTATCTAGTGTTAGCTGGTCGTCTTCTCCCCCACTTAACACTGAGAACATGTTAGAGGTTTCTACGTTCGCTGAAGTGTTGTTGTTGTTGACAGGAAATTCGGGTGCGGACGGTTCTTGTATTTCTGCTGCGGCAGGTGTTTGTTGCTTGGCTAGGCCGGTCTTAATAACACTGATGTACTTTCTAAGATCACCGATTTGAGATTTCATGTCTTTGTTCTGTTTTGTGACCTCCGTCAGCTTTTGGGTCAGTGACGTCACGGTGTCAGTCAGTTGGTCAAACTTCACCTTCACATGCTTTGGCTTTTATGTTGCTTAACGTCCACGGAGGCGGGATGACCTATTAGGGACGGGGACAGAGTGGGAAAGGGGCCAGGGTGATTGGCTCGACCGCGGAAACCGCCCGAAAAAGACCGGAGAGACCGTGGACCGCCGCCAGAACAATGGAAGTGTTAAGGCGGTGTCCCCTCGCCATTGCCCAGCGACTTGTGCACTGCGCAATTGCTCTTTCAACTGCTGTGCTGGACAGAGTCACTAAGACAATGTCCGTTGCACCGCTGTTGACGAACAACTTGGACAACTCAAAGCAAAAGACGTCCAACTTGCTCAGCCCAGCTCCACCGCCCTACTCATGATCTCTTCTGGGCAAAAGTGAGGGTCCAGCTCCACCTCCCTCCTCTCAGATCTCTTGATCTTTTGATCTCGCCTGGAACCCTGACACGCTTCACATGCAGCTTGAGCTCGGCCTTTATCTGTTGTTTTGCTGTCTCCAGCTCAGTGACTAGGGAGGCGTGGTGTGGTGAAGGTGTGACTGGGTAGGCTGGCTGGCGGGGTGTGGTAGGAGATGTGGCACGGGTATGATCCAGGTGGCGGGTCGGCTTGATATGCTGGGAAACCGGGACTGGAGCTGCTGAAGGTGAGGCTGACTTGGGACTGAGGGCCTGAAGTCGACGCGAGCTCCTTCTCGTACTCCCGGTTGTCCTTGGCAACTGTGGACGCGGGCTGCACCTAGGTCTAACATCGTGTAGTCCGGGCTCCCCTGTCGGCGATGGTCAAACAGTCGGCAAGCGGAAGTTGCGCAGATTCGTTGTTACCGTTTCATGCAACTCCGGCTCCTTCACCCGGTCGACAAAGGCGTAGATGGCCCTAATGCATTTGATGAGGGAACTAAACCCCTCGTCTCTCCAACGGGGACACCTGTTTCCCTGGACTAGGACTGTACCTGTGCTGTAGAGGATCATTATTGTCACTAGCTTAACAGTATCACAGTTGACTTGGATCTTAGTCCGGAAAAGGTCCTGGCTGGGAAGGTCAGTGGGTACTATACTGATGTCATTACTGTCTTCTACGTGGATGGTCCTGGTTGGATTGGTGCCCTCATCCAGCCAGTCCACCTGATACCCCGCAGTTCCTGCAACACTACACGTAACGCCTGTAGAAAATCTGTCTGGTGAGGGGCATTAAACAGTGAGGTATATCGAACGTCATTTGCTTGGGATCTTTCTTCATTTCAACATTGGGCACCCAGGCAAACAGAGACGAGCTGTGGAGCGCCATGGCGGCTGCAGTTTAAAGAGAAGTCAAGTGTTGGCTAAGTAGTCAATAACATGGTGGAGGGAGGGGCGGACTCATGGCCTAGGGAGACAAGGGGGCGCATTACATGGCGAGATGTGGAGCCAAAAAAAAAAAAAAATGTTAAACGGAACGCTTATTTTACTTAGACAATACAAATCATGCGTAAATTTTCAGCAAAAATACCTTTCTCAAACAACAAACTGCAGACAGGCAGTACTAAACTAACAAATGATAATACAGAAGAAAAAAATCTGTTCAACTTAGCTTGCAAATGGTTGGAGCGTGACGGTGTGCAGCTAATACTGTATTGCTAAAAACACGGCAAGTTTGAATATGAATTCACAGCATCACATAAAGTAAACTGTCAAGAATGACAAGATAACGTTGTGCTGCTATCCTTAGCACTAGTCTTCTTTTACCTCCTGATCCGCATCCTGGCGCCTGATCCACCACAGGTTAACAATGAACAAGTCAACAGCGACCATCTGCCATCAGGCAGCACAGAGAGAGAGAGAGAGAGAGAGAGAGAGAGAGAGAGAGAGAGAGAGAGAGAGAGAGAGAGAGAGAGAGAGTCAAGTTTGTGTCTCTATGTCTGTGGTTCGTTACAAAGCGGTTGTGAGTTCGTGATCAATACTAGCAAACGAAAATCCATTATTAGCAGCAAGTGTTAATGTCAACAAATAGGGACAATTTCGTGGATCCAAATTCACACATAAGGGACTGTAGTTGTTCATTGGGCTCTCCTTTAGGGTAAATGCAAAGAAGATAAATGCTGACACGTTAAGCAAAGGTATCGTCAAAATCACTGCACAAGCTGTAATAGTGTTCTTTCCTAGGTAAGCCTCCGTAC
>OY757558.1:3864909-3869909 GCA_963584105.1 Alviniconcha strummeri | reverse complement strand
ATGAATGAAAAGAAGCGGCAACTAGCCCAACCCCAAACCGTAACCCAGGGGGGCCACGAAATCGCCTGTCTATTGAACTAGAACGAACAAACCTTGTTCATCGCTACAAATGATGAAATAAACAAGGATAAATTGGGAAACTAAAATAAAACACCCAATAAAAGGCAGGCTCCTTGATGAGGTCTAGCCTGTTGTGAAAGCAAGAGTAAACACAACGAAAAAGACCGAAACGCCACGCACCTAACAAGACTCGAGAAAGCTGAAATAACAAGAGGGAAATAAACAAAGGCCCAGCTACTGGCAATGGCGTCGGAGCTTCATCTTGGAGATTCGAACTGGAAATTGTTCCAAGTCGGTTACCCTGTGGACACCCCTACAGACATGAACCTTTTACTAAGGGTATCGGTCACGCATCGCCCGGCTCTCGCTAGGTCGATCCTTGGTAGATGGAAGGAACGGTCTCTTCGGATGAAACCTCCGTCCTTGCCAATTTTACAAGGAATATCCAGACCGACCAAAGGAATCAGAAACACATTCTGACACACTGACACCCAGTGCAAAAATGAAAACAAAGGAGAAAAACCTCCTTCACTAGAAACCCTCCAGAAAAAGAAAGGGAAATCAACAAAAGAGGCAAAAAGTACACACAAATCCTCAAGAGGAATGAATTCAGAACAAAGGCAGAAGAGGAAAAAATGCCTAGTCTAAGAAACAAAACAAATGCGAGGCAAAAAACAATAAAAACAACCGAGAGAAAAGCCAAAGCCGAAAGGTAAACAAAACTCGGCGGGACTGTGCACACATTTTAGACCAATGAAAACCGGGCTTCTTGAAAAATAGCGGTACTCTCATGGGGCCGCTACGAAGCTCACGGTAGGAGTCGGTCGACATCGAAGATGGTCCTTAATAATTATGCTGTTTAGCATCTTACGACATCAAGCAAAAGAAAGAAAGAAAGGAAAACAAAAGAAAGACCGACACAAAGGAAAAATAAAATAAAATAATACAAAGTCACAGACCAAACACGTCTCTCGAAGCCACGCAAGGCACAACCAAAACCAAGGCCAACCATTGGTCAATCTCCAGTCCATGCTACACAGCATACTGGCCGGCTGACCGCGCGACAAGGCATAAGAGCTTAGTTTACCCTGCCGTGGCCTGCCGCGCTGACCTCAAGCCACGCGAGCAGGGGCCCGCTACACCGACGTCAGCGTGGCCGCCGCATCCCTGAGGTCAGGAAGCGGCCCCCCGCTGTCGTACGCCAGTGTGACGGCGGGGCGTGGCGGCAGGATGGGCCGAGGAACGGGTCGTGGCCCTGTCCCCAGAACCACCAACAAGACGAACCCCAAGCCGGCGTCGGTGTCCGCCCCTGGGAAAAACAGGACCGCTCTAGCAGTAGCTAACCTATTTGCAAGTCTGGCCGACGTCACAGGAGGAGCGCCCACCGGGAGACCGGTTAGTCCACTACCGGAGGCCGGCTCAGATACAGCATCCACGAAGTCAGTGGGTTGCAGCGGGAAGTGGATGCCGTGGAAGAAGTGATGCACAGCCCCAAGGCCAAGCGCAGGAGGGTGCGCAAACAGAAGACGGGGAAAGCCGGCCTGAAGACCGCTTCCCTCCAGTACCAGCTGCTCCTAGAGCAGCGCAAGACCAAGATCCTGGAGAAGAAGCTTCAGGAGATAACGCCAGCTCCCCAGCGTGAAGACCTGAGGACAGAGCTCAACGAGCTGTTCGACACAGCCGGCGTAGAGCCGCAGCCACAGCAAGGCGCAGGGGAGTCTCAGTCCCTCGATGTCTCTCTGTGGAAGCTGATGATCAGTCTTCTGCAGACGAGACTGACGGGGGACCGTGAGCCCCTCCTCAGGAACCTGACGGCGCTCATCAGCGAGCTCACCGGTCAGGGTCTGACGGGCCTGGCCTGCTCAGGCGACAAGGACTTATCCTCGGCCACTCGTTGACCGACGGATTGTTCCTTTTTTTAATCTGTTTTATATCTACTCTTTTCCAACGTCAAGTTCAGTCTTAAGATCATGCAGTGGAACTGTCGTGCCGTCAAGAGGAATGCAGCTCAGCTGATCCAACACGTCTCCCACGTGGACTACGAAATTCAGTCTCTGCAGTCACTGCACTGTCGGCCGGGCGACTTGCCCAGACTCGAAGGGTATTATTACCCGCCGGTCTGCGGCCCGGTCGCCCCGGACGGCAGAGTGATGGTCTGCATTTACATTAAACTCAATGTCCAAGCCGGTGAAGTAGCCGAGACCTCGGGCCCTCCCAACGGATACTCTTGTGCCGTTCGGGTCCGAGTGAAAGGCCGGGCTGACTTCACTGTGGTCAACTGTTACACCCCCGCTAAGTGCACCACTTTCCAGTGGCTGAGCGAGGTGGGCGGTGGTAGCAGGTGCTTGGTCACGGGTGATTTCAATGTCCGGGACAGCAGCTGGGAGAAGGGCTTCGAGTACTCCAGCCCGACGCTAACCGGCCAGATCAACGACAGTAATTTCATCGTGCTGAACGACGGGTCGTTCACGAGGATACCGGATCGGTCGGATCAGGGCCAGACGGCCATTGACCTGACCTTCGCTTCTGCGGATATTGCTGACGGGGTGGGCTGGGAGGTGGGAGAGGACTCACTCTCCTCCGACCACCTGCCCATCGTCATCAGTATGTGCGGTACAGCTGAGGTAGGGTGTCTGGTCCGGTATCCAAGCATAATTACGACAAGGCGAACTGGGACCTGTTTCGGAGTCTGCTGGGATCCAAGGATATCGACATAGGCCAGGCCGACATCGAGGAGGTCAACAGTCAGATAATCTCCTCCACTTTGGCAGCGGCAAGGGTAGCTATCCCCACCTCCAGCAGTGGCACTCCACGCCCGAACAGCAACCCCTGGTGGAATAAGGACTGCGAGGAGGCAGTCAAAGAGAAAAGAATGAGGTACCGCTTTTATTGCAGAATCCAGAACGCGGAGACGCACGAGGAAATGAAAGCGGCCAACCGAAACTGCAACAGAACTCTTGCTCAGGCCAAGAAGGACCACTGGATGTCTTTTGCAGATTCCGTGTCGACCGACAAACAGGACCTGGGTGCAGTGTGGAGGAAGATCAAAAAGATGAAAGGGCAAGTCGTTGCCCCCGAGTACGACTTACGGCAGGGTGACAGCGTCTACGGCACGGACCAGGCCAAGGCGGACGCCTTCGCCGAAGCCTTCGCCGAGGCGAGTGACTGCGACAGTCTCCCTGCGGACATGCGCCGACGCCGTCGTGACATGGAGGCCGACTACTCTGACCCGGAGCCCGACGACAGTCTGACGGTTAACTCCCCTCTGACTCTCGCCGAACTCAAACGAGCCCTGTCGGCTATCAAGAAGGTCAAGGTGTCCACCGGCGTGGACACAGTGTCGTACCACATGTTGAGGGAGGTGCCCGAGTCTTTTCTCAAGACTGTGCTGGGCTTCTTCCAGAGGTGCTGGGAGGGAGGCGCGGTCCCCTCGGGGTGGAAACACGCCGTAGTCGTTCCCATCCACAAGCACGGCAAACCCAGGAAGGAGCTCGGCAGCTACCGGCCCATCTCCCTCACTTCCCATCTGGGAAAGGTGTTTGAGAGGGTGGTCAAACATCGTCTCGAATACTTCTGTGAGTCCAAGAAAGTCTTTCCTGCGTGTCAGGCCGGCTTCCGACGGGGGCGGGGTGTCACGGATCATCTGGTAAAGCTGGGAGAACACGTCGGGAGGGCGTTAGGGAAGAGGAAGGTCCTCTTGTCTTGCTTTTTCGACGTTTCTCGAGCCTAAGACCAGGTCTGGCACGCCAAGCTTCTGCAGAAACTCCAGAAAATAGGCATCTCTGGTAAGATGTACGGCTACATCAAGACGTTTCTATCCGGGCGCTCGATGCAGGTCCGGTGGAAAGGGGCCATGTCCGCTGTGAAAACAGTGAGTATGGGTGTCCCACAGGGTTCTGTCATTGCGCCGCTACTCTTCAACATCATGGTCCACGACGTCGTCACGGCAGTGACTGGGAAGGTGGTCATAACCATGTACGCCGATGACTTGGCTATATGGTTGGACACACACATCCGGCGTCTGTTCCTGGAGAAGAGCACCACGGTCAAGAGGTTCATGGAATTGTTTCAGGCGGCGGTGGACGGGGTGGTACGGTTTATGAGGGAGAACGGGTTTACCTTGTCCATCCCCAAAACTGTATTCGTCCCGTTCCACACAAACAATCTGCTCAACAGGAATCTACATGTCAGGATCAACGATGACTGTATCTTCGCTTCCAAGAACGTCAAGTACCTGGGCGTGAGCTTCAGTCGCCAAGGGCGGACCAATTTACAGGTGGACAACAACGCGAGGAACGCTTCTCGCGCCCTCAACCTCATCAAAGCCCTCAGCGCGCAGCTCTGGGCTAACTCTCCAAAGACCCTCGTCAGTTTGGTGCGGTGCCTGGTGCGCTCGCGACTGACCTACGGCCTGGAGGCCATGCCGCACATCACCGACACGGGCCTGGCCCGTCTCACCCGGATTGAGGTACACGGACTGCGAATAGCCCTCGGGCTACCGCAGTCTGCGCCCCACAGTCTGGTGTATAGGGAAGCGGGTGTGCTGCCGTTGGGGCAGCACATCCAGCTTAGTGCAGCCAAGTACAAGTTCCGCTGCCAGACAGTGTCCAACTCAACAGCGCAGGAAGTAGAAGAGTCCTTTCGAGGCCCAGCCCAGGGACGGCTCTGCTCATCCATCTGCGATTCAATCCGCGACCTGGTTCGAGGAGCGGGGGTGGATGGGGCCCGGGTGGCTGAGAGGCCCATTCATCCCTACCCTCCCTGGTTGATGGAGAGAGCGAACGTCCAGGTGGGCATGGGGAACCTGAGAAAGGAGGAGAACCCGCTTGTGGCGCAGTTTGTAGCCAACGAGTTCCTGGAAAGGAACTACAAGAACTTTTTAGAGAGCTACACCGATGGGTCTGTGTTGGATGACGGCGCGGCAGGTGCCGCATTTGTTG
>OY757558.1:3852409-3857409 GCA_963584105.1 Alviniconcha strummeri | reverse complement strand
CAGCTGCAGGGTATAAACTTGCTATACCTGCCACCAACTGGGTATGTAGCTATAGCAACTCCGTGTACCTGCCATCAACTGAATTACCTACCATACGATTATACCAGATATCAACTGGGTATACCTGTCAGACACACGGGTATACCGGCAACAAACCGGGTATACCTACTAGATGCTGGACCCGGGTCAGTGCCATTGGAGCCAGTGACCAGACAACACACACCGCAAGGGTGACGACGACACAGAAACGAGCCATGATCTCTTGCAGGTAATCTTGAAGAAAAAATAATACCATCGCACAATAAATGTTGCCTTATTTCATTTACTGACAACGCAACTGGTTCATAGAAGTTAACATCGTAGTTCTAACTATTATTATCAAGAACTCTCCCCCCCACCCCCCCCACCCACACACACACACACAACACTTGCCAACAGACACAAATTTAAAACCAAAATAAAATACGGACGAAAGTAACACGCGTACTCTCTCTCTCTCTCTCTCTCTCTCTCCCTCTCTCCTCTCCTCTCTCTCTCTCTCTCTTCCTCTCCTCTCTCTCTCTCTCTCCCCCCCCCCCCCCCCCACCCACGTTCCCCGTGCACAGAGGGTGGGAGGTGTAACTAAAGGGCAGTCAAGCCAGCTGGTTAGTCCTATTTGCGCTTCACGTCGCTGATTAGAAGATACAATCGATTAAAGAGGGGGTAGGGGGTATTCTTTTCCACAGAGGCCATGATGTACGTTCAGAGAGAGGAGTCCGTGCACATATGTTTTGTACAAGACAAAGAAGCAGATGGCAAACGACACATCAACGGACGCCCAGCTCAAGGGGAGAAGCTGCTCGGAGACCAGGCAGCCGTGCAGTCCCCGACAGTAATGGTGCAGGCAAACCGGCGTTAGTCTATCGCCAGCCATCGACAGAGAAGAACAAAGAACCAACAGAGAGAAAATTAAGAGGAAAGCAAAGTTACTTACCAATTCTCGTTGCGCAGTAACCTCCGGTCGAAGTAACGCCTTTCCAACAGACCTACCGTACTATGTATACAATTTCGCCACCCTTAAATCATTGAACACATGTAGGTGTTCCTATAGTCACGAGCCAATCAGCGTTGAGCTCACTTCTTGCGGGAGTCATAGCATCGCCGATGCAATTTCATAAACGTGGCCTTTCTCCATCTCCTATGGTCCCCTCCGTCAGACCCCCACTCCCTCCTTCCCTCTCTGTTTGTCATCGGGCACCGGTTCAAATAAAACATTTTTCTTTTTCTTTTTTAAGCCGAGCTGTGCTTTCATCTTTGTCCTTGTGTAATAATGTATCATTATTATCACCATCACTATCATCATCATCATCTCTATTTCTCTCCCCACCTCTCTCTCTCTCTGTTTTGTGTTCCCATTAAATCATTTTAGATTGTAAAAGTCACGAGACTGCTTGATGACTCACATTGCCTGATGCTGGCTCTAAAACAAGTGGGGAAAGGGTTCGACATTAATTTCTCTCACAATCAGAGTATGGGCAATAAAGCAACGCTCTGATGGCGCACAGTCGTTGGCAATCGTTGGCCCGCCACGTGTTGACACTGGCAGGCAAAAGTGCTGCGTGGTCGTCTGCAGGTAGGCTGGGATTCTTTCAGCCCGCCTCCTCCTCCTCATGTCCTCTTTCTCCTTGTCATCCTCGTCCACCTCCTTTCTTCTACTTTTTTTATCATCTCATCATCATCATCATCATCATCATCTCTCTCTCTCTCTCTCTCTCTCTCTCTCTCTCTCTCTCTCTCTCTCTCTCTCTCTCTCTCTCTCTCTCTCTCTCTCTCTCTCTCTCTCATACTTTTAATGAATTCTTTCAAACATGAAACGTGGCCTTTCTCCATCTGCTATGGTCCCCTCCGTCAGACCCCCACTCCCTCCTTCCCTCTCTGTTTGTCATCGGGCACCGGTTTAAAACAAAACATTTTTCTTTTATTGAAGCCGAGCTGTGCTTTCATCTTTGTCCTTGTGTAATAATATGTCATTATTATCACCATCACTATCATCTCTCTCTCTCTCTCTCTCTCTCTCTCTCTCTCTCTCTCTCTCTCTCCTCTCTCTCCTCTCTCTTCTCTCTCTCTCTCTCTCCTCATGCCCTCCTTTCTTCTTATCATCCTCGTCCACCTCTTTCTTCTACTTGTTATCATCATCATCATCATCATCATCATCTCTCTCTCTCTCTCTCTCTCTCTCTCTCTCTCTCTCTCTCTCTCTCTCTCTCTCTCTCTCTCTCTCTCTCTTACATTTTTAATGAATCCTTCAGATCATGAACACCACGAGAGAGCACGATAAATCACATCGCCTGATGCCGACTTTAATCAAATACAAAAGGTCCATATTAAGGGGGCCGCCAACCGAGGAGGCAAATGGGCCTGAAAATGTACAATATGTGTCCATTTGCTACACGCTTCATGTGGTTGTTATATTAATATTTGTGTAACAGACGAACATCATTGCTGGGAATCTGAACCTTTTGTGTTGCAGCTGTGTTGGTTAGCTAATTAGATCACTGGTAGTGGGTTCACACGACCGCAGAGGTCTGCAACTGTTCCCCAAAGTGGATTACTGAGCGTCGCCTACCCTTATGGCACACCGAATCTAAGACCCACGATCAGCTCACAGCTGCCTCAGCAATAATATCGTAAACGAAACTGCGCCTACCTTGCCAAAAATATGTATCTACGTACCCACGTTCAGTTGATTGCATTTTTGTCACAGTAATGCTGTTTATGCAGCCTATTTGATTTGTTCATATCAAAAGCCCGTCTATGTTAAGAGCCCCGCAACTGGCCAGAGCCGCGAGAGGTGTGCCACAGCGAAGGCTGGCAGCCTGATGCTGGGGCGCCAGCATCCCGTTTCACTTTCGACCCTGTCTCTCCATTCTCTCCGTTTACTTTACTCGTGTACACGGTCTGTGTGTCTGTGAGCATGCAGGTTAATAAACAGATAGATCTGTGGATATGCAGATCAACTGGTGAGCATACAGTAGGTCTTCGTGGGCAACTTTGTGCAACTTTTTGCCATCGCTTGCGTCAGTAACGGGCTTATTGCTAAATAGCTAGGGTAGTGAAAAAAGAAAATGGTACCACCAGAAAGATGGAAGACTCGTCGTTACGTTTCATATCTAGTCTGTATTATTCTAAATACGCTGTACACACTGCTCCCACACAGGCTTGCTGCCTATTTACACATCCACCGGCTAGTACTCTACCTGTATATTATTGTAATTAAAGTCTTTTATTCTACCAACATAGCTATGTAAGCACCTGTCGAACTGTAACTACCTGCCCACACATGTGCCTGGTCAGTGGAAATATCACGATTAGAATTATTCATAATGCTGGTCAAGGCAAACTTTGAAAAAATCTTTAACACGATATGAAAACTTCAAAATATGAAGAAATGAATTATATCCAGAATAACTAATCTTGGAAACTAACACTTGGCGTCAGTCAAATTTACTTACAGATCTAAAAGTTGAGGTAAAGCTAGTGCCTCGACAGAGGTTCTGTTCAGATGTAGACCCGGCAGTAACTCTCGTCGCAGCCATGGTTGCCTACTGCTTTGCCATCTAAAAAGGATCTCTACACTGCCGTGGATGTCATTTATACGGTTGCAAAAGATCACGTTTAATGGCTCTCCTCTACCACGTTTAATGGCGTTGCCCAAAATAGGTTACGAATAATTATGTCTGCCAAGATTTCTTGTGACGATATACGATCCCTTGACTTTGGGATGGATGGTGTCCTTCAGTGAAGAAAAATGTAGGTTTTCGTGAGCCACAAAGGAGACATCTGGATCTTCCACCAACTGAGAAGAAAAACTGCGATGAAAAGGCCTCGGTTTCCTTGTACATTAGTTTTTCACAGGTGGTATATCCTGCCGAATCTTTCAGATTAGGACGATCATCCAAGATCTGTTTGAATGATTTCACCATTGATATGCTGGCAGCTTTGGGGTCTTTTGTTCTAATATCATTGATCCCGCAGTGAACTACAATCGCTCTTTACTGGAGCAGCGACAGATTCTAGCGATTTATTGATTTCTAAAAATATCATCAGTTTTCTCAGTTGTTTGTCTGATCACATAAAACCCATTAGACCCAAATCACATGCGGTACAATAGAACACACACACACACACACACACACACACACACACACACACACACACACACACACACACACATGAGCTTCGTTTGACGTACACCTCGTGCGACGTGTGCGCGCTATCAGCAAACAAGGGAATAGCGCTGTTATACCACACAGAAGAGTCGAAACCGCTATACCACGGCCAGAGCCCAAGACTGCTGCAAGCATGCTCCACATGGTACCGTTGTTTCTTCATGGACAATGTAGCTTTTGCAAAGGAAAACACGAACGAAGCTTATCAAGCCATGAAAAGTTGAAGCTTTGACTGCTCCAAAGATTAGCCTACGTGCAATTAATAAAGAACAACAAACAAAAAACAAAACAAATTAACATCAATATCAGGAGCCGACAAACAAAACCAAAGAACAAACAAAACTCTCTTAATTCGAAGTACTTTCTGCAAAGTTCGACTGTAGGGGTCGACTCATCCATAGTTGATGGATAATTTGAAGGAAAAGAAATTCCCCAACACTTTTGACATAAGCGTATTCGACTGTACCGCAGATACCACTGTCATGATCACTTTTGTGTGTGTGTGTTGTGTGTGTGTGTGTGTGTGTGTGTGTGTGTGTGTGTGTGTGTGTGTGTGTGTGTGTGTGTGTGTGTGTGTGTGTGTGACGGCTGTGCCGGTCGGCCTGTTTCCCGCTCTTTAGTCAGCAGCAGTGGGATACCTGATACCCCTGCTGCCGGTCAGCTGCTATAAACATTCCTTTCCCTGCCTCTCTGGCACTGCTGGCATTCCCCTCTGTGCAGCATAGTAAAATGTGTGTTCTGCTCCTAACTTTACAGTGTTATATTGCGTGATACAAAGTTTTCCTGAACAAG
>OY757558.1:3824772-3847209 GCA_963584105.1 Alviniconcha strummeri | reverse complement strand
CAGAATGGTTAGTTGTTTTCTCCAGTCCTGAAAGTATACTTGCGGCAACAATTTTGACTTTAAAGCTTCTGTGGCTTTGCATACAAACAGAAAATGGATTTCGTCATCCACACAACACTTACACAGAGGACAAGATAAATCGTCATGAGGGGTCAGTTGAATAGCGTAATTTGTGTGTTTTAATCTCTGAAATACCCAATCTGAATCTAATAAAGACGTCCCTCAGTGCTTTATTAGTCACGCAAGAAAAATATGGCTCGAGTGAATGTGCTAATTTAAATACACGGTAGACTGAATACCTGTCACGTTCGTGAATTCTGTCGTCCCATCCTTGCCTCCAGCAGTCAGTTATACGTTCCCTGAATACACGCAAAAACCAGTTTAAATTTTGCACACCTTGATTAGCCCACACGTATCCAAACCCATACATCATCAAATTCCTGTGCACAGCGGATACCAAGCATTGTTTTCCGTTATTATGTACATTGGCTAGCACGTTGTAAGCTTTGCTTGGTAGGCTTCCAGCTTCCATTCTCATAAGTCTAAGCCAAAAACGTATTGAGCTAACTTTAGCATCCAGATGTAGTGGTGTTCTTCCAGTTTCCCGTATACCATATCGTTTGGTGTTTTGGGAGATACGTTTAGAAGTCTCTTCAGAGCAAACAAGTGAGCCTTTTCTATTTGTAAATCCATTTGCATTCCCCAGATTTCTGATCCATATAATAATATAGGTTTAATTTGTGAATCAAATAATTTCAACAACAAAAATAAATATTCGGAGAAACATCGCCAAGCTTCCATAAAGTTTTCAATATTTCAACAATACCTGCTTTTGCTTTCGCTTTCTGGCTTTCAAGGGAATGCGAAAACGAGAGACGAGTACTAAACCACACACCCAAATATTTATACGCATTTACGACTTTTACAACAGAGTCTTTATAGTACCATTTTTCACATCTGGCAAGATAACCACCATTCCTAAACACAACGATATTTGACTTCTCTAAATTCACAGTAAGATCTAGGGCGCTGGCGTTTCTTGCCAACAAATTTAGCTGATGCTGTAGACCTACTGGGGTGTAAGAAAGCAAAACCACATCATCAGCGAACATCATGATGATCAGTTCAATGATATCTGGGTGTAGCTGGACACCGTGTTTCCCATTGTTCATTATGTCAAGTGATAACTCGTTAATTAAGAGAGAGAAGAGCAGCGGGCTAGTTATTTCCCCTTGTTTCAACCCCTTCTGACAGAAGAAGAAGTCTGTCAAACCTGCACCGTTGCCACATCTGATTCTAGCCTTTACAACGCGATACATACTCTGTATAGCATAATACGTCTTACCGCTCAAACCATGTTTTAACAAAATCGGCCATAACTTTGCATACGATATTAAGTCAAATGCCTTTTTAAAGTCAATGAAGGCGACATACAGTTTCTTCTTGTGTAACAAATATTTTTGAATAACAGCAAATAATGTAAAGATGTGGTCAGTAGCTGAGTAATCCCGCCTAAAACCCGCTTGTTCTTCTCCAATAGATCCATTTTCTTCTATCCCTGTAACCAATCTTTTGTTAAGAATATAACTATATAGCTTACTGCATACGTTTAGTAATGATATACCCCGGTAGTTATTAGGGTCTTGTGTGTTACCTTTTTTGTGGAGTGGCTGTATTATTGCTTCTGTCCATGCATCAGGAAACTGACCCGAAGAGAACACTTGATTGAAAAGTCCCACAAGGAACGGAGTTCTGATTTCCGCGGAATGTATAAATATCTCTGGAATTAAAGTGTCTGGTCCACCCGCCTTGTTCTGTTTTAGATGGCTGATCGCTTCTACGACTTCGTTGTGAGAAATATCCCCGTTCAACTGAAGGTTAAATGTTTCAGAAAAGCATTCATGCAAAGAACCACCAAAAACGTTTTCATAAGGTTCAGCGGTGGCATTAAACACATTTGAAAAATGTTCTAACCGTACACCTTTATCAATATTTCCAGTGACTCTTTTCTTAGAAGAGATTCATTTTTTTTTAAGGTAGACCAGAATCTCTTTGGATCTTTCGCGCTGTTTATCAGTTTGTTTTTCATTTCAGTTTTATAGCAGTCAGACTTTCTTGTGAGCAATTTTCTGTACTGTTTGCGGAGTTCAAAATACCTAGCTCTATCTTCCATTGAATTAATTCTTCTAAAATTTCGAAGTGTACGCTTAACTTCAGTTTTTGCTTGTTGGCATTCTTTATCAAAGCATGTTTGTCTCGGGTACTGCTTTGTTACCTTTACTTTTTTGTTCATGCACTCAGACACACGTTTCATAATGGCAGTGAACATACTGACTGCCTGATTTAAGTTAACAGGAATGGCCTATTTTGCTGCGTCTAAATCTTTAATAGTATTTCTCTCCTTTAGTTTTTCTGTAAAAATACTCAGGTTTTCTGGCATCCAAATAAGCCTTTCAAAGGAAAAGGGCTTAAAATCGGGGTTAAGCACATCATCTACACATTTCAATACACACGAAATCGGCATATGTTGTGAGTCAATTCTTTCTTCTATACACATTTTTTGCGGAAGGTGTGCAAGGGACCGCGAAAGTGCAAAATAATCAATGACGCTGTTACCAGTAGATGACACAAAGGTGTAGAGACCTCTCTCGTCGCCTTCACAAGCACCGTTAAGCAGACACAGGTCAAACTGTGTACACAGTTCCAAAAACAATTTACCGAAATCATTTTCTTCAGAATCCTGAGACCTTCTTTGTCCTTGAGCACCATACTGCTCATACTGTGCTACTGTAGTAAAGTATTCCATATCCAGCACGTGGTATGGTTGCTTGTTACCTGTTCGTGCGTTAAAATCACCGCACAGTAAGAATGGGACATTGCCATATTTTTCTGTTATTGTGAGCAAACAATGCTCCACATCTGAAATACTATTGTTAAAATTTGATTGAATTCAAAGGTGACTTTCGGGGGGCTGAGTAGACACAAATGTGAAAAACATCAGCTGATATACCAAATAGTCGTCTCGATAGTTTCATAGTAATTATATTTTCAACTCCCAAAGATATCTCTTGTACGTAGTCCGCCAATGATTTTTTAGTGAGAAGTAAGACGCCACCAGATCTGCGACCTGCTCTAGAAAGTTTAACAGCTGGCGACACAAAATGTATAAAATTGTAGAATACGTTTTGTTATGATACGAAACTGATGCTGTAGTTTCATTATGTGCAGTTACGAAACTGTGTTTTGATTGCCTTCGTTTTGTCTTGTGCTATGGCGCTGAGGCTGACCAGTAAATGATTGGAACGTTTTCCTCTTGCCTCTTGTATACTTGTGAGACTGCATACTACAACATGGTGGCAGCGGTAAAAAGAGAACATCATCTTCCTGGTCAATGCAGCCTCCCCGCCCACTGAACAGCACAGACCCGGGGACCATCCTTTTCGACCAGAGGCTGGGCCGGCGAATCTTCCCGCCAGTGAATCTCGGGCAAAGCCACCTTCGACTGTTCAAGTTCCTCGCAAGTCTGGGTCTGCAAACATCTTACCTTGGCCAAGGTGGTACAGCATCTTCGGTTGTCCAGAAGGAATCGCCCTGCACAATTTGTTTTGCAGCAACCTTGCAGAACTTTTCGTGCAAACAGGTGTGTAGCCCTCATACCATGCGAGTGCAAGCCCAAGGGGAACAACTGCATCAAGCGCCTCTTGTGATCCCTTGCACAGTTATATACCCTCATGTATGCGCTTCGGACAGCATTTTGTTACTGTGACCAGTGACTACGACCACGTACTGTGTGCCAGTGTACAGACGCTTTGCTGTGTTCCTCTGTGTACCGCCACAAAATAGACGCTGTGCAGGATTCAATGAGTGGTTGATGAATGAGGACGCTGAAGCAGAATAGTGGCTCTCATGAACATTTATCACAATATCATGTTTTGATGTGAATATGCATTATTGTAGGTTATGCATTTTGAATCTGTGTGGATGTTGCATGTGCTATACACATTACTGTTGTCACACACAAATCCACAAGTGAACAAATACATCGCCATTGCCATACAGTCCTCCCTGCACTAACCTTGTCAGCGATACTGCCATTACAGTTGGATTGTTCACACACTCACAAGAACATGGCACGCTCACGCATCCCCGAAATGAACTGGGCATCAGAAAATCATGAGGAGGCCTTGCAGCTATTCAAACAAACTATGTCATACTACTGTGAAGATGAGGACATCACAGATCCAGGCAAAATAGCTCTTAAAATCCTCAGGGGGATAGGAAATGAGGGCCTGAAGCGACTCAATGCGTCAGGGATGTCAGATGCAGACAGGAAGAAGCCTGACAAAATATAGGAGTTGTTTGAGTCTCAGCTGAAGACAAATCTCAACTTCAGAGTGCATCGTCTCCACTTGATGGACTACAGGCAAAGAAGTGAGGAATCTGTCGATGACTTTGTAACCAGAGCACGCACTCAAGCCCTCAAGTGTGAATTTGAAGAGAGTGAATTGGAGGAAAGGATCATTGAACTCATGATTGCATCCACACCAATAGAAGCATTCCAGCGTGAACTGCTGGGAAAAGCCAAAGGCTACAAGCTGACAGAAGCACTTGCGGAGGGGAGACGTTTTGAAGCCATTCTCGCAGGTCGACATGAAATTCAGAAACGCACAAGCACACCACTGAACAATGTAAACCAAGTAGGCCAAGCATGTGGCAACTGTGGCAGAGCCCATCCCCCAAGAGCATGTCCGGCATACAAAGATGCGTGCAAATTTTGTGGAAAAATCGGACACTGGAAGAAATTTTGCCGAAAACGCAAAGGAACAAACCGTCCAAAAGAAGATGTTCAACAACGTGGTGACACCAAACCGGATGGCAAACAACATAGGGATGCTGGCAAAGGCAGCCGTAGGAGAGACCGAAGATTCCATGATCTGGAGCCAGCAGCCAGTTACACTTCAGAGGAAGACTCCACTGAACCCTATGACTGCATACGCATATCCAGTGTACGCAACGAGGTTTTCACAACACTGGATGTTATCTGTCCTAGAAAAAAGGGCATGCGCAAGATCAAACTCAAGGTCGATACTGGAGCTGCGGGGAACACACTCCCCCTTAGGACGTGCAAGCAGATGTACAAGACACTCCCCTTAGGACATACAAGCAGATGTACAAGACACTCCCCCCAAAAGACATCCTTGAGCCCACAAGGAACGTCAGGCTGGTTGCCTACAACGGTCAGGAGATCCCCTGTCTAGGATCCATCAACCTCCAGCTTCGATTTGGAGAAAAACCTTCACAAAGGCCAAGTTCTATGTCGTTGATGTTCCATCAGCACCTATTGTTGGTCTGCCAACATGTGAGAAAATTGGACTAGTCACTATTCACTGTGATGACCTCAGACCCACACCAGATGTCACAACCATGGAAGGATTGAAGCAAGCATATCCAGGCCAATTCGACACGCTGGGGGACTTCAGAGGGGTGGCCAAGCTCCACCTGAAGCAAGACTGTGAACCATTCATCGACCCCCCACGTAAGTGCTCCATCCATCTCAAGGAAAAACTAAAGTGCGAGCTGAAGAAGATGGAGAAGCAGGGTGTCATACGGAAAGTCAGCGAACACACAGACTGGGGCTCTAGTCTCGCATATTCTGTTAAAAAAGATGGATCACTCCGCATATGCATCGACCCCCAGAAACTCAATCAAGCCCTGAAGCGATGTCCACACAAAGTTCCCACACTTGAAGAGCTGAATCCTCAGTTTGCAGGGTCAACAGTCTTCAGCAAGTTGGATGCCAAAGCTGGCTATTGGTCAGTCCATCTTGATCCAGACAGCCAGCTGATCACTACATTTCGGACCCCGTTTGGTCGATACTGCTGGACCAGATTACCATTTGGACTCAGGGTGTCACAAGACATATTCCAAGCCAGAATGGACGAGATCTTGGAAGACCTTCCAGGCGTGGTCGGGATCACAGATGACGTCTGCGTGCATGGCAAAGATGAAGAGGAGCACGACAGGAACCTGAAAGCGCTCATGGACAGAGCAAAAGAAACCGGGCTGGTGTTCAATTGAGACAAGTGCACAATCAGACAACCTGAGATCAGTTTCTTCGGCAACATTTACTCCAAAGATGGCATCAGACCTGACCCGGCCAAGGTTCATGACATCCAGAACATGCCTGTTCCACAGGACAAAGAGGATCTGCAGAGATTCCTCGGTATGATGACATACATTGCAACATTCATTCCCAACTTCAGTGAAGAATCACAGCCACTCAGGGACCTCCTGAAGAAGAACGTCCCGTTTGAGATGTCAGAAGACCACCTCCACTGCTTCCAGAAACTCAAAACAGCAATTTCAGCAAAGTCGTGTGTCAAATACTTCGACCCAACAAAACCCACCACGCTGGAGGTAGACAGTTCAACGAAAGGTCTTGGCGCAGCAATTCTGCAGGACGGTCAACCTGTTGCATTCGCATCCAAAGCGCTCAACTCAGCACAAAGCAACTACCCAAACATTGACCGGGAGATGCTCGCCGTTGTGTTCGGCATCAATCGCGTTCACACATACCTGTACGGACGCCCCTTTCGAGTGATAACTGATCACAAGCCACTCGAAATGATTTCCAAGAAGCCTCTCCTCAGAGCACCACCCAGGCTCCAGAGGATGCTCCAGAAAATACAGGGATATGACTTCACCATCGAGTATCGACAAGAAAAGACGATGACTCTGGCAGACACTCTGTCGATGCTGCCGAATCCAAAGGACAAGGGCGCAGTCGAGTTGGATCTCAGAGTTGATGGTATTGAGATGACGACAGCGGAAGTTCATCGCTGTGACATAGACCTGGTCAACTTTTCACAGAGGAAACAGCATCAACTTCGAGACCAGACAGCCAGAGATCCGACCATGAATGCGCTCATGGAAACCATCATCCAAGGACGGCCTGACAGCATCTAGGATCTGCCCACTGATGTACGAGTTTTCTGGTCATTCCGTGATGAGTTGGCTGTTGAGGACGGCATCATTTTCAAACGAAAACAAGTCCTCATCCCAGAGAGCAGACATTCTTGCCCAACTCCATCAGTCTCACCAAGGCATTGAGAAGACCCAACTATTGGCCAGAGAAGGGGTGTACTGGCCAAACATCAACAAAGACATTGAACATATGACCAGGACCTGCACCCTATGTCAGGATTTGGCAAACTGCAACAAGAAGGAGTCCCTCATACCACATGACACACCGATGGCCCCTTGGAAGAAACTGGGCACGGACTTGTTCGAGGTGGACGGGGAGCATTTCGTGCTGATATGTAACTATTTTTTTCAAAATATCCCATAGTCACACCCCTACACGCTACCACAAGTGAGAACGTCACAGAGGAAATCAGAAAAGCTGTGTCACTGTTTGGCCGACCCGACGAGATCGTCAGTGATAACGGACCACAGTACATCGGCAAACCATTCCAGGACTTTGTCCACAAGTGGGGCATACAACACACCACCTCATCACCCAGGTTCCCACAGTCCAATGGGTTTATAGAAAGACAGGTACAGACTATCAAGAAGATCATCAAGAAGTGTAAGAAGGAGAAACAGAGCCTACACCTTGCCATGCTCAACCTTCGAGCGACCCCAGTCGACTCCAAGCTGCCATCACCTGCAGAGATGTTGATGGGCAGGCCTATCACCACATTGCTTCCTTCACGCACCTCTCCATCTCCCGTCACTGTTGCACAACGTCAACATTTGGATCGCAGACACTCGACGATGAAGTCCAACTATGACAGACATGCAGGCGAGAGTCTTCCTCCTCTCCACAAAGGACAGAACGTCAGGATCCTGGACAAAGCAAGCAAGACCTGGATACCGGGTGAAGTCACAGGACACAGCGGAGAACCACGGTCCTACAACGTCAGAACAAACCAGGGGTCCAATATCCGACGCAACAGAGGAGACTTGAGGGAAGCTCCCCAGCAGGACTGTGCAGACACTGGAAACCGGCCTGTGTGACAACCCAGACTCATCCTCGGCCAGCCCCAATGGAAACTCCCTCTGCCATCCGTCCAGAGCACGGTCCTACTATTGATCATGAGGCTGAACCACCTTCGCAGTCTGGTCAAGAGACCGTTAGAACACGTTCCGGTCGGGTGATCAGAGCCCCTGCACGTTATAATGAATATACCAGTTGAACAGGACTATCACATAGAACACGGAAAAGCAACAAACCAACAAGTACACGATTAATATAATCACTTATTATTTTTTTACATTTAGGTTATACTTGATCCTAGTTATTAACAAACCTGTTTAATTAAGAATGATTTACATCAAAGGCCATTGTTATTTTGAATCCCAAAGAGGAGTTTGATTTGTGTCCATTTGCCAAGATAGGTAATACGATTGTGTTTTGTTTACAGTTCTGTGAGATGAGAGTAGGAAAAAGAAAAACTGAGAGTGATTATTTTCTTAAGGAAAGGGGGATGTTATGATACGAAACTGATGCTGTAGTTTCGTTATGTGCAGTTACGAAACTGTGTTGTGATTGCATTCGTTTTGTCTTGTGCTATGGCGCTGAGGCTGACCAGTAAATGATTGGAACGTTTCCTCTTGCCTCTTGTATACTTGTGAGACTGCATACTACAACACGTTTGTCTTCAAATCTTCCACAAATGTTTCAAGAAGGCACACAAAGTCAAATTTGTTCACGTACGAAATAAAGTCCGCATCATTTATCTTCGATCTCAATCCGCATATGTTATATGACAGAAAGGAAACTGATTTTACCTTCGCAGCTGTGCGTGGGCCTCGGCTACTGTCCTATTTCCCGGAATTCCTGTTCTTATCTCCCTTCTGCTTTGGGGTCACAGCTCTTTGTGGTCACAGCTGTACGGTCGGCGACACTGGTTGTTCTGGTCTGTGTGGGTAGCTTGGCTAACGACTTGTCTATGGTGGAGGACTTCAAACAACGTGCATTCGAGGACTGTCGGGTCACCCTCGGAGATACCAAAGAGAGAGAGAGAGAGAACGAACGAAAGAAAAAAAATAATTATTAACGAGGGTAGAGCACGGCAGTCCAAATCTGCTGCGAGCCGCTAGTTTACTTTTCCACAGCGCTGGCTGAAAAACCAGGTCAGTGAGTCACGCGGTGCTGCATCAGCGGCAGATCACTCTAGCCACAACCATTCGGCTTATTCATCTTTGCTACTTTCAGTTTGCTTTCTCTCTCCCTCTTTTGCCTTTTCTCTCACTTTTATATCCACTCAAGCCCCTTTAACAGATAAAATGCATTCCATTGGTAATTGGTATGAGGCTGCAGGCCAAGAGGTTGTGGAAGCAGTGTCCTGGGTAATGAATGAGGTGATAACAGACATGTCCCAGACTGCTTCACCCTCCTTGCTGGGCCTGTGCCTAGCATGAATAAATTCTCCTTCTCTGCACTTTTCTGCTTATCTACAGTTATTTGAGTGGAAGGAGGGGATGTGTGGGGAATTAAAACAATCAAGTGTTCTTACAGATTTGGAGTACTTAATTTTCTACAGTTTTCTGAATTGGAGTGATATATTCTTCTGCACCATGGTGTTGTGTAGGTACACAGAATGGCCACAGAGCATTCCAAAGCATTTCATGACAAGTTGTGTTCTGAAGCTGTGTCGCGTGTGTTCTTACAGAGAAAAGGTGCGTTCAGATAAGCGAGATAAACGATCATCTGTGTATCGGTGTGAAAAGTTTAGGGACGAAATACTGACTGTATTTGGTCTTAATATCTCTTCAGACGAAGAAGGAAAGCATCCCTCTCTGTTGTGTACTCGCTGCTACAGGACGATAATAAACAGCAGAAAACTTCAAGGAGGCAAACCACAGAGTGGTTTTGTTTCAAAAGAGAAAAAGTCAGACATTGCAGTAACAGACAGCAAATGGAGTGCTTGGTGCTGTACCAGTTCCGTATCAAACTGTTTTGCATGTAGGACTTTTTTAGAGCAGGCAAAAGGAGGTAGACCACAACTTCACAAGCCCTATCGACAGACAGAGTCATCTGACATTTCTGGAATCAGTCTGATTACTCATTCAGTAATAAATGCTGCTGATTCTTGTTCAACAAAAACGTGTGATTTTTCTGCAGCAAAATCTTGTGACTCGTTTTCAGTAACTCATTCCAGTTGTGACACTTCAGCAAACTCTGGATCCATTAGTCCCATTAAAATATCTAGTGACTCATTTTCTTCGCCGGCTCCTATTGCGTGTTGCACTCCATTAAAACAAACAAGACCATTTCCATCTCCCTCGTGCTCAACGCCAGTCAAGAAAGCTGCTGTTACTGATGCTGGTAGTCAGACTTCTCCAGCAATAAAAAGCACAGTTGAAATACAAGTTCAAACATCTCCAGCAGTAAAAAGTGTGAAAAGTACAGTCGAAATACAAGTTCAAACATCTCCAGAAGTAAAAGGTGCAGCAGAAGTACAACTTCAGACATCTCCAGCTGTTAAAACTGCTTATGATGTTAACATCAAAGAATGTCTACAACAGCCACAGGACGCTCCTCTAAATGATGCAGAACAAAAACTAAGTACACATTTTGTTAAGCGTCAGCTAAACCTTTCATCAGACAAAGTCACAGTGCAGTTGAAGACTGGAGGTCAGCCACTCATTCTGAAGAAAATTACAAGACCTAGAAGAGCATCACTGAATGCCTCAGCTTCATCAAAAAGAGAAAGAACAAGACAGCTAAAGAGACTGAGAAATGAAATAGCAGGTCAGGATAAGTCTTCACAGCATATACAATTATCATGTGAAATAAAGAGTCTACCACAATCTATAAAAGAACAAGTTTGTGCTGAAGCTGGTGTACAGTCCAGTGCCAGATTTGACTGTAGGGAGGGACTACATATAAAAAACAATACAGGACTAACCTGGTGCCAGCTTAGACGCCTGAAAAAGCCGTTAGCTGCACGCGGTGTAAAGTTTCAATGTGGAAAAAAAAAAAAAAAAGTGACTACAAGACTGTTTCCCTTAAAGACCATTTTGAAATAAAATATGTGGACTTTGTAGTGCAGGACTGCAGCAAAAAGAAAAATGAAACAAATCGCAGAACACCTGTCGCAAAAGTTAGACATTTGCCATCATTTGTAGAGGATCTGCTAGATGAATTCCACCACCAGAATCTGCTGACCTGGCAACATGGGGCCATTCCAGAAGATGAATTATGGATCAAAATTGGTGGCGACCATGATGGAGGCAGCTTCAAGTTGTGTTTACAATTAGTAAACGTTGATCACCCCAATTCCAAGCACAACACGTTTATAATTTCCTTGTTTAATGAGAAAGACAGTACAGTAAACCTGCAGAGAGTGTTTAGTGAGGTTTTCAGAGATGACATTCTCGATTTACAGTCCATGGTGTGGCATGACAAACGTGTAAGACTGTTTTTGTGTGGTGACTATGATTTCTTGTGTAAAATCTATGGACTGTCCGGAGCACAAGGAGTCCATCCGTGTCTCTGGTGTTTGACTACAAAGGACAAAATACAGAAACCACCACAACAATGCATTCCATCTGACGAAAGAACATTGAATTTGCTCAAAGCAGATTTCCAGAGTTTTCAGGCTCAGGGTAGGGGTAACAAATCACATGCTAAATTTTTCAGCAATGTGTGTTCTGAGCCTGTGTCCGAAATTAGCCTGTCACATGTGTGTCCTCCCTATCTTCACATCCTACTAGGTGTGACGCAGAAACATCATCATCTGCTAGAAAAATTCTGCCATGAGCTAGATGTCTCCATTGCTAAGGACATAGTCAAGAACAGTGGTGAGGTGGACAAAACTAGCAAGTTTGGCTTTCATGTGACCCAGCTCAAATCACTTAAATCACTGTACAAAAAAAAAAGAACAGAGGTACATACTGCAGCTAGAATCAGACACATGCCCACAGGCACAAACCAAGAAACTGCTTGCTGTCATTCAGGAAATGATTTCCAAGCTGAAAGCAAACTAATCTTGCAAAAGAGTTGGCCCTATTGCCTCAAGCTTAGAAACAACTTTGAAAAAGAACAACATCCACGTAGAAGCCTACCATGGAAGAAGTTTTGTGGGGAATCATGCAAACAAATATCTCAAAGAAGAAACCCAGACAGACATAGCTCACAGAATCAAAAGAGTGTGTCGAAAACACACACAGACAACGAAAATCATTGACAGGGCCAAGGAAATCTCCAAAGCATTCTTTCAGCTGAACACTCTGTACTCATCTATGCATTCATTAGAGGGGCATGACAGTCCAGTCAGCAAGGATGACATCGCCAAGGCTGAGAAGGCAGTCAAGAAATACATGTCTTACTTCAGACGCACATTCCCCCAGGAATCGGTGACACCCAAACAACATATGTTAGAACAGCATGTGTGCAAATGGATGGAAAGCTGGGGATTTGGCATGGCCTTGCATGGGGAACAGGGGGTGGAGCAGACACATGCAGTGGTCAACGCACTCAAACCACGTGTTCGCAGCATCATGAATGAGGGCACACGAGTGGACAGTCTGATTAAAGAGCGTTACATGGTGACTACTCCAAGCTTAAAAATGAAGTTTCCGAAACAAAATTTAGACAATCTGCAAGATGTCTGTTGTTCACTTTTACTACAAACTACACCTGTTTGACGTCGATCTGTATACACATAAAAACATGAATTCACTGCAGTTGTTTCGTATGGCGAGTTTTGGGTGACTTTTTTGTCTCTCCTGCTGTCACTGTCTTGGGAATGGTTTCAGTTCAGTTCAGCAAAGTGTGTGTTGTACTGGTAAAATGCTTCTACTGTGACTGTGCTATCAGTACTGATTGTCTTCAGCCAGTGTTTGTTGACTGCACTTGGCTTCTCTGTGTTTTCTTGGAGTACCTCCTACATTTGGATTACCATACTCTTCCATCCATTACCACACATAACCATCTGTGACAACCGCTGTTCCAGGTCAGTCTTTCAAAATTATAGGCATGTGCTTGGCTGCATTACTGCATGGCCCGAATACTGATCTTGTCTGTTGCATTGCAATACACTTTAAAAGACAGTCCATGTAGCTGTGCAATGAATTAACTTAAGAGCATGCTTTATAATACTGCCTTGTGAAAAGCCAACAAGACCGGCAAACAAAGTAAAATTCATTCGATGGATACAAAAAACAACATGTGCTGTCATGTGAAATGAATGTATTCACCATGTGCATACAGCAACAGACTTGGACACTGACCTCAAAACAACCACGTCAAAGTAAAGTCAGCGGCCGAGCCATATATTTTGACCACACTATCAGAACCACAAAGAGTTGTTCTGTCTAATGATATTACATTTAAGGCTGTAAGAATTGCAGTGACATTACAACTTCCGTGTAAAAAATATATTTTTTCTGCCTAGCGGCACTCACAGGCAAATACTGATGCTCATTCGACTCATTTTCAAGCACCTGTGCTGAAAAAAGTACTGTATGAAAGTAAGTCATGTTTACAGTCATTTTAAAGCCCGGTTTCTTGCGCTTTTATTAAAACCTGTATCAAGCTGGTTTAGTTGATGAGCTAACGGTAAAGGCATGCCGTTTACATGAACCCCTATTGTGGCTGTTGTGCCACTGCTCAGCCGCAGCAGCTGTCGCCTGACAGCAGGAGTGACAGGGATGATTAATTGCAGCCTCTGGCCAGCAGTGCCTCTGACCTCCTTTCTCCCACAGCCAAAGTAACTAAGCTGCTGGCCATGGACTGCCGTGAAAGGAATAAGTACAATATATAAAAAAATCCATCCAGCCCTCGGGCAAAAACAAAAACAACAAAACAATCGAAAACAAAATAATTATAAACTCAAAAACTCATATTAACTATTGAGAGTCAGACAGACAGACAGACAGACAGACAGACAGACAGTAAAATGAAGAGCATTCATGTATGCATAATATACATTTCTGACACATCATAATTATTCACAAATACTGATGTAATGGAGCGGAGTGGTCAAAGGACAAGACACAGGCAGCGGAGTCAATAAAGTGGAGACCACAGCAGGCGTATGGCAGCAATCAGTTTTTACTTGTCCAGCCGCAGACAGTTTTCAGCACACACACAAAATCATCACGCTCACGCATAGATAAGAGAACGGCGCGGGCCACAGGGAACACACGCTATCGCTACAGTAAAAACGGCCCTCTGGACCACAAAATGGCTGACAATTGTGTTTCCCTGGCCCGCACAAATACACTTTCCTCTACAATAACTAAACTAATTAAAACATCAAAAACATCAAATAAAAGCTACAGTTACCATCTTTTAAACCGTATAAACAAAATGTACACACATGACTTATTTTATTTACACAAAGAGTGGGAAGCGTGGCTTGCGCCTGTCTATATACAGATTCGTACAACTAAATCACAACTAACACAATGTACAAAATATAAATGTCACTAAAACTTACATCGGAATAAAGAGCACGCTCCCACGGTTAAAATGGTACATAACAATTACAATACAACGCTCTGTAAGAGAAGCAAGACAAACTCAAAGACTAGCATTAAAACAATCGGTGCGAACTTTCGCCTGGGGCGCGTAACCTTAGTCGCAGCAGCGCTGATAGTGAGATTAAGTAGTCTATGAATACAACTTAGCTTCTACAGTACACAATACTTAATAAGTTAATTTCAACCCAAAATAAACACTAAACATGAAGTCAGCTAAGCAAAATACTATACGACAACGCATTGATCGACACAGAATTACTTTAATCGAATCAAAACAACATTTCACTACCATTTACTAGTACTAAACAAAGCGCGCCATGCAGACGACGGCTATAAAAGATGAATGGACCTAGAGAGGCATCGGCTACTAATTAAGCTCGATCCGGTGTCTGAATAAACGTTAAATAAACATTCTAAGATGCCAAATTATATTATACATAGCTTAGTGCATAACTAAAAGGACTAGATAGACACAGAGTAGGTAAACAAACAAGCGGTCAAAATGTTAAGGGAGAAAAACAGATTTGAAAAAGGCGCGCACTGGCGGCTATCGCCGGTCGGCTGTGTGAAGGCCATGTGGCGTTACGCCACACGCCGCGCTTCAAAACAAAAGCGTCGTCTGCTCCGGTTCCCGGGTTACTAAAGTACAGTAATGAAATTGCATTGATCCGTTAAGCGGGGCGGGATTATTGTAAAACGTACAAAGAGCACTTGCTCACATCCCCCCCTACTCTACCACTACCAGCGTCCTCGCTGAGTAAAAACACCAATCTGTCAGGCGACGTATTTAACGTAACAACCTAGAATGGGCTAAGATCTCCGGCTGAACCGGGAAACAAAATCAACATCCTTTGACTAACATGTATTTAATATGAGAGTCCGCAATTTCAAATAAGACCAAATCAGAGGCGGCATTATGCCTTAGATCAACAGAGGGTTGTTATTTAAACAATGATCCTCTAATATCTACAACCTACTGAAAAAGGCCTGTATATGTACTGTAGCAGCCGGTCACTGAGTTATCACATTTCACAATCCATTTAGGTCACCAAAAAAATCCGCACTATTTGCCAGCAAAACAGGTAGTTACACTAGAAACTTTGCATTTAAACAAAATTCTCCTAAGTACCATACTACCAATGTCTTCCGACACATTGCACCTACAAAATAGCCAAGATAAAAACATACCATGAACCTAGTAATACAAATGGCATCTGACATAAAAATCATGAACACTGTATAAAATGCAGTCATCACACACATGTCATGTTAACAAAACAACAAATTTCAAAACACTTACGGTACTGCGCCAGGTAACTTTGCGGTCGGGTTACTGTTGAATAATGTTCTTCTCTGCCAGACGTCGTGAGCGTCTAGGCAGAGGCACAGGTGGTCGCTGGATGACATGTGTCACTACTGGCACAGCAACAGCAGCACGAGCTGGATTCTTCGGTGTTAACACGCATAGTTCATCGTCACTGTCTGACTCAGTCACTGACGTCTGGCCGCGGAGATGGAGACTGCTGGCCGGCGGCGTCGATGGTGTTGGTGGCTAGCCGGGGTCGTCGATGGTGCTGGTGGCTAGCCGGGGTCGTCAGTTGTGGTACCGCGACATCGGTGGTGTTGGTGGCTAGCCGGGGTCGTCGGTGGTGATGGTGGCTAGCCGGGGTCGTCGATGGTGCTGGTGGCTAGCCGGGGTCGTCAGTTGTACCGCGACATCGGTGGTGTTGGTGGCTAGCCGGGGTCGTCGGTGGTGCTGGTGGCTAGCCGGGTCGTCAGTTGTGGTACCCGGCGTCGGTGGTTGGCCATCATCATCAGGGTTGTCTGCTGCGGTCTGGGCCGTGGTCACTCAACCTGCTGTGGTCTCGGGTCGCTCCGCTCATCCTGCTCGCAGCGCCAAAGTTGTAATGGAGCGGAGTGGTCAAAGGACAAGACACAGGCAGCGGAGTCAATAAAGTGGAGACCACAGCAGGCGTATGGCAGCAATCAGTTTTTACTTGTCCAGCCGCAGACAGTTTTCAGCACACACACAAAATCATCACGCTCACGCATAGATAAGAGAACGGCGCGGGCCACAGGGAACACACGCTATCGCTACAGTAAAAACGGCCCTCTGGACCACAAAATGGCTGACAATTGTGTTTCCCTGGCCCGCACAAATACACTTTCCTCTACAATAACTAAACTAATTAAAACATCAAAAACATCAAATAAAAGCTACAGTTACCATCTTTTAAACCGTATAAACAAAATGTACACACATGACTTATTTTATTTACACAAAGAGTGGGAAGCGTGGCTTGCGCCTGTCTATATACAGATTCGTACAACTAAATCACAACTAACACAATGTACAAAATATAAATGTCACTAAAACTTACATCGGAATAAAGAGCACGCTCCCACGGTTAAAATGGTACATAACAATTACAATACAACGCTCTGTAAGAGAAGCAAGACAAACTCAAAGACTAGCATTAAAACAATCGGTGCGAACTTTCGCCTGGGGCGCGTAACCTTAGTCGCAGCAGCGCTGATAGTGAGATTAAGTAGTCTATGAATACAACTTAGCTTCTACAGTACACAATACTTAATAAGTTAATTTCAACCCAAAATAAACACTAAACATGAAGTCAGCTAAGCAAAATACTATACGACAACGCATTGATCGACACAGAATTACTTTAATCGAATCAAAACAACATTTCACTACCATTTACTAGTACTAAACAAAGCGCGCCATGCAGACGACGGCTATAAAAGATGAATGGACCTAGAGAGGCATCGGCTACTAATTAAGCTCGATCCGGTGTCTGAATAAACGTTAAATAAACATTCTAAGATGCCAAATTATATTATACATAGCTTAGTGCATAACTAAAAGGACTAGATAGACACAGAGTAGGTAAACAAACAAGCGGTCAAAATGTTAAGGGAGAAAAACAGATTTGAAAAAGGCGCGCACTGGCGGCTATCGCCGGTCGGCTGTGTGAAGGCCATGTGGCGTTACGCCACACGCCGCGCTTCAAAACAAAAGCGTCGTCTGCTCCGGTTCCCGGGTTACTAAAGTACAGTAATGAAATTGCATTGATCCGTTAAGCGGGGCGGGATTATTGTAAAACGTACAAAGAGCACTTGCTCACACTGAGAATATAAATGTTCAACTCATGTTCAAAATCAAAGAAATAGTGCACATATCCTTAATCAGTGTTTGTTGTGATTTTTTCCATTAAGTACTGTTTAAATGTTTTTTTTAAATGCTTTGTGATCTGATAAAATTTTAATCGATAATGGTAAATTGTTCCATAGGTTCCCCCCGGAATACATCAAGCTACATTTAAATAAATCTAATCTAGGACGGGGTACTACAAGTTTGTGTGAATGTCTGTTCTGATTTGAATGAAAGTTTAATTTTAGATTTGATGGTGCATAACCAGATACTATTTTACGCATAATAATGCCTTTGTTCGGGCTCGCTTGTGAATACTAACAAGAGGTTTTAATGTGTTTGCACTAGCAGAGTCCCAGAGTGTTGAAGCATAGTCAATGATTGGTTGAATATGAGCATGAAAAAATAGTTTTTGAGCATGAGCATTTAGAAAATGTTTAATTTTTGCGAGTTGATATAGCTTTTGAGAAACACGTTTGGTTAGTTCATTTACATGATTTGTCCAAGACAAATTATTATCAATAGTCACTGCTAATTTACAAAAAGTACTCCTGTAAATTCATTTTTGTTTATGTTCTTATAAAAAGTACCTACTAATATTGTAAGTGCGGTATGGCATGAGTGGTGTTCCCTAAATTCAGATTGGTTGGGGTGTATAAGTTAATTTGTATTAAGATAGGATAAAAGGTGTTTGTTAATATGTTTTTCTAGAGGTTTTGAAAGAACAGACAGAATTGAGATAGGTCTATAGTTTGAAGGGTCTTTGTTGTCTCCTGATTTGTAAATAATGGGTATAACCTTAGCTTGTTTGAATGCTTTTGGAAAATAGTTTTTGTCTATGCAAAGATTATATATGTAGGTAACAGTCTCAGTTATGACGTGTGCAGACATTTTAATAATTTTACCGTCTAGGTCATCCAGACCTCGGGTTCCTGTCTGTTTCAGTTGTAATAGAGTATTGTACACTTCATATATTGCAATTGGTGGAATCGTTAAAGTAGAATTTGATATTTTTGATTCGCAAAAGCGTTTTAAAAAGCTTAAATCATTTAGTTTTGATTGATCGTTGGTAATGATTGTGTCAGATACATTTGCAAAGTGACTGTTTAGCTTATCGGGGGGTAATTCTTTGACTGTGACTTGAGGTTTTGATGCATCTTTGTTTGTTAGAGTGTTAATGGCCTTCCAAATAGAGCGATATTTTTATTTATTTTTATTTTTATTTTATATTTTTTGAGGCGACTTAATTTTGAAAGTATGTTTTTTTGGAAGCACGTATTAAAGATGTCACTTTGTTTCTCTGCTTTTTGAATTCTTCGTGTTTCCCTCCTTTCAGTAGCCTATCTCTTTGACAACCATGGAGGTTTCCTTGTGTACCTAACACGCTTGGTCATAAAAGGAGCATGCTTATTATAAACAGAACTAAATGTTTTATACCAAAACTCAAGAGCTTCACCGGGGTCTGTATACTGGTATACTTGTGAGAGCTGAGAGTGAACCAAGTCAAGCAAAAAAGCATCTTTGTCAAAATGAGTAAAACATCGGTACCGTATTTCTTTATGTGCAGCTTTAGGAATTGTTACACCTTTTTTAAACCATGTAATGCAAATAGGTAAATGGTCACTACAGGGGAACATACTTCGGCAATATTTTGTTTGGTAGTAACATAAATATGATCTATCAGAGTTTCAGAATTCGTAGTAATTCGAGTTGGTTTATCTATTATTTGATGTAAGTTAAAGTTTTCAGAGAGAGAGAGTAATGAACAATGACTAAAATGTTTAGCAGCAGTGGTGCAAGTCGTTGAACTTCAGAAGCAGTAAATCATACATCTCCGCGGAGTGCTCTCAGTGGCCTTTTTGAAAATGTGATGAATCCGTTGAATAATACCCAACTGATGACCCTGTGATCTTGTTTGCTGCGCGACTGTGTCAGTGACGTTGTGTTACAATCAAAGTGCCGCACCCCACTGCTGCGCTAAACGGCAAACATTTTAGAAACGAAGATGTTAACCAACGTTAAGAAAAGAACTGTTCGTGTTTCCACTTTTAATTAGCCAACTTCAGTTAGAACCGGACTTTCCACTTTAATTCCGACGCCAGTATGCGATGCCCACAGTGGAGTAAGAGTCACCTCCTACAATTGAAAAACGAATATCGGCGGGGTTGTGTGTGTGTGTGTGTGTGTGTGTGTGTGTGTGTGTGTGTGTGTGTGTGTGTGTGTGTGTGTGTGTGTGTGTGTGTATTGCCAGCAGAAAGCTGTGTCAGGATGAGGAGTGATGAGCGAAATAAGCTGGACCACAATGTCCACTTGTCCCGAGAGCAGCTGGCAAAATAATGATTCATAATAGCGAAAACCTTTCAAGCACATACTATGCTATAAACGTAACAAATCATACCCAGCACTAAACATAGCCACAGGACATGAAACACGATCACTCAGTCCTGTGTTATATCATCTTTTATAACACAACAACATCTGCAACAAGAATGACAGCGAGCGTTTCAAAACAAGATCCAAACAGATAAAAGAGCAGGTGTGTGGGGGTGGGGGAGGGGGGTATATGGGGGGTGTTTGTGTGTCTGTGTGTGTGGGGAGGAGGGTCATGGGGTGTGTGTGTGGGGGGGGGTGTAGGTGTGTGTGTGGGGTGGTGGTGGTGGTGTTTAGCTCACTGCACGTCTTACGGTGTGCGGTGTGAAAATGCTATTTATAAATTATCATTCGTTCATTCAAAACGTCGCATACACCTGTAGCACTCAGCAGCGCTGCTCGTGCGGCTGAAGCTGTCCTCCTGGGGTGAGACGACCCCTGTCTGCACACAGTACAGAAAACTATATGCCGAAATGTCACCGTTTGAAGAGAAGAGAAAAAAAAGACTGTAGTGCGACAGTACAGTGCTTACATCCGTGCCCTTTCCGCAGTGACGGTGTAATGACATCTTAAATGAATCGTTTAATAATTGTCACGTTGTTGTTAACACTGTTGATGAAATGTCCAAACATGTAGAGAACTGCACTGTGCAGTGATGTAGCCTACGGTTTTCGCTTGCTCTCTCCGTCAGTGAACTTGTCTGCTGATGCGTTACGACCCTGTGATAAGGACCCTTTGACCCAGTTCAACCTGGACTGGCTGCAGATTATAACGACAAGAACAGTGCAAACACTTGCAATCACTGCCGTCCTGTGCGGGTAAAATACGATGGGTAGGATGGTACCGTCACAAAGGAGAAATATTCGGTGCTTCACCTTTTGCAAACGAGAGGACGATGTTCGCACCGTCAGCTTTTCCTCCAGGCCAGGCTTCAGGATTTCGACCCACACGGTGTCGGGAGAGAAAGTGTTGTCGGAGTCCAGTTGACTTCCTGGGGTGACCACCAGCTGGTAGTCGCCGCACTAGATGTCGGCCACCTGCTACTTGCACGGTACCGCCACAGTCGAGGTGTGTCCGTTGAACATGTCAGGATTGCAGAACGCTCAACGGAACATGCACTGGTCGCTGTGGTCAAAATGAAATTCATATCAACACTAAAATAATCACTTCCGTTTGATGCTTGTTGCCAGACATATTCTGACTACGGGCCTCCAAAAAATGCCTTTAAAGTTGGCAGTGTAAAATTCGCAAAATCGATGTCACCGCCTTTCATTGTGAAGAAAGTACGCACCGGAAGTAAAAGCTGCCAAGGGACTTAAGCGATGCCGGGCAAAAGTCAAGGGAGTTAACAACCCCGCCTGAACCGCCCAGTAGCAACTCTGTGTACCTGCCATCGGTTGAATATACCTGCCATAGATTATACCAGCCACCGAATGGGTATAGCTGACAGACACACTGTATACCGGCAACCAACCGGCTATACCAACCAGATGCTGGAACCGGGTCAATAGTACTCCCACTGGAGTCGGTGACTAGACAATACACCACAAGGGTGACGACGACACAGAAACGAGCCATGAGGTATGGTGTCCTATGATGACAAACCTTGCATCAAAACTACAGCTACGCTTCTATAAGATAATCTTGAAACTGAGCAAACCTACCCCAAGTTGGATGGTTTATGGTGAACTTGGACAGTTTCCGTTTGAGGTCCAGGCAAATTGCAGGATGCAAAAGTTTTGGTTTAAATTGGTAAATATAAATTACAAGTTTAAATTTTCAAATATTATATACAAATTCCTTTATGAAATGTACAGGGAGGGAAAATATAAATCGCCATTTTTGTCCACTGTTGAGACGGTCCTTAACGGGACTGGCCTCAGTAGTATGTGGACACATCAGTTTGACTTGAATTACTCTAACCAGTGGTTTAAGTCTAAAGTTACACGAGTTTTACGAGATCAGCATATCCAACAGTGGTTCTCTGAAATTGAAACAAAAAATATATATATTACAATTATCGAATGTTTAAAAACGTGTTTGCACCTGAAGATTATTTGCAGACTTTTCCGCTTAACTTAGCATACACATTTGTAAAAAATTTCATAGTTCAGGAGCTGTGTGAGAGTCGAGGTGGCCGTCCTGGGCTGTCTGTCCTGACGAGCCTTCTGGTATCCGTGGACGTAAAGAATTATTGAACCGTGCTTTGGCATTGGCCACAACTTGTCCCTAATATGTGAACTGACATCTGAGGACATTAAGCATCACTTCATCATTAGTACATTTTAGAACACTAAACCATAGACTCCCAATTCAAAGGGGACGAGTAATAAACTTCCTTTTTTTTTCTCTTTTTTTTTCTGAAAAAAATCTCTTTCACCATTTTATTGTAAAAATGCAAA
>OY757558.1:3804772-3822272 GCA_963584105.1 Alviniconcha strummeri | reverse complement strand
ACGAACGCACGCACGAACGCACGAACGCACACACGCACGGAAGAACGCATGTACACACACACACAAACACACACACACTCACACACGACTACACTATTTCCGATCGCTCTCTGTCTCCCTCTCTCCGCCACACGAGAAGCTTTCAAGGTACCATCCACGTACCGCCCTGGTACCTTTTCTATCCTCTCAGAAACCCTTTCCTGTACCTCTCGGATACCCACAAACAAGGGGCCATAAAAGGTGTTTGATATGTACAAAGACTTCGCAAATTCCTCTTTCTGACTAGCTTCTTTCTCCTAATGTCGTCATATAAAGATATGGAAAACATTGTAAAAGGACGTCCAGGGATCAAATTCAAAAGCAACCGAGAGTTCGGGCCTCTCTTACGGTCAATACAAGGAGGTTCCACACATTGATTCACACGCACATACCATCGCACGCACGCAGACACAGATACGCACTCACATAAGAATGCATGCACACACACACACACACACACACACACACACACACACACACACACACACACACACACACACACACACACACACACACACACACACACACACACACAGAGTCTGTGCTTCTCATTAGCAGAGAACCAACAACTCTGCCCCTTTCGTGTAGATACAATTGAAGACAAATGTCATGTGCTCTTCTGATGCTGATTGTACAGTCAGTTAAGAAGCAAGTTCCGCTTGCCTTTGTACAGAGGCTCACCTAGGAATGAATGCTATTCCAAATTATGCAGTGATTCCGACGATAATAAATTGCTTAACGTGTCACGCTTTATTTTCTTTGCACTTACGTTGATGGAGAGCCTAATAGAGTAAAGAGCTACAGTCTGTTATGTGGGCGTATGGATCCATGAAATTATCCTTACTTGTTGACATTAACACATGCTGCTGTTAATGGTTTCTTCGTTTACTAGCACTGATCACGAACTTGCAACCCCTTTGTAACGGGCCACATGACTATAGACACAAACTTGACTCTCTCTCTCTCTCTTTCTCCGCCAACCGTGAGACCTTCAAGATAGCGACCATGTACACACACATACACACACGCACAGAGACCCCCCCCCCCCCCATTCACACCCACGCACGCGCGAGTGCGCACGCACTGATACACCCCCGCAAAATGACAATAACAATATACTTTATTCATCCCAGCGGGAAATTAAAGCTGTCGTTCGATCTTATACATCAACTCACAATGAAGAACTGAATTCCACAAAATTTATTGAGATATGTGCAGTTCAGTTCTTCGTTGTGCGTTAATGTATAAGACTGAACGACAGCTTTAATTTCCCGCTGGGATGAATAAAGTATATTGTTATTGTTACAGTCCGTGCACCACTATAGTACATTTTCTATTCTCTGAGAAGGCCTGTTCCTGTACCTTTGGAATACCCACAAACAAGGCCTTTAAAATGTGTTTGAAAGGTACAAAAAATTCGCACTCTTATCTGAATAGTTTCTTTGATCCTGATGTCGTCAAACAGAGGTGTAGAAAATGTTTTAAAATGTCCATGGATCATATCCCCAAGCGACCGAGAGTGCAGGCCTCTCGTGCGGCCGGTTCAAGGAAGTACACCCACACACTCATACACAACCACGCACGCACACACGCACGCACGCACGCACGCACGCACGCACGCACGCACACACACACACGCACGCACACACACACACACACACACACACACACACACACACACACACACACACACACACACACACACACACACACACACACACACACACAGCTTATTAGGGACAGGGAAGCCCAGGACGGCCACCTCGACTTTCACACAGCTCCTTAGCTCTGACCTAACCGCTCAGAATTCCTAGCGTCGTGACTAACGTAATTGCACCACAGAATCAGTTGTTTACATCTATGATCTCTCCCCCCCCCCCCCCCCCCCTATCTCTTCGTAAAGTAAACATGATGCTTAACGTCAACAGAAACCCTAAGGCCTATAGTAAAAACGGGGAGAAGGGGAGGGGGTCTTGTGTGGTGGGGGGAAGAGTATATATATATATACTTCCACCACCATATATATCGCTACACTGTCACCACCAGAATGACTCCTGCATTAGATGGGCAGCGATGAGAGCCGTTTTAATGTTTCATTGTGAGGACAAAGTTACAAGACAGTGTCCACAAACCACAGCCGTTTTTGAAGAAAAAGGAGAGCCGAAGCGAAATCGAGCCGCGGTCCTTCTGCTACGCCTTACTGCTAGGCCAAACCGTCTCTCTCTCTGTCTCTGGTTCCCTCTCCCCGAAACTAGTAAAAGCAGGGTAACGGGTCTGAGGCCCCCTTTGCCAGTGGCGTAACCGCGCGCCTGTCAAAACGCCAGTAAGTGCGTGATAAGGGCAGTTCATAAAACTGGGTCTTGGGTGCCGCTCTTGCATACTACTTGTAAACAAATTGTAACCTCTGAAGCTGTCGGTGTACTCTCGGCGCACAAAGAGAGTTTGGGGGCCAGCGATGGGTCAAGTGCATCACTGTCAAGTGAATCACTGAACTTGGCCGGCAGTTGCGCGAGCTAGGTAGGAACGTACACGTGGTGAGTTGGCTAGGGTTGGGGGGGGGGGGGGGGGGGGACTGGCTTTTTTTGTTTTGTTTTGTTTGTTTGTTGTTGCACAGCACTGGTTTCGTGCTATTCATAGCCAAAGTCCGAGCCGAACCTTGGGCCAGGACACCCGAGACTTAGGCTAGCGATTTCGCGCGGGACTGTACTGCCTGTTTTTATTGTCGACAGGTTAGCGCTTTCACGACTAGTGACCTCTTCGAGATCGCTTGGATGTTGCAGAAGTAAAACATGACGAATCACATCCAGAATCTGGGCCTGCCATGCATGCTTACCGATCATTAAACGTGGGAAGTACGTCGCAAGGAAATGAACAAAGCTTGTCAGTGCGCATGCCCTGATGGGATAGCCCCGTCTAAAATTAGCACGTCGTGAAACGGGAGCTGACGTTTTAATTTTGCTCTCAGCGCAAAGTCAGCCACTTTTGTCCCGGCATCTGTCAGGTGGGTACGTTAGTGTAGGTAGTCGAAGTCGCTTCGCCAGGCCACACATCGGCTCTCAACCAAAGAGCGGGCAAGGGTCTAATTACGATGACGTGACGTCACCTCGCGTGAACAGCCCATCTGTCACAGCAAAGTCCACTTCATGGTAAAGTGTCAAGTGTGCTGGCAGCCAACTAAGGGCCTGTGGAACTCTTTAAAGTGATGACCAGGGTCCCCTCAGCTTTTCAGGACGCGATTGGTGCTGGAGCCTTAACGGGACAGGGTATCAACATGTGTGTGTGTGTGTGTGTGTGTGTGTGTGTGTGTGTGTGTGTGTGTGTGTGTGTGTGTGTGTGTGTGTACACCTTAAGTGGAGGAATGATGTCGAATACCAGTGATTGGAGTTTAAATCCTCTCCTCATTTTCCCTGCTGTAGGGTACTGCCGACGCAGACACCGATGCTAGGAGCCCAGCCCCAGAAGTTCTCTCTCTCTCTCTCTCTCTCTCTCTCTCTCTCTCTCTCTCTCTCTCTCTCTCTCTCTCTCTCTCTCTATATATATATATATATGTGTGTGTGTGTGTGTGTGAGTCTGCTCGAGAGCGGAGAATAGCGCTATATAAAAGCGATTAATAATAATATATATATGAAACGTTGTAACATTTTATTTTTTTTAAATCAAGAAATGTGTGTAACTTTAGTTCTAAGTCCAGTGTGCAATACAAGTAGCAAGGCTGACAGTGGAGTAGCCTCCTACTTAAAAATATAAATATTGACGGAGTTTTTGTTGTCGGTAGAAGGATCAAAGCTGGTCGCGGTCACAAATGACAATTTGCAAAAGAAGTTAGACCATAATTATTGTCTACATCACCATTGAGAGTACCTGGGGAAAATAATAACGGCGAAAACTTGTTAGGCGCATAGTATGCCATGAACACCAGTATGCACTATACAATGAAACAGTTTGACCCCTCCCGCCCGCACTAAAAAAAAAAAAAAAAAAAAAAAAAAAAAGAAGAAGAAGAAGAAGAAAAGAAACAGTCAAGGTCAGTCCACGTTTACCTTCAACCCAATCAAACCATAGCAGTCTTCCATCAAACGTGTTATATCTACAGGGCATCCACAACACATGCTCAAAGCACAAGATTATTCAATACCTACGTAATCATGTTTGACACAGCTGACACCTATGGCCTTGTAATCTACCCAAAACACAGAATAAATTCATTTTAATCATTTTCTGAAGCGGGGATAATAAAAACAACGCAATACAGCGCGCGAGTGCATTCACGCACACCGATACACATCGAGGGAAGAGGAAAGATGTATTACAATGTTGCTGGAAAAGAGTGACAAACCGTGCACGGAATGAATTTTTCGGTACGTTTTATAGCGCGGCGACAAAACATGCCGGTGTGACAAAACGTGCAGGCAGAACTTCGCAATATGACACGGGGTGACAAAACACCGGAAAAAGGCCCATCTTTAACATTCCTGGCGCCAGTTCGGCTCGGTGGTGCACGAGAGGCATACCGGAAGTGTTCTCGCATTCGTGGCCGTAGTAATCGGTAAACTTCTTTTTTTTCTTCTCCCCAATACATACCTTTATGTTTCGCAAACTGTAAAGTATGGTAGATTATGAAAAGAGGATTGTTATAATTGGCTTTTGACACCCAGTCAGCCATGACGGTTATATTAGGGCAATTTGTTTCGTTGACTTATTTCCATTTTCCATCACGGACTGCAAAAAGCGACATAAAAGTGAAAATTGTGTGCAATGATGTCTAAGATGGAAATCAGTTTTATAATATTGTAACATATCATGAACGCGCAGAATCATAAACAGGAACAATGAACACAAACATGTAATATAAACAGTAAAAAGCAGTGACGCTACATGCTGTGATCAGCAAACTGTAGTTCGATCAGTGAAGTGTGATATAAACGGCGAAAAGTAACATGAACAATAGGCATAGCCGCTCTAAGACGTGAACTTCTTCATGTACAGCGATCCAGCATTTTCACTGTCTTTATGATTTTGTCCCCTTTGGTGTCAGATGAATACAGACAAACAAAGAAAATCCTTATATATCGTAAAAGACCCTCCTCTGGCTTCAGAGAATGTGGACGACAATTTTTAACATCTTTCTCACACCGATCATAAATGCCCATATTTGCTATGGTGGCACGTGCCATTTTGCATCTGATCACTTAATTCTTCACATTGCATCTCTTACTTGGCGGCCCTCCTTCCTACCCAGCTCTTGTTGCTGGTGGTGGTGGTGGTGATGTTAGACTTATTAAACGCCGAGGTACTGGAGGGAACCGAACTCAAAGAAGTGGGGGGAAGGGAAACTATACTAACGCAACACAGTCACCATCAGAATGATTCCGCATTAACAGAGGTGTAAGCCATCTTCCATTAATTGTGAGGGGCAAAGTCACAAGGCAACATTTTATTGACTAACACCGACAACCTCATCCTTTTCCCTTTCACCTTGCATTTATAACCTACACTGCTAATTTGAATGTTAACAGTTCAGTTCAATATTGCTTTACAGCCACATAAACCACAGGACTTAATAGGGTCGGGGAGCCCAGGACGGCCACCTCGACTTTCACACAACTCCTGAGCTTTGAAGAGGTGTTACAAGTAAACATGGTGCTTAACGTCCACAGAAACCACAAGGCTTATTAGGGACGGGGAAGGGGTGTTAAAGTAAACATCGTGCTTAGCGTCCACAGAAACCACAAGGCTTATTAGGGA
Source organism: Alviniconcha strummeri (assembly GCA_963584105.1). Lineage (NCBI taxonomy): Eukaryota > Metazoa > Mollusca > Gastropoda > Provannidae > Alviniconcha > Alviniconcha strummeri. Next base: position 3,816,488 of record OY757558.1, on the reverse strand, counting down.
CTGAAGGATGTTAACAAAACATTCTCATTTTATATCTCTCGTTTCAGTATGCTGTATTGCTTCTGAGCATTCAAGTTCAGCAAAGTGCCACCGCTTCGCAAGAGAAGAGACGGGAGAAAGCCCTGGCGGCTAGATTAAAGGCTATGCAAAACGGGATTAGGTGGATAGGGGTCAGTTATCAAAGCGGCAGGCCCTCACCCCTGCAAAACCTCTTGTCATCAAGATATCAAGTGGATTCCAGTAACGACAGCAGTCTCTGATGTACCGCATGTCGGGCAAATGCACGAGCTGTGGGGAGAGAGAGAAAAAAAGCCAATGTTCTCGCAGCTTTCCCTAGCTGAACACTCGGGGGTCACCCGGTATATCTGTGCAACTGTACATTGACAAATTGTATTGTCCTTAATATGCTTTTTAGCACCTGTGGACATTCAACAAAATGTATAGTATGACACATTTTGTGCATTGCGTAGAGAGAGGATTATCTGTGACCGCGATTTTGATTACCTTGCCACATGGGCAGCCACATGCAAAAATGGCCAGTGATTAATTTTTACGCGATAAGCCCGTACAGACTCAGGAAAACCTGAGCAGAAGAGGCATGCATGCTATTTACTGCTGTAAGTAGGCCAAGCAGCCAGTGATTTTGTCTAGTTCAAACCCCAAAACACAGTTGTCTGAAGTCCGTTCCGAAGCATGAGTGGAAAAGATCAAGTCACACTCAGTGAGTCTTAGTTTTCCGAAGGGGAGTAACTGCTCTGTCTTCTCAAATTTTATTCTTCTGTTTCCTCTGTTTTTGTTTCCCCTCGGGGCACGAGACCTTTTCAGTACCCAACGGACACCTTTTTCCTATCTTTGGGGCGGAGCTTAAACGGTACCTTTCTTGCAACTCCTGTGTACCTACACAGAGGTGCACCTTTACTATGCCGTGTGGGTGTGGCCAAAATTAATAAGTAGCAACTCCTAGACACTCCCTGTGCACCTAAAAAAAGTTGCAACTAGTTTTGCTCTGGGATCGCATCCGGCCTGAAACCTCGCTGTAGTGGTCAGCGACTGTGACGCGTTCAGTTGCGGACACAAGGCCCTGTTAACCGTACGTGTCACTTGTAGTGTCTGTACCCGTATGATATAACCTTGCAGAGGGCAGGCGAGATCAAGAGGAGGGAGGTGAGCTGGACACTCACGAAGAAGGTAGCCCAGAAGAGATCAAGAGCAGGGAGGTGGTGCCGGGCTAGAGAGAAAGAGTTGGACTTCTGTTTCTTCAGTCGTTTCCCACCGGCGGAGCTACGGACATTGTCTTTGTGACTGTTCTGCATAGCAGTTGGGACAGCAATTGCGTGGTGCGGTGGTCGCTGCCCGGTGCCGGACAGACACTGTCTTAATATCCTGTTGTTCTGGCGACAGTCCACGGCATCCTCGGTCTTCCGGGTTGGCGCCTGTTTCGAGGTTTCACTCGATCTTCTGTCGCCGTTTTCCCACTCGTCCCCGCCCCTAATAGGCCTTCTCGCCTCCGTGGACGTTAAAACCGGGTCTTTCACGATAGGTGCCATGCGCTGCTGCTTGTCTGTCATGCATGAGTGTAGGTGTTGACGATGTAGAGCTTTATGTCCTCGGATGTCGGTTGACATATTAGGGACAAACTGTGACCAATGCCTAAGCATGGGTCAGTGTTGCTTTACGTCCACGGACACCGTAAGGCTCATTAGGACGGAATGGCCAGGACGGCCACCTCGACTTTCACACAGCTCCTGAGCTCTGGTACCCTATGTTGTATATTTCCTCTTTCCGTACACTTTTTGTCCTCGCTGACGATAGTTATGTAATCTGCTTGAATAATGGAGCCTGCGCTAGGTCGGCGTCGACCGACTCCATCATCATCCAAATCATACACAGATAGACACAGACTCACTCAGCTATGACATTATCACGCAATCATTAGACCCTATACAGAATAGAATATATATTCAGCCTGTAAGGAAGCTATGGGTCTGGAGGGCGCGCGTGTGTGTGTGTGCGTGTGTGTGTGTGTGTGTGTGTGTGTGTGTGTGTGTGTGTGTGTGTGTGTGTGTGTTGTGTGTGTGTGTGTGTGTGTGTGTGTGGTTGTGTGTGTGTGTGTGTGTGTGTGTGTGTGTGTGTGTGTGTGTGTGTGTGTGTGTGTGTGTGTGTGCGTGCTTATTTATTCTTGTTGTTGTTGTACAGCGCTAGGACGCTGCAATCACGTCGAAAAACGGACTTTTTTCTTAGCGTCATCGTTGCTATATATTATTGTTCTTACTGTTGTTGTTGTTTTTTGTTTTTGTTTTTTGTTTTTTAAATTCTTTAAAAAAAATTATGATTGTGGTTATTAAACACAGCTGACTTCCTCACGCTACAATTATACCCCCACCCCCCACCCCAGGGAAACAGATGCGGGGCGTTATTGCTCTGTCCAACAAGAAACGGTGCGAGCCAGATGTGAATATTGCCTTCATCAGTTAATCGCTGCAGGACGGCAGCTGATGATGATGAGTTGATGCTTAATGTCCTCAGATGTCATTTGACATATTAGGGACAAGCGGACGGCAGCTATCCGCGGTTGTCCCTATATCAGCTATCCGCGGTTGTCCCTATATCAGCTATCCGCGGTTGTCCCTATATCGCGTCAATCCGACCGTACTTGGCCCAAAGCGCTGCAGCAAGACTTGTTGCGGCAATGGTCATATCCCGCCTTGATTATTGCAACTCAGTTTTCATAGGTCTACCAGCAGACCAGATCGCTCGGTTACAGCGGGTGCAGAATAACGCGGCATGGCTCGTGTTGAGAAAAAGAAGACGAGATCACGTAACACCGCTTCTTAAGGAACTTCACTGGTTACCAGTAAATTCCGCTGTCAGTATAAAATTGCAACTCTTGCTTACCGCCATTTTGATGGGTCTTGACCTCCTTATCTTTCTTCATCTCTCTGCACTTATGAACCGTCTCGCTCTCTCCGATCTTCTAATGAAAAGCTGCTCAAAATTCCAAAGCGAAATCTCAAATCATTTGGACAACGTTCTTTCAGTTTCATGACACCTTCTCTCTGGAATTCTCTGCCGGCCACTCTAAGAAATGTACCAACACTGTCTCAATTCAAATCGCAGCTAAAAACCTTCTTGTTTGCACAGGCCTTCCTGTAGAATCTGAAGAAATCTGTGTGTGTGTGGCAGTTGAATGTAGATGGATGCATATGGATAGGGAAAGTGTAAAGGGAAGGGGGAGTGGGGGAGAGTATGACAGATCTAGGCAAGAGAAGGAGGCACGGGTTGGGTGGGTGATAAGACAGATTCAAATTGTTGTTGTCTGAGATCATTAAGTTAATATTTGGTTAAATATTGTATCAGTGGACGAGCGGAGACTGGTGTGCGCGTGTCATTGTGTGTGTGTGTGTGTGTGTGTGTGTGTGTGTGTGTGTGTGTGTGTGTGTGTGTGTGTGTGTGTGTGTGTGTGTGTGTGTTGTTCGATAGGCGATAACGGTAATTTAAGTTACAATAATTAAGGTTTTGTTTGCTGAAATGAATGTTAATGTAGTTTTTGTGATGTTTGTACAGCGCAGTGAGTTTAACTCTGGTTAAAGAATAGCGCTTTATAAGAATTATTAATTATTATTATTATTAATATGTCAGCCCAACATCTGAGGACACTGAGCCCACAACATCACTGCCCATGGAAACAACGATAGACAACGCAAAGAAAGAAAGAACGTCTAGCGCTGTCGTCTATCACTTGCAGGGCCGACTCAACGCTGACAAGGATATGTTTATTATAATTAAATAACTCTCTCTCTCTCTCTCTCTCTCTCTCTCTCTCTCTCTCTCTCTCTCTCTCTCTCTCTCTCTCTCTCTCTCTCTCTCTCTTCATGGAGCTTCTGCACACAGTTGTTACCCTTGAACTTGTACTCGCATGGTATGAAGGCGACACACCTGCTCGTATGAACAGTTCTGAAAGGTTACTGGGAAGAACAAAAAAAAAAAAAAAAAAAAAAAAAAAATGTGTATGGGGATTCATTCGGCACAACCGAAGATGCTGTACCACACTGGCCAAGGTTAGACGTCTGCAGACCCAGGCGTGGAGGAACTTTGAACAGTCGCAGGTTGCTTTGCTGGAGATTCACTGGCGGGAAGATTCGCCGGCCCAGCCTCTGGTCGAAAGGAATGGTCTCCGGGTCTGTGCTGTTCAGTGGGCGGAGAGGCTGCGTTGACCAGGCAGATGATGTTGTCTTTTTACCGCTGCCACCATGTTGTGGTATGCAGGCTCACAAGTATACAGGGGCCAAGAGGGGAACGTTTCTGATCCTTTACTGGTCAGCTTCCGCGCCATGGCACAAGACAACGAAGATAATCAAACCACAGTTTCGAATCTGAGCATATTGGAACTATAGCATCAGTTTCGTATCACAACAGGTGGTACCAATATTCCATTCAACGTTTCCGGGAAATATGGTGGAGTTAAATTGACCAGACTATTTCCATGAAGGGTCAGCTCAGCAGCTTTTGTCGCGACTTCTTAAAAATGCCTTAATTGCGTCCATCCGACCGTATCTGTCTAAAAGCACTTCCGCAGGACTTGTCGCCGCGTTATAACTTCCCGCCTTCGTTGAATGTTGTTAAAAAATGTCTGTGTCAAAAGAGGGCAATCGGCATGTTGCTAAAAGGTCGATTTAAATGACGACAAGAAGAAGGGCAATGGATATAATGACGAAGGTCGAATGATGGCGAAGACTGTGTCCAAATGTCTGGCACCCAGTTCTTGTGTTGCTGAAGATGGGTTGTGTCTTAACTGTCTGGCTTCCACTTCTTGTCATGCTGTTTGTGGTGTTCAAGGTGGTTTGTGTCTTGTCTGGCTCACAGTTCTGGTGATGCTGCAGGTGGTGTTCAAGATGGTTTGTGTCTTGTCTGGCTCACACTTCTTGTGATGCTGGTTGTGGTGTTCAAGATGGTTTGTGTCTTGTCTGGTTCCCAGTTCTGGTGGTGCTGTTTGTGGCGTACGGATGGTGACTAATAAAGAGGTGGGCCAGGTAGCTTGGTAAATTATTAGTAACAGGGATCCCATTAGCGAGTATGTTAAAGTAGCTGGGACTCCTGTTGCACCTTTTAGAGGGTCCCTGGGCAGTTTTAAACGGTCAAGTCTAATGTGAAACAGCAGCTGCCCTTTGTCCTTTCTACAACTCAGTTCTGGGTTGAGTTCTGTCAGACAATGTCACTGTTAGTTGTACACTTGTAGGTATGTTGGCTGATTACCGCAGTAACAGGTTTATTTAAAGGCCTGTTCTCGTAGTTCATCATGTTAGTATTATTCAGGTGGTTGGTAGCCCTGCCAACCCTGTAGTCGTGATTTAGCAGCATCCATCTGTCAGTGTCAAAAGGATTTTAAGTAGCATAGCAAGAAGCAAAATATGTGGCACTTTCAAAAGAAGACCACTACAAAATATCTGTCTCAAAACAGTTAGTGTAATGATCTGAATCTGTGGAACAGATCAAGCAGAGAATGAAGGGACCAACCATGCGAACTGCCAATGGAGAACAGTGTAATACACAGAACTAAGGCTGGTTCTGTAATTACATGTGTGTACTGTATTAACATCACTCAAAAAAGTTGCCTATTCTGATTACTATTGTACCACTGTGAACAGAATTGAGTATAGAAACTCTGTTGATTTCTTTTTGATTTTTTTTTACAGCTGAACATTTACAACAAATTATCGTCATGTCAGAAGCCTTTTCGCATCGACAGCTGCACACGGGTTTCTAGTTAATTTTCAGCTTCTTTGCATGATATTTTATTTGATTAAACTTACAAAAGCAGAAGACCCAAACGTCTCACAGCTATTCGGACACAATTGCGTGTATAAGAACTCCCTTGTTGTAGTTAAGAAAGAGCGAGAGAGAGAGAGGGAGAGAGAGAGTACTATACAACTATAGGCTACAAGACAGAGAGAGAGCGAGGGAGGGAGAGAGAGAGAGTACTATACAACTATAGGCTACAAGACACAGAGAGAGAGAGAGGGAGAGAGAGAGTACTATACAACTATAGGCTACAAGACACAGAGAGAGAGAGAGGGAGGGAGAGAGAGAGTACTATACAACTATAGGCTACAAGACAGAAGGTCTAGCTGTGACATGTCAGGATCAAATGTCACAGCCGCACACCACGCTCACGGTTTTCCTTTTAATAATTATCATCACAGTAATCCTTTTGAGCCTTAAAGTAGCTGTCTGTCTATATGGCTGTTCGCTCAAAAAGGCCAGACAATTATGCCACAATGTGCACTTTGTTTGGTTCTGCCTAATTAATAACAATAAAATAAAATAAAAAAAGATACATACTGAGGTCGAGGCTTTTGTGCACTTCGTGAAGTAACTGTGGGAATCAAACATTTCAGGTAAACTTTCCTTTATTTCACAAAGTGACTGGTTTCACCCATCAGTATCAACATAATCACGCGCGCGCGAGCACACACACACACACACACACACACACACACACACACACACACACACACACACACACACACACACACACACACACACACACACACACACACACTTACAGAAAAGTCCAACTAAAATTGTCAGTTGTAAAAACGGATGTATTCCGATATGAAGAGCTTCAGATTCAAAAGAAGGACGGAGCGGCACAGCTCAATGAAGCGGTTAGATTTAGAGGCAGTTCTCGGGTAGCTCGTCACTTCCGTCGGCACAGTCCCCATAGGCGTCACACACATACGAGTCCTCAATACAGATCCCGTCTGTGCACTTCCAATAAGTCGGGACGCACTCGTGGTCGACTGAACAACAGACAAATCGCCTTCATTATCACGTGTATTCACCTTCATCGTCAATGTATTCGTCTCTCTTCATTTTCATACACCTGTGGCTTCACTGCATTCGTCTTTCTCGTCACTTTCATTCGTCTTTCTCGTCACTTTCATTCGTCTTTCTCGTCACTTTCATTCGTCTTTCTCATCACTTTCATTCGTCTTTCTCGTCACTTTCATTCGTCTTTCTCATCACTTTCAATCGTCTTTCTCATCACTTTCATTCGTTTTCGTCATCACTGCCAGCCACCATTTTCATCACTTACAATCACCATCAGGGTCAGCCTTATTCACCGTTACTGTCAATTGCATTCAACGTTATCGTCACATCCACTCACCTCCATCGTCACTCAACTCATCGACATTATCGCTTTCATTGATCATCATCTCTTTCGTTCAGTTTTATTGTCATCTCCACTCTTCCTATTAATCGTTTCTTCCGATGCTCTCTTCATCACATGAATCGACAACTGGACAATTAAGACACACACCATCTTCAGCATCACAAGAACTGGTAACTATACAAGACACACGACATCTTCAGGATCATAGCAACTGGTAACTATACAAGACACACAACATCTTCAGGATCACAAGAACTGGTAACTAAACAAGACACGCAACATCTTCAGGATCACAGGAACTGTTAACTATACAAGACACACAACATCTTCAGGATCACAGGAACTGCCAGTCGTGCGGTAGGCACTCATAGTGCACTGAAGAACAAATAAAGCGCCTTCATTATCACTTATATTTTCCTTCACTATCAATGATCAAGCTATTCGTCTTTCTCGTCGCTTTATTCGTACATTGATCATCGTCTCCTCCGTTCACTTCTATTGTCACCTCTCTTCCCATCAACCTGTTCACTTCTGTTGTCACCTCCTCTTCCCATCACTTTTTCACTTCTGTTGTCACCTCTTCTTCCCATCAACCTTTCACTTCTGTTGTCACCCCCTCTTCCCATTAACTTTTCATTTCTGTTGTCACCCATCTTCCCGTCAATCTTTTCACTTCTGTTGTCACCTCCTCTTGCCGTCAATCTTTTCACTTCTATTGTCACCTCCTTTTCCCATCAACTTTTCACTTTTGTTGTCACCTCCTTTTCCCATCAACTTTTCACTTTTGTTGTCACCTCCTCTTCCCATCAACTTTTCACTTCTGTTGTCACCTCCTCTTCCCATCAACTTTTCACTTCTGTTGTCACCTCCCCTTTCCGTCAGCTTTTCACTTCTCTTGTCACCTCTTCTTCCCGTCAATCTTTTCACTTCTGTTGTCACCTCCTCTTCCCGTCAATCTTTTCACTTCTGTTGTCACCTCCTCTTCCCGTCAATCTTTTCTTCCGGTGCCCTGTTGATCACATCAATCGGCAGTTAGACAATTAAGACACAGACCATCTTCAGCATCACAAGAACTGGGAACTAGACAAGACACGGACCATCTTCAGCATCACAAGAACTGGAAACTAGACAAGACACACATATATTAAACATCAAAGGCTCACGCTGTTACTGTTACCACCACCACCACCACTATCACAATCACCACCAACTTACGGCAGTTTCTTTCGTCGGAACCGTTGGCACAGTTCTCATAGCCGTCACACACAAAACCCTTTCTAATACACTTCTCTTCTGCACACCGCCAGTCGCTCTGGAGGCAATGGTACTCGGCTGAACAACAAAACAAATTAATCGCCTTCATTATCACGTGTATCCACCTTCATCGTCATTGGTCTTTTGTCTTCACTTTCAGTCCCCTGTGTCTTCACTGCACTCGTCTTTACCATCACTGTCATTCATCTTCGCCATCACTGGCAGCCTCCACTTTCATCACGTTCACTGACCTTGAGAGTTAGTCGACCTTCGTCCTTGTTTCCATTGCCCCCATGTGGCATTAGAGTAACTGTCTGAACAACACGCAAACCTCCTTCTGTCGTCACTTACATCGACTTTTAGCAACACGCAAACCGCCCACTTCTGATTGTTACTTACAGCGACCTTACAGCGACGCGCAACCAAGGCGGGAGGTTATCAGCGCGGCGAAAAGTCTTGCAGAAGTGCTTTTTTGAGAGATAAGTCCAGATGGACGCAGTTAAGCTATGTTTAAAAAAAAAAAAAAAAAACTGCTGCCGTCTCGGCGCACGTTCTGTGTACACCATACAACGATGCACCGTTTTACAATGTCACTACATTCAAAAATACTTACGAAGGTATGATGCATGTGAGTTTAGCTGTAACCTGTCACTTACACTTTTGGCAGAATGACCGGGATCTTTTACGTGCTACGGCGGTAACACGGGGTGGAACGGATACCGAAACAACGGTCAGCGCAGAACGTTGACCCTGAAAAGGACAATTCTCCCGCCGCTCCTGCCGGGATTCGAACCCGGGACCTTTCGATCACGAGTCCGGTGCTCTACCCACTGAGCTATCTCCGCTCCGCTAACTTTAGAGAGAATTCTCCCATCCCCAGTATGAGCAAGCAATGTTTGTTTTAATTCTCGCAGAAGAAATTAGTTCTCTCTCTCTCTCTCTCTCTCTCTCTCTCTCTCCATGATTTGTTTCGTTCCACGGAGTAATGGTGTGCATGCAAACAGAGGGACGGAGGTGGTCTCCGATTAATGCAGTAGAGTGTAGATACAAAAGACAAATCATGCAGTTATAGCAACAGGAAACTCTGTCTCTGTTTCTCTCTCTCTCTCTCTCTCTCTCTCTCTCTCTCTCTCTCTCTCTCTCTCTCTCTCTCTCTCTCTCTCTCTCTCTCTCTCTCTCTCTCTCTCACACACACACACACACACACACACACACACACACACACACACACACACACACACACACACACACGGACGCTTTGAGATGTGATCTTCGATTAATACAGTACAGTATGAATACCATACCAAATCACATGCGGCACTATACAACACACACGCGTGAGCTTCGTGCGACGTGCGAGCTATCAGAAAACAAGGGAAAAGCGCGCTTGCACCTCACACAAGTGTCAAAAGCGCTATACCAGAGCTCAAGACAGCGGCAAACAAACACCGCAGATGGCGTTGTTTCTTTTGCAAAGGAAAACACGAACGAAGCAAACCCGGAGAACTCGAAGAAAAGCAATTCATCAGCACGTTCGACTCCAGCGTATTCGGCTGTACCACCACCACCATCACCATCACCACCACTCTCACTATCACCGTCAACTTACGGCAGTGTTTTTCGTCGGAATTGTCGGCACAGGTCATATAACCATCACAGCGGAAATCGATAGGAATACACTCCCCGCTGTGGCACTGGAATCTGTGGGGTCCACTGCATTCTTTTGGAGGGGCTGCACAACATGACGTTATGATGACGTTACACAATGGGCGACACTAGCCCGGCTGGGGCGGTGTGCTGGGTGTGTGCATGACTGGCGGTATAATGTTACTATAGAAACGGGTGAACTAACAGCTTCTGGGCGTCTTCGCCACCGACCTACAATATTATATACAGATATCGGTAGTGACTCTTACGCTGAAGCTGAACTGGCGTCAAGTTGCGTGTCTCATAAACAGTTGTTGCTTTTTTTTCCCCCGTTCTTCTCGACATTAATTAGTTCTATCAAGATGAAGCGGTTAAAACAGCAAAATTATCGGCGGCATTCGCGTCTCAATACAACTGTATTGCCAGTGTCAATACAACTGCACTGGGAATGTTTTGTGGTGCCAAGTACACTCACCACAGATTCACTACAATCATAAAACAAATTTAAATTACAACAACAGCAAACACACAAGTCCAAGTAAAACCTTATTATAAGTAAATACACGAGAAGCCCCACTGACATCAACCTGTGCATACCACATACAAACTGCCTCTTCACAGGGTCCCCCTCTTAAAAAATGCTGTCCTAATCAAAGGAAGTATACTTTTTGATCTACAACAAATTAATTAATTAATCCGGCCAGCTTACTCCGCTGTCCACCATCACCCCGTTTTCCTCCCATCGTGACTCTGACCCTCCATCATCCTACACCTCAGAAGCATCCCCGCTTGGACTCAGCTGACATGGGCCTAGTGCAGCTCGCCGGTAGACGTCACTATAGCCTGTTACACCTAGCCCCCTCCAGCCCCACCAACCCAACCTCCGGCAACAACACAACACGTGTGGTTAGGGGAAGCTACTCTGGACAAAGCCGCGAGGAACGCAGACGGCATTCGAAGACGGAATTATAAGCTATTGTCTGGAAACCCCGAGTACCATGGAGACGATGAACGTTCTATAGCCGTAAGTAAATTGTCATAATTGAGTCACGGTAAACAATGAGAGAACACTAGAACTCAAACTTTAGGGTATAACTACGTGAGAATTCAGTTGACCCAAAGGTCATGTCAGAGACAGGGAAAACGATCGTTGTGTCGGGGTATCTAGGTCACATCTTTTACAAATCAAAAACTAAGAATACGCTGAAATAAAACTAAGCTAACTAAAACTATTTTATTGAAATAAAACTAAGCTAACTAAAACTATTTTATTGAAATAAAACTAAACTAACTAAAACTATTTTACTGAAATTAAGCTAACTAAAACTATTTTATTGAAATAAAACTAAGCTAACTAAAACTATTTTATTGAAATAAAACTAAGCTAAATAAAATTTCACTTCCATGCACGATGATCAGTATAATTATGCTGTCCCCAACCCTTTCCGCTGCCACACAAGAGTAAAACTGGCCGAATAATGAATAAATTAATATGCTACATCTGTGTAAAATTAACATCCAGCAGGCTAAGCATCGCAATGCTAACATTAAGAGCAGTTTGATCCAGTAAAAATAGAGGCTGAAGATGGTAATAAATAATAGATGAATTATAACAGGGAACCAGGTAGGCACGTTTACACC
>OY757558.1:3792272-3802272 GCA_963584105.1 Alviniconcha strummeri | reverse complement strand
CCCTACAAATGGCTTTCCACTCATACCAAATTGTTTTTGATCGCTTTTATATAGCGCTATTCTCCGCTTTCGAGCAGACTCTCTGCGCTCGCCTGTGATTCGATCTACACTAGTGACTAGCTTCTTATAGTCTGTTTTCCAATATTACATCGCGGGCATGGCTGGTGCCGCATGAAACTGCTGCCATCTCGGCGCGTTCTGTGTACATCATGCAACCATGCACCATGTCACTTCATGCAAAGCCACATACGTAAGGTGTATGCGTGTTTAGCTGTAACCTGCCACCTGCACTTTCGACAGAATGAACAGGATCTTTTACGTACTACTGCGGGAACACGGGGGTGGAACGGATACTAAAATGAAAGTCAGCACATAAAGTTGACCCAAGAGAAGAACATTCTTTAGCCGCTCCTGCAGGGATTCGAATCCGCGACCTTTCAGTCACGAGTCCAACACCTAACCACTGAGCTATCCCGCTCCCCAAATAGGACATCCGTGGCTTCGCTATGTGGCTTTCAGTATCATCCCCCCCCCCCCCACCCCCACCCAGCCGCTAATACTCCGAGGATTAGGCTCTGTTACAGCCTGTTTTTTGTTTGTTCGTTTGTTTTTGTTGTTGTTTGTAAAATAAGTTCTTCTTCTTCTTCTTTTTTTGTTTTGTTTTTTGAGGGAAAACACCTCCCCAACCTGTTCCCCCTGGCTGAGGGCAAACACCTGAGATGTCAGTAGGTAAGTAACCCTGTGGTTTTACGCCCAGTCAACCAGTAGGGCTGTATCGGGGCAATCAAACGTCGGTGTCAAATTGAACAAGCTTTCAGACACGGAGGAATGCAGTGGAAAAGGTGAAGTACGTGTGGCTCTATCTTCTAACCTACCCCAGGCTTTAGAGCGTAAACATTTCTGGGTTCTTAACAGACGGAACCTTAATTTCTGCATCTGCAGTGTCCCGCAGGCTTACAAGTATGAATCAATCCAGTGGCCTTGACGCGTGTCAATTTATCTTCAGTGGGGAATGGGAATTAGAAAGTGACGCTGTATAAATCGAAAACAGCGAAATAAAAGAATAAGTGGCTGAATCAGACTTAAAAAGAATGTATCTTCCGCAGCGCTGGGTTCTCAGCACAGGGGACCTGGACTTCCGCATCTGCGGTACACCACTGCGCGTTCGGGAAAAAGATGGATATAATAGACAGAGAGGTTGCAAGAGCTGGACAAAATGCCAGAACAGATAAGGACGTGCAAAAGAGAACGATGCAGAAGTGAGAGAGACAGAGTCGCTCAGAAACAGGGATGGAGTCGACAGCACCCCCGGTGTCACGTACAGGTAACACTTACTGTTTACAGCCGTACATAGATTGGTGTCAGGATCACAGGTGGTACCGTTCATACAATGTTCACTGAAACCGACACACGTCTGGTCGAGTCTCCGTTCTGAATGGATGAATAATCAGTTGGTTAGTTGATATTTAACGCCCAGTCAGCTGCGTTGCGTACATCAGAAAGAAACACAGTACTCAACTCCAGCGAACACAACTTCGCAAACAAGAAAGTGTTTCCAGACACAGTTCTTAGATTCAGGTTTGTCTCTCGATCTCTTGTACCTGCTGGACAAACCAGGTGTTACAGTTAGGCTAGTTCCTTAAAAGGCAGGGCCATAGCCAGTACAGTCCATAATGACGATCCCTGTATTGTACAACGGCGCGTTTTTGTCACCTACTGTTAATCATTTGCTGTACAGTTGCATTGTTTCTGTGGATCAGGAGTTGACTTGCTGTGAATTTCCATTACAAAATCGAGCAGTTTGTAGTGTATCAACCCCCCCCCCCCTCTCTCTTTCTCTCTCTCGCTCGCTCGCTCGCTGCCGTTATAAATATTATTTAAGGTTGACAATTTGCAATTGTATGCCGGACCGGTTGGCCGACAAGCATATGCGCCAAATTAGGTTCCTTTGTGTAAACACATTTCAAGCAGTTATATTTCGATCTGGAAGACCTTAAACAGAGTCAGTCTAACGGAGAGAGAGAGAGAGAGAGAGAGAGAGAGAGAGAGAGAGAGAGAGAGAGAGAGAGAGAGAGAGAGAGAGAGATTCCTACTTCCTACGCAAAGAGCCTATATACAGAACCCTTTCGTTTGTCTCGCTGTCGCACAGCGACAACCAGTCAGAGACGACTACAAAGTTCTACAACACTTCCAATCAGTCGACTACAAAGTTCTACAACTCTTCCAATCAGAGACGACTGCAACGTTCTACAACTCCTCCAGTCAGAGTCGACTACAAAGTTCTACAACTCCTCCTGTCAGAGTCGACTACAGATTTCTACAACTCCTCCTGTCAGAGTCGACTACAAAGTTCTACAACACCTCCAGTCAGAGTCGACTACAGATTTCTACAACTCCTCCAGTCAAAGTCGACTACAAAGTTCTACAACTCCTCCAGTCAGAGTCGACTAGAGTTCTACAACTCCTCTAGTCAAAGTCGACTACAAAGTTCTACAACTCCTGCAATCAGAGTCGACTACAAGTTCTACAACTCCTCCAGTCAGAGTCGACTACAAAGTTCTACAACTCCTGCAATCAGAATCGACTACAAGTTCTACAACTCCTGCAATCAGAGTCGACTACAAGTTCTACAACTCCTGCAATCAGAATCGACTACAAGTTCTACAACTCCTGCAATCAGAGTCGACTACAAGTTCTGACAGCACCAACGTTGTGTGAGGAGATAGCAGATAACGTGCACATACAGTGACTGGTTTATCTGACAGCACCAACGTTGTGAGAGGACATAACAAATAACGTGCACATACAGTGACTGGTTTATCTGACAGCACCAACGTTGTGAGAGGACATAGCAGATAACGTGCACGTACAGAGACTGGTTTATCTGAGCACCAACTTGGAACAAATAACGTGCACATACACAGACTGGTTTATCTGACAGCACCAACTTGGAACAAATAACGTGCGCATACACAGACTGGTTTATCTGACAGCACCAACTTGGAGCAAATAACGTGCACATACACAGACTGCTTTATCTGACAGCCAACTTGGAGCAAATAACGTGCACATACACAGACTGCTTTATCTGACAGCCAACTTGGAGCAAATAACGCGCACATACACAGACTGCTTTATCTGAAAGCACCAACTTGGAGCAAATAACGTGCACATACACAGACTGCTTTATCTGACAGCACCAACGCTGTGAGGAAATAGCGTGCACGTACATTGCATTTGTCTCACAGCACCAAGGTTGTGAGAAAAAAGAGCAAATAACGTGCTCATACAGAGACAGCTTCCTTTGACAGCACCATCGTTGCGACAAAACAGGGCAGATAAAGTGCACGTACAGTGACTGCATTTGTGTGACTGCACCAACGTTGTGAGGAAACTACAAATAACGCGCACATCCAGAGACCGCCAGTGTTGTCAAAAAACGATAGAACCATTGAACATCGTGTATGTAAACAGACTGCTGGTCTCGCTCACAACACCAACGTTTATACACAAGGGGCAACAGCTCAAACCGCCCAGAGATGATGCGAGTCCAGATATACATAATCTAGCTCGTGCCTTGGGCCGCAGAGACTGGTGCATAACGGTAATTGGTTAAGCTGATGCCAGACGCATGCGAAGAGTTGCTTGTGTTGCTGCCCTTTTGGCAACAATGACCGTGTGTAGGAAGCTTAACTCACTGCAGATGGCACCGCCTTCACACACGGAGTTGGGATCACAACGGACAAAATGTGGCCGCAGAGCAGTCAGAACCAGGATCCAGAGCTGAAACACAGAGAGGCGGAGTGAGTGAGAAGCGTGGGTGGGGTGAGAGAGTTTAGTGAGTAAACTGACCTAATTATAGACATGATTGACGTTATTCAAGAGACAAGAAACAGCCAAGACAGTGCCGGACAAATGAGCTACCCAAACATACACACTAAACATCAGAAAACACGGTACGGTCATACGACAGTGGCAAATGATAGGTTACTGACAATACCAGTTTAACTAAAACTTACACAGAATACAAAGTCTGTTAATGACAACACGCAGACACGAACAGCTGGGGCAGGGAGGTGGAGAATGAATTCAAACATAATTCGACCCGCATTTGCATAACACTTGATTCAGCACTACACATTAACACTGACATTAAAGCAGTTTGTTTTAATCCTTCGTTAAACTTTCGCAGGAAGTTCGGGTCGTCTTGCGTGGGTAAAGCCCATTCTTAAATGGGCCAACTTTTCTTCGCGAACCTAGTTGGAAGTATTCGTTGAAGCTATATTCGGGATCCAAAAAGCTTCGCTCAACGTGTTCTGGGAACATTCGCCCTATTGAACGATCATTGCCTCTGATTGGCTGAGAGCAGAGCTCTCCTGTGGATGAAGAAAAAAAAATGGATGACGGTGTCGTTAGGTTCTTCACTCGCTTCGGAGGGAATTTATTTGTTGACTTGTGGGAGGCGCAGCCTTGTCTCGGAGACCCAGAATGAGATAGTAGTTAGTTGAAGTACCCTGTGAGGGATGATGAAAGTATATTGACTTGACTTTAGCCTACGTTTTCGATCGTGCTATCTGCTGCGCGTCTGCCGCAAGTTCGGGCCGAGGCTTGCATCTCATTACAAGCCAGTTGAGAATGAAGTAAAGTTTGGACTGTCCGAACCATATTCGGCGAACTAAAAGCTCAGTTAAGAAACGAATCATAGTTCGTCGAAGTGTCCGAAGTATGTTCGGGCGAACAAACATTCACCCAGTTAAGAACGGGCTTAAGGCTACAGCAGCCACAAGAGCAGCGCTACCCATCCCTGCCAGTGTCAGCAGCATTTCTGTATGTGTGTGTGTGTGTGTGTGTGTGTGTGTGTGTGTGTGTGTGTGTGTGTGTGTGTGTGTGTGTGTGTGTTAAATACTTCACGTATTTAAGCCATATGCATTTCTTTGTTAATAAACTGTACCCAGTTCAGTCATGCACATTGCAAAGTCAAATAAACTGTGCGTAGTTCATCCATGCAGTTTGCCTTGTAAATAAACTTCGCGTAGTTCAACCAGGCACATTTCTATGTCCATGAACTTCACGTAGTTCAGCCATGCATATTTCTATGTCCATGAACTTCACGTAGTTCAGCCAAGCACATTTCTATGTCCATGAACTTCACGTAGTTCAGCCAGGCACAATGCTATGTCAATGAACTTCACGTAGTTTAGCCAGGCACATTTCTATGTCAATGAACTTCACGTAGTTCAGCCATGCACATTTCTATGTCAATGAACTTCACGTAGTTCAGCCATGCATATTTCTATGTCAATGAACTTCACGTAGTTTAGCCATGCACATTTCTATGTCAGTGAACTTGACGTAGTTCAGTCATGCACATTTCTATGTCAATGAACTTCACGTAGTTCAGTCATGCACATTTCTATGTCAATGAACTTCACGTAGTTTAGCCATGACTCCCATAATTGCCGCCACATAATCTTTCCATATGAACATCGCGTTGAATGGTGGACAGCACGATGATTTAAGTCTGACTCCAGCGCTCAATTAACTTGTACCTCATTTGACCGCAGTGGATACTTCCCGTGTTCAA
Source organism: Alviniconcha strummeri (assembly GCA_963584105.1). Lineage (NCBI taxonomy): Eukaryota > Metazoa > Mollusca > Gastropoda > Provannidae > Alviniconcha > Alviniconcha strummeri. The sequence goes on along the minus strand of OY757558.1, from coordinate 3,796,688 downwards.
GGGACGCTGGCCATTACTTGTTTCGAAGGTTTTGTCCGAAACCCGCCAGTCTTCGCTCTGCTGCTCTGCTTTAGTTGGTAATCACCACCAACAAGGAAGCACCACCTGTGAGTATGTTTGTGCGTGTGTTTGTATGCGCGCGTGCGATAGTTTTTACGAAGGAGGAGGCCGGTAAACCGGGGCCAGAAATGAGGGTTTGACTGGCACCGGCCGGCAGACAGACAAAAGCGACTTACACCGTGTTTGCTGTCGGGGTGGCCGTGATGCACATGCTCCACCCAACCTTAGGAGGCAGCGGCAGAGGGTATTTGATGTTGATGTCGGCCACCACCTGTTCACACACAAACCTCACCGCCGAGGCTCCAACGACAACGCATCAACACGACACGAAACCCCAACGGTAACTCTAACCTGGCATACAGGTAAGCAAAAGGCACCTAATCTCCACTAAATGTGTACTAATAATGACTCGTTCTTATGAAGCACTGTTCTCTAACACGAGTTAAACTCACTGCGCCGTATAAGCAATTTAACAACAACAAAAACATTTACGTTCATTTCAGCCAACGTCATCATTCAGACCATATACACGACGACATACACACAACCCATTGCCATAGAATGCATGGTGTACATCCTCAAAAGGGGATGCTCCCTAGAGATAGATGTGTGTGTGTGTGTGTGTGTGTGTGTGTGTGTGTGTGTGTGTGTGTGTGTGTGTGTGTGTGGAGAGAGAGAGAGACAGACAGACAGACAGACAGAGTGAGGGGGGGGGAGAAGAACAGAGAGAGACCAAGACAGAGACAGAGAGATAGAGAGAGACAGAGACAAAGAGAGAGAGATTTTATTTGTATCACTCGGCGACACCGGTGTAGCTTTTGAGGATAATTATACAAAGGCCCTCCCTCTCTCCCCTCCCCAGTCCTCTTTGTAATCCTCCACCTCCTGGAATGTCACTTACCGTTAGTAACACTACGAGGACACCTTTAATTGTTACGTTTAACAATAGGTTCTACATGTTAATGATATACTAACAATAATAATAACAGGGAATTGTTTGAGCGATTTCACAGACTCAAAGCGCTGTACAACTGATTTTAAGAAAAAATGCAACGCGTAAATACCCATAATCTACAAATCAATGGTATTTGAACATACAAACAAAAAACAGTAATAAATATGATAATACAAAGGCTAGTCACACACACACACACATACACACACACGCACGCACGCACGCACGCACGCACACACACACACACACACACACAGGCTTGATCTGTTGTAATAGGGCAACTGACGGTGTTGTTTCTCCACGCCTTCTGCAGACATTGTCCGTCCATCTCCACACTCCAGTCTGACGTGGCCTCTGAACACGTAATGAAGGGCGCGTCAGTGCCGGTGTAGATGAAGTCCTGGACACAAGTGACATTACCCGTCAATGACGTGGCAGACCGTTGCCATGATACGACTCGGGCGTGCGGTACGGTCAGAGCGTCGGACGGCTTGCACGCGTAGTCTGTAAGAATGGAACGAATGAAAGCACCAGTTCTTGAGAATGATAGGTAATTATAATGTCTATAACGCGCTGAATATTTCTCTTACAAGGGTGCAGCTACAGATCAGACCTAATGTGTTTTTCAAACAATCGTCTTGTTAAGCAGCTGACCGCTGAAAAAAGGGAGGGTGAACGGCAGTTATATCGGTGAGCCGTTTTGGCCTAGTGGTAAGGCCCGTTCTTAATTGGGCGAACATTTGTTCGCGAGAATAAAATGGATGACGGTGTCTCTACGGATTTCACTCGCTTCGGAGGCAATGTTTTTAATTCTTTTGACTTGTGGGACCCAGAATGCTATAGTAGTTGGTTGAGTCACCCTGTGAATGATGGTTAAAGTATACTGACTTGACCTGACTTGATTTTATCCTACATTTTGGATCATGATGTCTGCTGTGTTTCTGCCGCAAGTTCGGGCCGAAGCTTGCATCTCATTAAAGCCAGTTAAAAACGAAGTCTAGTTCGTCGAACCATGTTCGGTGAACTAAACCTTCAGTTAAGAAACGAATCATAGTTCGTCGATCTGTCCGAAGTATGTTCGGCGAACAAACACTTCGCTTAGTTAAGAATGGCTGGTAAATAGAAGGACCTCGGTTCCAATCCGCTTCTGCTCTACTTTCTTTTCAAAAGTTGTGGTCTGTGGACAACGTCTTGTGACTTTGTCCCTCACAATTATGAATCATTAAAATGGCTCTCATCGCTATACTCGTCTTAATGCAGAAGTCATTCTGGTGGTGATAGTGTAGCGATAGGTATATATTCTCCCTCTTCCCCCACCTCCATACCCCCTCCCCCTTCTCCCCGTCCCTAATAAGCCTTACGGTTTCTGTGGAAGTTAAGCACCATGATTACAATTATGCTTAGTCGAGGACCCGTCGTGCGACGGCCGCACCTACTTGCTATGCCGTGTCCAAGGGGTGCTACGCGAAGCAAAGGGAGATTATCACGGGTGTCTATCAGTGTTCAAGTCCGTCATGAGCTGGTAACAACAGTATAAATCATTCATTATAGACCCTAACTTTTCAATGGCGGGACAAAGGGACTGTTTTTGGCATTTACGATACTCATTGACGTCCCAACATTAGTTACGTCATCACTTCAGTCACGACCCCCACAACGGTCATGACCACCCACACCGGTTACGTCACACACACCGGGCACTAGCCTCACATCGGTCACATCACCACAACGATTACGACTATCCACTACCCCCCACACCGGACACATCACATGTCATATCACCCACACCTGTCACGTCACCACAACGGTCACGACCCACACACTGGTCACGACACCCACACCGGTCACGACCAGGTAGGTAGGTAGTGTTGCTTAATGTCCTCAGATGTCGGTTGACATATTAGGGACAAGCTGAGACCAATGCCAAAGCATGGTTCAATATAGCTTTACGTCCACGGAAACCAGAAGGCTCGTTAGGACGGACAGCCCAGGACGGCCACCTCGACTCACACAGCTCCTGAACTATGAAGGTCACGACCATCCACCGGTCACGACCATAAACACCGGTCACATCAGAACACCGGTCACGTCACCACAACGGTCACGACCATCCACACTGGTCACGTCACCACACTGGTCACGTCACCACACGGTCACGACCCTCAACACCGGTCAATTCAAAACACCGGCCACCTCACCACAACGGTAACGACCACCCACACCAGTCACGACCCCCACACTGGTCACAACACCTATACTAGTCACGACCCCCGCACAGGTTACGACACCCACACCAGTCACGACACCCACACAGGTCACGTGTACACGGAGTCGGGGCAGCCCAGTGGTGGTGATGATGATGATGATGATGATGATGATGATGATGATGATGATGATGATGATGATGATGATGACGACGACGACGACGACGACGACGACGACGACGACGACGATGTTGATGATGAAGCGCCTTACTGGGATTGAGGCAGACGTCGGCAGGGAGACCGTTGTCTCCATCAGCGGCGGAGAGTGTGGGCTGCAGGTAGCAGAGACCTGTCGCCGCATCAAAGACGGTGAGACCACAGTGCTGGCTCCCTCGGCACCGTACCAGGCAGTCCAGTCTCGACCGCGCTGGCGTCACGGCCCTGTATGACGTCACGCGTTGGTGCGTCTCGACCGTCCATGATGACGTGTCCACGACGAGAGCGTCGCAAGCGATGACGTAGATGGAGATGTTGAGGATCGCCTTGACTGTACCTCTTTCCATCTCTGTTCTCTTGAGTCAGCTTTGTGAGGGCCGAACGAAATGCCGTTTATATTGACAATAGCAACTGTTAAACAAAACACACACACACACACACACACACACACACACACACACACACACACATTTTTTAAAATATAATTTTAAAGCTTCTGAATAGGACAAGACAAACCAACAGCCGATTTTTCATCCAGGCTAGGAACAAATGTTTATGATGCACACGAACAAGTAAAACAACGAAAAGGTCAAACAAAAATTGGATCTAACCAGTCTGTTGTTCAATGGAGCTGCTCTTTCTCATGCGTAAGTATAGTTTATTGCTAAACTTTAAAAGTGTGATTGAAATTGCAACCATATTCATTAAGTCTTAAACATTCCAGTCAGACGCATCTACATTGCTTGTTTGTGGTCAGTTCAACATCAGAAACATTTCAAACAAACAAATACAGCCTCCTTTAGACTTTCAGTCATTCATTATCATGGTTATCAACAGACTCAGAGCAAAATCATGCATCTTCTCCTGCGTAAGTATAGTTTATTTTTCAGGACACTTTAAAAGTGAGATTAAAATGCAAACATATTCAAAAAGTCTTAATAGTTCCAAACATCCCGTTTAGAAAGTAACTGCATTTAGGCC
>OY757558.1:3736227-3792072 GCA_963584105.1 Alviniconcha strummeri | reverse complement strand
CAAGCACTAAAACAATACACCAAAAAGAAACATAGAATTATAACTTCCATCAGTCTGTACATAAAAATTCACCACAGTACGTACTTTTTCCTCTTCTTTTTTTTCCAAACACCTTCCTCAATATCTTACCACACTGACACATACACACTGACTTGTATTGCCAAGCAGTTGCTTTTTAATTTTGCACTCAATCTCGCATCAGGTATATTACAAATCATTCATTATGTACAGTAATTTTGGATTTACAGATGAAGATACTGTATGCAATTGTTTCTTATGTTTTTGGTCCTGATGTTGGATACTGGTTAGGTCAACCAAACAAAACAAAAAACAGAAACCTGGAAAGAAACTAATAGTTTAAAGTAATTGTCAATGGGAGGCACACTTTTAATCAGGTTAACAGGCGCAGGGGGAAATTGTTCCTGTGACCAGAATGGCTTGGAAATAAATAAATAGTACACAAGAGAAACAAATCATACAGACAGAGAAACAAATCAAACGCAAACACCTTCCTACCTGAAAAAGTCTGTAATGTGTTGGTACTAAAATCATTAACAAACCATTTTGAGTTTGCTGTTCTCATGTGAAACAATGATACAAATTCATAAAATATGTCTAAGGAAAATATAGATCCTCTTTTGGAAGCAATTTATTGCAGTTGCAAACCACACAGATTACTTTACCTGTCACTCACTGTTTCCTTTCAATCATCCCTCTGAACTTCAAATATTCAACCAGCACACCAAACTTCACCCACAATCACACAAAATGAAAGTAAGTTGCATCACAAATAAATCTCTGCTAGTACTGAAAAAAATACAGTACTTTAAGATATCAAACATGCAATACAATCCTTTATTCACAAAACTGACAGCAGAAACTGAGCAGGAGATCATTACCTAACTGTACCAGTTCATCATCTTGCCAAAAAACAAAGGTACTAATTACAGAAAATGTTACTGTGGTATTATTTTACATCGTCTTGTCAATATGTTGGCTTCAAAATTTGCTCACACTATTTTGCTGGCAGAAATGAAAATGGTAAAACATAGAAAAGTGTGACATGTCCTGTCCTGCCCATCCACCCTCGAGTTGTACACTTTGTACAAAACTGTCACTCACAAGTAAGTACTTTGCACATCTTTTCTTTTTTGTGTGTGTATTGTATATGCACTTGTGCACATGACAATGACTTTGCACACAAATGTGAACTGTCACTGAGAAGATATGAAACAACAGAAAAAGATTTTCACCCAAATTTGTTAATGCTAATTTCATGGTAATACATAACATTGCATCACTGGTATCCTGGAGCAAAATTGTGCATACAGTCACTTGGTTGAACTTATAGCAGTTGTCTTGAGCATTCTCGTGCACATTCACAGTTCATCTACACACAGGAAACAAGCATGTACATCACTCAAAGAGTTCACCACCTTCACAGCACAACAGCTGAACACACTTTATTATTTTAACATCATTGGAGAGGCTGGGGAGAATCTTCATTAATATCTACAAAAACATCTTTGCCAACAGCATACTTGTCCCAATGTCAATGACAAAGAGATGGCAAGCAATTTAATCATGACTAGCCACTCTACTGCTCCACTTCAATCCAACATGTCGTCAAGTGATCTTGCATATTACCTCACAGAAGAAAACAAAAGACTGCAATGTGTCCCTCCCCCAGCATCCCATGATGTCTGCATCTGAGCATGCATCCTCTGAGTATTGGATGTGAAGTGCTAATTATTTCAAGGAATCGAAATGGGTCAGCTGCTCATTGCTGATAATTTTAAAAAAATCACTGTAGTACACTGCACACTGACACAGGTGTGGATCTACATGCACCTGGTCACAAACCCATTTTTAAGGTAAACAAAATGCCAGACATAATAATCAAATGAATCCTGGTTGCTGAAGCCGCTGTGCCAGCCTTGGCATAGACGAGATGATGGGTGTGATGCAGGACGTGGTTGACCAACCATCTGTGTAAGGTTGATATGGTTGTCATTGTGGTTGGGCTTCTGCCACGACAGTGATCACAGTCATGTGCTGAATACAGAGGGCCATCCCAGCTGCCACCTAAACTTCTCTTGCCACTGACTTGCATACATCTCTCATGATTAAAAACTAACCTCATCCATCCCAGTCTGTTCTGCACCCTAGACCACACTTCAGCAACACCCCTCTACTTTCACGCTCTCTGGCTTACAATCAGAATAATATAAAATGATCTACCTTGGTTTCTCTTATGACCTCCCCTCCCCAAAAAATTATCAGCTGCACCCCTCCACCCCACATTATTCACCCATATCAGGCTTAAACAGTAAGCCACTGAACACCACTCATAATATACATATTTTTTTTAATCAGTCATACTCTCCCCTTCTTCCTCCCACTCAACCATGTAACAGTGGCAACTGGCCTGACCAACAAAGTGGGGGGTGCGTCTCTTTCCCATTCAACAGAATACACCAATTTGGCCAAAGGTAAGGGACAGGCACTAGTCTAAGCCCACTGTCACGCCCAGCCCCCAGCTGCCTGGGGGGATGGCTGGAGACGGTGGGGTGGGGCCAAGTCTGTCATAAGGCCAATATGTACAAGACGAGGGTGGGTCGCTGACAGCAAAGGTCAGCGCTGCAGCGTCCTATCAGACAGGTCCATTGCGCACTGTGGTTTCTGCCGGCACCATGGGTGATGCTGCGTCGTAACGTTCCATTGCTTCCTTTGCCTGGGCTCTGCAGGAATCAAACACAACCATGGGTGTGTGTGGGTTTTTTTTTGTTGGTGGTGTTTTTCACAATTTAACTATCAAGCAAAACAAGAAGAGCAACCACTCAGCTCAAAATGGACATAACACATATTCTTTTGGGAAACAAAGTTACACAGACTATCCTATACTCAAAGTCTATTTGTCTTTAATATATAAGTTTTTAGTAAATTTTATGTCATGTGGCCAACATTTGGCAATCTTTGCAATTCTGTGAATACATTGCCAACATTTTCAGTTTAGGCTATGTTCACCTGTAAACTTCATCAAACACATAATGAATTTAGTTTTCCAGTGTTCCAACAACACTTCTATGAGGTCAAGTTAACCATTTCTAATGCTTTGAGAAAAAAGAAAATGGCTGGCCTTTTTACATTTTCCTGGATCAAGATCGTAATTTGGATGCAGGTCAGAGGCAGGTCCGAACTCACCTTGCTGCTTCCAGATCCATGGAATTGGTAGTGTCTGGCTCCTGTGCGGCAGCATCCACACGGGGGTGGCTTTGATCCCCAGCCCCAGCATTGGTTTTGCCCACCTCGGCAGTGCCGGCACTCTTGCGCATCAGACCGCTGCCAGTCAGAAAACTGCACACAAACATTGCACACAAGTTACCACTGTGCTGTGGACCAAGCAGAGGAGAGTCCAGGGTGCCATCAAACTTTGCAATCCAGTATTCACAAACTTTTAAGCCCCCCCCCCCCCCTTCAACTGACTGCTCACACACCCTTCATTTAACACTTCTGACAGCAAAGTACTGCCATTTCACAATTCTAAGTTTGACATCGTAATAAGCAGCCCAAGTATGACACTATTATGCCAGTTATTCTCCAAGTCAGTCCATCAGTTTGATGAAATAAATTCACAAATTTTCAAAAAACTCTCACCATTTTACTTTCTAAACGAGGCAAGACCTCCTGGAATGAGAATGCGTAGCCAATGGATCTGCACCTTCCCTATCTCTACAACCCCCCCCCCCACCCCCCCCATGTTACTGTGGTTTTGGTTACATTCACAAAGATGCTTTATCCTTCATCAAAACTAAAACGGATTTATCATTGATTTTGCTGGGGTATGTCACATGGCACAACACCAAACTGAAAAGAAGGCACTGCTATGACACAACAATGACATGACATTTAAACACAATTTTACTCAGCAAGAATTTTATTTTCTGGACTGGACTACATAATCCACCTGCCAAGGCAACTCCAAATAAGAACATGTCAATGCATGCACCAAAGTATCACATCAAATGTTCTCACATGAAAATCAGGAAAAAAATATGCAGAGCCAAATTATTATTCTGACAAAACCAGGGCATGTGGTTTCAAAAACAATCAATAGTCATACAAATGTCACAGACAAAGCACCCAAGCACTGAACCAGTTTTGACATTATAAAATGGACAATCTTCTTTTTCAACATTGTTTTTAAAGTGAAAAACCAGGCCATCACCAAGTGCATGGTATTTATTGTGACATCAGAAAACAATTGACTGGACAGAGTAACTGATATAAACTTGCTTAGCCTCTGTAATATCAAAACTTTAAACTATGTACACTCCCCCCCCCCCCCCCCCCCCAAAAGTCTTTGCGTTTTGCCATCCGCCAACAACACATCTGTATTACGGCTGTTCCACAGGCTTAAAATCCGGCACTTTAGCGGCTCACTGGCTGAGCTATTTTTAGCTCCCTGGATAGCTGCTCTATCAGTGGAATCTAGGTCAGTACCAGCAGTGGTCAGTACTAGCGGGCTGCTTCTAATTTTTAACTTGTGGGCTGCTGAGTGTACAGGGTGCTTTCTGTATTTTAAGTGAGTGTTTCCAGTAGTGAACATATTGATGTTGTGATGCATGTTTGCTGTTTTTCAGTGTTGCTTTGTTTTGTACGTTTTATGTGTGTACTGTGCACATTTTCATAGTTTGCATGAAAGGCCCTCTTGCCAAAATGGTATACTCAGTTTACACCCCCTGTGAGTTTTTCTTTGAGAGTTGGGCCTGATTTTAAATGAGTGCTTCCTGTAGCAGATATATTGATGTTGTGATGTCTATGTTGTTTTGTTGAGAAAAAAAGCAGCACCTCACAATAATCGTATACGTTTCATACTTTTTGTGTGTGTACTGTGCACAATGTGATGTTTTGTGTGATTTTTGCATGAAATGGTTTTGTTGCTGCATGAAAACTAAAACTATTGTACCAAACGTATTTGGTGTCTGTGTAAACTTCAAGATAAGAACTTTTCAATGGTCTGCTGTACAACTCTGTGGTGAGATTGCGCTGGGAAAGGGAGGGGGTGAAAGACGGCTGCTATAATTTACTGCTGGCAGCAGCAGCGTGTCCGGACCGCTCAGCTATAGGATATCTCAAGTGGGGCCACCTGCGTAGCTGACCTAGATTCTCGGGCATTGGCTCTAACTAAAGAGGCGTCTGGGAACAGCCGTGGTATGCATGCACAAACACAAACACCATCAAAAACAACATGCACATATCAGAGGGTTGAAGGTGGGACAGGGTATATGGACCAAGGACAGTAACCACAGCAGTGCAATTGGTGCTTCAGGGGCACGTGTGCTCTTGGGGGGAAAACAATCGGTAGGAAAAACACAAAGCTAAGGCTGGTGCACCCCAACAAGGTTTTCAACTGAAGCAGTAGAGATGAACAAGTACCGAGGAACACAGTTAACACAAATACTGATTATGCAAATTGTTTCTGTTTCTGTGTTCCCACAGACTTCTTCCCTCATAACAATAAAATGAATAGCTACACACATAGCAAGAAAAGCCAACTTTTCCACTCCCTCTCCATCGGCCTTGAACTTCATGCTCAAAGTACTGCACTGTGCCCAAATTGGTACTCAGCCTTAGCAAGTATTAATGTGTTGCCAAATTGAGTGAAAGACATGATTAGCCAATCTGCATACACAGACACCTCACTTTTAACATACAACTCATAATCATTTGTCTCCTTTCATCAATGAACACACTATTGGCTTGAAAGAACATTCTGCAAAAATGTTATGCTAAAGTAAGAGGTAACTATTGCCCTTTACTCTGCCAACTTGCTAGCCATCAGCCGACAACTCTAGGTAGGCATGCCAACCAGAGACCTATAAATGGCACCTTACCTTCACAATCATTGTACACAGTTGTAACAGCTGTGAAGTTTTTTGTTCAACACAGAAAACAGCCCTCTGTCTTTGCCAAAGACAGCTGCTATGGCAAATTAAAGTCCTAAAATTAATGTCAGCTGGTAAACCCTTCAAGCACATGGGCGCCTCTTCACTTCTGTCGGACCATACAGAAACACATTATGTTTTGCGTCTGTTCACAATGTTGGAGGTATGTCACTGAGCGGGATGAGCCCCCTCTTTCCTGGTAACACATTAATAATTCAGTCTTGTCCCAAAACAGGGGGGGTGGGGGTGGGGGGGGGGATACTTCAAATAAAAAATATCTACTAGGTTAACCACTTTGTGCTTCCATGCCTCAACACGTTTTCGGTGAGCTAACACATCCAATTAAACAATGCCATGTCGATTTCTTTAGATTGTTGCTTCTACATTTTATATGAACAGCACCACCACATGCAAACACAAACACTGAAAAAGTTTTTCCAGCACATTGCTATAGATGAAAACAAACTTAAGCTGAATCTAAACAGTGTCACCAGTCAAGGCTCTCTACACAGCTACCATGTTAGAGATACACTATGATCATTTTCTATTCATACATAATAAACAGTTGATTAAGAAATATTACATCGGTTAAAAAATAGCTGGTTAAAGGTTTGTCAAAGACAGGCTATGAAATACAGAAAACAAATGGTTTATACTGCATTTGTTTGTTCATCAGTGTCAATAAAGAGTGATTTTAATGACCCATCTCCAATCAGAGTACAAAAGCTCAGGAATCTTTTTTAGATGTTAGACAAATTCACAACTTATCCTGTTATGTCACAATCAAGAAAGCTGTTGACAGATGCTAGGATTGGCTGTTTCGTGAATAATCCATGTAAAAGAAAATAATTATTTATCCATAACAAAACCACTGAACAATGCTACTACTCGCCCATACCAGGATGTAAACAGGAGGCTGATTTTAGCCATCCGCTTTTTTAAATAAATAATGAAAAGTTTGTTTTCAGGGGTTCATTCTGAATCATTCTTGCTCTTTTCTTTGAGTCAAGCAATCATTAGCCCCAATAATACATCAGTATTTCGTCTTAAAAAGAAAGTGGATTTTAATCTTTCTTCACAAAGCAGTAGCTTCTAGGTAAATAAGTTTCAACATAGGCTCCAGCAATGAAGTCTAAGGCCAGAGGCTGCACCCAGTATGCCGTTCCCTACCTTTGCTGTATATTTTGGCTCATGCCAAGGAAGTGCCACAGCACTCAAAATTTCAAACATCACTGGCAAATGGAGGACCCAAAGATGAAAGAGTTCCATCTTTTCATTTTTTCACAGAACTCTACTGCAATATAGTTTATTCCATGCTTGTTACACAAATCACAACTGGCAAGTTTCAATATATTTAAAGCTATTCCTTGTGGGTCCATTTAGCTTCTCAGTCATTTCAAACCAAATCTTATCAGCAGCTTCATTTCACCATCCATCCAACTTGTCCCTCACCATTCCTGCCTCCAAGCAGAAAGAGCTTGCTGATTTGGGAACATATCAGGGCAACACTGACAGGAGCGAGACCAATCAAGGCTACTATCATGCACAGAATGGTAATTATTCCGCCCCTGGACCTATTTCTGAGCTGGGCCAAGTGCACAGGACAAACCTGCTGCATGACACGCAAGTGTAAATGTGATATTGCAAACCAACCAAGGGCCAGGCATACAGAACATTCCTTGTGTGTAGATGTGCCCCCACCCCCTAAACCCCCACAAAATAGTGACAGCCTCTTCCAAAGACATCCGTGTTGATCAAGAAAACCACAAAGTTAGATGAGCGCTGTAGTCTGTTTTTACATCAACTGCAACCCCAAGCCAGGGAAGATGACAACAGTGTGAGCCGCACAATGACAAAACACAAGGAAAAAGGGACAGCCTGGACACTACAGCAGAGTAAGAGTCCAGCTGGCTGGCAGGCTGGCTGACAACACACTCACTCAAAGTTAGCGCCTAAATCATCATCACCGTGGTCTTGCTTCCTGCAGCGGGCCTCACTGCCTAGCCTTGAAACACAACGGGAGAACCAACACACACACAAACATTAATTGCCAGGCATCAACCTTCACCTGTAGCACTGGTCTCATAGGGAGGTGAATAAATTCTCTGCAAGCACATTCTCAGTTTTGCTTCAACATTTAAATAAAACAGGACAAATGATTATTAAGAAGCAAAAGAATCCCGATTCCTGGCATGCATCAAAGTATATCTATCTAATGCCACTTGCATAGCAACTCCAGAGATGCATTTAAAAAAAAAGTTTTTAACCAAACATGCACTTTTTCTAACTCTGAAGATCTTCTACAGTATCTTCTTCCTGTAAGTTAAAATGACTACAGACTGTGAGGGAAAAAAAAAACATAAATTAAACCAACTTGATTCTTACAGAAACAGAACTCAATCAATGTAAGGGGTACAAAAAACACACACACAACAAAAACCTGCCTCAAACTCATGCAAATGCAATCCAAACTGGTAGTTCATGTTTAAAAACCAATCCATCAACACACTGGAATATGTGCAGACTTACTCCGAGTTCTGAACTGTGCTACTGGCAGCAGTGCTGCTGTCAACAGCCATAGCATTGGTCATGGAGGCAACAGTGTCCGTTGTCCCTGCTGCCACCACCACTGCTGGATCCTTTGGCTCCAAGCTCCTTTCTCCCACTTTGGACTCTTGGCTATCTGCCTCACTGGTTGTGCTGCACAAACAAAACCAACCAACCGTACGAAGGCAGGGTGTTTTTTTGATTTTGTTCTTTTGGTTTTTCACACCTGTTCCATATCGTCCCCGTAATCTCTGCAAACTTTCACTTTTTTTCTCTCAAAGAAAATGTCTTTTCCTTGTCACGCCCAAGGTTTCTGTATCCAAAAAGTGCATTCAAAATTGAAGGCCCCTCTAAAGGGTTACCTTGCATCAGCAGTGCTGACCATACCCTTGTTACTGTTCCCCCCTGCCCCCTCCTCCCCCTTAGACAAAATGGTCCATAAAGTCTCAAGACAACTGTGAAAAGCTAATGTGTGCCGAGTTCACTGTCCATTTTTACACCAAAGATGATGAACAACAATGTCTCTACCTGGACACAGCAACATCAGCAGCAGGAGCTTCGGTAGCTGACGAGGGAGTGGTGCTGACAACCGTGGACTGCACTTGGGACATGGAGGAGGCAGCGGAAGACATGGATGTGGAGTCAGGGAGGGACTGATCCTCAGAACCAAGATCCACACTCTCCACTTTCAAATTGCTGGTCCTAGCGGACGGCTGCTCCTTACTTGTGCTACTACCCGTACTGCTACTGCTGCTCTCTGGGACTGTGCTGTCATCACCAACCACTGGTAATGAAAAAATACAGTATTACATTATCTGGGGCGAAAATCATGTAAAATGTGAATGACAAAAGCAAGAAACAATGCTCCAAGATGACATGTTCAAAACTGAGCTGGGTTTGTTGCCTGCATCCCAAAAACTAAGCCGTGTCACCAACATTCTTTAATGCCTGCAAGTGTCATATTTCTGAGTACTTCTCGCAAATTTTAAACATCAACAATTAACACACGTCAGCAAAGAAGCAGTACTGGTATCTTATCCAATAAATGACAGTTACACAAGGTAATAAATGAAATCCACTTACTATATACATTGCCTCTGGAAGCTTCAGATGTATCCATTGCTACTGGTGAGCTGCTTCGGGGCCCATTCCCTGGACTGAAAGACAAATTCATACAGTAAGTAAATCAAATTGTCAATTTTAAAAACTGTCTGAACAAATCATATTTTAAGCAATAGACTACTGAGTCATCACCATCATCTCCAACCAATACACAACCCCTGAACAGCAGGCTTCGCTTGTTCTAGACAGCATCACATACAAACAAAAGTTTTCATGAACTATCATGAAAATGAACATAGATTTATTTCCAAATTAAAGCTATAAACAAATACTATGAGTGTTTTTGCTGTGAGTGTTTTCACTGTCCATTCAGTATCTTGTCAACAACTGAAACATGAGAAATTGTTCATACTGTATACCTCTGCAAAGAATCACCACACTATTTGCCTTAGAGAATTTGCCTTAGAGAAAAAAATAAACTAGGTGAAACAGAGCACAACTCTAATGAAACCCAAATCATGAGCTGCAGTGCTTACAGCACATGGTATATAGGCTACCTTTGGTTGATTGACAGATTCAAAACTGGTCCAGACAATGTAATGTGCAACGTGCCCCCCTCTACCAGTACCCTTTGGCAATCATTTCCACTGTGCTTCTATTTCCACCCCAATCCACCCATGCTGCAGTCCTTCACAATCATTTGCACTGCTCTTGTTTGAACCCACCTCCTCAAGTCTGAAAAGCTGCTGAAGTCTGCCCAGCTGTCCTCCACGCTGGCCTCCGATTTGCTGTCAAAGCTGGCCCAGCCCTCTCTCGGAGCTGGGGGAGGAGCTGCTTCTGACTCCCATGGGGAGCTGGTCTCCATCTCCGTGGGCTCCGCTGGGGCACCGCTCTCTCCATTGGCCTGCCAGGGACCTACAAAATACAACTCATCTGCTTGGGCTGTCATCAACTGTGTCACAACTCCACTGCAGTAAAGAAACTGCAGGGTCAGCTTTTAAATAAAATGCAACAGGTAATCTGTGCGGGTTACAAGCCTCCATCTTGTATAAACACTTCTGGCATTCATTCTGCTTGGGCAGACTTCTTCTTTTCAAAACTGATCTTCATATATGACTCACTGCCAAAAGGTGCACATAGTAGGGGTGGGGGTTTTGACTGTCCAAAAAATCTGTTTCAAACATTCTGTCTTCTTGATGCTTTGTGTGTGCATTCATAACTGGTGGAAACAATAGGAGTTCCAACTCTGCAGCAATGTTTACTTTTGAAAGGTGAAATGAGCCATGGAATTCATACCCTGAAAATGGACATGCTTACAGTGTTTTTGTGTAACACAGCAAAAACTGTTCACTTGGAAATAGTTGTCTTATACATTACAGTAATAAGAACTTCTTTTATCATTTTCATCATGAAACAAGCATCATTGTACATCTGGTTGAAATAATAATGTCTGACATACTTCTTACATTATTTGCTGGTTATCTGAAGAAAGCAATTTTTATCAAATCTTCCTTGTCGCATACTGTTCTATTAAAGAATAACTGTTCATGTTACAAAATGTTTTGCTTTTTATTCATTTAAAAATGTTCAAGATTGGCTGTACGCTGAACGTTATCCATTATAACAAACCATGCATTGCATGGCAATGCTGTTCTGTGTGACACAGTTGATTTGGTAAAATTCATGTGGCTCACATCTTGTAAGTTCAGTTGGTATTTTGCAGTTAACTGCACGATTAGCAGCACAATGATGTGGGCTTGTTGTAATGTGTAATGTTCAACATATTGTCACAAACCACACACAGTCAAATTTCTTGGGAACAAAGTGCCGCACTGTGTTCTCCCTTCACTGGTGGATGACTTCACGTGTTCATTCAGAAAAATGTGTTACTCACTGACGTCCTGTCAACTCTATTTTCTAGTCCCTTTGTCCTCTTTTCTTGCACACCTTTTGGCATATAACAGCAAGGCAACATACAATCCCCTTGCACTGTTGCAACCGCAGTCAGTCTAGATTCATTCATGCTGGTGGCTATCATGAAACTAGCCCTTTAATCTTTCCAAATGCATTGAACACAAGTCTAAAAATACAAATACTTTTTACCCACTCTCACCTTCAGAAAAGTCAACATCCATCTTTTCAGCAGCAGCCATGACAGTGGGGACTGTTACTGAAGGGGTGGAAGTGGGGGTTGGTGTGGTAGTGGTGGTAGTGATGGGCACGTGTGGGACGCTGGGGGTCTCTTGCTGCACAATGGTGTGAGGGGAGTCCAGCTCCTCCTCGCTATCTGTGCTGTCATCACTGCTGTTGGCCCGCGCTGTCTGCCCTTGCAGCCGACTGAAAAATACCATACTAAATGCTCACATTCAATACCAAGTCTTCACTTTGTGCTGAAGGCTGTCCCACCTCTTAGGTCAGGGGCAGACCCCTCCCCCTCCCCCAATGAACCAACCAAAATGACTTTCCTCATATACAGGTTTATGAAAGATACAAATATCTTTTTTTAGTTCTTGGACAACACAAACTTCTTCACATGCTAGTGGAAAGACAGAGTAGTAACAAAAGAAAAGAAAAAAGCATAGTCACCTTTCATAAAATACCCAACTGTGCACCAGGTTTCAAACTGGTTATGTGCACATTAATCAGCAGCAAGTCACTGCGATTAAATATGTTCATTACGAAAGTTTCAGCAATTCAGCTAATGACAGATCCTCATTTCTGGCAGTTAAATGGCCCAGACCTTGTTTGTTTTTAGTTTTTTCAAAGGCAACCACACCTCATGTTTTTGCAGATTTCCACCTGGTAGGAAAGCACCACAAGGCATTATGTTTAGTTGCAAAACGTTCTGCAGCTCAGAGGATGAAAACATTATATCCCCAATTCATTTCCTCATCTTATTGTAATATGAGCAACATAAACTGTTTATGAGTAAAAAACCAAACAAAGAAACTCTTTACAAGTAACTGGTAACCTTGCAACAGCACATGAAGATTGTAAACCTGAAAGGATGAGCAGTCCTGGCAACAATGGACAATATGAGCAGTTCTGGCAACAATGGACAATCAGTGTCACAGAAAACAAATGGGCCAGAAGACAGCACACAAATAAGCCTTCAAGAATTTTACCCCTTTGGTTTTGACCATGTTCGGTTATACATACTCTGGCACACTAAGTTTGGGGCGAATACCTATAAATATTTCACAAGACATTCCATGGAGAATGCTATATTTAACGTATCCATATGGCTGCAATCACCTTTGCATGAACTTATTGACCCTGTAAACACAATACATTAACTTGCTTGCGAATCTAGTGTGCTGCCCCAAATGCCTTGACATGATGTATACAGAACATTACCACAGTGGTATTCACATTATTTGCAAATAACTGTTGCTGTACAACCACATTACACAAAAGATGAAAGTATTCAGTGTCTGTGCAAGACCACCGGCAAGTCTCATCAGATGCAGTGTTTCGTACAGATATGGGCAAAACATGACAGTATCAGTATTTCCAATAAGCAGCTTAATACACTGCACAACAACAAAAGATTCATCTCAACTCTATTTTCCCATGTCAGTTCTGCAAAGGCAAGAATGTTGAGAAGCATTTGATCAACCCTCACTTACCCTGACCTCATGTGCTGTGCATTTTTATCGAACGTGAGCGGCTTTTCGACCCAGATGTCTTCGTCGCTGTCATCATCATCAAACTGCTGGATGCGGTCATTGCATGCTTGGTCGAACATTGTGCTGTTGGGTTGCTAAAACAGCACAGAACTTCTGTTATTTCAAATGTATAGCCAAACCAAAATAACCAAATATTACCATGGGAAAGAATATTCAGGATTGGAAGACTGGTGGCATATCGCTGCAGTGATTGATTTTACTGTTCATGTTCTATACCTGTAGAACAAAAACATCATTCAATTTCCCTTTGTAGCATCATGCCAGTCAACCATCTTCTTCCTTTTTAATTTTCTTTTAAAAACTGTTCACCAAGTCATTCTGCAATCAGCTGATCCTATTACTTGCTTTTCTCTCTCTCAAAGCGTAATTTTCTCAACTGCAAAGTTAAACACAAGTAGACCATACATACCGTGACCTCATTAGCTTGAATGTTGAAATTAATGCTAGAAATCCGATCAGAAAATGGGGCACTGAAACAGATAAGTTCAAAACTGTGTTACATGCACAAATAATGTAAATTACACAGAAAATGCCACAAACCATGCCTTTCATGAGCATAACATCTCACTGAATAGTGGAAATCATTTCTGCTCAACCCACTATAAAATTTGCTGAAAAATCTGAATATTAAACATGTCACTTTTTTCTTCAGACATTTCATAAAAATGAATCATCCAAAGTAAACTCCAACGTCAGCCCAAAACCTGGCAACCATAGGGAAAAAAAGGTCACTCACTCAATCTTTTCCTCCTGCTCTGCGAACTCCTCCTCGTTGAAACCAAACTGGTCTATAAAGTTGCTCGTCATCTGTTGCAACTGGTAATCAGAGAAGGCCTGATGAACAAATCACATAAAGGCTTTTTCAAACAGAAACGTTCCAAACCTGACTATCCTGACTGCTTGTATGTGGAAAAGATGGAATGTGCCATTCAATAAAAAAAAATAAAAAAAAATGAAATCTTTTATACAGGAAACAAATATTGTAAAAAACTGTTTTTTCTTAAATTGATACTTAAAACATCAGAAAAATATAACCATGGTGCACAAAATGAAGTAAATGCAAGAACAGTAAATGCAATCAACTCACATTCAAACCAAACACATAAACTCCCTTCCATTTACAAAACAATTCTCCAATGACCTAAGATGGCCCAAGGTTACCAATACCAGTATAAATGTTTGATAGCTCCACAGAGGTTACATTCATGCCAAGTTTCACATACCCTACCTAGGGAGGATTACCATCAAGCTGTTTGCTGAGGAAGGGATCACCAAATATTTGCCATAATCATGCCTATAATTGTAGGCAAAAAGTCTGCACAGTTTTAAGTTGAAGTAAGACTAAGGCTTTGTCAACAGAACAAAATATATTTCTGCTGCAGTAGTGACCCCAACATTAAGGCTGGATACAGTAGTGCAAATTTGACCCAAAAAGTTTTTTGTCACTTTTTTCTTCTTCTGCACATACGTCTCTTTGACACCTATTAAACACATTTTCAGCCATGTTTTGCATGAAAACTGTTTTTAATGCCTTCAACTGTGCCAATAAAGAGTGCTTATCAAAGTTTGTCACGTTGTTTTGAATTTATTTTGGGAGAAAAGCACATTGTTTGACCCTTGACGACGGCCCCAAGTTGAGCGAAAAGTAGGTCAAGTTTGTTATCATTGGAGAGGTCAACCTCTCTTCCTTGTTCCAAGTTCTACATCATAATCGCCGAGACCGACCATAAATAGATTTCCCGCCGTTTCCGACCCTTGATTTTCAAGGAAATCTCCTTATATGAAGTAGTGACTAGCATGACATCATTGGATTTTGAAACTGACCAATCAGAAATCAGAACCAAGACTCCGACCAAGCTCGGCTGTACTCAGCCTTCCCACAATGCACTACACTCGATTTCCCTTTTGTTGATAATTTGTCAACAAATCTGACCAGCTCAATCGATTCATGAAGTATTTCTGCAAATATTCCCTAAAGTTACACTTTTCCCCCCGAAACTGTGTATTGCCATCAATACCAGAGATGCCACGGAAGCAAAATAAGCGGACTCATGACACAGTGCTTTCATGTCGAACGGCGAAAGCTGAGAAGAAAGTGAGTGTGAATGATCGTGAAGACATGCTGTGTGAACCGAAAGTGGTGGGTGCCTCTCGAAAAAATATCTGAGATGATGGGAGCTGCAGATCATGTTGCAGATGGAATGGAACAATCTTGGATTACTGCTCATGTGTTCCAGTTGACTTGTTTGCTGACTGATGCTTCGTGCCCAACTTGTGGAGAAACCGGACTGTACATTTCAGTGTGTGAGGGATCGGATCAGAGGGCTCGATTCGCATCAAAGCTTGCTTTGACTTGCGATCTTTGCGAGTACAAGAAATTTCAAATGTCGTCTTCACGAACGCAGTTCAGTGACAAGAAGAATGTAGCGTATGAAGTCAACCCAAGAATGGTTGTATTTAGCCATGAAAGCAGTATTGGAGACAATCAAGTGATCATGGTGTTGGGAATACAAGCACACGGTGATGATGACTTTGTTCCATCGTTTTCTGTTAAATTACTTTTTGCTGCATATTTTCAACTTAAAATTCCTAAGGCTCTGGTTGTAATAAAGATACAGCTTTGAAACTTGACATGGTGTTACTCTGTACATTTATCTTGATTCATACAGAAGGTTTTATTGATAAAGTGAAAATTGCTGTATTTATGTAACATGGAATATATAAAAATTACTAAATTTTCCAGATGTTTATGCAAAATATTAGTAAAAAGTCAAAAATGAAGATATCCATAAAACCTTCTGTATGAAGTTTGATATTGTGTTCTTAATTAAAGTTCAAAAGGCACTTTTGTTTTATGTGCATTATCTTTGATTGTTTCCATGGCAACAAATGACCCTAAATGCAAAATCTTGATTTGACAAAAAAACAAAAAACAAATTGCACTACCATATTCCCCCTTAAAGGGCACCAGAACTGGTAAGGCAACATGAAGCTTAGCTATCATTACATCAACTCATATTGCTCATGGGAGCCAAATATTATTTGATAAATCTAACTCTCTGTGCAAAACCCCACATCTTACATGTTTCATATATTTGTTATCACAGTCTACTCTCTAGTTCATTTACACAAGCTGCAATCTACTACTACATTGCTGTAAAAAAAACTTGCATGTACAGTGGGAACAGCATTACATGGTCAAAAGCAATCTTGACAGACCACCTATTTCCTTTACATTTCAAACACACATGAGCATTCACTCAGTTCAGAATTACCAGCTGACATGAAAGTGTCTATAAGTGCAGGACTGATTCAACTGGATGGAAAAATGGAGGCGACACAACTTGATAGGAAGGACAACAAAATGAATCCTACACACCTGCTGCATAGCGGTGTCCTGTGGGAAAGGAATGTCTTTGAAATCTGCATCGTCATCTTCACTGCTGGATGCCAACGGGTGACCACGCTGTTGTCAGAAGAGAGGAAAAATTTCTCATCGATTCTTAGTGACACAGAACATAGCCCTAAGAGACCTTTACAATGAATCAAACATTTTCCATGACCAAGACTCAAGCCAAGTAAGACCTGTGTAAGGGTCAGGGTGAGATGAGCAATATTTTGCTTAAACAAATAAGCCATTCCCATCACCATCTCTTCCAAACTAATGAACAAGTTCAAAGTAAAATCAACTCAAATCCTTATTTTCAACCAAGGTTTCTTACAGCCATATGATGTATATTATATACTCAAAATACACAATCACAGAGCTTTCCAGAGTTACATAGGTATAAGGTGTTGATGGAAAATTATGCAAATCTTACATTCTGGAACTACATTTTTCCCCCTACCGCAGATGCGTGGCATATGTAACAAACGTGGATCCATAAAGTTATGAACATCTGCTGCTGCGCATTGCTGAACATCTGCTGCTGTGCATGTCTACCACATGTGAAGGTTCAACATATGCTGAAGAGCCAGTGTTCCACCTTACAAGATGTCATTCCTAAAGACAAGTTGTTTTTCTACCATGTGAAAACAGGTCTGAAAAATAGTATTCTGATGCATGCAAGTATTTCTAAAGTTGACTTCTGATACTTTTAAAATCCTATAATCAAAATATGTAACTGGCAAAGCATAATAAATTGAAATCACTCAAGCAGAATACTTACAAATTCAACTGTATTCTTTTTGTTTATATCAGCAAGAGTGCCCAATACAAAAGCATCCCACTTCTGTCTACATTCTTCTGGTAATTCTGTTTGGACAAAGGAACACATCATCACGCAAAAAACTTACAAAATCCTTCAAATTTTCAGTCATTTCAGTAACAGTAGCTTTACAACAGTGACAGGGAAGACAAGAAAAGACGAGTTTTATTTCCACGGGACCTGGGATTCCACAAAGGGGAAACATTACAACATTTCAAGCATATGTACTCTGCATGAGCAAAACAAGCACTGAAGTTGAACTCCTGTTCACAGAGTATGGCCTGAGAGAAAGAGTGCGTGTGTGTGCATGCGTGTGAGAGAGTGCAGGAGGGACAGCCAGCCATACTGGATTATTTTTTTTGGGGGGGGGGGGGGGGGGGTCTTCCCATCTTTTGAATTACCACTTTTTGACTGAATTTACAAGTCAAGAAGCTGTGAACATTGATTTAATGGAAACATTATCTCCCTTTACACATTCTGTCCAGTACTAATCATGTAACCATGACCAACATTGCCAGTAAAACTTATACCTTCCCAGACTGGACTATCTACAATACTGTATACCTTTGTTTATGATGTTAATGGCTTATTTTCTCAAAATATCAAAACTGACTACACTTTCAACCAAAGCCAATAAACTGAAATGTCATCTCTATGTGTGGGGCACAGTGGGGAGATATCCAAAGTTAAACTCCAAGAAAAATGCCTAATTAAGACACAGTGCAAATACTGACCACTCCACAGATCTTTGATCATCTCACAGTTGCAGCCCCTCTCTCTTGCTGCAGACAGGGCGTTGGCCATCTTGGTCAGATGACCCATGAACCCTTTTCGCTTACCACCTTCCTGACCCCTGAACAACAATAAACTTGTCTGTAGAAATGAACCACAGTCCTTTCATACTCAACAACAGTACCACTCTGACATATCATGTGCAGCTGACAGTGTATCAAGAACATGTTACCTATCACTCTCGTGTATCAAGAACACATTACCCATCACTCTGCAATGGCAAAAATCTGCAACTATGAAAAGATGTAATCAAGCAGTAACTAAGTAAAATTACACAGATTTAGCTTTGCCTGCATACCATTCAAAATAACCTGTTAACTTTCTTCTTCTGTACTGATCTCTATAAACCCGAAACAATATTAATGAAACACAACTTCAGCAACAATCAGAAATGAACTTACTGCTGCTGATCATTTTCCTCCCACTCATCAAGTAACCGCTGTGGCAATCTGACATCTGTGAACAACTGGAGAAGAAAGAAAAAAGTGTTCCCAAACTTGAAAACTGCTCAAACCAAAAAAACACACTTCTGAACACACCACAAATCAAAACAATCACGGAACAAGTTTAAAAAGAAACATAACTTCCTGTCTATTCTGCAGTAGTATAGGCTGACAAAATAATAAATTAAGAACTTGCATCTAATTTCACCTGAGACTTACAACCAGCCAATTATAAAGGTGTTGGCACAGATATATGCACAAAAGAATAAAATTTCATTTAGAAAACTAAACACATTTTTTAATGGAAGTTATGCATATCTTCCAGATTCTAAAAAATGCACCCCTTCAGAAGACCAGCTCTTACACAGTCACCCAAGCCAGAGCCATTTTAACCAGCCAGCACTGTTGCGCTAAAACCGTAAACTGTCAAGCACCCATCTGGCATGATAAAATTCCAGGTTCTCCATACTTGCCACCTGTGTAAGTAGTACATGCAAACAGGTGCAATAGATACCTGCTGCAACAAAGGCTGTTCTGTGGTGCCATCCATCTCGGCAGGGGGGTTGTTGAGCACCATAACCATGCACTGCTCCACCTGAGTGTGCAGGAAGTTGTTCCAGATGTAGTGGAAGTACAAGTCCTACATACAGAAACATAAAAATATCAACAATGTGATGGTGTGCAGAACACCAAGCAAGGAGCAACTGCTCACTCACATTCCAATTAGAAAACACCATTTTTCATTTGACTTTCCTGGGTCCTTAAAAGTAAGCCACGGTCATAAAGCATAGCCAGCTGTGGGAACAGATTCCAAACCAAAAACTTTTGAAGCTAGATGGTCCCTCAGCATGCTCCCCTGGAAAAGTCTGAAAACTAGAGATTTAAATCTATGCAATCAGGGACTATTTTGACAGTAAATGTACTGGTACTTCAGGAGACCCTCCAAAAAACCATAAGTGCGCTCCAAATAGGTTATGTGGTGTTACTTTCTAAAGCTGTGCAATTTCTTTGATGGTTTTTCATGTTTACCAAAGATGTAACACCTCATTTCATGTATCTTGTGTCAATTAACATTTAAACTCACTAATGCTTTCCTATCTCACGTTTTTCATGGCCCAGTCCTATCACCATTCATTCTTCAACCCCTCATCATGAACAGTATTACCTCTGTTCATGATTAAAATCACCTTGTAATGCACACAGAATAAAGCCAGTGTTTAACAGTTTGCCCTTTTTCAAAACTCATCAATTATATCCCCTCAATAAATGCCAAAGTTGCTGAAATGCGCTCATGATCTAACCACTATGTGCAAAAGACACAAACTTTATAATCTACAGAAAACCCACTGAGAAAAGATACTTTTCCATATCACTTTTATTAGTCTTTTGTACTGATGTGCCCTTGAGATCAGATCAAAGGTACTAAAGCTTACATGAATGGGAAGAGCTAGCAACATTAATGTTAGGTCACTGTATTTTACCATCATGTAAATTTGGACTGCTCCGGGCATTAAAAATAATCTGTCTCCAGCCAAAAAATGGGAACAGCATGTAAGCAATGTTTCATTTTCAATCTAAAGTGATGCACACCACATTTATTACTTCACCAAAAAATTTACATTAAACTAAAAAAGTCCCCTCAAGAGGGTTGGTTGGACTGACCAAGATTGCCTGTAGCGTGTTCAGGTTCACAAGCTCAATGTTGACTGTGGCCATGTTGGTGGCCACCAGTGCTGTGATCAGCTTTGACACCTGCAGACGAGCATTACCCAGTGGAGGGCTCAGTGGTCCCACGGATGTTGGCATGGCGCTGTACCTTTGCTGAAACCACACAGTGAAGTTGACTGATAACTGCATCCAAGGCATTGGTTTCTAGAGTAACTGTGGGGAACCAGAACAGGCAAACATACAGTTTTTCACCCATCTATTTTAGAACATCAGCTTTCATCTTCTTGCATCAATGATGATGTGGGGCTCAATGTCCTCAGCTGCCAGGATGGTATTTCTTGCATCATGAGTCCAGTAAGACATATACAAGAAACTGGAGTACAAATAAAAATGGCTGGTGTGTTGTTTTCTATGTAAACCATACAATATTATGTCCCAATAAAACATCAGACAATCAGTGCAATGAGAGCCATCATTGGATTAATACTCAGAGATCAAGAGAGCACAAAAACATCCCCAACCTACCTTTGGCGGAGTAACTAGCAAGTTATGGAAGTTTTTCAAGCGAGGTATTATTGCTGCCATGACATTGTTGATTCCCTGAGAGAGACGGTCTGTGTCAATAGCTGCCATCTGGTCATTCATTCCATCTTGCCTGTCACAAACAGATAGTCAGCAAAATGTTAACCATTTCTTTACACAGGGCACATTTTGAACAAGCATGAAGACATCTGCAGACTGCTGTATCAATATGGCTGCTAATATTTTTTTAACCTTTGGTTGTCTTTAATTTCAAGTTAGCTAACCATGTTAGTGCAGCACAATACAAAGTATTAGGGCAGCTGTATCTGTTCTAAAATGTCACCCTCCTCTTGTGTCACTGTCAGTCACCATGGCATACCAAAAAACAAAACAAAAAGAGCAAGAAAGACAAAAACACAACAGCTCTTGTTCCTAACCAGTTCTATAATATACCATTCTTCTGTTCAGTGCCAGCACAAAAAAACAATTTTCAAACTACACTCATTTGGCATGCATGAGATCTCTGCTCACCCTTGCCGCCGGACCTCCAGCAGTGTGTGGATGACAAAGAGACCATTCACGATTACAGACTCATTCTGTTCCAGCTCAAACATGTTGTTCAGCATCTTGGAGACAGTTTCTTCTCTGAAATAAGAAAAACTAGATGTACACCCTTCAATATCAATCAGTCAAATTTATTCTTTTATAATACTTTAATCAGAGCCTGGCAATAAAACGTATCACATAAGTAGATTAAGGAACACCATACAAACCAGTTCAACAAACAAAAACTTTGTTGGAAGTAAATGTACGAATATGCCCATTGAACCACAATAACCCTTCTTATTACAGTGCTGTTAGTCTACTTCTGTAACAAACATACCCCTAATGCAAATACCAACAAGAGATTTTGACTGATTAATGTAGACCTGTTTACCCCTCTTTTCACTTGACAGTACTCTGGGCAGAAGTTGTCAGTAATCCAAGGTGTCTGTCAGTAATACACACACTCCATTTTTGACTCATAATTTTTATTCATATCTCACACAATGTTTTAGAAAGTTGTATTCACAGTTAATTTTTACTCAGACCAAGATTGTAACAAATGAAGGCACAATAGCCTCAAGTTCAGGTGCAATAGCATTTTGTTTAAACTGTTATTATAATTAATTGAAACACCAGTAGATCCATGGATTGTGATGATTACAAGTCTTGACGACTAACAAGTCGCACATCATGGCTTCAGCTCTAATGATGTCCTGCTGGCCTTTACCTCGCTTTGCTTCCAGAAGCTTTAAACAAGACGGCTGGGACTTCTTCAAAAGATTCATAATCTTTGTGGCAACTGGAACTCATTCTCCACTGAGGCGGTAGAGGCAACGACTGTTGACACTTTTGTGTCACGTGCCTCCCACTGAACAGTCAACTCATTTTTTGTTTGTTTTGTTTTTTGAGAGACAGAGAGAGAATGACAGTGCAACAACTAAATTTTTAGGACTTGTCACCAGAGCTGAAATGTGGACTTTGCAAACACCACCTAAAGTGCCAGAATAATCATCAACAAGATTGTGGGTATTCAAGGAAAAAAGAAGAAGAATGGACTACACGTGCCTCTTGCAATCGTTTCCACCGCCATGTGTGCAAGTAAAGTCGATGTTGAACGAACGAATCGCCTTTTTGCGAACGCAATAAACATGACCATTTCTCATGGTACTCTGGGCGATAACGCTGGATCGCCTTAATTTCTGGGAGTAGTCAATCCCGAATCTTCAACACATCTTTTACTCATCTTCCCAAAGCACACTTCAAAGATGGCGGCAGAAGCGGAGTTTTAACAATGAGCATGCGCAGTCGGTATTCCAAGGGAAGTAATTTCCTGTCATGACTTGGTTTTGACCCTTTGACAGTTTCGTTCCTGTGCCTGTGGTTTTACTCTAGCTTAAAACGTGGGAAAGGAAAAATCGGACAGGGACCGTAATTTTTGACCCAGCCAGCGTAACAGCGGAATTTGAGGTCTGAATCCATAGGAATTACGGCGAAACCGTAGGGGTAAACAGGTCTGTTAATGCTGCACCATGTTCAATCAACTGTGGTGTGATCATCTCAGGACAGGAACAACAACAGTCATGATGATTATGATAATGTCTGTTGAAACTGAGAGGCTAAACTTACAATTCCATAGTTGTTAACAATGGGTCTGGATCAGAGGAGTCTTGCATCTGCATCATTTGCTCCCGGCCTAACCTCACAATATCACATAAAGACTGGGCAGCATTGCAGTGAATCTGGAGGCATACAACAAAAAAGTTATTAAAAAAAGTGAATTAGTTTACACTGAAGCTTCTGACTTACATACAAATCTACAGCCAACACATTTTTGCATTTGGATTGGACACTTCCATGTATTTTTGCGTTCGTACTTTATTCATTTGACTCATGAAGCATGTTAATTAACCTACTATGATTAACTTAATCAACTCTTACAACATGGGAATTAGTAATTTTAGCATCCTGCCCACCACACAGGGTCACCTCAGGATGATCAACAAAAATGAATACATATTTTAAAACAAATCTTTACATCATGTAAAGCTCAACTCAAGGCAGATCTACAAGTCTGAGTCAAAATATAACAATGGCAATTACACACCCTAATCAAGCCATAGAAAAACCAGTATCACTCGAGCCAAAGCCAACCGATCTGTCAGCCAGTATTCCGTGACCCGTTATTGGGAGAATAAAAACATAATGAACAATCATACAATATGAAAGATAGACACTGAGCTGGTAAGTTCTTGGATTTCAACCACCTCTTTAAAAGAATATTTGAAAAGTGTACAAACGTTACTTACATCTTCATCATTGGAGGGAACTATACAATCAACTAGTCTTTGAACTATCTGATTCTCATTCAGCCACTGAAAACAAAAACAAAGCAAAATGTAAGCAAATGAGAATATGAATCAGTCCTTTTAATGGCAAAAATGACCTGAAAAGAAGCAGGGGACCCTACTCATCTATCTGAACATATTTTGAGCCCCCCCCCCCCTTTCTTTTTAACACAAAATCATATACACAGTACTGTTCCAGAACTTTAACAATTCACAAAGGTACTAGAATGCGTGCATTTTATTCAGCATCCACAGATTTGTTTTCATGTCTGCATAGAAACCAAACATACAGGCACACAGCGAGTAAAGAGCAGGTTGGTGCAGTACAATGCTCATGTCACACAAAGTTCTGCCAAAAGCAGTAAAAGGAATACCAATGCAGAAAGCAGGATTTCAGGCCAAAGTGTAGCAAAAAACAACAACAAGCAAGTAATTAACTGCTGAGGCATTATATTTGAATATGGAAGACCTTAACCAGAGTAAATCTGATGGAAGAAAAGAAAAGAAAGGAGAGAGGGAGAGAACTACTACATCAGTCCCCCCTGAAACCAAATCCAATTTCTGGCATACAATGCCAGAGAGCAGAATCTGATCCTGGTGGGGACCGTTATTATGTTGGTTGCCTAGGTCAGACATGTTTCGCTACCTGAGTAGCGCATGAGTGACCACCGGCACATAATGGTGAGAGGACATCAGCCCAATACTAGCAAAAGAAAACCACCATCTAGGTCTAACCACCATTTGCATGGGAGAATGCTCTTGGCCTACACACCTAGGAAGCTATAAATAAAGAGACACAATTTCAGTCACAAACTAATACCTCCTTTCAGTGACAATTCCCCCCCCCCCCCCCAAATAAAACACCAACACACACAAAATAAAAAATATTTAAGACAATTTGCTCCAACACATCTCAAAAGGTTCCGATGTTCAGACATATTTACAGTATAAGCGAGTCCAACATGAATTGCAAGTTGATAGAAATTCAAATGCCATGACCTGGTATGTAACAAAGAAGGAAAGGGTGGGCTGGTAAAAGGGGTAGGAGTAGAGAAGAGGAATTTGGGGGGGTGGGGGGGTTGAGATAGAGAAGTAGACAAGAGACACAGAAAGAGAATAACAAAAACCCAGAGAAGCAGAAATCCTTTCCACAGAGACTTGCATAATGGTAGTTTGGTGTGCATGGAGTAGCCTACCTCTATCACAGCACGCCTGGTCTCTGGCGACTCAATGCAGGTGATGAGCCGTAACAGCAGGTCCATGATGGCTGATGTGCCTATATGATGAAGCAGACTACCCACAAAGTCCTTCTGGCTTTTCAGGTACTCAAATATCTGCAAACACGAAATAGATTAAACATATCAGTAATGTGACAGAAAGAGCTTACACAATGGGGTCAAGTACCTTACCACAAAATAAGACAAATGAGCTGTGTAAATTTTCTCATAGCCAGCAAGTGTCGATTACATGTACATGTATTAAACCATTCTGGCATTAATTCAGCTTTGAGTGTGAAACAACAACAAACCTTGCAGTTTTTAGTAACAGCTGCAGATGAATAAAAATAACAAATTCATCCCCATCTCCAGTTATCTCATATTCACTGCATTTACCGTCAGCTGTATGGACAATCGGAAAATCACCTGTCTACAAAGCAAAAAACTAATTGTGATCCAACTCATCACCAAAACATGTAAGCAACATGTGATGTTATCTACCTGTTTTTTGTTGTTGTTTTTCTGTCCACAAAGCTACAACAGATTAACTTGAAAAAAGGCATTGTAGAGTACAGGCTGAATGCAATAAGTTTTTTAATTTTATTTTGCCTATTTGCTCTCTTCCATTTTAGTGCACAATTCATCCCTACACGTTTCCAATATGCCAGTCAATGCTTTCATTAACAGGAGGTAAACAAGTGCAAAAGCATTCTCATTACTGGGTTCAGTTTTGAAAAACAAGCAATCCAAATCGTTTACATGATAACAGATGGTTGTGCAAGTTTCACGTTTGCTTGAAACAAGCAACTTTCAACGACACCACATTGGCAAAATTTTGGACATGATGAAATTGATCGGGTGGGGGTAGGGGTGGGGCGCAGGGTATCTTCAACATTCCCCCACTTGTGGGAATAGCATACACATTTTCTTTCTCCCGATTATATTGTGATTGTGCCTTCCATCTTCACTGACACCTTTCATCATCTTGTGTTTAACAAGACCGTCTCTCGGGTATCCGTGTATACTCACTTAAGGTGACAGATTCCATTAGTCTCTTTACTTCAGACGGCAGACGGCCCGCGTCTGTCCACTAAAGACGACATAATTATGGCCCTGTATGTTGTGCAAACAGTGGGTTGCCTCACCCGAGGAGGACTGCAATGTATGTATATGTTTCGTGTTTATTTTTAGCAGTAACCGCGAATGGAGATCGGGGATGTCTGATGTCACTCTCCTGTCTGGAATCTCAGGGCTGCCATTTGATTCCCGTTTCCTATCGTCTCTTTCCTTTTTCTTCACCGTTTTCATTTTCTATCTTGTCATTTTCTGCTAACGATCTATTCTCTTGACTTTTCTCCAGAACCTTTTTCAACACTTTTTGTCCACAGATAGTCGTTTTTGTATCTTCACGCTAATCTCCTAGATAATGATAGTCTGTAGGGGGTATGTGTAGCTTGCTTCCATATGACACTGGTATTTACCACTATGTATACGGGTAAATGGATCGTTTATGTCCACTTTTTTTCTTGACCTTGTGGACGTAAACGATCCATTTCTGTTTAATTTGATATTGATAATTTAGACGGAATGGCCCACGTTGTATGTTGTAGCAGTATATCTGCTTTTTAACAGTTTCGACGGGATTAAGTCTTGAAAAAGTTGTGTTTGATGTCTGTGCAACTAAGTTTTGTTTATGTTTGTGTAGGGATTGACTCTGCGGATTTGACTTGAGAAAGGATTTATTGATATATGAGAAGAGATTTGTAATGTGCCTTTACTTACCCTGAGATGACAGGGCGTTAAAATCCAAGCACTAACTAACTAACTAACGAACGAACGAACGAACGTTTGTTTCTTAGTATAAGGAAATAATAATTATACTCAGCAAAGAAATAACCCTGGTCCTCATCAATTTTCAACTGCCTCGGGATCTTTACCTGCCAGACCAGAAGCACTCGAGTCCGGAGTGTTCGTTGTTGTACCCATCCGAAGCACTAGATGTGTGGGACTGTTTGTACTGCACGGACTCGGTGGGGTTGATTCTCACCTGTAACAGGCTGGCTAGTGATCGCCGTGCACCATTTGAGGTCCCCGCAAAGGGTACCAACACAAAACATGCTCCACAGACACGACTGTTGTGATGTTCCCCTGGCTGAAGTTTCCCATAGCTGTGTCGTAACCTGCGGCATGGGAATCATGTCTCCCAACCACTCATGCTGCTGCACGTCGCGTGTTTGAATAATGTTCTGCTATTGGTTACATCTACAGTTTGCTGAAGGCAAAGTAGAAAAGGCCTGGAATATGAGAAGAGGCAATCTCAGCTCGTTTGGCCTTGACCTTGCGGGTTATGACTCAGCGAAGCAGGCGGCTGTTCTGAGAAAAGACGGCGTGTTTGAAGTGGAGTTCAGCGCGGACCGGACCAGCGTCGTCGTCAGATGCTTCTCGGACTCCTTCTCCTCCAAGTCACAGCCGGACACGCTTTGTGGTGAGAATCAACATCGTGGTCAGTTCAGTCAGGCTGGCCAAGGTAGCCATTAGAACCATCAAGAAAACATCTCTAGGGCAGTGCTGTGGCAGCAGAGGACCGACTATTACATAACGGTGTCACTGCCCTAATAAACCTTATGGTTTCTGTGGACGTTAAGTACCATGATTACTCACCAATTACTTACCACACTACACAGCGCGCTTTCTACCGCCAATTCGTCAGTTTACCTGATCACGTGATGTGCTGAACCCACTTACGACTTCAGTACCGTAAAACCTTACTTTGACGCGCAGCGGATGTTAGCGCAAACACACGTACACTAGTCACGGCCGCTATTTTGAGTTATGAAAACCTTGTATGAACATAGTGAGAATCAAACACCACTACTCATGTATGAACCACTGTTCGGGTGGGGGTAGAGGTGGGGCGCAGGGTATCTTCAACATTCCCCCACTTGTGGGAATAACATACACATTTTCTTTCTCCCGATTATACTGTGATTGTGCCTTCCGTCTTCACTAACACCTTTCATCATCTTGTGTTTAACAAGACCGTCTCTCGGGTGATGATGATGAGTTGAAGCTTAATGTCCTCAGATGTCATTTGACATATTAGGGACAAGTTGTGACCAATGCCGAAGCACGGTTCAATAAAATCCACATACGTAAGGTGTATGCGTGTTTAGCTGTAACCTGACACCTGCACTTTTGGCAGAATGACCGGGATTTTTTACGTGCTACTGTGGTAACACGGGGGTGGAACGGATACCGAAATAAGAGTCAGCACAGAAAGTCGACCCTGGAGAAGAAAATTTTCCCGCCGTTCCAGCAGGGATTCGAACCCGCGACCTTTCAATCACGAGTCCGGCGCTCTAACCACTGAGCTATCCCCGCCCCCATGTCTCTCGGGTATCCGTGTATACTTACTTAAGGCGACAGATTCCATCAGTCTCTCTACTTCAGACGGCAAATGGCCGGTGTCTGTCCACTAAAGACAACATAATTATGGCCCTGTATCTGTCCATTAACGACGACAGATGCCCCCTGTCCGTCCACTAAAGACGACAGATGCCCCCTGTCTGTCCACTAAAACGACAGATGCCCCCTGTCTGTCTACTAAAGACGACAGATTCCCTCTGTCTGTCCACTAAAGACGACAGGTTCCCTCTGTCTGTCCAATAAAGACGACAGATTACCTCTGTCTGTCCACTAAAAAAGACAGATTCCCTCTGTCTGTCCACTAAAGAAGACATATTCCCTCTGTCTGTCCACTAAAGACGACAGATTGCACTGTGCACTAAAGACGACAGATGCCCCCTGTCTGTCCACTAAGGACGACATATTCCCTCTGTCTGTCCACTAAAGACGACAGAGGCCCCCTGTCTGTCCACTAAAACGACAGATGCCCCCTGTCTGTCGACTAAAGACGACAGATTCCCCCTGTCTGTCCACTAAAGACGACAGGTTCCCTCTGTCTGTCCAATAAAGACGACAGATTCCCTCTGTCTGTCCACTAAAGACGACATATTCCCTCCGTCTGTCCACTAAAGACGACAGATTCCCCTGTGCACTAAAGGCGACAGATGCCCCCTGTCTGTCCACTAAAGACTACAGGAGCCCTCTGTCTGTCCACTAAAGACTACAGGAGCCCTCTGTCTGTCCAATAAAGACGACAGATGCCACCTGTCTGTCCACTAAAGATGACAGATTCCCTCTGTCTGTCCACTAAAGACGACAGGTGCCCTCTGTCTGTCCACTGAAGACGACAGTTGCCCCCTGTCTGTCCACTAAAGACGACAGATTCCCTCTGTCTGTCCACTAAAGACGACAGGAGCCCTCTGTCTGTCCACTAAAGACGACAGATGCCCCCTCTCTGGCCACTAGCGACGACAGGTGCCCCCTGTCTGTCCACTAAAGACGACAGGTTCCCTCTGTCTGTCCACTAAAGACGACAGATGCCCCCTCTCTGGCCACTAGAGACGACAGGTGCCCCCTGTCTGTCCACTAAAGACGACAGGAGCCCTCTGTCTGTCCACTAAAGACGACAGATGCCCCCTCTCTGGCCACTAGCGACGACAGGTGCCCCCTCTCTGGCCACTAGCGACGACAGGTGCCCCCTGTCTGTCCACTAAAGACGACAGGTGCCCTCTGTCTGTCCACTAAAGACGACAGATGCCCCCTCTCTGGCCACTAGAGACGACAGGTGCCCCCTGTCTGTCCACTAAAGACGACAGATTCCCCCTGTCTGTCCACTAAAGACGACAGGTTCCCTCTGTCTGTCCAATAAAGACGACAGATTCCCTCTGTCTGTCCACTAAAGACGACATATTCCCTCCGTCTGTCCACTAAAGACGACAGATTCCCCTGTGCACTAAAGGCGACAGATGCCCCCTGTCTGTCCACTAAAGACTACAGGAGCCCTCTGTCTGTCCACTAAAGACTACAGGAGCCCTCTGTCTGTCCAATAAAGACGACAGATGCCACCTGTCTGTCCACTAAAGATGACAGATTCCCTCTGTCTGTCCACTAAAGACGACAGGTGCCCTCTGTCTGTCCACTGAAGACGACAGTTGCCCCCTGTCTGTCCACTAAAGACGACAGATTCCCTCTGTCTGTCCACTAAAGACGACAGGAGCCCTCTGTCTGTCCACTAAAGACGACAGATGCCCCCTCTCTGGCCACTAGCGACGACAGGTGCCCCCTGTCTGTCCACTAAAGACGACAGGTGCCCTCTGTCTGTCCACTAAAGACGACAGATGCCCCCTCTCTGGCCACTAGAGACGACAGGTGCCCCCTGTCTGTCCACTAAAGACGACAGGAGCCCTCTGTCTGTCCACTAAAGACGACAGATGCCCCCTCTCTGGCCACTAGCGACGACAGGTGCCCCCTCTTTGGCCACTAGCGACGACAGGTGCCCCCTGTCTGTCCACTAAAGACGACAGGTGCCCTCTGTCTGTCCACTAAAGACGACAGATGCCCCCTCTCTGGCCACTAGAGACGACAGGTGCCCCCTGTCTGTCCACTAAAGACGACAGATTCCCCCTGTCTGTCCACTAAAGACGACAGGTGCCCTCTGTCTGTCCACTAAAGACGACAGGTGCGCCCTGTCTGTCCGCTAAAGACGACAGATTCCCCTGTCTGTCCACTAAAGACGACAGGTGCCCCCTGTCTGTCCACTAAAGACGACAGATACGTGCCTTGCTATGCTCACAGGCAATGGAGAACCTGGCGATGCCGCTACGAAGGAAGAGATTCTGGACATGGTCTTCACCAACAATGAAGTGTTTCAGAGACCGAGGTAAGAATCAATCAAAAATCAATCAAATCAAACTTTATTATTAATCAATATACAAAGCATTAAAATGGAAATGTTCCTTTGACAAGAACACACACACACACACACACACACACACACACACACACACACACACACACACACACACACACACACACACACACACACACACACTCACTCTCTCTCTCTCTCTCTCTCTCACATACTCACTCAAACACACACACACACACACACACACACACACACACACACACACACACACACACACACACACACACACACTCTCTCTCTCTCTCTCTCACATACTCACTCAAACACACACACACACACACACACACACACACACACACACACACACACACACACACACACACACACACACCTCTAATCGAACATGGCTGAGTTAGTCAGCTTGAAACATGGTGTAGACATGTGTCTTCAGAGCGGACCTGAGAGTACTGAGTGTTGGAGCATTTCTGATGTGTGGTGGCAGTGAGTTCCAGACAGAAGGGTCATAATAATGGAACCTACGTCATTCACTTGTGCCTTTGTTTTAGTCCCAATTTACTGTCACAACTACTGCTGTAGTTAGGTTTCTACGACTATTATTGAATTTATTACTGCCATCACATAGCCTACTACCACTATACCGCTACTAATACTATACTGCTACTCCTACTATGCTAATACTACAGCTACTACCACCACCACTAGGATTACCACTACTACTACCATTACCACCATCAGCATCACTACTGCTTCCGCTGCTGCTACAAGTACTATATAACAGGCAGCATAAACGATGCATATATACCCACCTGGCGGTCTGAAGTGCGGTTTGTCTCATCACAGACCCTCGTGTCCTCGGGCTGTCTCGGTGTACCAACAGTGTGCTGCTGCTAACGCCAGTGACACCCGGGTCTGCAACGAAATTCTGCTGCAGCAGGCGACGGTGGACTGCCTGGCCGGTTCTGACACGCCCCTTATTGACCACTACCGCCGCTGCCTGGAGACGGCCTGCAACTTGGACAACTCGGCTCGGGATCCAATGATCCGCTACATCGACGACAGTAACTGTGGTAAGGATGGACAGTCTGAGGCTGTTGTTGTCGTTTCGTACCTCACCTTCCGTGTCGTATGAGATTCGCTGGTACTGACAACACGCTACAACTCGTGCAGATGTATAGATCCACGAGTGAGGCAGGAGTTTGGTACGAGTATCGCCCCTTGCCGACCGGGACGTCTCTGGCCGCCGTTCAACAGCGGCGTGTGCTGTGCTGTGGGCATTTCACTCGACGAAATTCTTAGATTTAAAAGTATGGTTGAAAAAAATGGACAGTTGGTCAGTGGCACCACGGAAGAACGTGTCCATCGTAATCTATCACACTTTATTTTCCCACAAGGAGTAATTTCAACAGATGGGTTCGAAAAAGGAGGAGGAGGGGAAAGAAAAGAAAAGACCTCGTGAGAGAGAGAGAGAGAGAGAGAGAGAGAGAGAGAGAGAGAGAGAGAGAGAGAGAGGTAAATGTTTCCAAAAACAACAACAACAGAACGTAAAAGTAAACGTAAACAAGAACACTGATGAAAATGAAATTACCAAAACAAAACAAACAAACAACAACAACAACAACAACAACAAAACACAACAGAATAAGAATAGACAAAAGTATAACCACACAGGCCAACAGTCATACTGAGACTAAACGCACAGGTAAACGGACACTGTACTTACACTAATGTAATGGAGTGGAGTGGTAGAAGGACAGGACACAGGCAGCGGAGTCTGTCAAAAAGCGAGACCACAGCAGGCGGAGGCGGAGGCGGCAATCACTGAGGTTTTTTATTGTACAGAAGCAGACAATTTTCAGCGCACCCAAAATCCTCACTCGCACGCATAGATAAGAGAACGGCGCGGGCCGCAAGGAACACACGCAATCGCTACAATCAAGTCGGCCCTCTGGACCACAAAATGGCTGACAACTGTGTTTCCTTGGCCCGCAAAAATGCTGTTTTCTACAATAACTAAACTAATTAAATCATGAAAAACATCCAATAAAAGCTACAGTTACAATCTTTTAAACGGTATAAACAAAATGTACACACATGGTTTATTTTATTTACAAGAAGAGTGGGAAGCGTGGCTTGCGCCTGTCTATAAACAGATTCAGACAACTAAACCACAACCCAATGTACAAGATATTAATGTTACTAAAACTTACATCAGAATAAAGTGCACGCTCCCACGGTTAAAATGGCACATAACAATTACAATACAACGCTCTGTAAGAGAAGCAAGACACTCAAAGACTAGCACTAAAACAGTCGGTGCGAACTTTCACCTGGGGCGCGTTATCTAGTGATATCAAGTAGTCTATGAATACAACTTAGCTTCTACAGCACACAATACTTAGTAAGTTAAATTTCAACCCAAAATAAGCACTAAACATGAAGTCATCTAAACAAAATGCTATACGACAAAGTATTGACCGACACAGATTACTTTATTCGAGTCCAAAGAACGATTCATTACTATTCACTAGTACTAAACAGAGAACGCGCCATGCAGACGACGGCTATAATAAGAATAGACCTAGAGAGGCATCGGCTACTGATTAAGCTCGATCCTGCGTCTAAAAAAGCAACACGTACACATTCTAAGATCTAATAGATGCCAAATTATGTTACACATGGCTTGGTGCATAAAAAGGAGTAGGTAAACAAACAAACAAGCGGTCAAAATATTAAGGGAGAAAACAGATTTGAAACTGGCGCGCACCGGCGGCTGTCGCCGGTCGGCTATGGGAAGGCCAGGTGGCGTTACGCTACACGCAGCGCTTCGAAACAAAAGTGTCGTCTGCTCCGGTTCGCGGGTTACTAACAGCACAGTAATGAAATTGCATGGATCTAATAACAGGGGCGGGATTACCGTTAACACGTACAAAGAGCACTTGCTCACACTAATGACACATAATAGTAATAAGCAGCAAGCAAGTATTGCACATAAATGTTGTAATACCAGTAATACAATTTGATCAAATCAATCACATCCCAAGTTTAAATTAATAACTAAGACTACACATAAAATCATATTTATTTGTAAAATTACACACACACACACACACACACACACACACGCACGCACGCACGCACGCACGCACGCACGCACGCACGCACGCACGCACACATATACACACATACACACACATACACACACATGCACACACGCACCTACACACACTCACACACACACACACACACACACACACACACACACACACACACACACACACACACACACACACACACACATACACACACATGTCAGACTCAAGTTGTGAGTCTTTTCAATGAGCTTCTATGCTGCTTGCCTGGTAATTTCTTCAAAGACGGCGAGCACAGCGACTCAAAGAAAAGTGGGAAATGTGCAGCTTACAGTAAGTGGACATAAATAGCCACGCATGACTACCAGCATCGACAACATAATTCATTAAATTAATTCATCAACAGTCAGCCTAACTGGCATTTGAACAAATGGCATTGCCTATCAGTTTGTATAATTATATAAATTGGTATTGTCAGTAACCTTTGTGTTGCCACTGTCGTATGTCCATGTCGTGTTTTCTGATGATTTGGTGTCTATGTTTGGGTAGCTCATTTGTCCAGCACTGTCTTAAATGTTTCCTGTTTATTGAATAACGTCAGCCATGTCTGTAATTAGGTCAGTTTACACACTAAACTCTCTCTCTCACCCCGCTCACCCTTCTCATCTCTCCGCCTCTCTGTGTTTCAGCTCTGGATCCTGGCTCTGACTGCTCTGCGGCCACATTTGTCGGTTGTGACTCCAACTCCACGTGTGAAGGCGGTGCCATCTGCAGTAAGTTAAGCTTCCTACACACGATCATTGTTGCGAAAGGGGCAGCAACACAAGCAACTCTTCGCATGCGTCTGGCATCAGCTTAATTTATTACCGTTATGCACCTATCTCTGCGGCCCAAGGCACGAGCTAGAATATGAAGATCTTGACTCGCGTCATCTCTGGGCGGTTTGAGCCGTTACCCTTTGTGTATAAACGTTGGTGCTGTGGGTTAGATCAGCAGTCTGTTTGCATACACAATGTGAAATGGTTATATTGTGTGTGTTTTTCTCTCACAACATTGGCGGTCTCTGTATGTGCACGTTATTTGCCCTGTTTCATCACGACGTTGGTGCTTTCAGACAAATGCAGTCACCGTACGTGCACGCTATTTGTTCCAAGCTGGTGCTGTCAGATAATCCATGCAGTATCTGTGTGCGCACGTCGTTTGTTCCAAGCTTGTGCTGTCAGATAAACCAGTCTCTGTGTGTGCACATTATTTGTTCCAAGCTAGTGCTGTCAGATAAACCAGTCTCTGTATGTGCATATTATTTGCTGTGTCCTCTCACAACGTTGCTACTGTCAGACAAGCCAGTTCCTCTGTCCACCTTGTTTGCTATGTCCGCTCACAACGTTAGTTCCGTCAGATAAACCAGTCTCTGCGTGTGCACGTTATTTGCTGTCCTCTCACAACGTTGGTGCTGTCCGACGAAGCTGTATATGCACGGCGCGTGTTCTGTTCTTCACGACTGGCTGAACTGCCGGTGGTCACTGGTGAACCACTCGGGTAGCGAAAGACGTGTCTGACCAAGGCGACCAACATAATAATGGTCCCCATCAGGATCAGGTTTTGGATAACCCCTCTGCTCTGTGCTTAACGATGTAGGCCACAAATCAGATTCGGTTCGGGGTGGGGCTGATCGATTCACCCGATAGGCTCTTTATGAATGGAGTAGGACTCTTCTTTTTCCCCTTTTTTCCTTCATCGGATTGAGTCTCTTTAAGGTCTTCCAGATCTAAATATAAAGCCTCAACAATTAATTACTCCTTCTTCTTTTCTTTTTTTTCTTCTTTTTTTCGACACTTCGATCTAAAACTGTCTGAATTAATTTATCCTCAAAAAAGAAAACAAAAAAGAACAGAAGGAAGAAGATCGTTGTTCATCAACTGCACCGCTTTCTTTCAGTTTTTTTATTTTATTTTTTTCACAACGGTCTCCCGTCGTTTAGAGCCGCTTAAGTTTATCAGCCGAGAACATTCACCCATGCTGTCGGAGTCTGCCACGTACTACTCGGTGGTTTTCTGTCGTTAGTACTGGTCATCGATGAGCTACTCAGCTAGCGAAACTCGCGACTGGCCCAGGCAACCAAAGTAATAATTAATGGTCATCACTGTGATCACATTGTTGGTAACACCTCTGTTGTCTGTACGGCTTTGAGGAAGGATGAATATTATTCGTTTCCGGGAGAGACTGCTGCACCCAATGCAAATTGATTTATATCTGACCATTCTAAATGCATCGTACCTCAAAGTATGAGTACTTCCTTTTTCTTGCTCCTCTTCTTCTTCTTGCTCTTGTTGTTATTGACTTTTTTGTTGTTTTCTGTACACTTCAACCTAGATGCAACAATCTGTGTGCAGTCGCGACATTTCTCTGTTAGTTCAAGACTGCGTTTACGTTCGACGAAGAAAACAAGATTTGCTGATTACCTTTTGTTGTTGTTTTTGCTGTTTGTTGTTGTTGTTGTTGTTGCTGTAGTTGTTGTTGTCGTTTTGTGATGGGAGTGGGTCGTGGGTGCTTTTTGACGGCCTGAGCTTTGTTACATAAAGGTAAACATTTAGGCACGAATACCTGTCAGCCAACCTGGCCATTGCAGATATGAATATAAAAATAATAATGATTATAACGTGGTCAATGTAAGAGAGAGAGAGAGAGAGAGAGAGAGAGAGAGAGAGAGAGAGAGAGAGAGAGAGAGAGAGAGAGAGCACAAACTACTCGAGACGTTGATAGAAAAGTATAGCAAACCAACTCCTGAAGCCTTGAAACAATGGAATTGTACAGCCAGTAACTAACACGTAACAAAAAGCGCTGTTGTACAATGCAGGGATCGTTATTATGGACTGTACTGGCTATGGCCCTGACTTTCAAAGGGACTAGCCTAATTGTAACACCTGGTTTGTCCAGCAGGTACAACCGATCGAGACACAAATCTGAAACCAAGGATTGTGTTTGGAAACACTTTCTTGTTTGCGAAGTCGTGTTTTCCGCAGTTGCATGCTGTTTCATTCTGATTTGCGCAAAGCAGCTGACTGGGCGTTAAATATCAACTAATTAACTGATTATTCATGCTTTCAGAACGTAAACTCAACCAGACGTGTGCCGGCTTCAGTGACCATTGTGTCAACGGTACCACCTGTGATCCCGACACCAAGATATGTGTGACTGAAGACAGTAAGTGTTGCCTGAACGCGATACCCGAGGTGCTGTCCACCCCATTCCTCTGTCTCTGCCTGACTGTCTCGCTTACCTTTTACATCGTTCTCTTCGTCTCTGTTTGCATGTCCTTATCTGTTCTGACACTTTGTTCAGCTGTTGCAACCCCTCCCCTCTCTAACTATCCATCTCTTTCCCGCACACGTAGTGGTGTACCGCGGATGCAGAAGTCAGAGTCCATTGTGCTGAGAACCCAGCGCTACCGAAGATACATTCTGCTGAGAACCTAGAGCTGAAAAATATCCTCCCTTTAAAGCCTGGGATAGGTTAGAAG
Organism: Alviniconcha strummeri; assembly: GCA_963584105.1. Classification (NCBI taxonomy): domain Eukaryota; kingdom Metazoa; phylum Mollusca; class Gastropoda; family Provannidae; genus Alviniconcha; species Alviniconcha strummeri. The sequence goes on along the minus strand of OY757558.1, from coordinate 3,754,682 downwards.
ATATAGCAACACATGCTTCGCCTGTTGCGATGTATTTCTTCCTCGTCCTGCTTTCTAACTTTCTGGTCTTTTCCTTTCTCCAAATCCTCTCCCTACTTTTTTTGCTGTGTTAGTTCCATGTGGGTCTGAAAGCGTGTTCAATTTGACACCGACATTCCATTGCCCTGATACAGCCGTACTGGTTGACTGGGCGTAAAACCACAGGGTTACTTACCTACTGACATCTCAGGTGTTTGCCCTCAGCCAGGGGAACAGGTTGGCGAGGAGTTTTCCCTTGTGCAAAAAGAACTATATGTTAGAAGGTACAGGCTGTGACACAGCCAACACCTCGGAACATGTGCGGTTAGGGGATAGTGACACTCAAGGCCACACAGTGAAGCCACGGATGACCAGTCTGTTCTATCTGGTATCAGTGAAAAGAAATTTGTGTGAGCAGTTTGAGTGTCTTGAACACCAAACCATACTAGCTTAGATTTCATCAACATGATGTCCTATACTGGCTTATAGATCAGCAGCACGGTGTCTTGTGCTGGCTTACAGATCACCAATATGATGTCATGTACTGGCTTACAGATCACCATTATGATGTCATGTACTGGCTTACAGATCACCAAGATGATGTCCTATACTGGCTTACAGATCACCAAGATGATGTCATGTACTGGCTTACAGATCACCAACATGATGTCCTATACTGGCTTACAGGTCACCAAGATGATGTCAAGTACTGGCTTGCGGATCACCAACATGATGTCCTGTACTGGCTTACAGATCACCAACATGGTGTTTTGTACTCTCTCTCTCTGTCAGACATACACACACACGCATACACACACACACACACACACACACACACACACACACACACACACACACACACACACACACACACACACCCACACACACACACACACGCACACGCATACACACACACACACACGCGCGCGCGCGCGCATGGACACATGCGAACACGCACGCACGCACCACCCGCCCACACACACTTTCAGCGACTGCTCGATGAATGTTAACCCGTTCGCGATTGCTTGACTGACAGGCGGTCTATGTGGCGAGTATGAGTTCCAATGTCAGCAGGGAGGACGGTGCTTTCCCTATCATTTCACCTGTGACGGGGAAGTGGACTGCGTTGACGGCTCGGATGAGGCCTTGGAGTGGTGCCGTGAGTAATAATAATAACAAAGGGGATTTCTACAGCGCCCATCTGCCACACGAGGTGGGAGCGCAGGGCCAGTGTATGTATCGAGTATTGGGGTTACCGGACGTCATGAACCGGAAACACTACATGTAATATCCACCCGGGAGTGCTGTCTGGTTCCCGGTAGCTCATAGGATACCCACGTTTCTGCCCATCAGAATTTTACGACAGCTTTTCCAGGATGTTGGGAGTGCTTATTCTTTTTCTTTTTTTCTTTTTTCTTTTTTTCTTGATGCGAAAAGGACTCCCTGTGTCATGTCAGCTCCTGTAGCCACGTCCAAATAAAGCGCTAAGGTCCCTGCCAGAAACGTTCCAGGCTGGTTTTTTGCTTGCAATGCTTTTGGTCGGGGATGATGGAAGGGTTTTTTCAATCAATCAATCTGTCAGTCCATCAGTATCTTTACTGCCACGTGTCAGTTCGTAACCGTCATGTTGTGCAGCCCCTCCAGGAGAATGCAGTGGCCCCCACAAATTCCAGTGCGACAACGGGAAATGCGAGGTTATCGACTACCGCTGTGACGATTACGACGACTGTGGGGACGCTTCCGACGAAAAGAACTGCCGTAAGTTGGTGGAGACTATGCCAGAGGTGGTGGTGGTGGTGGTGGTGGTGGTGGTGGTGGTAGTGGTAGCAGTGTAAACAAAGGCTAAGAATGAAGCGACGATAAAAGACGAATGCAGTGAAGACAAAGGTGAGTGAAAGTGAAGAGAGACAAATACAGTAACGATGAAGGTGAATACCTGTGATAATTAAGGCGCTTTTTTTTTTCTTTCTTTTTTCTCTCTGTTGTTCAGTCGGGTACGAGTGCTTCCCGGACGACTGGCAGTGCAAAAGCGGGATATGTATTGACAAGAATTATGTGTGTGACGGCGATGAGGACTGTGACGACGGAAGTGACGAGCTACCCGAGAACTGCCCCGACACCCAGCCGCCTCAGTGAGCAGTGCCACTCTTTCCTGATTTTGAGTCTGAAGGCCGCGCTCTTCATATCGGAATAGATCCGTTTTCACCACTGACAGTTTCATATGCATATTTCTGTAGTGAGTGAGTGTGTGTGTGTGTGTGTGTGTGTGTGTGTGTGTGTGTGTGTGTGCGTGCGTGCGTGCGTGCGTGCGTGCGTGCGTGCGTGCGTGCGCGTGCGTGCGTGCGTGCGTGCGTGTGTGTGTGTGTGTGTGTGTGTGTGTGTGTGTGTGTGTGTGTGTGTGTGTGTGTGTGTGTGATGATAATGATGATGATGATGATGATGATGATGATGATGATGATAAAGCACGACAGAGAAATCAGTCGCATTATGAGTTAACGGAAAATTTAACTGAAATGACTGATTCACACAGACCCAAAGAAACAGCACATTGTGGCATAATTATCTGGCCTTTTTGAGCGAACAGACAGACAGACAGACAGACAGACAGCTACTGTAAGGCTGAAAAGGATTAATGTGATGATGATGATTAAAAGGAAAACCGTGAGGATGGTGTGCGGGTGTGACCTTTGACCCTGACAGCCCATAGCTAGTTGTATAGTAATCTTTCCCTCTCTCTCTGTTTCTGTCTGTCTGTCTGTCTATCTGTCTGTCCCCCTCTATCTCGTTCTCTGCCTCCTCCTCCTCCTCTCTCTCCTGATGTTTCTTAAATGGATTTTGAATGTGCATATTAACGTAATAATAATATACTCTTTTATACGCTGTTTGTCCGAATTGGAAATTAGCCTACAGAACACTGAAAAGCAAAGAACCTAAGCAGTCAAAACAAACTCTCTCGCGCGCGCACCAACAGAGAGAGAGAGAGAGAGAGAGAGAGAGAGAGAGAGAGAGAGAGAGAGAGAGAGAGAGAGAGAGAGAGTGTGTGTGTGCAGGACAATTCATTTGGTCAGTTCCATTATGGGATTCATCGAGGCGGTGTCCGAGCAGAAGCATTCGCAGAGGATCACGGGAATGGCCAGTGACGTCATCCATACTCCCGTCATGAACACGTAGGCACCCCAGCCATATCTGAACCACTTAAATCTTCGACGGTGATGTCATCGAAATGAATGTTGAATAGGAGCCCTGTCATACTCGACGTTTAACTGTCAGAAAAAAGAAAGAAAAAAAGAAGACGATTTTCCCTCTTGATACCCACCGTTCACACCTCTGACCAGAAGGAGCCTCAAATATTTCTGCGTCCGCAGTATCCCACTAAGGGAGGCAGGAGTTGAGACACGTGTAAGACAAGCATATCGATATGTTTGATTCTTGAGACGCTCTTCCGACGGCAGTTATCTCCCATCCCATGGTTCTTTTCTTTCAGTTTCGCGTGTCTCGTGTTTTTCAATGTGAATATGTGAGCGAGTGAGTGAGTGCGTGTTTTAGAGAGTGAGTGAATGTTTGAGAGAGTGAGTGAGAGTGTGAGTATGCCGCAGTGTACGAGCGTTCCCATCGCTAGGTGGTTGGGTTTTTCTCCCTGCTGCCGGTCTTCTTTGATTTTCTTCGTTCTGGGTGTAAAATCAATATTGGAGCACTGATGTGGGTACTATTCGATCGGAGACATTCCCAGGACTAGAAAGGTATATTTCTCGGAGCGTTTTGCTTTCGAGTGATTTGGGTTTTTTGTACGGATTTATGATGGCAACCAACAACACAGACCAAGGAAGAGGTACGCCTCCTGTGTTTATACCGTGTGGAAACTTGCTAGACAACACTGAGAACGGAATTCAGTACACAGTCCGTGAACCAGGTGCTGCAGCTGAAAAGACCCGTGGCTACAACTTGGTGATTGGTGCACAGAAAATTAGAGGGCAGTGGCGCACATACCCAATCATCTAGTAGTCTACGTGTCCATGGATGCACTCTTTCCCCAAAACTACCTGTTCATTTGGATGCTTTCATCCCGGCTAACCACGAAGACCTACTTTTCGATTCAACTATTCGTCTGCATGCCTATATATGCAACTGTTCATCAACTGTTCATTTTGATACTTTCATTCCGACCAACCGGTACGGTCTTCCGGTCCACTTCGCTACGGCTCTACAGATCTGCCCGTCCGTCCATCCAGATATACCTATTCAGTTTAATCTTCCCTTCCGGCAAAACATGCACAGTTACCTGTCAACTCATCTACTGGCCTACGTACCCACAGACGTACCCGAAACTAAATCAACCTGTCTCTCTTGATGGTTTTTATTTCGGCTAACCACGAAGACCTACCTGGCAGAATACAAGACATTAATTACAAGAATGTAATAATAATAATACAAGACATTAATTACAAGAATGTAATAATAATAATACAAGACATTAATTACAAGTATGTAATAATAATAATACAAGACATTAATTACAAGAATGTACCCGTAGAGCACTAGCCGGTGGATGTGTAGGTAGACAGGCAAGCCTGTGTGAGCAGTTTTTACGTTTAGTTTTGTTCGACGTCCAAGATTTAGTACACGCAGTGTTTAGTAGACGCGGCGTTTACGATACTATTGCTGAGGCAGCTGTGACCAGCAATGTCCAATATGAACAAAGCAAACTGGCTGCATAAACAACATTACTATGCCAAAAATGCAATCAAGTGAACCTCGGTCGTAGTTTCGGTGTGCGTAAGGGTAGGCGACGCGTAGTAATACGTTTTGGGGAATAGCTGCAGACTTCTGCGATCGTGTAAACCCTCTATCGATGATCTAAATAGCTAACGAACACAGCTGCGCCTCGAAGGGCTCAAATTCCCGGCAATGACATTTGTCTGTTGCACGAATATTCATACAACAACTACACGAAACATGCAGCAAATGGACACACAATGTACATTTTCAGGCCCATCTGCCTCCTCGGTTGGCGTCACCTTCAATTTGAAACCCTTTTGTAGTTGACTAAAACCAGCATCAGCCGACGTAACTGCTTGAAACGCACTGCTTGAAACAAGACAAAAGGAGGTAAAAGAGGATTCCTTTGCGTTAATGATGAAAACTCCAAAAGAAACATCTGTTGTTGTTGTTGTTGCAAAACCTACACAAGCTGCAAAACCCACTGCCATCTGGGACATAAGAAAATGGACGACGTTCCACAATTGGCTGTACAAGACCTCAAAACAACGTATTCGAAAAGAAAAAAGAAAAGAAAAACTAAATAAAATAATAACACAGCACACATTGCAACCATCGAATACCACATATTGCATGTCATTTACCACATGAACGGCACACAATTAAGTGATGTCCGCCATCTCAAACCATGATTTCAATACCAAGCCTTATGTGAAGGCCCCGCGGTACGTTAAAACGTCTCGCTAGAAAAATGCACACACAGAAATATAGGGCCTTATATAAAGGTTAACACGTACACTCGTAATACACATAACTCTCACTCACAGACAACTCAACGCTCAGTGACCCCGATGTGGACCCTGTCCTGTTACTACTCAAATGAACATATATACCGCTATTAAGTAAAACCAGATTAGCGGTCCAGCCATCAAAGTTCGATCATGATTAAATAAATATACACTAGGGTCACCACATTGCTCAGGAAAATTAAAAATGGAAGTTGTGGCAGATATGGAGTTACAATCAACTAACAGATGTAGTCACAGTCACTGAGAACCCTAATCGACTGTATAAGGCGGGTATGTAACCATTTGCATACAAATCCACATATACAAAATGCAACACAGTATTCGCCGTATTGCTTGTACCTTGTACCAAGCAACCTTCCCGAGGTTAATCAAAGTATAATTGACACCTCAACGTCTCTTGAGCATGACTACCAGACCAACGATCCGTACTCAATCGATGCCACATCCAGTCCACATAATCCAAAGCAATTGTGCAACCTACGTACATCTACCTCAACTAAAAACAACAACAACAACAACAACGACATCAAGAATTAACACACTACAGGTCCATGCAAAAGGAAACAAGCTAAATCATAATGGCTACTGCCATGCAAGGTATACACTAGAAACAGCAAGACAGTTAAGTTACACGCTAAATCTAAACAGATGACACTAAATTTGAACAAGTTAGGGACCCATAAGGCAACCCATTAACATGCAAACACAAGGCCTTACCGAACGACCATACCAAGCGTCATATCCCTTTCCTTTTTCCTAAAGCATGGCACCGCAGTGCATCTCTGGCACCTGCTGATGTTGTCCCTGACCTTTCTTGGGACATCAGGCCGAAGTGAGCTGGGCAGAATCAGCTGTTCAAGGGTACCACGACGTTGGTCAGCCTGCCCACGACGGAGGATCCCATTCTTCAGCAGGAACCGTCGAGGGTACTGCTGCACCAACGGCCGCGTGGAGCGTTCCTTGGTGTTGGAGGGCTTGGTTGGCCAGGCTGCGAGCGCCGGGCCAAGGACTGGATCCTGTTGCTGTAGTTGTAAATCAGCCATCAGTTCCTCCAGAAAGCTCCTCTACACTGTCTCAGTGCCTCCAGACTGCTCCTCTACACTGTCTCAGTGCCTCCAGACTGCTCCTCTACACTGTCTCAGTGCCTCCAGACTGCTCCTCTACACTGTCTCAGTGCCTCCAGACTGCTCCCCTACACTGTCTCAGTGCCTCCAGACTGCTCCTCTACACTGTCTCAGTGCCTCCAGACTGCTCCTCTACACTGTCTCAGTGCCTCCAGACTGCTCCTCTACACTGTCTCAGTGCCTCCAGACTGCTCCTCTACACTGTCTCAGTGCCTCCAGACTGCTCCTCTACACTGTCTCAGTGCCTCCAGACAGATCCTCTACACTGTCTCAGTGCCTCCAGACAGATCCTCTACACTGTCTCCCGGTCGGTGTGTGACTCTTCTACTTCCAGTCCTGCTCGCAGCTGCCAGACTTTGTAGGGGAGCGGGGTGGGGAGTGAGGGAAGCAGGTTGGAAGCATGAATGAACTGTCAGAAGTCAGCGGTTGCTATAACATAACTTTGTAGGGGAGCGGGGTGGGGAGTGAGGGAAGCAGGTTGGAAGCATGAATGAACAGTCAGAAGTCAGCGGTTGCTTTAACATAACATTTAATTACACCAATCAGGAAATCGTGTCTGTGTTGGAAAAGACAAGCAAACAAAACATTTAGAACATGAATGCAGTTAGTTAGTTAGTTGGTGCTATCAGCCCAGTCAACCACAAAGGGTTATATCCGGGATAAACATTAAAGCAAACGTAAAGACTAAACAACAGCAAGTATCTAATAGACACAGTAACCATGTAGTTTACCTGTAGGTTACTATAATACATGAATGGTAACTGTGACAAAATGGTTAGTAATCAAGCACATAAATTGTGTGCATGACTTGCACTTAAAACCAGTATCCCACAGTGTCGCGGTGAATATCAAAGACACCGCATTACCAAGCTCATTCTTAACTAAACAGGAAGAGTGAGATAATTGTTACAGCACTTCCACTTAAGCACACAACGAGACGGACAGTGACACGGGTGGCACTTGGGACCATGCCGTGAGCGGGAAGAAGTCAGTCATAAACTGACCGGCTCCAGCCTCGTTACTCAACGCGTGTACAAAAGGGCTACAGCATGTCAGTGTTACTAGGGGGGGCGGGGATAGCTCAGTGGTTAGAGCACCGGACTCGTGATTGAAAGGTCGCGGGTTCGAATCCCTGCTGGAACGGCGGGAGAATTTTCTTCTCCAGGGTCGACTTTCTGTGCTGACTCTTATTTCGGTATCCGTTCCACCCCCGTGTTACCACAGTAGCACGTAAAAAATCCCGGTCATTCTGCCAAAAAGTGCAGGTGGCAGGTTACAGCTAAACACGCATACACCTTACGTATGTGGATTTTATTGAACCGTGCTTCGGCATTGGTCACAACTTGTCCCTAATATGTCAAATGACATCTGAGGACATTAAGCATCAACTCATCATCAGTGTTACTACCCGTCCCTAATAAGCCGTACGGTTTCTGTGGACGTTAAGCACCATGTTTACTTACACTGTTACTATAGTAAGTGAGCCGGTTTGGCCTAGCGGTAAGGCGTTAGGCTGGTAAGCGGAAGAACCTTGGTTCGAAACCGCTTCGGCTCCCCTTTCTCTTCAAAGAGGTTGTGATTTGTGGACACTGTGCATCGCTTCCTACTAAAACATTAAAATGGTCTCATCGCTGCTCATCTTAATGCAGGAATCATTCTGGTGGTGACAGTGTAGCGATAGGTATATAATCCCCCCTCCCCCACCTCCACTCCCCCCTTCTCCCCGTCCCGTATAAGCCTTATGGATTATGTGGACGTTAAGTACCATGTTTACTTACTTACTTAAACTGTTACTGACTAGCAGAGCATATCTATGTAGGGGAGTGGGGTGGGGAGTTGAGGGAAAGCAGGTTGGAAGCATGAATGAAGAGCCACAAGTCAGAGGTTGCTATAACATAACTTTTATTTGTACACCAACCAACCAGGAAACAGTGTCTGTATTGGAAAAGATACAAGCAAACAAAACATTTAGAACATGAAAGCAAATGTAAAGTATAAACAACAGCAATTATCTAATAACTACAGTAACCATGTAGTTTACATGACAAAATGATTAATAATCAAGCACATAAATCATGTGCTTGACTTACACTTAAAACCCGTATCTCACTGTGTCGTGGTGAGTATACAAGAGACGGCCAGTCAATTAACTGATGAACTCCCAATATAATAGTATGCAATAAAGTAACAGTGAAGAATGCGGATTACCAAGCTCATTCTTCACTAAACGGGAAGAGTGAGATAATCGTTACAGCAGTTCCACTTAAGCACACAACGAGATGGATAGTGACACGGGTGGCATTTGGGACCATGCCGTAAGCGGGAGGAAGTCAGTCATAAACTGACCGGCTCCAGCCTCGTTACTCAAAGCGTTAAAGCATGTCACTGTTACTGACTAGCAGAGCATATCTGTGGACAACGTCAAGCGTCTTACTGATGTAGCTAGCGCATCAAGAATCTAAATTGTTGATCTGGCTGCACCTGTCTGCCCGGTCAGTGAACAGAGACGAAGACCTAATTGCCACCACTGACGCGCATCACCGTCCAGTTCGGGTACACGCACAAAGATCCGGAAAGGGTGTACAAGCTAAGCAGAGCGAAAGGCTGCGCGCCCAAGACTCGGCCATACAAAAGCCGGATCAAAACAAATAACATCTCTCACAGTTTATACAATCACCCCTATGCACTAAACCACATTCAACTAGTAAAATGAACATTCGAGTAAAATGAACATTCGAGAATACCATGAAGTCAACATCTTCAAAGTGTTAGCCATAATACACCACCGATTTCATGCAGAAACACAGATCGGTAGGAAACTAAACAAATAAGTTATGCCGCTGACAAATTACCCATACTTTAGAGGGATAACTTTGCACCGGCAAAGCATCACTCAGACTGAACATCCAGCAATGGCAGCATAACGTACTAGCTACATATCAGCTAACCAAGGTTAGCTGCATACATTTTGGAAACACCGGTCTTCCTGTGGCATAAAGGCTTAACGCAACTAGGCGGCAATCTAACGCCGAAATTACCCACGTGTTCAAGAACCAAAATCAAGGCACGTTGTGAACATGGTAACATTATAAACATACATTATTTTCATCAAAAAGAAACAACAGAACAACAAGCCATAGAAGAATAATTACTTACAGGCTCTCCCCTGACATGAACACATGAACATCGGCCGCAACAGTAAACAAACAACCTGCCTCTGCAGGGACACTGGGGGAGGGGGGGGGGGGAGGGACCCTGCCGGCCCAGCACACAACTTTTAAAGGACAAGTCCAAGGTTAGGGGTGATTTTTGACACGATTTCCGTTAAAGCTCGCTGAGAACGATGATGTAGGTGAAACTGTGATCTGAGGGTTATAAATGCACGAAAAAAAAAAGAAGAGAAAAAAAGGATTTTCTGTCGTACCGAAAGCGTCGCCATGACCCCCAAATCACGTGACCATATGCCTACTACGTCACTCTGGGGAGTCGCTGCAAAATGGCCAACTCGAGCTCCAAAGACGAAACAGACACTTTGCGCGAGAGATCGACAAGGATACAGCCGTGTCAGTTTGAGCCTGTCAGGAAGGATTTTAAAAGAGTACCGGAACATCGTGTCAGCTTCGAAGCAAAACCCCATGCGGTATTCCATGGTGTTTGCGAAATCGCACTCACTGAAGTGCTCGCTACACAAATGGGCGTGATGCGGCGCAGCAAGAAAGTCAGCTCGTTTGAATTGTATAAACTTAATCCACTTTCGCCTCACTGCGGGTCGATTGCGCGGGAGCTCGTGCATTGTTATACCTGTGGTCGTCTGCGAATTGTTACAGTTCGCGGCAACACAGTAGGCCGGCATAGTTAACTTTTTTGTCGACCACACGCATACACAGTTTACCGAAGAATCTAAGATGGCAACCGCACTGACTCCCCAGCTGACGTCACTTCCGGGGAAGCCTACAGAAAATAAAATCGATTAAAAACCCAATTAAACATTTTTTTATTTTTTTTATTTCATTAAATCTGAAACTAGTGACTCATTTGTCAATCATTTGGATGGTCATTTTGCATACTTAAAAACCAGTAGCACGTAAACGATCCCAGCCATTCTGCCAAAAGTGCAGGTAGCTGGTTACAGCTAAACACACATACACTCTACCTATGTGGCTTTGGATGAGTTGTCCTGGTGCATGGTTGAATGGTGTACACAGAACTTGTGCCGAAACGGCAGCACTTCACGTGGCACCAGCCATGCAACAACCACAGAGCGCTACCAGTACAACCACAGAGCGCTACCAGTACACCACTTCCGTGGATATTAATAATGCGCGCTATAAAAGGATACAGTCACTCATTCAGAATCGCATACCAATGTGCGCAGTGAGTCTGCTCGAGAGCAGAGAATAGCGCTATAAAAAAGCTATGAATAATAATCTGTCTGCTCGGTTAGTGAACAGAGACAAATAACTAACTAGTTGCCACTACTGACGCGCATCAGCGGCCAGTTCGGGTACACGCACAAAGACCCGGAAAGGGTTTACAAGGTAAGCAGAGTGAAAGACTGCGCGCCCAATACTCGGCCATACAAAAGCCGTATCAAAACAGAAATGACATGGCTTACAGTTTATACAGTCAATCCTATGAACTAGACCATATTCAACTATTAAAATGAACATTCGACAGCTTATGAAGTCAGCATCTTCAAAGCGTCAGCCATAATATACCACCGATTTCATGTAGAAAAACAGATCGGTAAGAAAACAAATAAGTTGCGCCGCACACTTAAAAAAAAAAAATTAAAACACGCAAACGTGATCATGTGCAACCTCTTCTGCACATGTTTTACTGGTTACCGGTCCAAGCCAGAATAGACTACAAACTGTCAACTATCTGTCACAGCTTCTTCCCTGACTCATCTTCTGCCCATTTCTCTGACCTTCTCACTTCGTTCTTCAGCAGACTCCCGGTTACTTCGTATCCTCCGAGTTAGGACAGAACCTTTGGACAACTATACTGGCCCCAAAGCAATGGAATCAGCTCCCTTCTGACATCCGTCGCATTCAATTCTCCCACGCATCCAGAACTACGTTAAAACTTCACCTCTTCAAACAATACCACAACAAGTGATGTCTCCTCGCTTGCCTCCCCCCTTACCCTCCCTCATTCCTCTTATATTCTTCCGTGTATGTGTGTGTGTGTGTGTGTGTGTGTGTGTGTGTGTGTGTGTGTGTGTGTGTGTGTGTGTGTGTGTGTGTGTGTGTGTGTGTGTGTGTGTGCGCTAGTTTACATTGCATGTATGAGACTGTTACATCATTGAATTCAAATTTTAATTATATAAGTCTTATACAGGAATAATTGCAACATCATGTCTATTTGTTAATGCTCTGTCTAAATGGAACGCCACCACGACAAGTTCCTGTGCACATTCTAATGTCACTAGCGAATAAATATCCTTGCATCGCTGTAGTTCCATAGTCTCGTCTTATAAATAAATATTATCTCCTTCAGGTTATTGCACTTCGCTGCTGTTCCTCGGAGAACTCTACACAAACTTTAAACAGGAAGGAACTGTGCATCCCTGTCTGTCTTCTCTGCAGAACATGCAAGCGTGACCATTTTTGCTATCTTCTGGCCTACCTGCACTGGCTTCCACTGTCTGACAGAATCCAATACAAAAACGCCAATCCTGCTACAGGATGATCGTGGGTTCTGCTCTTTACTTGTTTGCTAATGGTGTTTAGCTGTACATTGTGATAGTGGAGGGCATTTAATGACAACACTTATTGCGCTCTAATAATGAGAGGCGGGAATAGCTCAGGTGGTAGAGCGTCCTGCTGAAAAGTCAGGCCCAATACTGACGCGGGTTCCAGTCGCCGGTGCGGTAAGGATTAGGTTTAGTTGGCTGCCGGCCCACTTGACACTTCCTGATGAAGAGGACTTGACTGTGACGGTTACCCCGGTCACGCGAAGTGACGTCACCTCATCTTTATTAGACCCTTGCCCGCCCTTTGTTTGAGTGCCAGTGTGGCCTTACCAAGCCACTTCCACTGCCTAACGTATCCGCCTGATAGCTGCCGAGACAAAAGTCGTTGACTTCGCGGTGCCAACCGAGACGACAGTTCACGCGTCAACGCGTGCTAACAGACCCGCTTCGTTTATTTCACTATCGCACACCGACAACCAATCAGAGTCGACTACAAAGTTCTACAACTCCTTCAAAGCGGACGTAGGGGGGACGTGCTGACACAGACTTAGAGCGTACTGAAATCTGACCGGACTGGATCACTTCTGATGCCCACAGACTTCGTAAAATGTCCGGTTCATTGGATCCGTTGACTGAGAAAGAAGTTCAGGCATCTGGCTGGCATTTATTATTTTTCCGGGTTGAGCCGGGATGGATCGGGAAGGGGGGGGGGGGGGGGGTAGGGGGGAAGCATTTAGTGTATCCCAGCACCAATGCGCGAGATCCGCCTCTGTGTGTGTGTGTGCGGGAGGGGGGAGGGGGGCAGTAAGGGGGTGTGTGTGGGGGGGAGGGGGGAGTAGGGGTGTGTGTGTGAGGGGTGTGGAGTAGGTGTGTGTGTTTGTGTGTGGGAGGGGTGTGGAGTAGGTGTGTATGTGTGTGTGTGTGAGGGGGGGGGGGGGGGGCGGTTAGTATGCGGGCATGTATGTGTGTGGGCGCGTGCATCAAAAATTTGACTGTGTGTGTGTGTGTGTGTGTGTGTGTGTGTGTGTGTGTGTGTGTGTGTGTGTGTGTGTGTGTGTGTGTGTGTGTGTGTGTGTGTGTGTGTGTGTGTTGTTGTTGTTGTTGTTGTTGTTGTTGTTGTTGTTGTTGTTTGGCGAACATATCAAACCGAAACAGCCATGAGGGGAGACATGTTTTATTCAGCCACGATCACCCTTGTTCCTCCAGTAACATTAGTATTACATGGGTTACTTCCCTTGCATCCTCTTCATAGCATACAGGTGTTGCTTCACAATGTATGACATCCCCTTTCTTTTGAGCAAATTCCTTTGATCCAAATTTACCAATTACACCATGTATTTATCAAAGCAATAAACTTTCAACTGTTTCTTTTATAACGTAAAACATTAAGGTTTTTCACTATTATCCATTCACACAACAAGAATTATCCTTTGTTCTTTCACACAAAAGATTTTAGTTTTTCTCTGTTTCTTACATCTATTAAAATTTTCTGGGCTTAAAATTATTGCTGAACATTTTGATGAACTGAATAATTTGAAACTTGTTGATTTCAATATTCATAACTTTAAATGTCCATATACTATGTAAAAACACTTCTAAACAATTAAAATATAAAATCACATCATATAACTATCCATATGAGTTTTTGTTTCCGTGTTTGCAAAAAATGTAAACATTATGACACTTTCAAACAGAAACTAATTTAAATCAGAACTAAACTTCTTTTGCATCTGCAATGTCTTTGCACCATAAAGTGTTCAGTGTTCAGTTTTATTTAGTGACACACATTAATATTCGTAAACATTATGTAATGTTCCGCTTATGTACGAAAATTCAACTTACCTGTTTTTGTAGTGTAAAACACAATCACGTTGATCAAATACTCATTTATTAATCTACAGGAAAATAATACTGATCAAACAGCACTTCACTGTCCTAACTGAGGGTTCTTCATCACAATCACTAGACAAATGGTCACAGTCCATGCGCATGCTTATGGTAGACCTTATGCGTCACACTGTCCATGACCTGCTTCAGTCGCATATCGTGTTCTGCTTGGTCTTTTCCCCACACCACTATATCGTCCATGACGGCTTCACTTCCATCAATGTCTTCGACCATCGGAGACATCACTTAATTGCTGACATATTTCGCTTACCGAGACACTGCCAAAGGGAACACGAAGGAAGCGTTAACGTCCAAATGGAGTGTTGAACGTGCACAGCTTGGAGCTTTCTTCGTCAAGTTGCAACTGCCAGTAACCTGAAGTTGCATCACGTTTTGAAAACACCTTTGCTCCCGGCATGTTTTGTACGACTTCTTCAATCGTCTTCATGGGGAAATGTTCTTGCTTGATCGCTTTGTCACGTCTCTTGGGTCTAAGCAGATTCTCAGTTTCTTGGGTGTTTCTACAATGACCATTCTGTTCACCCAGTCTGTTGGCTCTTCTTGCTTCTTGATCACGCCATCATTCTCCATCCTCTGGAGTTCTTCCTTGACACGATCATGGAGTGCTACTGGCACCTTTCTCGGACCATGTACCACAGGTGGAACACTTGGGTCGAGCTTGATTTTGTATTCTCCAGGAAGACAACCTAATCCCTTGAATGAGTCTGCGTACTCTTCTGTGATATCAACACCAACTGAACAAAGTCTCTCAATCAGTCCTAGTCTCTGGCACGCCACAACACTTAGGATTGCTCTGCTGTCCATTTCTGTCACGAAAAATGGGACGTTGTGTTCTACATTGTTGCAAACACATGTGAAGTTTGTTGTCCCTAGTGTCTTGATGTGATGTCCAGAATATGATGTTAGTCTTGCTCTTGAATTTGTCATCTTCTTGTCACTGACTCGACTGAGTGTTTTTGAATACTTTGTGTGAAATGATATTGCACTTAGCGCCTGTGTCTGGCTGAAAGTTCACTTTGACCCCTTCAACCTCTATGGTTTTGTACCAGCCTGTGTTCACAGCACTGATGTCTTTCTGATATATTGTCCCAACAAAGTATTGTGTGCCTGAGCTATCAAAGTCATCAACTGTGTTCACTCTTTGCTTGTGTGAGTGATTGGTCACTTTCTTCTTTGGCCTACTGAACTGAATCTTCTGAGTTGCTGAACTGAATCTTCGTCTACTCTAGCCACCTCTATGGCTCTTTCTAGAGTTAAATCTGAACCAACGTCAATGAGCTTCTCACGCACTTTGGCGGATGTTTTTGCCAAACGCGATTCTGTCTCGCACAGTGTCGTCTTCAGCTTGTCCATACTCACAGTATTTCACCTGCAGTTTTAATGCGGTTACGAACTGTTGGACAGTTTCACCCGGCTCTTGAATCTTGCTGTACTGTCTGTGTCTTGCGAAAATTGTGTGTGTGTGTGTGCGTGCGTGCGTGCGTGCGTGCGTGCGTGCGTGCGTGCGTGCGTGCGTGTGTGTGAGTGTGTGTGTGTGTGTGTGTGTGTGTGTGTGTGTGTGTGTGTGTGTGTGTGTGTGTGTGTGTGTGTGTGTGTGTGTGTGTGTGTGTGTGTGTGTGCGTGCCTGCAGGCGACTCTGTGAGTACGAGGGTGTTTGCGTTTCAGTGTTTGTCAGTGTGTGTGTGTGTGTGTGTGTGTGTGTGTGTGTGTGTGTGTGTGTGTGTGTGTGTGTGTGTGTGTGTGTGTGTGTGTGTGTGTGTGTGTGTGTGTGTGTGTGTGTGTGTGTGTGTGTGTGTGCCTGCAGGCGACTCTGTGAGTACGAGGGTGTTTGCGTTTAAGTGTTTGTCAGTTTCACTTTGCCTAGCATGACTAAATAAGTGTAGTAATGTATTATTATGCTATTTATTTTTGTGTGAGTTTTTATGCATTCCGTGCTTTTCCTTAATACAATGACAAATTGCTTAGAGTCGCCAAACGCGCGCTGTAAATTCCATAGTAGTAATATAGGTTACATAATTATATTATGGCCCAAACATCAGGCAAAGTTTGACATTTCTGTTCAATTTGTGATGCTGCAGTGAGGAATAAGTGTCGAACCACGTCAGAGTTAAGTCTTAACCATCCCCACCCTCTCACCCCCACCATCACCGCTTTTTTGTCTACACTGTTTTATCGATTCTGTGCAACTGAGACATACTGTATTCTTTTAGACTGTTGTGGTTTGGTGGTGCCTTTACCATTAGGCCTGTCGGTAGTCCGCCATCTTGATTTGTCAGGTCAAGCCAAGTACTTCAATATTCCACTTAAAGGAACAAGCCAAAACAACAACAACATCAATATCTAAAAGAATTAAAGAAGATGAGGAAAGAAAAGAAAGAAAGAAAGAAAGGAAATAACCATGTAGAATTGAATCCAAATTTAAGAGAGCGTTGCGCTCAGACAGGCAATATTGATATTATAAGTATTACTAGACATAATGATACTAGTTACAGAAAGGCGTTGTCAAATAAAAAGCAAATTCAGTAAATAAACCAAAGTTGTCCGTAATTAGTAAACATGACCAGACTCTGATCTGAGCACACATATATAATTCAAGTAGATATACTGCAAACACGAACATGTACAGTGGCGTTGTTCATAACTGAGCTGTTTTCAGCGGCATTGTTCATTGCGGTATTGTTGATAGTTATACAGCGTATAAACATGAACATTTTCCTTCACGCATCGGCTCAAGAAGCGACATTTAAAGTGAATAAAATCACTTTAAGAACTTCTTTTTTTCTTTCTTTCTTTAAAAAAGAAGAAGAATGATATCTGTCGTTACCTCTGAAGAAGAAGAAGAAGAAGACCGTGCACCAACACCAAACAACAGCATCAACAAAAACATGAACACAAAAGTATACAAGAACATGGCACAGTGAGCTTGTAAAACAACAACAACAACAACAACAACAACAACAACAACAACAACAACAAACAACAACAACAAAACAACAACAACAAAAACAAGAACGACAACAACAATTCGTTATACTGCTCTCTATACTAAACTTTACTCTTTAAAAAGATATATATTTCTAGGATTAACCCTGTTTCTTTTTGATTAACAAACGTGTTTAATGATTTTCGTGCTGTGAAATATGTCTGTTGAATAAAAACTTGTCTATCTTTCACCGTATTATCAGAACACAATATTGCTGTTTTGCAAAAACAGTCGGCGAGCTGCAGCGAGTACAATCCAAGGGGGACAAGTCATCACATTCAACACTCGCTTGAAAGCAGGGCTATTATTTCCCTTAGGTCATTTTCCAGCAGAGCGTCTTTTTCGTCCGTTTCAAAACCAAAGTCAAAACAGAAAGAAACTGGCAGTGACGTCTGTGTGCAAAACGCACAGGCAGTGACGTCTCTGTATTCGTAACCCACAGGCAGTGTCGTCTCTGTATTCGTAACCCAAAGGCAGTGACATCTCTGTATTCGTAACCCACAGGCAGTGACGTCTCTGTACGTCTCTGTATTCGTAACCCACAGGCAGTGACGTCTCTGTATTCGTAACCCACAGGCAGTGACGTCTCGGTATTCGTAACCCACAGGCAGTGACATCTCTACTCTCCTTCTCGCTCTCTTCCCTCAGCCTCGGGACTCGGATCCTCCGTGTTCCTAGGATGGGCTGAAGGAGAGAGATCCTTTCAATACATCGGACCTGTGATCTGGAACTCTCTTCCTCCCGAGTTTTTAATTTATGTCACTTAAGCCACATGACAAAGCAATAAAGTGACTGATTACCGACTAAAATAGTAAAAAGAAAAAAGTGACCTCATTAACAAAAACATCTGCCAGCAAGACGTCCAAGACATTAAAAATAAAACAGCAGGTTAGGCAATCACTCGTGCACACACGCTACACTCACACTAGATATAAAGGAATCAGTACGCTTTGTCCACTACCCTGGTGGGTCTGACTGTGAATGGACACAGTACAGATCTTTTTTGAAGAAGGAAGTTTCAGATTGGATTTGAACGATGTGCAGCATAGTGTAGAGGTTTCGGGAAGGAAGGAATGATAATTCAAGCAATAAAGTATTTGTCAAGCGCTGAATCTTGCCCATAGAGACTATTCTAAGTTCTCCTCTCTCTTTCTCTCTCTCTCTCTCTCTCTCTCTCTCTCTCTCTCTCTCTCTCTCTC
>OY757558.1:3717042-3736027 GCA_963584105.1 Alviniconcha strummeri | reverse complement strand
ATTCTAGCTATTGTTATTTTCGAGAAAGTGTAATTCATAATAGAGAAAAAACATTCTAAAGAACACGGAAACCAATAACACGATTGATTAGTGGATTAAGATAGCTGGTTCTATTTCTTATCTTTTAAAACTGATTTGTCATTTTGGTTAACTGTTTTCGTTCTCTCTCTCTCTCTCTCTCTCTCTCTCTCTCTCTCTCTCTCTCTCTCTCTCTCTCTCTCTCTCTCTCTCTCTCTCTCTCTCTCTCTCTCTCTCTCTCTCTCTCTCTCTCTCTCTCTCCGCCCCAGCAAACTAGGATCAAGTTCGCACTTTCTTTCTTCACGAAGCAATGTATAGAGAGTCTCTATATCTCTCGTACATATATATAGACTCTATATCTCTCGTATATAAAGACTTGGCAAAAACTGAGACCCACACGCGGCGAAATTCTACCCTTTCGCACATGTCGTCTGCTTCACTCGAATGGGACCCGGATCGTTATCAGCGAGAGTTGTCGACCCTCGCGTCATTATATAATTGAGAAAAATAAACAGAAGAGGAATCGCGTGACGGAATTTGGCCATCTCACGGAGAGAGTAAAAGAGTTCCAACAATATTAGTGTGTGTATGTGAGAAGGCAATTAACTGAGTCTCGCACGTACTGCCAGATTCTCGGATAGGGTTTTGTCGAAGAGTCCCATGGTTATTCTTTCGTGAAAACTAAAGATGTAGCAGCCAAGCTGACCTTTCGAAGGGGGATAATCATGCAATGAGGTCATCGAGGTAACCGAGATCCAAAGCGACCGAAAACAGTTGTTGGAATTTATTTATGGAGACGGCGATCTTGCCGTTCTGGAGGAGCTGGAACAGTTCTTTGTCTGAAATGGTCGCATGTTGTTGTATCAAAGAGTGTGGATAGACTAAAGTGCAGACGACAAAGTCTCTGCACGCTCAAGATCTTGCCCTTGTTTTACACCCCAGCCTCGCTTTCGATCTCATGACCCGCCGTGACCTCGCTATAGTGATGTCATGTAAGTCCGTGCTAAGAATGATCCTTGCAAACTGGTTTTTTAGTGTTCGGTGCTGTGAAAATCTCAGTCGCGAGTAAGTTAATGAGTATGTAAGTGTGTAAGTGCTTATTTGAGTGATTAATACTGTGAGTTAGTAAGCGAATGAGTGGGTGAGTAGCGCAAATAAACAAAACCAAAAACTACGGTGTACACAAACAACTCATCTCCCTCCCCAACTCACACATACCAAGCACGCACGCACGCACGCACGCGCGCACGCACGCGGGCATGCACGCACACACACGTGCTCGCGCAGGCGAAAAAGCAAAGATAGGCCGCTTTTGATAACACAAGATACAAATGCACCCTATTTGAGATACGTCGGTCAATTAATAAATATGCTCCTTCGGCAGTTGAAAAAGTAACGATGATCACGCAAAGCAAATATCATAACGACAGTATTCTTTTATATTTCTTTAGTGATATAATACAACTATATTTCCAAGTGACAATGTTATTGCACCAGGAATGTTTCATTATGCCAGGTTCACCCATTCACACATTCACAAGTTGTATTACTATAACAACAACAATAGGATGCGGTTAACTGTCTTTATAATAGATAAATACATAAACAATGCAACGGACATTAAAGGGAGTATAAAAACTGAAATAAAAATTATAACCCTTCATTTTCACCCCCAAAGATGTTTTGATCGTGTTTAGCAGTATGTTTCGACCCTTTTATCGGCTGCGCATACTTATGACATCGAAAGTGTCTGGCAGTAAGCTTCCATCGGAATGCTCATTTTGTGTCGTAAAAGCCCCTGCCTATGCCAGCATTAGAGACAGTTGTTTTCTGCAGTCTATGGCAGCATGATGTGTGTGGCTGGTGTGATGTGTGTGGGGACAGAGAGAGAAAGTTTACACAACACTCACATCTTTATCGTGCAATTAATCCGTCACGGTGCTCTCTCTCTCTCTCTCTCTCTCTCTCTCTCTCTCTCTCTCTCTCTCTCTCTCTCTCTCTCTCTCTCTCTCTCTCTCTCTCTCTCTCTCTCTTCTGTCTTTCTGTCTGTCTGTCTGTCTGTCTGTCTCTGTCTCTCTGTCTCTCTCTGTCTTGCTCTGTCTCTGTCTTGTCTCTGTCTCTCCTGTCTCTCTCTGTCTCTCTCTGTCTTCTCTGTCTTCTGTCTCTGTCTCTGTCTCTCTCTGTCTCTCTCTCTGTCTCTGTCTCTGTCTCTGTCTCTGTCTCTGTCTCTCTCTCTCTCTCTCTCTCTCTCTCTCTCTCTCTCTCTCTCTCTCTCTCTCTCTCTCTCTCTCTCTCTCTCTCTCTCTCTCTCTCTCTCTCTCTTTCTGTTTTTCTGTCTGTCTGTCTGTCTGTCTCTGTCTCTGTCTCTCTCTCTCTCTGTCTCTCTCTCTCTAACCTAACGCCGGTTACCTTACCTAACGCCGGTTACCTTACCTAACGCCGGTTACCTTACCTAACGCCGGTTACCTTACCTAACGCCGGTTGCCTGCACCACTGCTTCCAGGGACTGCACGGCTGCCTGGTCTCCGAGCAGCTGCTCCCCTTGAGCCGGGCGTCCGTTGATGTGTCGTTTGCCATCTGCTTCTTTGTCTTGTACAAAACATATGTGCACGGACTCCTCTCTCTGAACGTACATCATGGCCCCTGTGGAAAGGAATACCCCCTACCCCCTCTTTAATCGAGTGTATCTTCTAATCAGCGACGTGAAGCGCAAATAGGACTAACCAGCTGGCTCGACTGCCTTTAGTTACACCCCCACCCTCCGCTCAAAGAATAAAAGAAAAAAGAAAGAAGAAGAAAGAGAGAACACAGAATGTTTTGCTCATATCAACATAATTTGTTTTGCTGTGATTTTAGTTGTTTTTGTTGTGTGTATGTGGAGGGGGGGGGGGGGGGGGGGATGATAATAGTTAGAACTACGATTTCACACTTCTTAAGAAACCAGTTGGTTGTCAGTAAATGAATTAAGGCAACATTTTCTGTGCGATGGTATTCTTTTTTTATTCAAGATTACCTGCAAGAGATCATGGCTCGTTTCTGTGCCGTCGTCACCCTTGCGGTGTGTTGTCTGGTCACTGGCTCCAATGGTACTGACCCGGGTCCAGCATGTGGTAGGTATACCCGGTTTGTTGCCGGTATACCGTGTGTCTGACAGGTATACCCAGTTGGTATCTGGTATAATCGTGTGGTAGGTTAATTCAGTTGATGGCAGGTACACGGAGTTGCTATAGCTACATACCCAGTTGGTGGCAGGTATAGCAAGTTTATACCCTGCATCTGGTATCAGGTATAACAAATTATGCCCTACAGCTGGTATCAGGTATAACAAATTATGCTCTACAGCTGGTGGCAGGTATAGCAAGTTTATACTCTACAGCTGGTGACAGGTATAGCACATTTACGCCCGGCAGTTTGTGGCAGGTGTACTGAACTGCTAGACGGAAAGACAGGAGCACCGTTTTACATGACTGTACATTTCAAAAATGTGCACTGCGTTTTGGGAATTAAGCACGCTGAATACTTACATGATTTGATCAATTGCTGCAATCGATGCCACAGTGTGTTCAAAGCGTGAGAGTACAAAATGAATGTGGTCACTTTGTATCTGCACAAAATGATGTAAATTAATATCGCACAAGAAATATGAATGAATAAGCACTGGACAGAATGCACAAAACTAATCATATGGATTTATTTTAATGTTTATATTTAATATCGTTTTGACAACAGAGACCAGGGAATGTTCCGTTAAGCGTTCTGGAGTTCTGACCATGTTCAACGGAAAAAAGTCGACTGTGGCGGTACCGTGCAAGTACTGGCTGGCCGACATCCAGTGCGGCGACTACCAGCTGGTGGTCACCACAGGAAATAAACTGGACTCCGGCAACACTTTCTCTCCCGACACCGTCTTGGTCAATATCAAGACTACTCGCAAAGAAAATCTGTTTGTCCGAACAACGGCCCGCCGTTTGCAAAAGGTCAGTCACCGGGCATCATTTTCGCCTCTGTTACGGTACCATATCCTGACAGCCGTGTCTTACCCGCACAGCACAGCAGTGATTGCAAGTGTTTGCGTTCTTCGTGTCCTTATGGTCTACGGACAGTCCAGTCACAACAGTCCCGGCAGGCTAACAAGCAGCAGCAGCAACACGTATGATGGCCGTCTTGATTCCCAAAGGGTCATAACGCGTCAGCGGACAAGTTCACTGACGGAGGGAGCAGGCGGAAACTGTAGGCTACATCACTGCACAGCGCGGTTCTCTGCACGTTTAAATGCTTCATCAGTTTAATTAACCGAATGATAAACAAAACTCGTGTACGTGTCAATAACTTGATCATCATTCTGATAAACAAAACTGCTGTATATGTCGACAGTCGTTAGCATCAATCTGATACAAATAATATAAAAAAAGGACTTAAAAATGGTGCATATATCAACAGGCCGGCAGTGCGGATACGACACGACTGTACTCTTTTCTCTTCTTGTTAATATAACTTTTTAGCGCCTTGTGCTTATTTTTGGTGCAAACAGTGGGTTACCTCACCCGAGGAGGACTGCAATGTCTGTATATGTTTCGTGTTTATATTCGTATTATAATGGAGTCATCTACTCATACCGAGACGGTAAGGGGCATTCCTCAGAGTTCTTTAAATCACAAATGCCTCGGTATATTTTATTTGGTAGCCCAGAAGCTCACGAGTCCGACGTGTTTGTCGTTCGAAGGACTAGATGCTCAGTCCCGCCCCAAGGCCGGATGAAGAGACAAAGTACAGTGCTGAACGGGGATGGAACCCGGGTCTTTATCTGTTTCTGTACCGCCTGGCATCCCGAACTGGCGAGTTCTGGTCTGTCACAAAACCCTTTTAGAGGGATGGGTCCCTTATTTTGCACTGCACCGACTCGTTGGGGTTGATCCTCTCTTATAACAAGCTGGCTAGCGATCGCCACGCGCCACTTGGTGTCCCCGCCAAGGGTACCACCACAAAACGTCCTCCACAGACACAGCTGTTGTGATGATCCCTTGGCTGAAGTTTCCCATAGCTGTGTCGTAACCGGCGACATGGGAATTATGTCTCCCAGCCACTCATTGTGCAGCACGAATTGCGTTGCGTGTTTCCATTCGGTTCAATCCAGTTCAATTCCATTCAAAAAACAGTCGGCAGTCCAAATCTGCTGCGAGCCACTAGTTTACTTTTCCACAGCGCTGGCTGAAAAACCAGGTCAATGAGTCACGCGGTGCTGCATCAGCGGCAGATCACTCTAGCCACAACCATTCGGCTTATTCATCTTTGCTACTTTCAGTTTGCTTTCTCTCTCCCTCTTTTGCCTTTTCTCTCACTTTTATATCCACTCAGCCCCTTTAACAGATAAAATGCATTCCATTGGTAATTGGTATCAGGCTGCAGGCCAAGAGGTTCTGGAAGAAGTGTCCTTGGTAATGAATCAGGTGATAACAGACATGTCCCAGACTGCTTCACCCTCCTTGCTGGGCCTGTGCCTAGCACGAATAAATTCTCCTTCTCTGCAATTTTCTGCTTATCTAGAGTTATTTGAGTGGAAGGAGGGGATGTGTGGGGAATTAAAAAAATCAAGTGTTCTTACAGATCTGGAGTACTTAATTTTCTACAGTTTTCTGAATTGGAGTGATATATTCTTCTGCATCATGGTGTTGTGTAGGTACACAGAATGGCCACAGAGCATTCCAAAGCATTTCATGACAGTTGTGTTCTGAAGCTGTGTCGCGTGTGTTCTTACAGAGAAAAGGTGCGTTCAGATAAGCGAGATAAACGATCATCTGTGTATCGGTGTGACAAGTTTAGGGATGAAATACTGACTGTATTTGGTCTTAATATCTCTTCAGACGAAGAAGGAAAGCATCCCTCTCTGTTGTGTACTCGCTGCTACAGGACGATAATAAACAGCAGAAAATTTCAAGGAGGCAAACCACAGAGTGGTTTTGTTTCAAAAGAGAAAAAGTCAGACATTGCAGTAACAGCAAATGGAGTGCTTGGTACTGTACCAGTTCCGTATCAAACTGTTTTGCATGTAGGATTTTTTTAGAGCAGGCAAAAGGAGGTAGGCCACAACTTCACAAGCCCTATCGACAGACAGAGTCATCTGACATTTCTGGAATCAGTCTGATTACTCATTCAGTAATAAATGCTGCTGATTCTTGTTCAACAAAAACGTGTGATTTTTCTGCAGCAAAATCTTGTGACTCGTTTTCAGTAACTCATTCCAGTTGTGACACTTCAGCAAACTCTGGATCCATTAGTCCCATTAAAATATCTAGTGACTCATTTTCTTCGCCGGCTCCTATTGCGTGTTCCACTCCATTAAAACGAACAAGACCATTTCCATCTCCCTCGTGCTCAACGCCAGTCAAGAAAGCTGCTGTTACTGATGCTGGTAGTCAGACTTCTGCAGCAATAAAAAGCACAGTTGAAATACAAGTTCAAACACATCTCCAGCAGTAAAAAGTGTGAAAGGTACAGTCGAAATACAAGTTCAAACATCTCCAGAAGTAAAAGGTGCAGCAGAAGTACAAGTTCAGACATCTCCAGCTGTTAAAACTGCTTATGATGTTAGCATCAAAGAATGTCTACAACAGCCACAGGACGCTCCTCTAAATGATGCAGAACAAAAACTAAGTACACATTTTGTTAAGCGTCAGCTAAAACTTTCATCAGACAAAGTCACAGTGCAGTGTAAGACTGGAGGTCAGCCACTCATTCTGAAGAAAATTACAAGACCTAGAAAAGCATCACTAAATGCCTCAGCTTCATCAAAAAGAGAAAGAACAAGACAGCTAAAGAGACTGAGAAATCAAATAGCAGGTCAGGCTAAGTCTTCACAGCATATACAATTATCAGGTGAAATAAAGAGTCTACCACAACCTACAAAAGAACAAGTTTGTGCTGAAGCTGGTGTACAGTCCAGTGCCAGATTTGACTGTAGGGAGGGACTACATATCAAAAACAATACAGGACTAACCTGGCGCCAGCTTAGACGCCTGAAAAAAGCTGTTAGCTGCACGCGGTGTAAAGTTTCAATGTGAAAAAAACACAAAAAAACGTGACTACAAGACTGTTTCCCTTAAAGACCATTTTGAAATAATATATGTGGACTTTGTACTGCAGGACTGCAGCAAAAAGAAAAATGAAACAAATCGCAGAACACCTGTCGCAAAAGTTAGACATTTGCCATCATTTGTAGAGGATCTGTTAGATGAATTCCACCACCAGAATCTGCTGACCTGGCAACATGGGGCCATTCCAGAAGATGAATTATGGATCAAAATTGGTGGCGACAATGGTGGAGGCAGCTTCAAGTTGTGTTTACAATTAGTAAACGTTGATCACCCCAATTCCAAGCACAACACGTTTATAATTTCCTTGTTTAATGAGAAAGACAGTACAGTAAACCTGCAGAGAGTGTTTAGTGAGGTTTTCAGAGATGACATTCTCGATTTACAGTCCATGGTGTGGCATGACAAACGTGTAAGACTATTTTTGTGTGGTGACTATTATTTCTTGTGTAAAATCTATGGACTGTCCGGAGCACAAGGAGTCCATCCGTGTCTCTGGTGTTTGACTACAAAGGACAAAATACAGAAACCACCACAACAATGCATTCCATCTGACGAAAGAACATTGAATTTGCTCAAAGCAGATTTCAAGAGTTTTCAGGCTCAGGGTAGGGGTAACAAATCACACGCTAAATTTTTCAACAATGTGTGTTCTGTGCCTGTGTCCGAAATTAGCCTGTCACATGTGTGTCCTCCCTATCTGCACATCCTACTAGGTGTGACGCAGAAACATCATCATCTGCTAGAAAAATTCTGCCATGAGCTAGATGTCTCCATTGCTAAGGACATAGTCAAGAACAGTGGTAGGGTGGACAAAACCAGCAAGTTTGGCTTTCATGTGACCCAGCTCAAATCACTTAAATCACTGTACAAAAAAGAACAGAGGTACAAACTGCAGCTAGAATCAGACACGCCCACAGGCACAAACCAAGAAACTGCTTGCTGTCATTCAGGAAATGATTTCCAAGCTGAAAGTAAACTGTAATCTTGCAGAAAGAGTTGGCCCTATTGCCTCAAGCTTAGAAACAACTTTGAAAAAGAACAACATCCACGTAGAAGCCTACCACGGAAGAAGTTTTGTTGGGAATCATGCAAACAAATATCCCAAAGAAGAAACCCAGACAGACATAGCTCACAGAATCAAAAGAGTGTGTCGAAAACACACACAGACAAAGAAAATCAGTGACAGGGCCAAGGAAATCTCCAAAGCATTCTTTCAGCTGAACACTCTGTACTCATCTGTGCATTCATTAGTGGGGCATGACAGTCCAGTCAGCAAGGATGACATCGGCAAGGCTGAGAAGGCAGTCAAGAAATACATGTCTTACGTCAGACGCACATTCCCCCAGGAATCGGTGACACCCAAACAACATATGTCAGAACAGCATGTGTGCAAATGGATGGAAAGCTGGGGATTTGGCATGGCCTTGCATGGGGAACAGGGGGTGGAGCAGACACATGCAGTGGTCAACGCACTCAAATCACGTGTTCGCAGCATCATGAATGAGGGCACACGAGTGGACAGTCTGATTAAAGAGCATTACATGGTGACTACTCCAAGCTTAAAAATTAAGTTTCCGAAACAAAATTAGACAATCTGCAAGATGTCTGTTCACTTTGCTACACACTACACCTGTTTGACGTCGAACTGTATACATATAAAAACATGAATTCACTGCAGTTGTTTCGTATGGCGAGTTTTGGGTGACTTTTTTCGTCTCTCCTGCTGTCACTGTCTTGGGAATGGTTTCAGTTCAGTTCAGCAAAGTGTGCGTTGTACTGGTAAAATGCTTCTACTGTGACTGTGCTATCAGTACTGAGAGTCTTCAGCCAGTGTTTGTTGACTGCATTTGGCTTCTCTGTGTTTTCTTGGAGTACCTCCTACATTTGGATTACCATACTCTTCCATCCATTACCACACATAACCATCTGTGACAACCGCTGTTCCAGGTCAGTCTTTCAAAATTATAGGCATGTGCTTGGCTGCATTACTGCATGGCCCGAATACTGATCTTTTCTGTTGCATTGCAATACACTTTAAAAGACAGTCCATGTAGCTGTGCAATGAATTAACTTAAGAGCATGCTTTATAACACTGCCTTGTGAAAAGCCAACAAGACCGGCAAACAAAGTAAAATTCATTCGATGGATACAAAAAACAACATGTGCTGTCATGTGAAATGAATGTATTCACCATGTGCATACAGCAACAGACTTGGACACTGACCTCAAAACAACCACGTCAAAGTAAAGTCAGCGGCCGAGCCATATATTTTGACCACACTATCAGAACCACAAAGAGTTGTTCTATCTAATGATATTACATTTAAGGCTGTAAGAATTGCAGTGGCATTACAACTTCCGTGTAAAAAATATCATTTTTCTGCCTAGCGGCATTCTCAGGCAAATACTGATGCTCATTCGCCTAATTTTCAAGCACCTGTGCTGAAAAAAGTACTGTATGAAAGTAAGTCATGTTTACAGTCATTTTAAAGCCCCGTTTCTTGCGCTTTTATTAAAACCTGTTTAGTTGATGAGCTAACGGTAAAGGCACGCCGTTTACATGAACCCCTATGGTGGCTGTTGTGCCACTGCTCAGCCACGGCAGCTGTCAGGCAGCAGGAGTGACAGGGATGATTAACTGCCGCCTCTGGCCGGCAGTGCCTCGGACCTCCTTTCTCCCACAGACAAAGTAACTAAGCTGCTGGCCGTGGACTGACGTGCCCACAAGGGGCAATTTTGTTGTGGTCATGGCGGGCTCGTAATACATAAAGTTAAGAGAACAATACAACAAACACAACACCACCAACAAAGAGTATTACTTTAACCATAGTTATAGTTATAAAAATGGAACAACTGTGACGTCATCATCAAATAGTAATGAATTTAAGATCACATACTTGTAAAATAATTATTTAAAGTACCACACACAGCACTTAAGACAATAACACACACACACGCGCACACACACACACACACACACACACACACACATTCACACGCGCGCGCACACACACACACACACACACACACACACACACACACACACTCATTCACACGCACGCACGCACACACACACAATAATAATGTTCTGTTTTTGGTTACATTTCCAGTTCGCTAAAAGTAAAGTATCCAACCCCTGGCGTGTGAAAAAGGGCAATCTCAACTCGTTTGGCCTTGACCTTGCGGATTACGACTCAGCGAAGCAGGCGGCTGTTCTGAGAAAAGTCGGCGTGTTTGAAGTGGAGTTCAGCGCGGACCGGGCCAGCGTCGCCGTCAGATGCTTCTCGGACTCCTTCTCCTCCAAGTCACAGCCGGACACGCTTTGTGGTGAGAATCAACATCGTGGTCAGTTCAGTCAGCCTGACCAAGGTAGCCATTAGAACCAACAAGAAAACACCTCTAGGGCAGTGCTGTGGCAGCGGAGGACCGACTGTTACATAACGGTGTCACATGCCCCGAAAGGACATTGGCCCGTCTATCCAGTAAAGATGACAGTGGTCCATCAATGGTTTACTGGCACATCTATCAAATACAGGTATCAGGCATATTGCAATTAGTACAACGGCAGCGACCTTTCACGCAAGAGAGAGTCAAGTACTTTAAGAACAAACAGTCCACTGGACCTTCGATTCTTGAAGACGACAAAGATGCTGGAATGTTAAAATGGAGGCTACTGTATCCAGTGCAAATCTCAGATACACTACAATGATTAGATTGGAAACTTCTATCCAATGAGCATGATCACACTGCAGTGGTACATTTTCAACGTGTTCTCAGTTTGTTCAGTTACGTGGTGGAAAACCCCACTGAAAACGTTTTTGATTATATTTTCTAGCTCGGCGTCGGAAAATAGGAGATGCGTTTTTTTGCGCAGATTGGAATACTGTCTTTTTTATTCGTTTCACAGCGTACCTTCAACATTCAGCACTGGTGACTATAACATTTTTTTTTTTTTTTTTTTTTTTACCGATTACACTGTGATTGCGTCAGTTAATATTACAGGGGGCACTATCACGCACAGAACGGTACACTTTCTGTTTGAGTCGTTTTCCACCAACATGTTGATACACACCAGTGAAGATTTGGCAGATGGGTCAGATAACATTGAATGTTCAGAATATATCAGTAGGAATACTTTTGGTTGCTAACTTTTGAAGCAGAAATTGTTTATATAAATATTTAAAAGATAGTGTCTGAAAATATCTTCATATTTTATGCCCTTTTAACTTGCAAACTATTTCACTCAAAACTCTACAGTTTGCAAATAATACTTACAGATATAACAACTCTTTAAGCCCTAGAAATAAAACTTGTTGGTAAATAGCGTAGAGCAAAAAATTAATTTTTACTCATGAAATGTAGGTTTTGATATCAAAGCAACTCTGCATATATGAAGACAACTGTGATTGTAGAATACACTAGGGCCGCTAATCCTGCCTTCTTGTGTTCCAAGTCTGAAGTAAATTGGTTAAAAAATTAAAATGTTATGCTGCTCAATTAGCAAAACAATTCTCCAAAATGACTACCCAATAATTACTAGTCTGATGAAATTCATTCACTGTTGGCCTCTAAAAAAAAAAAAAAAAAAAAATCACTACAAATAATTCAAAACAAAACAAAATCAAATTCTGGATGATAGTGCCCCCGTCTTCAAATATTCATGTAACGCTATTTCTTATTTGTAAAAGCTTGAACATGGTGGGGGGGGGGGGGAATACATCGATTTTTTATTATTATTTTTTTGGGGGGTGGGTGGGGGGTGGGGGGTGGGGACTTAGTTTTCTACACGCAAAAGAACTGTTACCATTTCTACGAATAATGACGCTTTTCTTATGTTGGGATGTTTTCATTGGTTGTCAGCAGTGAACAAGGATGAATAAGGACATGTAGCACTATACAGTTTTGACATGAACGGCAAGAATCATTGCCGAAAGTTACATTTTTAAGGAAGAGCACATAATCACGATCATTTCTGGCTCATATAAGACTTCGGACTGATTTGTTGCTCTGATACAAGTCACAAGTGTGATTTAGCTACGAATTTATATTTAGCATGCCTTGCCAGAGAGCGAGTCACGGCGGTATTCTAGACACAGGCCTACCGATGAGATCTAAAAAAATCGGAATGTCTCTGTTTTACAACTTATAAAAGAGAAACATACATCGCGTGCATACTCGCACACAAATCAATGGCATAAGAAAACATTAATCAACAAATCTATTATTACACAGCATAATGAAACACACACACACACACACACACACACACACACACACACACACACACACACACACACACACACACACTCACGGTATCGGAAAAGAGGCCAAACTGAAGTATATAGAATATCATGTTTAGTTTAATGTGTATCATGTGAGCGCTCAGGCCGTTGATGAGCGCATGATAAATGTACATTGTTATTATTAAAGACGACAGTGCATGCCCTGCTATGTGTACAGGAGATGGAGAACCTGGCACGTCCACCACGAGGGACGAGATTCTGGATATGGTCTTCAGCAACAAGGGCGTGGATCAGAGGCAAAGGTAAGAACGGCACCGCAAAATAGCCTAACATCGGGTTCGAATCCGTACTTCGGCTGGCATCTGTTTGGAATCTTGGTAATTCTGTTTTCTCACTGCCTTTATGATTGGCCTTTTCTGACGGACAATAATAAAGTCTCTTCACATAAGCGATATTAGACTGATCTTACAACTTTCAGCTAGCAGCATGTATCAGCTAGTTCCACCAATAGATATTTATGTAAAAAATTAAAAAAACAAAAAACAAAAACACACTTAAAAACAAAAACAACTAAACAACAACCTTATTTGCAGTTAACAAACAACCACATACACATTTGTGTCTGCATCCGTAATAAAAATATATTTACTTGGGTTATATCTCATACACACCGGACCACTTATACGAGCATTTGCTAACACATGCAAGTACCCTAAATGTCGTATACAGGAACGATGATACTCAAAAGATGTTGCACAGCAATTCTCGCTTACTTTCTGATAAAGTTAATTTATCTGTCACACAAACTTTCATTCACTCAAACCTCTACTCTAATGCATATATCTCCCAGAGACACAGTTTACATAGACATTGAATCACACACACACACACACACACACACACACACACACACACACACACACACACACACACACACACACACACACACACCACGTATACCTCTAACTGAACATGGCTCAGTCAGTTTGATATAGGTTGAGGAGATGCGTCTTTAGAGCGGACCTGAGTGCACTGATTGTTGCAGCATTTCTGATGTGTGGTGGCAGTAAAAGTAAGGGAAGGCACGATCGCCTTTCGTTCTGTGCTTACATAGTGGAAGGGTTAGGAGACGGGTGTCCGCACTGGAGCGAAGAGATCGAGAAATAGAAGTAGAGATACAGGATATTGGAGATAAATGGGAGCCGAGAAGTTAATGGTAATGAAACAGAAGGGCAGATGCAGGATATTAGAGATAAATAGGAGCCGAGACGTTAATGGGAATTAATGAAACAGAATATAACAGATGCAGGCTATCAGACAGAAAAGGGAGCAGAGAAATTAATGATAATGAAACATAAGCAAACAATAGAGTAGGAGATACAAACTTTGACCGGTAACCAGTGGAGCTAAGTGAATATTGGTGTGGTATGTACATTTGGGGATTCACAAAGAACAAGACGGGCTGTACAGTTTCATGGTCTTTGAATACAGGAGATGAAGGACAGCGGGACCGAGTCTGGCTAATAGTGAACTGCAACAGTCAGTACAAGTGAGACATCAATTATTATTTGTGTGTGTGTGTGTGTGTGTGTGTGTGTGTGTGTGTGTGTGTGTGTGTGTGTGTGTGTGTGTGTGTGGGGTGAAATGTGAGGCAGAAATCGAGATTTCTGATTAAACTGCAGAAGATATCGCAACAGTTGTTTGGCAGATGGATAAAGATGTAGATGGGTCTTGGAGATTTGATGAATGAAATAGCATTGCTTCAGTCTTTCCTTCGATTAGCTAAAGTTGTCAGCCAGTCATTGGTGTCATATACGCAGCCATGAAAACTTAACAGAGTTTGGTCTGTGACAGATGGGTGAGAAGATTGACGGAGCTGAGAATCGTCAGCAAAAGGTTGATGCTCCATACGGTGACGTTGAAATATAATAATGGTTCCTACCAGTGTCCGATTTTTGCTACCCTCTCTGCCGCTGGCATAGCATTGGGGCCAAAAGTGGATTTGGCTACGGGTGTGTGTGGGGGTGGGGGGTGGGAGGTGGGTGGGAAGGGAACTGGTGCACTCAGTATGCTTTGTGAGAAGTGAGTAGGAGTTTGCCCCCCCCCCCCCTCCCTTCACTCAGTCTAAAGTATTCCAGTTTCAAAAATTAATTAATTGCTTTTCTGTTGTTGTTGTTTCTTTCTTTCTTTCTTTTTCTCTACACTTCCACCTAAGTACGCTGAAATATTTGAACAAGTGGTTGAATACACAAAACGATCAAAAAGGCCTCCAGGACTAAATTGAGGTATTCCAAAGTTAAGTACAGCTTGGTCAGACGAAACGTCGTCTACGGAGGTGATTAATTTTGCTGACGGTCTGAAAGGTATGACTGAAACCAGTCGATAGTAGCACCAGAAATTCCAAAGTAATTTTGGACACAATCCAGAGTAATGTGGCGGTCGATTGCGTCAAATGCAGCTGAGAGGTCTAATAATGTCAGAACAGAAGCATTGCCAATGTCAGCGGACAGGAGAAGGTCACGAAACACACGGAGACGCGCTGTCTACACGCTGTGGCCGGAACGATAAGCGGACCGAACAGTGTGTGTGAGGTTGTTCTTGTTCACATGTTCTGTTAGTTGTAAAATAACTTGTTTCAGCAGCTTGGAGGGACAGGGGAGATTCAAGACATGACGGTTGTTTTTAAATTGGTTTGGATCAAGGATTTGTTTCTTTTGCAGTTTTTTTTCTCTTTTTTTTTTCTTTTTTTTTTTCTTTTTCAAAGAAGTCTTGAATTCCGACGGGAGGGTAGCGGACTGTAGAGAATTGTTGATCAAGTATGTCAAAGAGGGAAGAAGCGAGTCAATGCACCCAAGCAACAATGATGCAACAATCGTAATCGTAATCATTATAAAAATAATAAATCGAGACTGCTATACCGTTGTGTCACTGACAGAAACAGCATCACAGCGCTTTACAATAAACAGGCCTACTGACCAAAAGCGTATGACAGGCCTATATATATATATAAAGCCAAACTTATATATATATATATATACTATGACTAAAATGTTGCTGTTCAGATGGAATCATCATGCAAACTGATAAAACAGAACGTAAAAATCACATTAATATACTGTAACCGGACCTTGGGGCCCGTTCCTCATTTTAGGTTCAGGGGGAGGCTGGAGATTGCCAAGAAGAGACTCTCACTCTGGAATAAACAATTGTCTCTAGTCATCCTCATGTTGTGTGCCTTTCAATGTCAAGTTCCTCGCGTTGTGTTCAAAATCGCTACAATCGACCGACCTTGGTATCCAGAAAAAAAAAAAAAACTGTGTTAGTGTTTGGTTGCTTGTCCGCTCCTCGGAGGTAGGTGCGCCGTTTCACTATGCACTTATGCCACTTGAAACAGACACTAGACAAAAGATAAGTGGAGACAGAAGTTGTACACATGTACCGACATGACGAAAACACTGAGGCACGCTCACAGACGCGCGCACTGACCACACTCCGTCTCAGCACATACTCTCACTCCCATTATAGTGACGAACCAAATAAAGAAATGCATACAATTTTATTTACACTACCGCATGTTACACATACAGTACACACAAGAACAAACCAAACTGTCACATGACTATGCCTAACCTACGCACTAAACCATAGCTAACTTAGCTACCGGCATAGGTTCAGCACCAATTACCTACAAAAGTACTTAATAACTAAACATGCGTGCCCGCACTTTGCAGCACAGGTCTCTTAATAACTAAACATGCGTGCCCGCACTTTGCAGCACAGGTCTCTTAATAACTAAACATGCGTGCCCGCACTTTGCAGCACAGGTCTCTTAATAACTAAACATGCGTGCTCGCACTTTGCAGCACAGGTCTCTTAACTGATAACTAAACATGCGTGCCCGCACTTTGCAGCACAGGTCTTCCAATAACTAAGGGAAGATCTACACACTTTTTCAGCATGTAAACTCGGGGGGTAGGGGTGGACTAGCACTTTTCAGCACCGAGTCCTCTAACTAAGGGAAGAGTAACACACTTTTCAGCATGTAGACTCGAGGGGTAGGGGATGACCAGCACTTAATTCAGCACATGGTAGAGAAACCGGGCAGGCACTGTCTTTTATACCGCACCGCGCGGCACCGGCCAGTCGCTGGTAGGCAGCGTCCGACTGGAGAGAAGGGGTGGGGGGAACTCACTCGTAACTCGAGCTAGCTTCCACAGCTCTCCCGCTACAATACATTAAACGACTATAATTTAATATATTACTACCATCACATAGCCTACTGCTACTGATGCAATCTACTACTCCAGCTGCTACTGCTACTATGCAACTACTACTGCTACCACCACCATCACCACGATTACCACTAGTATTTCCATTATTACCATCATCATC
Organism: Alviniconcha strummeri; assembly: GCA_963584105.1. Lineage (NCBI taxonomy): Eukaryota > Metazoa > Mollusca > Gastropoda > Provannidae > Alviniconcha > Alviniconcha strummeri. The sequence goes on along the minus strand of OY757558.1, from coordinate 3,719,283 downwards.
ACTACTACTGCTGCACAAATACTATATAATAGGAAGCATAAACGATGCCTGTACCCACCTTGTGGTCCAAAGCGCAGTTTGTTTAATCACAGAACCTCCTGTCCTCGGGCAGTCTCGGTGTACCAACAGTGTGCTGCTGCTAACGCCAGTGACACCCGGGTCTGCAACGACATTCTGCTGGACAAGGCGACGGTGGACTGCCTGGCCGGTTCTGACACGCCCCTTATTGTCCACTACCGCCGCTGCCTGGAGACGGCCTGCAACTTGAACAACTCGGCTGTGTATCCAATGATCCGCTACATCGCCGACAATAACTGCGGTGAGGATGGGAAGTCTGAGCCTCTTGTTGTCGTTTTGTTACTCATCTTCCGCACACACGAAAATGCTGCTCACACTGGCGCATGGCAGGAATGGGTATAGCGCTACTCTTGTGGCTGATGTTAGGTAGGACCAGCCTCTCTTTAGCGCTGGGTAACATGATCGTCGCGAGGCAAATATTGCTCATTTTCAACTTGTCATATTTGCCTTGTTCTGTGCAGTTTGTCAATAAAAACTACTGTCTCGCAAAAAAATATCTTTTTACGACCTGTTGATGCCATTATTTTGTGCGTGAATGATGTATTGTGAGTTTCGAAGAAGTTTTAATGAACACACCAAGCGGTCGGAAACCGAGCGTGGTTCTGACGTCGAAAGTCAGATGAGCGAGGTCGGAAAACGGTTGCGTTCGAAAAACCGTTGAGAACTTTTACAAGAAAAACGTACAGACATGAAGATATACTTTTTAGAAAGAGGAATTGCCGTAGATTTATCCATTATAAAATTCGTTAAAATTCTTCGTTTTCGACTTCAGCAAAAATTGATTTGAAAAATACGTTCATTTTTACCTTAAATTTACACCAAAAAAGTTTGAATGCCACCATATTGAATATGGTATCACTGGAAAGACGAATTTTCGCTCTTTAAAACGGTGTATCGTTTGATCCGGAAGCGAGTTCTTGTAAAAGTTCTAGCGCAACTGAAATCGGAGACCCCATAGATTTTGTTGTCTGTTCGAGTTGCGCGATCGCTAAAGTCTGCGACTACGCGAGCGGCGCAAAAGATGCTCACCCTGGAGGAACTGGAAAGAAACCGTGGTAAGTTTTTTTATTTTATTTTAGCGATAACTAAGTGAGTTTCCAACAGAACCATAACTGTATTTTTGTGCTGTTTACATCTCTTTGAATGCAATTGAAGCAAATTCGTTGTGGTCTGGTCGTAGTTTGAACAAAACTACAGAGTTATCTTCTCATTAGTTCCTCCGAAATGCAAACCGCTATAAAAGTAGTAATTTCTTTCCCCGTAAATCCGAATTGACAAAAACGTGATTTATGGTGTATGTTCTCAACAGTGAATTTTTTTAAAGGAAATTTAGCAAGTGAATGATTAAAAAAAAAAAAAAAAAAAAAAAAAAAAAAAAAAATGTTGTTCTTGTCAAGGACAATAACTCTTATTTAGCTAGCAGACGGCGGCAGTCACGACCCATATGTTTCTTTTACAGTAGATCTGTTCATCTAGACAAAACGAAATAAAAGCGAGCCACCAGCCAAAATTAATGTTATATTGAGAGTTTGGAATTATATTTGCTTCTGAAGAATTTATTTCTTGTTTTTTTTCCCCTTCTTTCTCTTCCACTTTTATGTACATGGAAGACCTGGCACACTGGCTAAAAAATTACATGATTCTTTCAATCTTTGCATATAATTATTATAATAATAATAATAAGGGGATGGGAGGTGGGTAAAAAAGAAGAAGAGAAGAGTAATAATGACAATTTTGTTTTTGTTTTTGTTTAACATTTTGCAAGCATGATTGACAAAACAAGACTATGGTAACAAGACAGAAGTAAGAAAGACTGAACAAGAAACAAAATGAAAGAAATAATCACACACACACACACACACACACACACACACACACACACACACACACACACACACACACACACACACACACACACACACACACACACACACACTTGAAGAGCCACATCAAATGTGGGGGTGGTAGGGGGTGGGGGAAATAAAATACTCAGAGCAACGTTAAATACATTTTTGAGCATGTATTTTTTTTTTAATGTCATTGATGTGCGACTCTACTTTTTGGTAGTTTACTTTTCCTTAATAATCCAAGTCTTTTATCTAAACTAAAGTAGGGAAGTTTTTTGTTTTTAAGTATTGTCAAATAATGGCGAGAGTGACTCCA
>OY757558.1:3670842-3716842 GCA_963584105.1 Alviniconcha strummeri | reverse complement strand
GGATGAACTACGCACAGTTTATTTGACTTTGCAATGGGCATGGCTGGACTATAGGTACAGTTTACTAACATAGAAATGCATATTACTTAAATACTTGAAGTATTTAACACACACACACACACACACACACACACACACACACACACACACACACATATACACACACACACACACACACACACACACACACACACGACAATGCTGCTCACACTGGCAGGAATGGGTAGCGCTGCTCTTGTGGCTGCTGTAGCCTTACCCACGTAAGGCGACCCGAACGTCCTGCAAAGGGTTAACGAAGGATTAAAACAGACTGCTTTAATGTCAGTGTTAATGTGCAGTGCTGAATCAAGCGTTATGCACATGCAGGTCGAATTATGTTTGAATTCATTCTCCACCTCTCTGCCCCAGTTGTCCGTGTCTGCTTGTTGTCATTGACAGATGTGCACGTTATCTGCTGTCCTCTCACAACGTTGGTGCTGTCAGATAAACCAGTCACTGTATGTGCACGTTATCTGCTGTCCTCTCACAACGTTGGTGCTGTCAGACGAAGCTGTCTGTGCACGGCACGTGTTGTTCTTCACGACTGGCTGAACTGCCGGTGGTCACTGGTGAACCACTCGGGTAGCGAAAGACGTGTCTGACCAAGGCGACCAACATAATAATGGTCCCCATCAGATTTTGGATAACCCCTCTGCTCTGTGCTTAACGATGTGGGCCACAAATCAGATTCGGTTCGGGGTGGGGCGGATCGATTCACCCGATAAGCTCTTTATGAATGGAGTAGGACTCATCTTTTCCCCCTTGTTTCCTTCATCGGATTGAGTCTCTTTAAGGTCTTCCAGATCTAAATATAAAGCCTCAACAATTACTCCTTTTTTTCTTTTTCTTTTTTTCTTCTTTTTTTCGACACTTCGATCTAAAACTGTCTGAATTAATTTATCCTCAAAAAAGAAAACAAAAAAGAACAGAAGGAAGAAGATCGTTGTTCATCAACTGCACCGCTTTCTTTTTTCTTTTTTCTTTTTTCTTTTTTTTTTGACAACGGTCTCCCGTCGTTTAGAGCCGCTTAAGTTTATCAGCCGAGAACATTCACCCATGCTGTCGGAGTCTGCCACGTACTACTCGGTGGTTTTCTGTCGTTAGTACTGGTCATCGATGAGCTACTCAGCTAGCGAAACTCGCGACTGGCCCAGGCAACCAAAGTAATAATTAATGGTCATCACTGTGATCACATTGTTGGTAACACCTCTGTTGTCTGTACGGCTTTGAGGAAGGATGAATATTATTCGTTTCCGGGAGAGACTGCTGCACCCAATGCAAATTAATTTCTATCTGACCACTCTAAATGCATCGTACCTCAAAGTATGAGTACTTCCTTTTACTTGCTCCTCTTCTTCTTCTTGCGCTTGTTGTTACTGACCTCTTTGTTGTTTTCTGTACACTTCAACCTAGATGCAACAATCTGTTTGCAGTCGCGACATTTCTCTGTTAGTTCAAGACTGCGTTTACGTTCGACGAAGAAAACAAGATTTGCTGATTACCTTTTGTTGTTGTTGTTGCTGTTTGTTGTTGTTGTTGTTGTTGTTGTTGTTGCTGTTGTTGTTGTTGTTGTTTTGTGATGGGAGTGGGTCGTGGGTGCTTTTTGACGGCCTGAGCTTTGTTACATAAAGGTAAACATTTAGGCACGAATACCTGTCAGCCAACCTGGCCATTGCAGATATGAATATAAAAATAATAATGATTATAACGTGGTCAGTGTAAGAGAGAGAGAGAGAGAGAGAGAGAGAGAGAGAGAGAGAGAGAGAGAGAGAGAGAGAGAGAGAGAGAGAGAGAGAGAGAGAGAAACTACTCGAGACGTTGATAGAAAAGTATAGCAAACCAACTCCTGAAGCATTGAAACAATGGAATTGTACAGCCAGTAACTAACACGTAACAAAAAGCGCTGTTGTACAATGCAGGGATCGTCATTATGGACTGTACTGGCTATGGCCCTGACTTTCAAAGGAACTAGCCTAATTGTAACACCTGGTTTGTCCAGCAGGTACAACCGATCGAGACACAAATCTGAAACCAAGGATTGTGTTTGGAAACACTTTCTTGTTTGCGAAGTCGTGTTTTCCGCAGTTGCATGCTGTTTCATTCTGATTTGCGCAAAGCAGCTGACTGGGCGTTAAATATCAACTAATTAACTGATTATTCATGCTTTCAGAACGTAAACTCAACCAGACGTGTGCCGGCTTCACAACTAATTAACTGATTATTCATGCTTTCAGAACGTAAACTCAACCAGACGTGTGCCGGCTTCATTGACCATTGTGTCAACAGTACCACCTGTGATCCCGACACCAAGATATGTGTGACTGAAGACAGTAAGTGTTGCCTGAACGCGATACCCGAGGTGCTGTCCACCCCATTCCTCCGTCTCTGCCTGACTGTCTCGCTTACCTTTTACATCGTTCTCTTCGTCTCTTTTTGCATGTCCTTATCTGTTCTGACACTTTGTTCAGCTGTTGCAACCCCTCCCCTCTCTAACTATCCATCTCTTTCCCGCACACGTAGTGGTGTACCGCGGATGCAGAAGTCAGAGTCCATTGTGCTGAGAACCCAGCGCTACCGAAGATACATTCTGCTGAGAACCTAGAGCTGAAAAATATCCTCCCTTTAAAGCCTGGGGTAGGTTAGAAGATATAGCAACACATGCTTCGCCTGTTGCGATGTATTTCTTCCTCGTCCTGCTTTCTAACTTTCTGGTCTTTTCCTTTCTCCAAATCCTCTCCCTACTTTTTTTGCTGTGTTAGTTCCATGTGGGTCTGAAAGCGTGTTCAATTTGACACCGACATTCCATTGCCCTGATACAGCCGTACTGGTTGACTGGGCGTAAAACCACAGGGTTACTTACCTACTGACATCTCAGGTGTTTGCCCTCAGCCAGGGGAACAGGTTGGTGAGGTGTTTTCCCTTGTGCAGAAAGAACTATATGTTAGAAGGTACGGGCTGTGACACAGCCAACACCTCGGAACATGTGCGGTTAGGGGATAGTGATACTCAAAGCCACATTGTGAAGCCACGGATGACCAATCTGTTCTATTTAGTATCAGTGGAAAGACATTTGCGTGAGTAATTCGAACGTTTGTCTTGAACATCACAACATACTAAATTAGATTTCATCAACATGATGTCCTATACTGGCTTACAGATCAGCAGCACGGTGTCTTGTGCTGGCTTACAGATCACCAATATGGTGTCATGTACTGGCTTACAAATCACCAATATGATATCATGTACTGGCTTACAGATCACCAACATTATGTTTTGTACATTCTCTCTCTCTCTCTCTCTCTCTCTCTCTCTCTCTCTCTCTCTCTCTCTCTCTCTCTCTCTCTCTCTCTCTCTCTCTCTCTCTCACACACACACACACACACACACACACACACACACACACACACACAGACACACACACACACACACACACTGACACACATTGGACACACACACACACACACACACACACACACACACACACACACACACACATACACACACACACACGCACGCACACACGTCCCCCCTCCCCCCCCCCCACTCACACACCTTCAGCGACTGCTCGATGGATGTTAACCCGTTCGCGATTGCTTGACTGACAGGCGGTGTATGCGGCGAGTATGGGTTCCAATGTCAGCAGGGAGGACGGTGCTTGCCCTATCATTTCACCTGTGACGGGGAAGTGGACTGCGCTGACGGCTCGGATGAGGCCTTGGAGTGGTGCCGTGAGTAATAATAATAATAACAAAGGGGATTTCTACAGCGCCCATCTTCCACACGAGGTGGGAGCGCAGGGCCAGTGTATGTATCGAGTATTGGGGTTACCGGACGTCATGCACCGGAAGCACTACATGTAATATCCACCAGGGAGTGCTGTCTGGTTCCCGGCAGCTCATATGATATACACGTTTCTGCCCATCAGAATTTTACGACAGCTTTTCCAGGATGTTGGGAGTGTTGTTTTTTTTCTTGTTTTTTTCTTTTTCTTTTTTTCTTGATGCGAAAAGGACTCCCTGTGTCATGTCAGCTCCTGTAGCCACGTACAAATAAAGCGCTAAGGTCCCTGCCAGAAACGTTCCAGGCTGGTTTTTTGCTTGCAATGCTTTTGGTCGGGGATGATGGAAGATTTTTTTCAATCAACCAATCTGTCAGTCCATCAGTATCTGTACTGCCACGTGTTAGTTCGTAACCGTCATGTTGTGCAGCCCCTCCAGGAGAATGCAGTGGCCCCCACAAATTCCAGTGCGACAACGGGAAATGCGCGGCTATCGACCGCCGCTGTGACGATTACGACGACTGTGAGGATGCTTCCGACGAAAAGAACTGCCGTAAGTTGGTGAAGATTATGCCAGAGGTGGTGGTGGTGGTGGTGGTGGTGGTGGTGGTGGTGGTGGTGGTAGCAGTGTAAACAAAGGCTAAGAATGAAGCGACGATAAAAGACGAATGCAGTGAAGACAAAGGTGAGTGAAAGTGAAGAGAGACAAATACAGTAAAGATGAAGGTGAATACCGGTGATAATTAAGGCGCTTAATCGTTTTGTTTTTTCTTCTGTTGTTCAGTCGGGTACGAGTGCCTCCCGGACGACTGGCAGTGCAAAAGCGGGATATGTATTGACAAGAATTATCTGTGTGACGGCAAAGAGGACTGTGATGACAGAAGTGACGAGCTACCCGAGAACTGCCCCGACACCTAGCCGCCTCAGTGAGCTGTGCCACTCTGTCCTGATTTTGAGTCTGAAGACCGCGCTCTTCATATCGGAATAGATCCGTTTTCTCCACTGACAGTTTCACTTCGACCTTTTCTGTAGTGTGTGTGTGTGTGTGTGTGTGTGTGATGATAATGATGATGATGATGATGATGATGGTGATGATGGTGATGATGAAGCACGACAGCGAAATCAGTCGCATTATGAATTAACGGAAAGTTTAACTCAAATGACTGATTCACACAGAACCAAACAAAGAGCACTTTGTGGCATAATTATTTGGCCTTTTTGAGCGAACAAACATACAGACAAACAGCTACTTTAAGGCTGAAAAGGATTAATGTGATGATAATGATTAAAAGGAAAACAGTGAGGATGGTGCGCGGGTGTGACATTTGACCCTGACAGCTCAGAGCTAGTTGTATAGTAATCTCTCCCTCTGTCTCTCTGTTTCTGTCTCTCTATCTGTGTCTGTCTGTCTGTCTCTGTCCTCCTCTCTCTCGTTCTCTGCCTCCTCCTCGCCCTCTCTCTCTCCTGATGTTTCTGAAAAGGTTTTTGAATGTGCATATTAACATAATAATAATGTACTCTTTTATAGGCTATTTGTCCAGATTGGAAATTAGCCTACAGAACACTGAAAAGCAAAGAACCAAGACAGTCAAAACAAACTCGCGCGCGCGCGCGCGCACAAACAGAGAGAGAGAGAGAGAGAGAGAGAGAGAGAGAGAGAGAGAGAGAGAGAGTGCAGGACAATTCACTCGGTCAGTTCCATTACGGGATTCACTGAGGCGGTGTCCGAGCAGAAGCATTCGCAGAGGATCACGGGAATTACCAGTGACGTCATCCATACTCCCGTCACGAACACGTAGGCACCCCAGCCATATCTGAACAACTTAAATCTTCGACGGTGATGTCATCGAAATGAATGCTGAATGGGAGCCATGTCATACTCGACGTTTAACAGACAAGAAAAAGAAAAGAAGAAGAAAAAGAAAAAAGAAAACCACACACACAGGGTTTTTCATCTTGATTCCCACCGTTCACACCTCTCATCAGAAGGAGCCTCAAATCTTTCTGCGTCCGCAGTATCCCACTAAAGGAGGCAGGAGTTCAGACACGTGTAAGACAAGCATGTCGATATTTTTGATTCTTGAGACGCTCTTCCGACGTCAGTTATCTCCCATCCCATGGTTCTTCTGTTTCAGTTTCGCGTGTCTCCTGTGTTTCAATGTGAATATTTGAGTGAGTGAGTGTTTGAGAGAGTGAGTGAGTGTTTGAGTGAGTGAGTGAGAGTGTGAGTATGCCGCAGTGTGCGAGCGTTCCCATCGCTAGGTGGTCGGGATTTTCTCCCTGCTGCCGGTCTTCTTTGATGTTCTTCGTTTTGGGTGGTAAAATCAATATTGGAGCACTGATGTGGGTACTATTCGATCGGAGACATTCCCAGGACTAGAAAGGTATATTTCTCGGAGTGTTTTGCTTTCGAGTGATTTTGGGGGTTTTGTACGGATTTATGATGGCAACCAGCAACACAGACCAAGGAAGAGGTACGCCTCCTGTGTATAGAGAGTAGTGTTCACGCACCCTTACAGGCGTTGTTGCATCTGCTCTGCTAATTATTGCAAATTTCGCTTGATTAGTCTCCTGGTTTGATTAGTTGACGTGATAGCATTGTTCCTCGTGATGTGGCCGTTATCGTGGTACCAGTTTTGTGTGTCACTTCCGCTGGAAGTGAGGACAGTTGGTCTTGTTCTGTTTCTGCAAGTCCTGACTCTATTCTCTGTTTTACACTGCTTGCCGCCAGCCGGTCATGTTGAGCCTGTGTTCAGTGACAGCGTGTTCAGTGCAGCCGTGCGTCGCAACAACCGTGAGCTACACAACACAGAGAAGAAAGTGTTGTTTGCCACCTCTGCCGCCCCTGTCCCCCGCTACACTCGACATGACCTTCTGTCTCTGGAAACCGCTGCCGCACCTTCCCCCTTCCTCTCCCCCCAGCTGATCGCACGTCTATCACATCTCGGCATTGCGAGAAACGTGCCCAGAAAGCCACGCCGATCGAGAAGAGGAGGGAAGAATGAACGGAGGAAGATCAAAGTGATCGTCGGTTTTCGTGATCGACTTTCGTCCGATTCTTCCAGCTCTCCAACCCTATGTCAACACACCACTTCCGTACCACCTTCCTCTCCACCCAGTGACCATGACGACCTCTCAGCCTCCTCGCTCAGCGCTCCGCTGCGTCCCCCTCACAGACAGCTGCTTCACATTCCCCTTAGTTCTTCCTCAGCCGAAAACACGCTCCTTGTCTGCCTCTTCAATGCAAGATCGTTGGCACTTGAAACTGCTCAGCTGACCCTAACATACAACAAGCAACTAACCAACTTGTTCTGTATCTACCGCCATCCACCCAGCAAAAAGAACAAATTCTCTGACTCCATGTTTTTCGATCAGTTTTCCGACTTTCTTGAACTCTCCGACAGTCTGCCTGGCAAAACACTCCTTATGGGTGACTTTAACTTTCATTTTGAAAACGTAGAAAACAAGAACTCCAGAAAACTACACGATATCATAGACATGTTTAACCTAACCCAGTCCGTTTCTGAACCTACTCACAACCAAGGCCATCTGCTCGACTTAGTGTTTTCCAAGCAAAGTGATAACATCCTTATTTCATCAAAACTACACCATGGACTAACATCTGACCACACAGCCATCTTGTGCAAACTTGATGTATCTGTACCTGTACAAAAACCCAAAACGTTTTTGTACCGATGCCTCAAAAAGATTGACACCGGCGCCTTTAAACAAGATCTCTCTCACGCTGTCTCACAAGTCAGTTCTATCAGTGACTACAATAACCATCTCTGTTCTGTCCTTGACAAGCACGCCCCTCTCTGCCGCTGCACAGTCCGTACAAGGAAGCCGACGCCCTGGTTCAGCAGTATTGCCGAGCAGTTCTGTGAGCTGAAACGGGAGCGTCGACGGCAGGCGGAGAGACGATGGCTCAAATCTAAGCTCACCGTCCACAAACAGATATACGGCTCCATTAAACAGATAGTAACAAACCTTGTAGATAAAGCCAAACAAGCCTACTACTCTGCTAAGATTCAGTCTAGCACAACCTGTAAACAGATCTTTCAAAACTTCAACTCCATCCTCGGCAAAAGCAGATCTTCACCTCTTCCTTCAACATTTGACTCTGACGACCTTCCGAATGTCTTTTCTGATTACTTCACTGAGAAAATCCGCACCATCAGAAACAATTTTCCTCCTCCAAACCCAACTGCTTGCCCTGATACCTCTTTCGCTGGAAATCCCCTGCTAACTTTTGAGTATGTCACTGATGAATTTGTCTTAAAAATAATCAACAGTGCATCTGCCAAGTCTTGTGAACTTGATCCCATTCCCACCACGCTTCTTTATGAAAACCTTGACATCCTCTTGCCGACCATCACGAACATCATCAACACATCTCTTACCACTGGCATTGTACCACCTGATCTGAAGACAGCCATCGTCAAACTGCTGTTGAAAAAGCCATCACTTGACAAAAACCTTGTGAAAAATTACCGTCCCATTTCTAACCTACCTTTTCTGTCCAAAATTCTTGAAAAAGTCGTTCTCCACAAACTTCTCTCCCATCTCCAAGAAAACAACCTCAGCAATCCCTTTCAGTCAGCCTATCGAGCAGGATGCAGCACTGAGACCGTTTTGTTACGTATTGTAAACGATATTCTTTCCGCTCTGGACAATGACAACATTTCTGTTCTTCTTTTGTTGGATCTTTCTGCCACTTTTGACACTCTTGACCACCAAATTCTCCTCTCCCGCCTGAACTCTGTTTTTGGCATTCAGTCTGCTGCACTCCAGTGGTTTCACTCATACCTCTCAGACAGGTATCAGTCCACTTCAGTCAATAACTCGTCTTCGTCACCATCACAGCTCATGTACGGTGTACCTCAGGGCTCAGTACTGGGGCCCATTCTCTTCGTCCTGTACACTACGCCTCTCTCCGAAATCATAGTTAACCACTCTGTAAACCATCAGCTTTTCGCAGATGACACACAGCTCCAGAAATCCGCTCCTCTCAATGAAGTGACCAACCTCACCAAAGAACTCAATGCATGCACAGACAACATAAAAACATGGATGACGGAAAATCAGCTCAAACTGAACGACGACAAAACAGAAGCTCTTCTCTTTCCCTTTTCGTCTTCCTTTAAACCTTCTACCGGTCCCCTCTCTGACTCGATTACTCTTGGCTCTCACAACATCCCCTTCTCTGATTCTGCCAGGAACCTTGGATTCATTCTTGACTCAAAACTGTCCATGAAGAAGCACATCATAAAAATCTGCCAAACTGCTTATTTCGAGCTTAAACGCATTAGTTCAATCCGCAGGTTTCTCACTGAAGACGCAACCAAGACTCTTGTTACTTCCTACATCCTTTCGCGGCTTGACTACTGCAACTGTCTCCTTATGGGTACACCTAATTCTGTCATCCAAACTCTCCAGGAAATTCAGAGCTTTGCTGCAAGACTTGTTCTCTTGGCACCCCGTCATCACCACGCAACACCTCTCCTGGAAAAACTGCACTGGCTTCCCATTTCAGAACGTATTAAGTATAAAGTCGCTTGTATGTGTTTCAGTGCTATAAATGGTTCTGGTCCTGCTTACCTCTCTGAACTGCTGCATGTCTACACTCCATCTCGTACACTACGCTCTTCTTCTGACACCCGCATGCTAGAAATCCAACAATACAAACGCAAGACTCATGGCTTTCGCACCTTCTCTTGCTTTGGACCCCACATTTGGAATTCACTCCCACAAGACCTTACACACTGCGCAACCCTGTCATCTTTTAAAGCCAAACTGAAAACCTTCCTCTTCTCACAGTATTTCCATCCTAACTAATATCAGTACCCAGTTTCTGCTACAGTCAGTGTATGTGTGTGTGCGTGTGTATGTGTGTGTGTGTGTGTGTGTGTGTGTGTGTGTGTGTGTGTGTGTGTGTGTGTGTGTGTGTGTGTGTGTGTGTGTGCGCGCGCGTGTTTGTAGTGCGTTTTTATGATGATGATGATGATGATGATGATTTTTTTTTTTTTTTTTTTTAATAATACTTTATGTAAATTGTTTCGGTAGGACTATGCTTTACATGTGTATAGAATATTACATTTAGGTTAATATGTATCATGTGAGCGCTCAGGGCGTTGATGAGCGCATGATAAATGTACATTATTATTAAGGAAGAGGTACGCCTCCTGTGTTTATACCGTGTGGAAACTTGCCAGACAACACTGAGAACGGAATTCAGTTCACAGTCCGTGAACCAGGTGCTGCAGCTCAAAAGACCCGTGGCTACAACTCGGTCATAGGCGCACAGAAAATTAGAGGGCTGTGGCGTACATACACAATCAGCTGGTAGTCTACGGTCCATGGATGCACCCTTTCCCCAAAACTACCTGTTTATTTGGATGCTTTCATCCCGGCTAACGACCAAGACCTACTTTTCGATTCAGCTATTCGTCTGCATGCCTATACATGCACCTGTTTATCAACCTACCTGTTTATTTTGATACTTTCATTCCGACCAACCGGTACGGTCTTCCGGTCCACTTCGCTACGGCTCTACAGATCTGCCCGTCCATCCAGATATGCCTATTCAGTTTAATCTTCCCTTCCGGCAAAATACGCACAGTTACCTGTCAACTCATCTACTGGCCTACGTACCCAGAGACGTACCAGAAACTAAATCAACCTGTCTCTCTTGATGGTTTTTATTTCGGCTAACCACGAAGACCTACTGGCAGAATACAAGACATTAATTACAAGAATGTAATAATAATAATACAAGACATTAATTACAAGAATGTACCCGTAGAGCACTAGCCGGTGGATGTGTAGGTAGACAGGCAAGCCTGTGTGAGCAGTTTTTACGTTTAGTTTTGCTCGACGTCCAAGATTTAGTAGACGCAGTGTTTAGTAGACGCGTCGTTTACGATACTATTGCTGAGGCATCTGTGACCAGCAATGTCCAATATGAACAAAGCAAACTGGCTGCATAAACAACATTACTAGGACAAAAATGCAATCAACAGAACCTCGGTCGTAGTTTCGGTGTGCGTAAGGGTAGGCGACGCGTAGTAATACGTTTTGGGGAATAGCTGCAGACCTCTGTGATCATGTAAACCCACTATCGATGATCTAAATAGCTAACGAACACAGCTGCACCTCGAAGGGCTCAAATTCCCAGCAATGACATTTGTCTGTTGCACGAATATTCATACAACAACCACACGAAATATGCAGCAAATGGACACACAATGTACATTTTCAGGCCCATTTGCTTCCTCGGTTGGCGTCACCTTTAATCTGAAACCCTTTTGTATTTGACTAAAACCAGCATCAACCGACGTAACTGCTTGAAACAGGACAAAAGGATGAAAAAGAGGATTCTTTTGCGTTAATTATGAAAACTCCGAAAGAAACATCCGGGACATAAAATGGAGGACGTTCCACAATTGGCTGTACAAGACCTCAAAACAACATGTTCGAAAAAAAAAAAAAAAAAACAGAAAAAAAAGCACACATTGCAACAATCGAATACCGCATATTGCATGTCATTTACCACATAAACGGCACACAATTAAGTGATGTCTGCCTTCTCAAACCATAATTTCAATACCAAGCCTTATGTGAAGGCCCCGCGGTACGTTAAAACGTCTCGCTAGAGAAATTCTCACACAAAAATACAGGGCCTTATATAAAGGTTAACACGTATACTCGTAATAAACGTAACTCTCACTCACAGACAACCCAACGCTCAGTGACCCCGATGTGGACACTGTCCTGTTACTACTCAAATGAACATATATACTGCTATTAAGTAATACCAGATTTGCGGTCCAGCCATCAAAGTTCGATCATGATCAAATAAATATACACTAGGGTCACCACATTGCTCAGGAAAATGAAAAATGGAAGTTGTGGCAGATATGGAGTAACAATCAAGTTACAGATGTAGTCACACTCACTGGGAACCCTAATCGACTGTACAAGGGGGGTACGTAACCATTTGCATACAAATCCACATATTGTACCTTGTACCAAGCAACCTTCCCGAGGTTAATCAAAGTATAACTGACACCTCAACGTCTCTTGAGCATGACTACCAGACCAACGATCCGTACTTAATCGATGCCACATCCAATCTACATAATCCAAAGCAACTGTGCAACCTACGTACATCTACCTCAACTAAAAAAAACACAAAAAACAACAACAACAACAACAACAACAACGACGACATCAACAATTAACACACTACAGGTCCATGCAAAAGGAAACAAGCTAAATCATAATGGCTACTGCCATGCAAGGTATACACTAGAAATAGCAAGACAGTTCAGTTACATGCTAACTCTCAACCGATGCCACTAAGTTTGAACAAGTTAAGGACCCGTAAGGCAACCCATTAACATACAAACACAAGGCATTACCGAACGACCATACCAAGCATCATATCCCCTTCCTTTTTCCTAAAGCATGGCACCGCAGTGCATCTCTCGTAGATGTAGTCCATGGGCCAGGTATCGAAACCCTCCCCCCCCCCCCCCCCCGGGTGGATTTTTGGAGACAATGATTATTGGATAGCTTAGTATGTGTCTTTTCAATATCTGCTTGTCTGCAAGAAGAACTATTCTGCTTTTAGGGATTATCTGAGATGGTACATAGCAGCTTAATGGCATCTATTAAAATGGGCGTGTCCCCTACAAATCCCAAACAACAGGCAGTTATACCATTCTTTGGACACACAGAAATACTGCACATGCTGGTATCAGTGGGCAGCACTGCTCTTGCGGCTGCTGTTGTCTTACCCAGGTATGGTGGCCTGAATTACGCGTGTGGGATTAATGAAGATTAGAAAAGATAAAATATGTCACGTTGCATAATTGTGTACAATGCTCGTGTAAAAATATTGAACAAAAGTTCTTCATTTACCACCAAATATATCATGGCGACTGAAAGAGTCACAGAGAATGTTTGATTAACACCTGCATTAATGGATGACGTCACGGAATAGAATATACTCAAGTTCAAAAGTTAAGCAACCTTTTACAAAAATGCACATATGTTCAAATCTCAATAAACTACTTCCACAAAACCGCTACAGGTGCTGTCTTATTCACTGGTCTACCTCCATTTAACCTGAAATCAGTTTCACAGTACTCTATACCCCATGGAAGATAGGCGAGAAACATGCCCGATGTATGTATGGGGGCAGGGATAGCTCAGTGGTTAGAGCGTCGGACTCGTGATCGAAAGGTCGCGGGTTCGAATCTCTGCAGAAGTGGCGGGAGAATTTTCTTCTCCAGGTTCAACTTTCTGTGCTGACTCTTATTTCGGTGTCCGTTCCACCCCCGTGTTACTTCAGTAGCACGTAAAAGACCCCGGTCATTCCGCCAAAATTGCAGATGGCAGGTTACAGCTAAACACGCATACACCTTAAGTATGTGGCTTTGCATGAAGTGACATGGTGCATGGTTGTATGGTGTACACAGAACGCGCCGAGATGGCAGCAGTTTCATGTGGCACCAGCCATGCCAGCGCTGTAAGTACACCACTTCGGTGGATATTCAAAAACGCGCTATAAAAAGCTATTCACTCATGTAGAATCACATGCGAGCGCAGTGAGTCTGCTCGAAAGCGGAGAATAGCGCTATATAAAAGCGATCAATAATAATAATGTAAAACTTACGAGCTTTGCCGTTGTTATGTCTCAGTAAAACAGTTTAGGTTTAGGAGCCTGATGCCACCGGATCGCATCTCTGGTTGGCTTAATTCAGCATGCTGGACAGTTTCATGTATCAGCTTGCAGTCAGCAGGCTCTTTGCTATTATGCCAAGAATACAGACGAACAACTAGGAAATGTCAAAGATATTCACCAGAGTGATTGTCCACACTGTCAATGATTTGACAGATCATTATTGACTTTCTGAAATTATCTGATAAAGATTTATATATATATATTTATTTAGTTTTTAAATAAACGCGTTACTCTCTTTATTTCTTACTGCTTATCATTATATTGTATTTTTTCCCAGCCAAAGATACCAAAGCCGGTGCCATAGAAGGTTGCCAAACCTGAATGTCCCTTACTTTGAATGTCACTGAATGCATGTCCAGCTTGGACATATATGTCAGCCTCAAACCTGAAGCCATCAAGATTCTCAAGCTCTGTGTATTCTTGATAGTTATCTTCCTTTTGGGTTTGCTCCACCTGGATTTCAACCAGGTCTTGCGGCATGAAGAAACAGTCTGTCCAGTATACCTCCCACTTTTCCATTCTCTGTATGCAAGCCATGGCCATCTGCTCGCGGAATGGTTTTAGTTGCCTTAACTGCGGAATTTCAAGAGTGCTTGAAAACTGGCCCTTTCGATGTGCATTATCAATGCATCTCTGCATGGTTGCATTGTGACTGTTCAACAAGGATGAGGTGTGTTGGCACATTTTGTTGCCATCTATCACTTATTTACCTCTACAGAGAAGATGCATGGAATGTTCCAGCATTGTGACAGTTCAACAAGGATGAGGTGTGTTGGCACATTTTGTTGACATCTATCACTTATTTACCTCTACAGAGAAGATGCATGGAATGTTCCAGTTTCATAATTTTTCCTTAACGTGGTAATCTCTTTATCTCTAAACGATTCTGCCCATAACATATTGAACGATGTACTGAAAATATTGTTTATATTGTCTTGTTGGAAGCTTGCTCTTCAATGGTTTTAGTGTCTTTGATGGTTTCCTGGTGTCTATCATCCTCTCGAGTGTAATCTCTCCGACTGGTGGCATGGTAATGAGCTTCTCTTCAGCTGTTTTTGACATACATTTGACTAATGTTTTCAACATATTGTTTTCTTGTATTCAAGTCTTTTCACAAACAAGACATCTGTAACTGGGCAACAGCTAGCATTGTGGTTGCTGACGGATTTGCTGTTCTCGCTTTTTGGAGGATCTTCCGACGGGTTCTTTTGTTTTAAAATAGTTCTGCAGTCATTCATAAAGTAGCACAATGTGTGATTCCCATGCAGATTCGGTATATACTCATGTATTTCATCCACCATATCAGGACTGGACCATTGCACATGTTTATTTAGCTCTTGGATTTGTGTACTTCATCAACCGCACAAGTTCACTTCAGGACAAATCACAGTCATAGTTTCTTACGAGCAAAAAGCTGGCTCATTGTTCTACACAAAACACAATCAATAGCAAACATCCCAGCCAAAACAGTCAATAATTAGCACATATCACTATCTACAACTGCAAAAGATACTTCCAAACAGATTCCCTGTAACGCATTCAGTACAAAATTAAAGAACAATTGATCAGATCACAAGTATGTCTAACTCACCTTTTCGAGGCACAGTAACACACGTTTTGGTGCCTATTTATATTCTGTAGGCACTCAACATGAGAACCTGCTTAAATCAATTGACTATGAGCAGTGTGCCATATTTTATTTCGCAGGCTAACGCGGGAATTCACTTCAGCCGAGACTAACGCAACTGAAAAGTATGGAGAGGATTTGGAAAAAAACAAAGGTGAATGGACCGGGGAAGCGGAAATTAGGACAATGACGAAATTATGGCACTGACTAAGCATAGTTGGCTATATTCTGACCTACTCCGTGCTTTTAAGGGAAAACATTCGTCAGCTCTGGGGGTTTAACAGAGGGGACCTTAATATTTCTGCGTCCGCAGTGCCCAATAACAAGGATACATTTAAGACAAAGAGAAACGGAAACTACAACATATTAAACTGTTCAAACGGTAAAACAGTATATGGAAATGGCCTTTTCTGTCATAATAAATGAGTTGCTAAGAGACAAAGTCATCACAATTTGGAATTCCATACAATGCATTTATTAGAACCAGCACCACAGACACAAACAGCAACAGCTCACTTGCAGACAACCTGAACTGTGTACTTTGATGGTCAAGGTACCCAGAAATTACCATATGGTAAAATCCCCGGGGGAAGGGGGGGGGGTATAGGCTGGCTCATGGTCGAATGCTGATGTAGTCCCTGACCTCTCTTGGGACATAATGCCGAAGTGGGCTGGGCAGAATCAGCTGTTCAAGGGTACCACGACGTTGGTCAGCCTGCCCACGACGGAGGATCCCATTCTTCAGGAGGAACCGTCGAGGGTACTGCTGCACCAACGGCCGCGTGGAGCGTTCCTTGGTGTTGGAGGGCTTGGCTAGCCAGGCTGCGAGCGCCGGGCCAAGGACTGGATCCTGTTGCTGTAGTTGTAAATCAGCCATCAGTTCCTCAAGAAAGCTCCTCTACACTGTCTCAGTGCCTCCAGACTGCTCCTCTACACTGTCTCAGTGCCTCCAGACAGATCCTCTACACTGTCTCAGTGCCTCCAGACTGCTCCTCTACACTGTCTCAGTGCCTCCAGACAGATCCTCTACACTGTCTCAGTGCCTCCAGACTGCTCCTCTACACTGTCTCAGTGCCTCCAGACTGCTCCTCTACACTGTCTCAGTGCCTCCAGACAGATCCTCTACACTGTCTCAGTGCCTCCAGACAGATCCTCTACACTGTCTCAGTGCCTCCAGACAGATCCTCTACACTGTCTCAGTGCCTCCAGACAGATCCTCTACACTGTCTCAGTGCCTCCAGACTGCTCCTCTACACTGTCTCAGTGCCTCCAGACTGCTCCTCTACACTGTCTCAGTGCCTCCAGACAGATCCTCTACACTGTCTCAGTGCCTCCAGACTGCTCCTCTACACTGTCTCAGTGCCTCCAGACTGCTCCTCTACACTGTCTCAGTGCCTCCAGACAGATCCTCTACACTGTCTCAGTGCCTCCAGACTGCTCCTCTACACTGTCTCAGTGCCTCCAGACTGCTCCTCTACACTGTCTCAGTGCCTCCAGACAGATCCTCTACACTGTCTCAGTGCCTCCAGACAGATCCTCTACACTGTCTCAGTGCCTCCAGACAGATCCTCTACACTGTCTCAGTGCCTCCAGACAGATCCTCTACACTGTCTCAGTGCCTCCAGACAGATCCTCTACACTGTCTCAGTGCCTCCAGACAGATCCTCTACACTGTCTCAGTGCCTCCAGACTGCTCCTCTACACTGTCTCCCGGTCGGTGTGTGACTCTTCTACTTCCAGTCCTGCTCGCAGCTGCCAGACTTTGTAGGGGAGCGGGGTGGGGAGTGAGGGAAGCAGGTTGGAAGCATGAATGAACTGTCAGAAGTCAGCGGTTGCTATAACATAACTTTGTAGGGGAGCGGGGTGGGGAGTGAGGGAAGCAGGTTGGAAGCATGAATGAACAGTCAGAAGTCAGCGGTTGCTTTAACATAAATTTTAATTACACCAACCAGGAAACAGTGTCTGTGCTGGAAAAGATAAGCAAAGAAAACATTTTGAACATGAATGCAGTTAGTTAGTTAGTTAGTTAGTTAGTTAGTTAGTTAGTTAGTTAGTTAGTTGGTGCTTTCAGCCCAGTCAACCACAAAGGGTTATATCAGGGCTAAGCATGAAAGCAAACGTAAAGACTAAACAACAGCAATTATCTAATAAACACAGTAACCATGTAGTTTACCTGTAGGTTACTATAATACATGAATGGTAACTGTGACAAAATGGTTAGTAATCAAGCACATAAACAGTGTGCATGACTTGCACTTAAAACCAGTATCTCACAGTGTCGCGGTAAATATCAAAGACACGGCATTACCAAGATCATTCTTTACGAAACAGGAAGAGTGAGATAATTGTTACAGCACTTCCACTTAAGCACACAACGAGACGGACAGTGACACGAGTGGCACTTGGGACCATGCCGTGAGCGGGAAGAAGTCAGTCATAAACTGACCGGCTCCAGCCTCGTTACTCAACGCGTGTACAAAAGGGTTACAGCATGTCAGTGTTACTAATAAGCCGTACGGTTTCTGTGGACGTTAAGCACCATGTTTACTTCCACCCTAACTATAGTAAGTGACCCGGTTTGGCCTAGCGGTAAGGCGTTGGGCTGGTAAGCGGAAGAACCTCAGTTCGATACCGCTTCGGCTCTCCTTTCTCTTCAAAGAGGTTGTGGTTTGTGGACACTGTCCATCGCTTCCTACTAAAACATTAAAATGGTCTCATCGCTGCCCATCTTAATGCAGGAATCATTCTGGTGGTGACAGTGTAGCGATAGGTATATAATCTCCCTCCCCCACCTCTATATCTCCTCCCCCCTTCTCCCCGTCCCTAATAAGCCTTAAGGATTCTGTGGACGTTAAGTACCATGTTTACTTACTTAAACTGTTACTGACTAGCAGAGCATATCTATGTAGGGGAGTGGGGTGGGGAGTTGAGGGAAAGCAGGTTGGAAGCACGAATGAAGAGCCACAAGTCAGAGGTTGCTATAACATAACTTTTATTTGTACACCAATCAACCAGGAAACAGTGTCTGTATTGGAAAAGACACAAGCAAACAAAACATTTAGAACATGAAAGCAAATGTAAAGTCTAAACAACAGCAATTACTAATCTAATAAATACAGTAACCATATAGTTTACCTGTATGTTACTGTAATACATGACACAATTATTAATAATCAAGCACATAAATCGTGTGCTTGACTTACACTTAAAACCCGTATCTCACAGAGTCACGGTGAGTATACAAGAGACGGCCAGTCAATTAACTGATGAACTCCCAGTATAATAGTATACAATAAAGTAACAGTGAAGGGGGGAGCGGGGATAGCTCAGTGGTTAGAGCGTCGGACTCGTGATTCAAAGGTCGCGGGTTCGAATCCCTGCTGGAACGGCGGGAGAATTTTCTTCTCCAGGGTCGACTTTCTGTGCTGACTCTTATTTCGGTATCCGTTCCACCCCCGTGTTACCACAGTAGCACGTAAAAAAATCCCGGTCATTCTGCCAAAAGTGCAGGTGGCAGGTTACAGCTAAACACGCATACACCTTACGTATGTGGCTTTTATTGAACCGTGCTTCGGCATTGGTCACAACTTGTCCCTAATATGTCAAATGACATCTGAGGACATTAAGCATCAACTCATCAACAGTGAAGAATGCGGATTACCAAGCTCATTCTTACCTAAACAGGAAGAGTGAGATAATCATTACAGCAGTTCCTTTTAAGCACACAACGAGATGGATAGTGGCACGGGTGGCATTTGGGACCATGCCGTAAGCGGGAGGAAGTCAGTCATAAACTGACCGGCTCCAGCCTCGTTACTCAAAGCGTTACAGCATGTTAATGACTAGCAGAGCATATCTGTGAACAACGTCAAGCGTCTTACTGACGCGGGTAGCGCAGCAAGAATCTAAACTGTTGATCTGGCTGCGCCTGTCTGTTCAGTCAGTGAACAGAGACAAAGACCTAATTGCCACTACTGACGCGCATCACCGTCCATTTCGGGTACACGCACAAAGACCTGGAAAGGGTTTACAAGCTAAGCAGAGAGAAAGTCTGCGCGCCCAAGACTCGGACATACAAAAGCCGGATCAAAACAGAAATAACATCTCTCAAAGTTTATACAATCACCCCTACGCACTAAACCACATTCAACTAGTAAAATGAACATTCGAGTAAAATGAACATTCGAGAGTACCATGAAGTCAACATCTTCAAAATGTTAGCCACAATATACCACCGATTTCATGCGGAAACACAGATCGGTAGGAAACTAAACAAATAAGTTATGCCACACTGACAAAGTACCCATACTTTAGAGGGATAACTTTGCACCGGCAAAGCATCACTCAGACTGAACATCCAGCAATGGCAACATAACGTACTAGCTACATATCAGCTAACCAAGGTTAGCTGCATACATTTTGGAAACACCGATCTTCCTGTGGCATAAAGGCTTAACGCAACTAGGCGGCAATCTAATGCCGAAATTACCCACGTGTTCAAGAACCAAAATCAAGGCACGTTGTGAACATTGTAACATTATAAACATACATTATTTACATCAATAAAAAACAACAGAACAACAAGCCATAGAAAAATAACTACTTACAGGCTCTCCCCTGAGATGAACACATGAACACCGGCCGCAACAGTAAACAAACAACCTGCCTCTGCAGGGACACTGGGGGAAAAGGAACGCTGCCGTTCGTTCGTTCTGTTTTTGCTTAATGTCTTCAGATGCTAAAAGCATATTAGGGACAATCTATCAAGTAAGCTTGTCTTGGATATATCATAGTTAAGACCATGGGGGAGACGGCGGGGATGGGGAGCGAACTAAGCTTGGTACACTTGCGGATCAATGTTTGGATCGGGACATGAGGTCGCTGGAACAAAGGGGGAATGAGGGGTGATGGGAGGGAAGAGATGGGTCCACCTGCGGATCAATACTAGGGTCAGGGTGCTGGGTCGTCTTGGCTGTACTGGGGTGTTCACTCGTAGAACTGAGCAGCACGCTAGGGGTCCGGTTAAAAAATCGTCGTCCACTATTTACAGTTAAAAACGGGGCTGCAGATAAAAATCCTTGTAAGGTTATGTCGGCGGGCTGCACAACATGTAATATATACAATCGGCACACAGTATTTACAGTTAAAAACGTCGAAGACGCACATGGTAGTTCGAATACACTTGCAGTAAAATCGAGGCCTGTAGTCAGGCGGCTAAAAATACTTCGGTATGCAAGCATACACTTGTGGTGGTCGCTGGAATCCGGTCCAGCAGACTACAACTGGGTGCTGGAAACACGGAGACGTTCACCCCTTCCTCCACCGCCGGGATTAACCCGAGCTGCGGGAAAGCGTTGAACGTAGCCGGTGGTCCCGCCTACTACAGGTAGGCTGCCAGTGGACAGGTGTAGACCAGTCTGGCTGCAGCCCGCAAGAGGCTCCATCCTTCACGCTGGTCGCGAGATAATTTTGTGCTTAATGTCCTCGGATGTCATGAGACATATTAGGGACAAACTATACGAGACTCTTAATATTGCTGCGAGAAAAACTGGTTGGCTGTAAAGCGATTTATTTTGGATTTGTCCACCTCTGTAGATGGGACCCATGTCAGGATCCAGGAGGAAAGTTAAATTTTGAAATTTAGTACCCTAGTGGCCTTAAAATTTGTATTTTATTTTCCTCAAAAGTTAAAATTGACATTAAAATGCGGATAAAACCTTCCTAGGACCAGTTTAAAAACAACTATTGCTAACAGTAACTTAACTTTTTAAAAGACTGTTGGTTAAAACATAGCTGTGAACGAAAGTTATATTTAGTTTAAAGACATTTGTTTAAGAACAATTACAGTTTTCCTAATTAGGCTAAAAAGTTTGAGTATTTAAAACTATTTGCTTAACATATCTCCAGAGTTAGCGTCTTTGTCTTTCTGTTTCTTCCCCCTCCTCTTCTTTCTGTTTACCGTTTCAAACGGCACTGGCGGCACGACGACCTGAGCTACTTGAGGGGGTGACTTAGGCTTAAGACATTCCTCCGTTAGTGCACACAAGCGTGCTAAGATGTTATTTACGCTTGGCTGCTCGTTCATTGGCTGTTCGATTTCGGGTTCAGAGACCCACCCATCGTTCAGCTGTACAGTTTGGGTGGCAACTGACACCTTGTTTTCCAAGTTTACCTGTACCTCTACCGCTACAGTTTTGATTGGTACTGCCCGAGGGCTTTCTGTTTGGGTTGCCACCGTGGCAGTGAGGCGTTGTTTAATACTATGGACTACTTTGTCTGTAGCTCTTTCGATCAGTTGTTGCTCCAATCTGT
Source organism: Alviniconcha strummeri (assembly GCA_963584105.1). Lineage (NCBI taxonomy): Eukaryota > Metazoa > Mollusca > Gastropoda > Provannidae > Alviniconcha > Alviniconcha strummeri. The sequence continues at coordinate 3,695,335 of OY757558.1, read as the reverse complement.
TGAGGCGGAGCTTTTCTATATTCGTTTGAATTTGGGTTTTCTTGGCTTTAGTTTTTAGGGCCCTGGCGGCCAGTACTGTGGGGGTTTTCAGTACAGCTGGGACGACACAAGTTTGAACTTTGTTCCCCGCAGCATCCGCGTAGCTACGTTTTTGTGGTTCGAATGTTTTTGAGACTGCGGGCTCCTCACGCCAGAAGGGGTCGTGCGGCGCAGTCTCTGCTATCGGCTGTAGTGGCTTTCTCCTATCCTCTACTTCTACGTGTGCTCGTTTAAGGGCTTCCGAGTATGGGATAAAGGTCCCAGACCGGATTCTGTTTGCGATAAGGTGCAAACGTTGTTGTGGGCAGCCTTGGTAGGCTGCCGAATGAGGGCCTCCGCAGTTGAGGCAGCAAAGTTTGTTGGGACACACACCAGGCATGTGGCCCCGACTGCCGCAGCGTGGGCACACCGGCACTGTGCTCCTGCATTGTGCCTTAAGGTGGCCCTGCTTGTTGCACGTGCTGCATCGCCTGACCGGTGGCACATAGGCATGCACCACGAACTCCTGGTAGTCCAGTTTAATACTGCTTGGTAACTGCGGTGAGAAAAAAGTTAGTTTGATTGCCTGGATCGTGTGCCGTCCCGGTTAGTCTGGCGGCGCACTTCTTTTACTGTTGAGTGGTCTACCAGGAATTGACAGTCTAGATTAGTTGGTACTGGTCTTATGACCCCCTCAGTTGTTGGCTGTGGAATGGAGCAAGCCACGTTAACTCCACCGAGCACTTTAGTTTTGACGAGGGCCTCTTGCTGTTGTCTCGATCGGCAGCCGATGAGAAACTTGCCCGATGGTAGTGGGCGTTGCGATAGGATGGGCCCTAAGGTTCGTTGGAACAGGCTCGCTGTCCTTGGCCCATTGTCTAAGAAGCTAGCAACCCCTGTTCCCAGGTCTTCTAGCACTACGGGATGCTGCAGAAACGTTGGTGGCGGTTGGTTGCCTTGCCGGCGAAAAGGTCGACCGGCAGGGGTGGGTTTTGCTTTTTCGGTAGTTTTTTCCTTGGCTATTTCTGTTTCAGTCACTGATTTTTCTGTTTCTCTTGGCTTTTCTATCGGTGTTTTGGGAAAAAGTTTAGCTTTAGCCCGACGGGCCTTTTTGTTTAGTCTCCGTCGGCGGTGTACAAAGTCACTGCCTTCGGAGGTTTCACTTTCGATGTTTACTTCTTCATTTTCAGTACTGTTTCTGATTCTTTTGGGTGTTTTCGTCAGATTCATGGTTGTATTTGTCCAGTTACCAACGGAGTTGTCACCGTTCACTGGGAGAACGCCAGAGTCGTTACCTAAATCTCCGTCGGACCACATGGTACCGACTTTAGTTGTGGCCCTATCCCTACTTTTACTAAGCTACACCTACTTAAACTAAACCACACCTACTTTAACTACAATTTTACCGTTTTTGTTTTGTCCCTATCACTTTAGTCTCTACTCACTCCCTACTTCCTTGTTTTAAAATTTGGAACGGCAGGCCAAAAATGCTCTATACCCAGACTTCTTTATCCCTAGTCTATAATTTGGAACGGGTATAAAAAAAAGTCTACAATGCTATTCTGCCACCTATCAATTTGGAATTGTCGCTTGGTTGCGTTTAGAGCCAAACAGCTACTCTACCAAACTATACTCACTACACCGTCGCTGCTCTTTTGGACCGGTTGCAGTGGCTCTCGGGAAGCTCTCTGAGTCGTTCGTGCTGTCTGCCGCTTTTCTGCTCCTTGGAGTTGTCTGTGTAGCGCTTGATTTGCTCCTTGGAGTTGGTGGCCGCCAGATGTCGCTGTCGCTGCGTGCTGGTCGTGCAGCTTTGGCTGAGGATATGGGAATGACGCTACTACCCCGTGCTCATCAGATCATGGCGCTGTGCTGCTGGCGCTGTGCTCTGTGGTGTGAGCTGTGCTCTGTGGTGTGAGCTGTGCTCTGTGCGATGAGCGAGGTGGAGATGTGATGATCGATGCTGTCCGTGTGTGACAGTGGTCGCACACTGCCAGGCTTTTTGTACACAGGGGCAGTCCCACGCTGCGTAGTTTCCCAGTCAAAGGTTGGAAGTGGTCTGAACATGAGGTGCAGGAGAGCATCACGTGGTGAAACGAGACGCTGATCCCACACTCACACTTCGTCGGTACGCACATGCATCTCCAGATGCCCACGTGCAGACGATGCATGATGCGAGCTAGGTAGGTCGGCACTCCAGGGAAGAAGACTCCTGCCCTGCAGGGGGGAGAGGTGTCGTCCCACTCCTTGGCCGTGGCCGTTGGGTGGAACTCCTTCTCCCACTGCTTCCACGCCTGCTTGGTTAGTTCCGCATATACGTCGGCCAGGCCGATTTTCATCGTCACTGTCGAGGAGTCAACTCCCTTGGCTCCTCTTTTTGCTGCTCTGTCCGCCTTCTCGTTTCCAGAGAGGCAGAAGTGCGCTGGTACCCACTGAAAGCGAACTTCCGTACCGCGGGTGATCAGCTTCTGGGTAGTTGTCGCGATCTCACGCACGAGATCCTCCCGTGCGTTTTGAAAGTCGGACTTGATGGCTGTCAGCGCCGCCTTGGAGTCGCTGCAGATAACAATGGCGAAGGGAGTGACTGGTATCGCGCTGATGTGTTGCAGGGCCATCGAGATAGCCAGCAGCTCAGCGGTGAAGACCGACACTGCAGGTAGTGAATAGGAGTGTGTGAGGTTGTTGAAATCTGGGATCACAAAGGCAGCTCCAGCTGCACCATCCTCCATCACAGAACCATCAGTGAAGATCTTCAGGTGCTGTTGGTACTTTTCTTTCAGGCATAGCCTAGCTGTCACTGCTAAAACGAGTGGATTCTGGTCCTTCTTTAGCCCTTCCATGTCCACCTCAACGTGCGCTCGTTCCAGGAGCCAAGGTGGATAGGGATGCATCGGCCTCGTCGCCACTTCAACACCATCCAGTCCCGCGCTCCGGACCAGGTCGCAGACCAGGTCACAGATGGAGGAGTAGGACTGGAGTCGGGAGGGCTTACGGAAGGTAGCAGTTATCTCGTCGACGGTGGAGTTGTCGACAGTCTGGCATATAAAAACATACTTTCTACAGACGAGCTGGATGTGGCGGCGGAACGAGAGGAGCCCGGCCTCTCTGTACACCAGGCACTGCGGCACGGACTGCGGCAGCCCGAGGGCCAGTCGCAGACCGCGCACCTCTATGGCGGTGAGACGGGCTAGACCCGTTTTCGAGAGGTGGGGCATGGCTTCCAGTCCGTACGACAGGCGTGAGCGCACCAGGGCCCGCACCACGTTCACTAGGATCTTGGGGGTGTTGGCCCAGGGCTAAGCAGATAGCACCTTGATCACTTTGAGGGCTTGGGAGGCGTTCCGCGCGTTGTGCGCGACCTGCTGGTTCGTACGCCCCCAAGCGAGTGAAGTGTACACCCAGGTACTTGACTTCTTTCGATGCAAAGATGCTCTGCCCGTTCACCCTGATGTGCACCTCCGTGTTCTGAGAGGTGTTGGTGTGGAATGGGACGAACACCGTTTTCTGGAAAGAGAGAGCGAATCCATTTACTTGCATAAAGTGGACCACCCCGTCCACAGCTTCCTGGAATAGTTTCATGCTTTGTTTCACCCACGAGCTGTTTGTGTGGAGACGTCTGATGTGGGTGTCCGTCCATATCGCCAGGTCGTCGGCGTACATGGTCAGCACTACCTTTCCCTTCACTGCCGTGGGTACGTCGTGGACCATGATGTTGAACAACAGGGGGGCGATCACAGATCCCTGAGGAACGCCCATACTTACTCCTTTGGTGGTCGACGTGGCTCCCTTCCACCTGACCTGCATCGATCTGTCGCTCAGGAAGGCTCTGATGTAGTTGTACAAGTTGCCATAAATTCCGATCTTGTCGAGTTTCTGTAGCAGCTTGGCATGCCAGACCTGGTCGTGGGCACGGGAGATGTCAAAGAAGCACGTCAGTAGGACCTTTCTCCTCGCTATTGCCCTCCCGACGTGCTCACCCAGTTTCACCAGGTGGTCTGTGACACCCCGTCCACGTCGGAAACCGGCCTGGCACACGGGGAACACTTTCTTTGACTCACAGTGGTATTCTAGTCGGTTCTTGATCACCCGTTCGTACACTTTCCCTAGGTGGGATGTCAGGGAGATGGGTCTGTAACTGCCGAGCTCCTTCCTCAGTTTGCCGTGTTTGTGGATGGGGACGACAATGGCGTGTTTCCACCCCGCGGGAATTGTGCCCCCATCCCAGCATCTTTGGAAGAAATCCAGCAGGATCTTTAGAAACGACTCAGGGGCCTCTTTCAGCATCCGATACGAGACGGTGTCCACACCGGTGGAGACTTTGACTTTCTTGATGGAAGCCAAGGCTCGTCTTAGCTCGGTGCAGGTCAGTGGGGTGTTAACCGCCAGACTGTCATCTGGCACCGGGTGCGTGAAGGTAGCCTCCATCTCTCGTCGGAATTGTTGCCTGTCCGCCGGGAGACTGTCGGTGTCACTGGCCTCAGCGAAAGCTTTCGCGAGGGCGTCCGCTTTGCTCTGGGCCGTCGTGTACTTTGTGCTGCCGTGTTGCAGGTCAGAATCAGGAACAACGCACTGTTGCTTCATTCTTCTGATCTTCTTCCACACAGATCCTAAGTCCGCCTTCCCAGCCGAAATAGAATCCGCGAAGGCTATCCAGTGATCCTTCTTGGCTAGTGCAATGATCTTGTTGCAGTCTCTGTTGGCTGCTTTCATTCTTTCCTGAGTCTCGGCGTTCTGGTCTTTGGAGTAGTGCCTATACATTACCTGTTTGAGTCTGACAGCCTCCTCGCATTCTTTGAATCAAAATCAAGGCACGTTGTGAACATGGTAACATTATAAACATACATTATTTACATCAATAAGAAACAACAGAACAACAAGCCATAGAAAGAAGAAGAAGAAAAAAACTGCTAACAACAAGCCATAGAAAAAAGACCTACTTACAGGCTCCCCACTGTGATAAACACACGAACCCCGGCCGCAACGGCAAACAAGACAACCTGCCTCTGCAGGGACACTGGGGAAAAGGGACGCTGCCGGCCCAGCACACAACTTTTAACACTTTAGATAACTGGGGCCATAAAACCCCCACCCAATCAAAAAGGAAAAGGACGGGAAAGAAAAGGTTATAGGATCATGGCCCGGAACATGTATACAATACACTCGGTTACATCTGTGAACAACGTCATGGGTCTTACTGACGCGGGTAGCGCATCCAGAATTTAAGCTGCTGATCTGGCTGCATCTGTGGGGAGCGGGGATAGCTCAGTGGTTAGAGCGTCGGACGCGTGATTGAAAGGTCACCTACACCCTACCTATGCGGCTTTGGATGAGAGCAGAGAATAGCGCTATATAAAAGCTATGAATAACAATCTGTCTGCTCGGTTAGTGAGCAGAGACAAAGAACTAACTAGTTGGCACTACTGACGCGCATCAGCGGCCTGTTCGGGTATACGTACAAAGACCCGGAAAGGGTTTACAAGCTAAGCAGAGTGAAAGTCTGCGCGCCCAATACTCGGCCATACAAAAGCCGGATCAAAACAGAAATGACATGGCTTACAGTTTATACAGTCAATCCTATGAACCAGACCATATTCAACTATGAAAATGAACATTCGACAACTTATGAAGTCAGCATCTTAAAAGCGTCAGCCATAATATACCACCGATTTCATAAGTTGTGCTGCACACCATTTTTTTAAACACGCAAACGTGATCATGTGCAACCTCTTCTGCACGTGTTTTATTGGTTACCGGTCCAAGCCAGAATAGACTACAAACTGTCAACTATCTGTCACAGCTTCTTCCCTGACTCATCTCCTGCCCATTTCTCTGACCTTCTCACTGTGTACATCCCTTCCAGGCAGCTTCGTTCTTCTGCAGACTCCCGATTACTTTTTGTATCCTCCGAGTCAGGACAAAAACCTTTGGACAACTATACTGGCTCCAAAGCAATGGAATCAGCTCCCTTCTGACAGCCGTCGGATTCAATTCTCCCATGCCTTCAGAACTGCGTTAAAACTTCACCTCTTCAAACAATACCACAAGTGAAGTCTTCTCGCTTGCCTCCCCCCTTACCCTCCCTCACTCCTTATATTCTTCCCTGTGTGTGTGTGTGTGTGTGTGTGTGTGTGTGTGTGTGTGTGTGTGTGTGTGTGTGTGTGTGCGCGCGCGCGCGCGCGCAGTGTAGTTTACATTGCATGTATGAGATTGTTACATCATTGAATTCAAAGTTTAATTATATAAGTCTTATACAGGAATAATTGCAACTTCATGTCTATTTGTTAATGCTCTGTCTAAATGGAACGCCACCACGACAAGTTCCTGTGCACATTCTAATGTCACTGGCGAATAAATATCCTTGCATCGCTGTAGTTCCATAGTCTCGTCTTATAAATAAATATCATCTCCTTCAGGTTATTGCAATTCACTACTGTTCATCGGAGGAATCTACACAAACTTTAAACAGGAAGGAACTGTGCATCCCTGTCTGTCTTGTCTGCAGAACATGCAAGCGTGACCATTTTTGCTATCTTCTGGCTTACCTGCACTGGCTTCCAGTGTCTGACAGAATCCAATACAAAAACGCCAATCCTGCTACAGGATGATCGTGGGTTCTGCTCTTGCTTGCTAATGATCTTTAGCTGTACATTGTGATAGTGGAGGGCATTTAATGACAACACTTATTGCGCTCTAATAATGAGAGGCGGGAATAGCTCAGGTGGTAGAGCGTCCTGCTGAAAAGTCAGGCCCAATACTAACGCGGGTTCCAGTCGCCGGTGCGGTAAGGATTAGGGTTAGGATTCGGTTAATCGTGTACCGAAAAGCTGAGGGGATCCTGGTCCCACAGGCCCTTAGTTGGCTGCCGGCCCACTTGACACTTCCTGATGAGGAGGACTTGGCTGTGACGGTTACCCTGGTCACGCGAAGTGACGTCACCGCATCTTTATAAGACCCTTGCCCGCCCTTTGTTTGAGAGCCATTGTGACCTTGCCAAGCCACTTCCACTGCCTGACGTATACACCTGGCAGCCGCCGAGACAAAGGTCGCTGACTTCGCGTTGAGAACCAAGACGACAGTACACGCGTCAACGCATCGTCAACAGACCCGCTTCGTTTATTTCGCTATCGGACACCGACAACCAATCAGTCGACTACAAAGTTCTACAACTCCTTCAAAGCGGACGTAGGGGGGACGTGCTGACACAGACTTAGAGCGTACTGAAATCTGACCGGACTGGATCACTTTTGATGCCCACAGACTTCGTAAAATGCCCGGTTCATTGGATCCGTTGACTGAGAAAGAAGTTCAGGCATCTGGCTGGCATTTATTATTTTTCCGGGTTGAGCCGGGATGGATCGGGGAAGGGTGGGTGGGTGGGTGGGGGTGGGGAGCATTTAGTATATTTCAGCACCAATGCGCGAGATCTGCCTCTGTGTTTGTGTGGGAGGGGGGTGGATTGTGTGTGTGTGTGTGTGAAGTGGTGGGCTCGTAATTAATGAAGTTAAAAGAACAATACAACAAACACAACACCACCAACAAAGACTCTGACTTTAACCATAGTTATAAAAATAGAACAACTGTGACGTAATCATCAGATAGTAATGAATTTAAAATTACATACTTGTAAAACAATTAAATCATAGTTCAGGAGCTGTGTGAGAGTCGAGGTGGACGTCCTGGGCTGTCCGTCCTAACGAGCCTTCTGGTTGCCGTGGACGTAAAGATTTATTGAACCGTGCTTCGGCATTGGTCACAACTTGTCCCTAATATGTCAACTGACATCTGAGGACATTAAGCATCAACTCATCAAAACAATTAATTAAAGTACCACATGCAGCAATTAAAACAATATCACACACACACATACACACGCACGCACGCACGCACGCACGCACGCACGCACGCGCGCACACACACACACACACACACACACACACACACACACACACACACACACACACACACACACACACACACACACACTAATAATGTTCTGCTTTTGGTTACATTTCCTGTTTGCTGAAAGTGAAGTACGCAACCCCTGGAGTGTGAAAAAGGGCAATCTCAGCTCGTTCGGCCTTGACCTTGCGGATTACGACCCAGCGAAGCAGGCGGCTGTTCTGAGAAAAGACGGCGTGTTTGAAGTGGAGTTCAGCGCGGACCGGGCCAGCGTCGTCGTCAGATGCTTCTCGGACTCCTTCTCCTCCAAGTCACAGCCGGACACGCTTTGTGGTGAGAATCAACATCGTGGTCAGTTCAGTTAAGCTGGCCAAGGTAGCCATTAGAACCATCAAGAAAACACCTCTAGGGCAGTGCTGTGGCAGCGGAGGACCGACTATTACATAACAGTGTCACATGCCCCGCAAGGACATTGGCCCGTCTATCCAGTAAAGATGACAGTGGTCCGTCAATGGTTTACTGGCACATCTACCAAATACAGGTATCAGGCATATTGCAATTAGTACAACGGCAGCGACCTTTCACGCAAGAGAGAGTCAAGTACTTTAAGAACAAACAGTCCACTGGACCTTCGATTCTTGAAGACGACAAAGATGCTGGAATGTTAAAATGGAGGCTACTGTATCCAGTGCAAATCTCAGATACCCTACAATGATTAGATTGGAAACTTCTATACAATGAGCATGATCACACTGCAGTGGTACATTCTCAACGTGTTCTCAGTTTGTTCAGTTACGTGGTGGAAAACCCCACTGAAAACGTTTTTGATTATATTTTCTAGCTCGGAGTCGGAAAATAGGAGATGCGTTTTTTTGCGCAGATTGGAATACTCTCTTTTTATTCGTTTCACAGCGTACCTTCATCATTCAGCACTGGTGACTATAACATGTTTTTTTTTTTTGTTTTTTTTTTGTTGTTGTTTTGTTTTTACCGATTACACTGTGATTGCGTCAGTTAATATTACAGGGGGCACTATCACGCACAGAACGGTACACTTTCTGTTTGAGTCGTTTTCCACCAACATGTTGATACAAACCAGTGAAGATTTGGCAGGTGGGTCAGATAACATTGGATGTTCAGAATATATCAGTAGGAATACTTTTGGTTGCTAACTTTTGAAGCAGAAATTGTTTATATAAATATTTAAAAGATAGTGTCTGAAAATATCTTCATATTTTATGCCCTTTTAACTTGCAAACTATTTCACTCAAAACTCTACAGTTTGCAAATAATACTTACAGATACAACAACTCTTTAAGCCCTAGAAATAAAACTTGTTGGTAAATAGCGTAGAGCAACAAAAGAATTTTTACTCATGAAATGTGGGTTTTGATATTACTGCAACTCTGCATATATGAAGACAGCTGTTATTGTAGAATACACTAGGGCCATTAATCCTGCCTTCTTGTGTTCCAAGTCTGAAGTAAATTGGTTAAAAAATTAAAATGTTATGCTGCTCAATTAGCGAAACAATTCTCCAAAATGTCTACCCAATAATTACTAGTCTGATGAAATTCATTCATTGCTGGGCCTCATAGAGGCATGTCTGCTTCTCTAAAAACAAAACAAAAATCACTACAAATAATTCAAAACAAAACAAAATCAAATTCCGGGTGATAGTGCCCCGTCTTCAAGTATTCATGTAACGCTATTTCTTATTTGTAAAAGCTTGAACATGGTGGGGGGGGGGGGGGGGGGGGATACATCGATTTTTTTTTTTGATTTTTTTTTTTTTTTTTGGGGGGGGGGGGGGGGGGACTTAGTTGTCTACATGCAGAAGAACTGTTACCATTTCTGCGAGTAATGACGCTTTTCTTATGTTGGGATGTTTTCATTGATTGTCAGCAGTGAACCAGGATGAATAAGGACATGTAGCACTATACAGTTTTGACATGAACGGCAAGAATCATTGCCGAAAGTTACATTTTTAAGGAAGAGCACATAATCACGATCATTTCGGGCTCATCTAAGACTTCGGACTGATTTGTTGCTCTGATACAAGTCACAAGTGTGATTTAGCTACGAATTTATATTTAGCATGCCTTGCCAGAGAGCGAGTCACGGCGGTATTCTAGACACACGCCTACCGATGAGTTGTAAAAAAAAAAAAAAATCGGAATGTCTCTGTTTTACAACTTATAAAAGAGAAACATACATCGCGTGCATACTCGCACACAAATCAATGGCATAAGAATACATTAATCAACAAATCTATTATTACACAGCATAATGAAACACACAAACACACACACACACACACACACACACACACACACACACACACACACACACACACACACACACACACACACTCACACACTCACGGGTATCGGAAAAGAGGCCAAACTGAAGTATATAGAATATCATGTTTAGTTTAATGTGTATCATGTGAGCGCTCAGGCCGTTGATGATCGCATGATAAATGTACATTGTTATTCTTAAAGACGACAGTGCATGCCCTGCTATGTGTACAGGAGATGGAGAACCTGGCACGTCCACCACGAGGGACGAGATTCTGGATATGGTCTTCAGCAACAAGGACGTGGGTCAGAGGCAAAGGTAAGAACGGCACCGCAAAATAGCCTAACATCGGGTTCGAATCCGTACTTCGGCTGGCATCTGTTTGGAATCTTGGTAATTCTGTTTTCTCACTGCCTTTATGATTGGCCTTTTCTGACGGACAATAATAAAGTCTTTTCACATAAGCGATATTAGACTGATCTTACAGCTTTCAGCTAGCAGCATGTATCAGCTAGTTCCACCAATAGAAATTTATGTAAAAAATTAAAAAACAAAAACACACATAAAAACAAAAACAACTAAACAACAACCTTATTTGCAGTTAACAAACAACCACATACACATTTGTGTCTGTATCCGTAATAAATATATTTACTTGGGTTATATCTCATACACACCGGACCACTTATACGAGCATTTGCTAACACATGCAAGTACACTAAATGTCGTATACAGGCACGATGATACTCAAAAGATGTTGCACAGCAATTCTCGCTTACTTTCTGATAAAGTTAATTTATCTGTCACACAAACTTTCATTCACTCAGCCCTCTACTCTAATACATATATCTCCCAGAGACACGGTTTACATAGACATTGAATCACACACACACACACACACACACACACACACACACACACACACACACACACACACACACACACACACACACACACACACACACACACACACACACACACACACCACGTATACCTCTAACTGAAAATGGCTCAGTCAGTTTGATATAGGTTGAGGAGATGAGTCTTTAGAGCGGACCTGAGTGCACTGATTGTTGCAGCATTTCTGATGTGTGGTGGCAGTAAAAGTAAGGGAAGGCACGATCGCCTTTCGTTCTGTGCTTACATAGTGGAAGGGTTAGGAGACGGGTGTCTGCACTGGAGCGAAGAGATCGAGAAATAGAAGTAGAGATGCAGGATATTGGAGATAAATGGGAGCCGAGAAGTTAATGGTAATGAAACAGAAGGGCAGATGCAGGATATTAGAGATGAATAGGAGCCGAGACGTTAATGGGAATTAATGAAACAGAATATAACAGATGCAGGCTATCAGACAGAAACGGAAGCAGATAAATTAATGATAATGAAACATAAGCAAGCAATAGTGTAGGAGATATAAACTTTGACCGGTAACCAGTGGAGCTAAGTGAACATTGGTGCGGTATGTACATTCGGGGATTCACAAAGAACAAGACAGGCTGTACAGTTTCATGGTCTTTGAAGACAGCAGATGAAGGACAGCGGGACCGAGTCTGGCTAATAGTGAACTGCAACAGTCAGTACAAGTGAGACATCAATTATTATTTGTGTGTGTGTGTGTGTGTGTGTGTGTGTGTGTGTGTGTGTGTGTGTGTGTGTGTGTGTGTGTGTGTGTGTGTGGCGTGAAATGTGAGGCAGAAATCGAGATTTCTGATTAAACTGCAGAAGATATCGCAACAGTTGTTTGGCAGATGGATAAAGATGTAGATGGGTCTTGGAGATTTGATGAATGAAATAGCATTGCTTCAGTCTTTCCTTCGATTAGCTAAAGTTGTCAGCCAGTCTTTGGTGTCATATACGCAGCCATCAAAACTTAACAGAGTCTGGTCTGTGACAGATGGGTGAGAAGATTGACGGAGCTGAGAATCGTTAGCAAAAGGTTGATGCTCCATACGGTGACGTTGAAATATAATAATGGTTCCTACCAGTATCCGATTTTTGCTAACCTCTCTGCTGCTGGCATAGCATTGGGGCCAAAAGTGGATTTGGCTACGGGTGTGTGTGGGGGTGGGGGGTGGGAGGTGGATGGGAAGGGAACTGGTGCACTCAGTATGCTTTGTGAGAAGTGAGTAGGAGTTTGCCCCTCCCCCCCCCCCCCACTTCACTCAGTCTAAAGTATTTCAGTTTTAAATATGATGCCTCAAAAATTAATTAATTGCTTTTCTGTTGTTGTTGTTTCTTTCTTTCTTTCTTTTTCTCTACACTTCCACTTAAGTACGCTGAAATATTTGAACAAGTGGTTGAATACACAAAACGAACAAAATGGCCTCCAGGACTAAATTGAGGTATTCCAAACTAAAGTACAGCTTGGTCAGACGAAACGTCGTCTACGGAGCTGATTAATTTTGCTGACGGTCTGAAAGGCATGACTGAAACCAGTCGATAGTAGGACCAGAAATTCCAAAGTAATTTTGGACACAATCCAGAGTAATGTGGCGGTCGATTGCGTCAAATGCAGCTGAGAGGTCTAATAATGTCAGAACAGAAGCATTGCCAGTGTCAGCGGATAGGAGAAGGTCACGAAACACACGGAGACGCGCTGTCTACACGCTGTGGCCGGAACGATAAGCGGGCCGAACAGTGTGTGTGAGGTTGTTCTTGTTCACATGTTCTGTTAGTTGTAAAATAACTTGTTTCAGCAGCTTGGAGGGACAGGGGAGATTCAAGACATGACGGTTGTTTTTAAATTGGTTGGGATCAAGGATGTGTTTCTTTTGCAGTTTTTTTTTTCTCCAAAGAAGTCTTGAATTCCGACGGGAGGGTAGCGGATTGTAGAGAATTGTTGATCAAGTATGTCAAAGAGGGAAGAAGCGAGTCAATGCACCCAAGCAACAATGAGGCAACAATCGTAATCGTAATCATTATAAAAATAATAAATCGAGACTGCTATACCGTTGTGTCACTGACAGAAACAGCATCACAGTGCTTTACAATAAACAGGCCTACTGACCAAAAGCGTATGACAGGCCTATATATATATAAAGCCAAACTTATATATATATATACTATGACTAAAATGTTGCTGTTCAGATGGAATGATCATGCAAACTGATAAAACAGAACGTAAAAAGCACATTAATATACTGTAACCGGACCTTGGGGCCCGTTCCTCATTTTAGGTTCAGGGGGAGGCTGGAGATTGCCAAGGAGAGACACTCACACTGGAATAAACTATTGTCTCTAGTCATCCTCATGTAGTGTGCCTTTCGTTGTCAAGTTCTCGCGTTGTGTTCAAAATCGCTACAATCGACCGACCTTGGTATCCAGAAAAAAAAAAAAACTGTGTTAGTGTTTGGTTGCTTGTCCGCTCCTCGGAGGTAGGTGCGCCGTTTCACTATGCACTTATGCCACTTGAAACAGACACTAGACAAAAGATAAGTGGAGACAGAAGTTGTACACATGTACCGACATGACGAAAACACTGAGGCACGCTCACAGACGCGCGCACTGACCACACTCCGTCTCAGCACATACTCTCACTCCCATTATAGTGACGAACCAAATAAAGAAATGCATGCAATTTTATTTACACTACCGCATGTTACACATACAGTACACATAAGAACAAACCAAACTGTCACATGACTATGCCTAACCTACGCACTAAACCATAGCTAACTTAGCTACCGGCATAGGTTCAGCACCAATTACCTACAAAAGTACTTAATAACTAAACATGCGTGCCCGCACTTTGCAGCACAGGTCTCTTAATAACTAAACATGCGTGCCCACACTTTGCAGCACAGGTCTCTTAATAACTAAACATGCGTGCTCGCACTTTGCAGCACAGGTCTCTTTACTGATAACTAAACATGCGTGCCCGCACTTTGCAGCACAGGTCTTCCAATAACTAAGGGAAGATCTACACACTTTTTCAGCATGTAAACTCGGGGGGTAGGGGTGGACTAGCACTTTTCAGCACCGAGTCCTCTAACTAAGGGAAGAGTAACACACTTTTCAGCATGTAGACTCGAGGGTTAGGGGATGACCAGCACTTAATTCAGCACATGGTACAGAAACCGGGCAGGCACTGTCTTTTATACCGCACCGCGCGGCACCGGCCAGTCGCTGGTAGGCAGCGTCCGATTGGAGAGAAGGGGTGGGGGGAACTCACTCGTAACTCGAGCTAGCTTCCACAGCTCTCCCGCTACAATACATTAAACGACTATAATTTAATATATTACTACCATCACATAGCCTACTGCTACTGATGCAATCTACTACTCCAGCTGCTACTGCTACTATGCAACTACTACTGCTACCACCACCATCACCAAGATTACCACTAGTATTTCCATTATTACCATCATCATCACTACTACTGCTGCACAAATACTATATAATAGGAAGCATAAACGATGCCTGTACCCACCTTGTGGTCCAAAGCGCAGTTTGTTTAATCACAGAACCTCCTGTACTCGGGCAGTCTCGGTGTACCAACAGTGTGCTGCTGCTAACGCCAGTGACACCCGGGTCTGCAACGACATTCTGCTGGACAAGGCGACGGTGGACTGCCTGGCCGGTTCTGACACGCCCCTTATTGTCCACTACCGCCGCTGCCTGGAGACGGCCTGCAACTTGAACAACTCGGCTGTGTATCCAGTGATCCGCTACATCGCCGACAATAACTGCGGTGAGGATGGGAAGTCTGAGCCTCTTGTTGTCGTTTTGTTACTCATCTTCCGCACACACGAAAATGCTGCTCACACTGGCGCATGGCAGGAATGGGTATAGCGCTACTCTTGTGGCTGATGTTAGGTAGGACCAGCCTCTCTTTAGCGCTGGGTAACATGATCGTCGCGAGGCAAATATTGCTCATTTTCAACTTGTCATATTTGCCTTGTTCTGTGCAGTTTGTCAATAAAAACTACTGTCACGCAAAAAAATATCTTTTTACGACCTGTTGATGCCATTATTTTGTGCGTGAATGATGTATTGTGAGTTTCGAAGAAGTTTTAATGAACACGCCAAGCGGTCGGAAACCGAGCGTAGTTCTGACGTCGAAAGTCAGATGAGCGAGGTCGGAAAACGGTTGCGTTCGGAAAACCGTTGAGAACTTTTACAAGAAAAACGTACAGACATGAAGTTATACTTTTTAGAAAGAGGAATTGCCGTAGATTTATCCATTATAAAATTCGTTAAAATTCTTCGTTTTCGACTTCAGCAAAAATTGAGTTGAAAAATACGTTCATTTTTACCTTAAATTTACACCAAAAAAGTTTGAATGCCACCATATTGAATTTGGTATCACTGGAAAGACGAATTTTCGCTCTTTAAAACGGTGTATCGTTTGATCCGGAAGCGAGTTCTTGTAAAAGTTCTAGCGCAACTGAAATCGGAGACCCCATAGATTTTGTTGTCTGTTCGAGTTGCGCGATCGCTAAAGTCTGCGACTACGCGAGCGGCGCAAAAGATGCTCACCCTGGAGGAACTGGAAAGAAACCGTGGTAATTTTTTATATTTTTATTTTAGCGATAACTAAGTGAGTTTCCAACAGAACCATAACTGTATTTTTGTGCTGTTTACATCTCTTTGAATGCAATTGAAGCAAATTCGTTGTGGTCTGGTCGTAGTTTGAACAAAACTACAGAGTTATCTTCTCATTAGTTCCTCCGAAATGCAAACCGCTATAAAAGTAGTAATTTCTTTCCCCGTAAATCCGAATTGACAAAAACGTGATTTATGGTGTATGTTCTCAACAGTGAATTTTTTTAAAGGAAATTTAGCAAGTGAATGATTAAAAAAAAAAAAAAAAAAAAAAAAAAAAATGTTGTTCTTGTCAAGGACAATAACTCTTATTTAGCTAGCAGACGGCGGCAGTCACGACCCATATGTTTCTTTTACAGTAGATCTGTTCGTCTAGACAAAACGAAATAAAAGCGAGCCACCAGCCAAAATTAATGTTATATTGAGAGTTTGGAATTATATTTGCTTCTGAAGAATTTATTTCTTGTTTTTTTCCCCTTCTTTCTCTTCCACTTTTATGTACATGGAAGACCTGGCACACTGGCTAAAAAATTACATGATTCTTTCAATCTTTGCATATAATTATTATAATAATAATAATAAGGGGGTGGGAGGTGGGTAAAAAAGAAGAAGAGAAGAGTAATAATGACAATTTTGTTTTTGTTTTTGTTTAACATTTTGCAAGCATGATTGACAAAACACGACTATGGTAACAAGACAGAAGTAAGAAAGACTGAACAAGAAACAAAATGAAAGAAATAATCACACACACACACACACACACACACACACACACACACACACACACACACACACACACACACACACACACACACACACTTGAAGAGCCACATCAAATGTGGGGGTGGTAGGGGGTGGGGGAAATAAAATACTCAGAGCAACGTTAAATACATTTTTGAGCATGTAATTTTTTTTAAATGTCATTGATGTGCGACTCTACTTTTTGGTAGTTTACTTTTCCTTAATAATCCAAGTCTTTTATCTAAACTAAAGTAGGGAAGATTTTTGTTTTTAAGTATTGTCAAATAATGGCGAGAGTGACTCCAGTCGGGTTTTTGCTTCTGGGATTGTTTCAGTAGCTGAGACTGGTAGTAGTAGTCAGATACCTGAAAATTAGTTATTGTCTGCTTCCTTCTGTTTGTACCTTTCTGATTTATTTATTTCTCAAGTTATTACTGCATGATTCACACAAAGCCAAGTAAGTGTTATTTACGACTAAACTTCAGAATTTGATGATTTAATTGGTGAGTATTAAGTGTATTTAATTGGTGAGTATTAAGTGTTAGTGTGCTGTATAGGTTGAAATAAATCTTTTTTACCTGTTTGTTTATATATTTCTTTGTTAATGATTTCAGAGGATGATCAGTTTCATCATCTTGATGAGAGAATTGGTCCTAGAAAGTGAGGCAGGCCTCAACATCTACCACGAGGCCACACTTGGACTGCAGTTTTTAACTTCTTTTCCTCATTCAGACAAGGCTACATATATCTAAAATTTGCCTAAATTTCCGTATGCTGTGCATTTCCCTTCTCTGATTAATGCTGAATCTGCAGATACCAGAACCATGGCTGTATCTCTTTCCATTCCAGAGTTTGATTTGCTTTAATGCTATTACCATCAAAAATTTGCGGTATATTTGCACCGTTATTCTCATGGACATTTGCCTCTGTAGGTAAAATTTAGCTTGCACTTCTTTAGACTTGTGAATTTGTATTGTCTAATTAATGCTGAATCAGATGATACCAGAATGATGGTTGTACATCTTTCCATTCCCATGTTATGTTTGATCTTGTCATAGTACTGTCAAAGATCGGCGATTGGACAATGTCAAAATTAGTGATTTTTCCATTTTTGGCACTCTGCATCTCCTGCGTTAAAGCTAACGTTAAGGCTAACGCAGGTCCTGGTCAGAAAACAATATTTGCCGATTACTCAGTGATCTCACTCCTTTTTCGTTCATTCTTTCTATGGCTTCTTAAAAGAAAAAAAGAAAAAGAAAAAAAGAAAAGAATTTGGTTTCTTTTCGGAATGAATATTTTGTTTTGGGAGTGGGGTGGATCGTGGGTGTTCTTTGAGGGCCTGAACTTTATTACACATAGGTACGAATGCCATTCGGCCAGCCCGTCCTTGATACAATTGCAAATGTGAATGTAAAAATGATTATAACGTGATCGAGAGAGCGATCGAGAGAGAGAGAGAGAGAGAGAGAGAGAGAGAGAGAGAGAGAGAGACACTGACACTGACACATGGTTTATTGTGAAGGCCACCGACCCATACACAAGGTTGGAATTGGGGGGTGGGAGGTGGGGGAGGGGGTGAACGTATATTACACTTCAGCACTATCTTCAACGATTTGATGGACGATGTACATTGTTCTGCATACATTTACCATTTCACATTGCATAGCCATGAGCATACGATACGTCACCTTCGTACAGAGTGCTGGATAACTAGCATAAGATACATCACATTCGTACAGGGCGCTGGATAGCTAGCATAATACCTATATCCCATTGCTTGACAGTTGCAAACAAGTACAGGGTTACGAAACCAGCATTTCTTCTCTGTGCTTCAAAGCGTAAAAAGCAAACATTGCAACTTTCCTGTTAGCATCAATACTTGGGTTTTCAAATACAGAACTAAGAGAGGGTTCAACATCATTGTCAGTAAACTCCCTCAAGTATTTATGTCGGACACCAGCATAAACAGGGCATATAAACAAGAAGTGAATTTCGTCTTCCAGGACACCTGGGCAGAAAGGACACGTCTTTATTGCATTTTCAGGTTGGAAGCGTTTGTTTACGCCAAGTTCGTTTATGCCAAGCCGTAGTCTTATCAGAGTATCCCTGAATTTCTTTATTGTGATGTCATTAAGATACTTTTCTGCCTGGTGGACTGATTTGAATAAGAGGTATGTGGCAAATCTATCACTGTTTGATATTTTTGTGCTCCATTCTAGTTTAAAGAGTTGTATCATTTTTTGCCTGATGGCAGAAAGAAAGGCAGCTTCGTTGCTCACTCCGCCTTGTGCCCAGACGTCCTGGAAACCATAAGACTCGAGACACTCTTTTATACTACCTGCCCAGTTACTTCTCTTACATCTATTTTCCATATCTAGACTGTTTTGGAGCATAATCAGAGCTTGTTTTGGGAATCTTGTAATGGGCATTTTGCCAAGTTTCAACCAATATCTGAGGGAGGCGATTTTGCTGTCTATGTACAATGGGTATCTTCCCGTTTCGCCGTATACCATATGGTTTGGCGATTTATCGCTCAGACTTAGCAATCTTTTGCATGCGAACAGATGAGCTGACTCAATAATACGGTGTTTCGATATGCCCCAAATTTCTGAGGCATACAGAAGCATGGGTTTAATCTGGACATCAAAAAGTTGAAAAAAGACAGTTGTGTTTAGACTACCAAGAGACCACATTGTTTTCATTAGGTCCAAAATTTTACCCTTTGCTTTACTAGCATATTCCTCGCAAGCAGAATTTGAAGACAACTTTGTCGTTAAAGTGTATCCAAGGTACTTATAACTATTCACTATCTCCATTTCATTTCCATTAAAAAACCACTTTCCCCCTGCACCAATATGTCCTCCTTTTCTAAAGATCATCACCTTCGTTTTGTCCAGATTCACAGTCAGCCCTAAAGAGTTGGAAGCTTTTTCTAGATTGTTTATCTGGTTTTGCAGACCTGATGGCGTGGAGGATACTAGGACAATATCATCTGCAAATAATAAAAGGAATATCTCTTCGAGGCTTGGTAGTAACTGAATTCCATGCTTTCCATTTTTTCGAACATACTCAGCTACTTCCGATATCAGGAGAGAGAAAATAAGAGGACTTAACAGACACCCTTGTTTCACCCCTTGTGGGCATTCAAAAAACTGTGTGAGAGAGAGAGAGAGAGAGAGAGAGAGAGAGAGAGAGAGAGAGAGAGAGAGAGAGAGAGAGAGAGAGAGAGAGAGAGAGACAGACAGACAGACAGACAGACAGACAGACAGACAGACAGACAGACAGACAGACAGACAGACAGAGACAGAAACAGAGAGACAGAGAGTATAAACTAGTTGAACCATTGATGGAAATTCATAGCAAACCAACTCCTGATGCATTGAAACAATGGAATTATACAGCCAATGACTAACACGTGACAAAAAGTGCTGTTGTACGATGCGGGGATCGTCATTATGGACTGTACTGGCTATGGCCCCAACTTTCAAAGGAACTAGCCTAATTGTAACCCCTGGTTTGTCCAGCAGGTACAACCGATCGAGACACAAACCTGAAACCAAGGATTGTGTTTGAAAACAAATTTAAAACCGAGGTTTCTGTTTGGAAATACTTTCTTGTTTGCTAAGTTGTGTTTGATGTAGTTGCATGCTATTTCATTCTGATGTACGCAGAGCAGCTGACTGGGCGTTAAATATCAACTAACCAACTGATTATTGATGCTTTCAGAACGTAAACTCAACCAGACGTGTGCCGGCTTCAGTGACCATTGTGTCAACGGTACCACCTGTGATCCTGACACCAAAATATGTGTGACTGAAGACAGTAAGTGTTGCCTGTACGCAATACCCGGGGTGCTGTACACCCCATTCTTCTGTCTCTGTCCGACTCTGTCTCGATCACTTCTGCATCGTTCTATTTGTATTTGTTTACATGTCCTTATCTGTTCTGGTATTTTGTCCGGCTGTTGCAACCCCTCCCCTCTCGAGGTGTCTATCTCTTTCCCGCACGCGCAGTGCTATGCCGCGGATGCAGAAGTCAAGGTCCTCTGTGCTGAGAACCCAGCGCTACAGAAGATACATTCTGTTAAGTCTGACTCAGCCACAATGGAGGTTGGCATGTTCGGTTGATGCCAGGAGTTCTGCCTTCATATTCTTTTATTGCGGCCTTTTCGATTTATTCAGCTTCACTTTGTAATTCCCATTCCCAACTGAATATAAAGTGACACGCGTCAAGACCACTGGATCATACTTGTGAGCCAGTGGGATACTGCGGACGCAGATATTGAGGTCCCCTCTGCTGAGAACCCAGAGCTGACAAATGTCCTCCCATTAAATCCTGAGGTAAGTTAGAAAGAGCGGGAAAGGTCTCAAACCGATTCCGGCGTCTCTATGAGACACTCCTGCCAAAAAACTTGGGAAAGCACTGTCGAGAATGGCCAGCAGGCAAAACAGAGTCAGAGATCAAGCTTCTCATTCAAGAAAACA
Organism: Alviniconcha strummeri; assembly: GCA_963584105.1. Taxonomy (NCBI): domain Eukaryota; kingdom Metazoa; phylum Mollusca; class Gastropoda; family Provannidae; genus Alviniconcha; species Alviniconcha strummeri. The sequence goes on along the minus strand of OY757558.1, from coordinate 3,674,351 downwards.
GAAAACCGCAAGACCTCAAATAGTGTACACTGATGGCTCAGTCACCAAAGACAAGTCAGGGTGGGGCTTCACTGTCAAGCAAGGTGCGACTACCATCCATGAAGACAGTGCAGCCTTACAAGTGGCTCGCTTCTCGGAAGATCTGAAGTGCCGAGGAGCTTGAAACACTACCTGCGGACACCAAGCCAATGACATCACACCATCGATCGCCTGGAGGAGAGAGGCGTTGAAAGAGGAAGCGCGAGACGACCTTCCTTGAAAGGACGAGAGACTGCCGGCCATCGTCAATCAGGCGAACACTGGAACAGTTTCAAAGGCAACGTTGGGGGAACCTCTGAGAGACGGGGTGGAGTGCATAATTGTATGGGCTTTTCCGAGCGCATGGATACCATTTTGAACTGAACTGAACTGATATGGCCACGTCATCGCAACAACACGTCTTGAATGTACCGGCCTGCACATAACAATACTATTAATCATAAACATCACCATCATCAGCATCATTATCACCATCATCATCATCGTGTACCATTTTATGTGTTGTTGTTTTTTCTAACTAGGAGTTCATAGTCCATTGCAAATTAAAGGGCCAAAATAGTAAACAAACACGCGCGTGCGCGCACGCGTGCACACACACACACACACACACACACACACACACACACACACACACACACACACACACACACACACACACACAGGTGCCAGCAGACACGAGTATACTGACTACAGAACGTAACCCACACCCAACCTAAACGGACAACAGACAGCCATTGAAGCAGAGGATGCAAATGAAAACAAGGCAGGTCTATACTTTGCAAAAACAAATAATATTCTATCTGCTGACTATCTTTAGTTGCTTCGTGTATCTGAGCTTGCAGCGCCGATACCTTCTGTGATTGGTGAACTTCACAGATCGCGAACAAGCTGTCTGATGCCGACTGGTTCTTTTATCTAGCGGACTGGCTGAACCGTTATGATACATGTAAACTTTACGGATCACCAACACGATTTCTGACGCAGGCTGATTGTGTTTTATCTAGCGGACTGGCTGAACAGTGCTTGCAGTGCTAACAGCGACTGTCCACCGGCACGGAACTCTACGTGTTTCGAAGGGCTGTGTCTCTGCACTCCTGGCTACTACTACTCCGTGGGTCAGAACACGTGTGTTGAAGGTGTGTAACTCTTCATGTTCACGTCAGTTCCATTACTCTTTTTCTCGGTGTGTCTTTGGGCCTGTGTGTGTGTGTGTGTGTGTGTGTGTGTGTGTGTGTGTGTGTGTGTGTGTGTGTGTGTGTGTGTGTGTGTGTTCAATAGCAGCATCAAATTCACCCTCAATACCCGTCTTTTATCCTCTGGGCTCTAAATTCTTTGCATGTGTGCGTGTGTGTGCAGTTGTGCGCATTGCAGTTGTTGTATGTGTGTGTGTGTGTGTGTGTGTGTGTGTGTGTGTGTGTGTGTGTGTGTGTGTGTGTGTGTGTGTGTGTGTGTGTACGTGCCCATGTTTGTGCTGGAAGTAAAGTGAAAGACGTTGAATGAAGCATTGTAGTGTGTTTCTGTATGCAGTTAGTAGGGTTCAGTGTGCTCCTGCTTCCGTATATATTCTGTCGACCCTGTTGCTTTTGCCTGGTGCGCTTCGGGATCACGTTAGGTGTACACGCCTTATAAATACCCTTTTACATTACATTACATATTATGCAGTAGCAAGTAGAACAACATGTTAAAAGAAATATATAAAAAAAAAAATGATTTGTTTCCTCAGAATGCGCACTAAGCGACCTACAAAATGGCTTCCTCGAATACCCTCGGAGTGTGATGAGTGGCTCCGGCATGGACAACGGTGAAAGAACAAGCGAAGATGACTGCATGCAGTGGTGCCACAGCGTGACGGGCTGTCGCTCCATAGACTACAACGTCAACAATTATCGTTGCTTCCTTTACAACGCGACTGTACTGGACGTCCCTCCGAGTGACTGGCTCCCTGGGCTTAGTAATGCCAACCACTATCAGAAGATGTGCGCGTGAGGATCAGGGCAGATCTCTGGCCCATCTCGCCACTCCATGAACACGACGACGGCTCGCTGCTCTGGCTGTTTCGGACATCTGCGATGATGTTCCGACTGTTTAACGACCAGTTTGTTGAACTGCACACGTAGTGCCCCTATCCGTGTCCTCTTTTAGTCTGTTATTCCTCGCAACATGTTCCGACAGTCAGTTTTCCAGATGTAGACAGTGTCATACCTAGAAGAAAATAAAACTGACATACTTGTGTTTCGTTTTTGGAATATATCTTAATAGGAAAGCCCCCCACCCCCCCCCACCCCACCCCCCATCCCCACCCCTGAAAATCACTTTCGGTGTGACATAATTATGCTGCTGCGATTTTTTTGCTGTTGTTGTTGTTTTTTGGTAATGATTAGATTCACAGTGTTGACAAGTCATGTGAAAATCAACAAAGGGAGGTAATGTTCGAGTGATACCATACGCATGAAGAGAACCACAGAACAGCTGAAACTGAACAGCGACAACCTTGTACCCCTCGATCTCAGTGAATGCCGCTGTAGGAGGTAGACGAACCACACTTAGCCAGACCCTTTGTAATTTGTTCAGAATCATTTCGTTTCTGTCAGCAGAAAGGGATAATCTGAAGGGCTAGCAGTTACAGAAGGAGGATACTGGTGATGCCTCAGTGCTACAACACCAGCCTAGCTGACCACGCTCACACAGAAGGGAACAAATCAGAACTGTTTCCGTAAATCCGTAACAATAATCATCTCAGTTGCAAACAACAACAACAACAAGCTGGCACATGACGCAATAATTATACAGTTCTGCCCCACGGAAACCTTGCTGAAGTACGTTGTTCATGACGTCACATACACAGAATACCTGGCACAAAAATGGCAGCACACGGGCCTTTCTTGGGGCGACTTTCAAACCCGGTCAGTCCTCACGTGTTCCCTCTCATTCATGTTCGGAGTGGGCTTGTTGTGGAGCTCGAACATACCGGACCACACGCTTCGGAAAACCACCTGAATGTCCCACTGGAACACCACCTCAGTACTCCCATTTGGACAGCATCTCATTCAGGCTGCTGGGTGGGGGCAGCGCTGCTGCTGGCGGCGGTGGTGGTGGTGGTGGTGGTGGTGGAATGTGTGTGTGGTTGGGGGGGGGGAGGTGATGGTGAACTGGCAGGTTTACTCTTTTTACTGCTTCCACTCCCAATTTTAACTTCCCAAACAAACATGCAGTGCACTCAACCAACCCGAGTCCTACAAACCAAACATATAATGATTCAAACAGTACATATGAGGTTAAAAGGAATGCTACCTTAAGATGACAATACAAAATACATAAATGTGCATGTTCAGGGTAAGCCCCTTCTTCAAGCAACAAAACAACAGATAATCACCACCACCACCATCATCATCATCATCATCATAATGGCGCTAATCTCCGATCCTACACGTGTACACACTCACTGCGTATGTGTGAGTGTGTGTGTGTGT
>OY757558.1:3660842-3665842 GCA_963584105.1 Alviniconcha strummeri | reverse complement strand
TTCATCCAGATAGCTATATCATCCGCGTAGTGAACTATGTTAGTATCGTGTGACATATATTTTGGTAGATCATGGGTAATACTACTGAATAAAATCGGTGCAACTATAGATTCTTGGGGGATACCCATGTCTATATTCTTAGCTGACAAATACGAATGTCCAATTTTAGCGATTATTTTTCGTCCAGACAAAACAAACTTGACATATTTATAGACATTTCCGTCTTTTTTTGTTTTTTTTTTGTTTTTATACAGGAGTCTAGCATGCCACATCCGATTTTCTAAAGGGTAAATTCCTACAAATCTCCGAATGCTTTTCAGAAAACACGATCGGAGGCAGGGGACTGGGTCAGTGTACATATACAGAAATCAGACACGGTTTACATATACATTGAATCACACACACACACACACACACACACACACACACACACACACACACACACACACACACACACACACACACACACACACACACACACACACACACACACACACACACACGTATACCTCTAACTGACCATGGCTCAGTTAGTCAGTTTGATATAGGTTGAGGAGATGAGTCTTTAGAGCGGACCTGAGTGCACTGATTGTTGCAGCATTTCTGATGTGTGGTGGCAGTAAAACTAAGGGAAGGCACAATCGCCTCTCGTTTTGTGCTTACATAATGGAAGGGGTAGGAGACGGGTGTCCGATAGTGAGCCTGTTTGGCCTAGCGGTAAGGCGTTAGGCTGGTAAGCGGAAGGACCTCGGTTCGATACCGCTTCGGCTCTCCTTTCTTTTAAAAAAGGTTGTGTTTGTGGACACTGTCTTGTGACTTTGTCCATCACTTCCTACTGAAGCATTAAAATGGCTCTCATCGCTGCCCATCTTAATGCAGGAGTCATTCTGGTGGTGACAGTGTAACAATAGGTACATAATCTCCCTCTGCCCCCACTTCCATACCCCCTCCCCCACCCCTTCTCCCCGTCCCTAATAAGCCGTACGGTTTCTGTGGACGTTAAGCACCATGTTTACTTACTTACGAGTGTCCGCACTGGAGCGAAGAGATCGAGAAACAGAAGTAGAGATGCAGAATATTAGAGAAATGGGAGCCGAGAAGTTAATGGTAATGAAACAGAAGGGCAGATGCAGGACATTAGAGATAAACAGGAGCCGAGAAGTGAATGGCAATAATTGCCTGCGTCTGTAATATTTTGTTTCATTAATTATTAATGAAACAGAATATTACAGACGCAGGCTATCAGACAGAAACGGGAGCAGAGAAATTAATGATAATGAAACAGAAGCAAGCAATAGTGTAGGAGATACAAGTGAGACATCAAGTGTTGTTTTTTGTGGCGTGAAATGTGAGGCAGAAATGGAGATTTCTGACTAAACTGCAGAAGATATGGCAACAGTAGTTTGGCAGATGGATAAAGATGTAGGTGGGTCTTGGAGATTTGATGAATGAAATAGCATTGCTTCACTCTTGCCTTCGATTAGCTAAAGTTGTCAGCCAGTCATTGGTGTTATATACACAGCCATGAAAACTTACAGTCTGGTCTGTGACAGATGGGTGAGAGGATTGACGGAGCTGAGAATCGTCAGCAAAAGTTTGATGCTCCATACGGTGATGTTGAAATATAATAACGGTTCCTACCAGTATCAGATTTTTGCTAACCTCTCTGCCGCTGGCATAGCACTGGGGCCAAAATTGGATTTGGCTACGGGTGTGTGTGTGTGTGGGGGGGGGGGGGACTGGTGCACTCAGTATGCTTTTTAAGAAATGAGTAGGATTTTGTAACCTCCCCCCCCCCCCCCCCCCCCCCATCCCCATTCACTCTAAGTCTTTCAGTTTTAAATATAATGCTCAAAAATTAATTACTTGCTTTTCTATTGTTGTTCTTGTTTCTTTCTCTCTTGTTCTTTACACTTCGACCTAAGTACGTTTAAATATTTGAATAGTGGGTGAATATACAAAACGAACAAAATGGGCCCCAGGACTAAATTGAGGTATTCCAAACTGAAGTACAGCTTGGTCAGACCAAAGGTCGTCTACGGAGATGATTAATTTTGCTCACGGTCTGAAAGGCATGACTGAAACCAGTCGATAGTAGGACCAGAAATTCCAAAGTAATTCTGGACACGATCCAAGGTAATGTGGCGGTCGATTGCGTCAAATGCAGCTGAGAGGTCTAATAATGTCAGAGCAGAAGCATTGCCAATGTCAGCGGATAGGAGAAGGTCACGAAAAACACGGAGACGCGCTGTCTCCATGCTGTGGCCGGAACGATAAGCGGACCGAAACGTGTGTGAGGTTGTTGTTGTTCATATGTTGTGTTAGTTGTAAAATAACTTGTTTCAGCAGCTTGGAGGGAAACGGGAGATTCAAGACATGACGGTTGTTTTTAAATTGGTTGGGATGAAGGATTTGCTTCTTTTGCAGAATTTCTTTTTTCTTTTTCTTTTTTCAAAGTATTGAATTCAGACGGGAGGGTAGCGGACTGTAGAGAATTGTTGATCAAGTATATCAAAGCGGGAAGAAGCGAGTCAATGCACCCAAGCAACAATGAGGCAACAATCGTAATCATTATAAAAATAATAAATCGAGACTGCTATACCGTTGTGTCACTGACAGAAACAGCCTCACAGCGCTTTACAATAAACAGGCCTACTGACTAAAAGCGTATGGCATATATATATATATATGACTAAAATGTTGTTGTTCAGATGGACTCATCATGCAAACTTAGAAAACGGAACGTAAAAATCACATTAAAATACATTAAACGATTATAATTTAATGTATTACTACCGTCACATAGCCTACTACCACTGCTACTGATACTATATACTACTCCAGCTGCTACTGCTACTATGTAACTACTATTGCTACTGATAAAATCTACTTTCCAGCTGGTATTGCTACTATGCAACTACTACTGCTACCACCACCACGATCACCACTAGTACTACCATTATTACCATCACCATCACTGCTACTGCTGCTGCTGCTACAAGCACTATAATTATAATAGGAAGCATAAACGATGCCTGTACCCACCTTGTGGTCCAAAGCGCAGTTTCTCTCATCACAGAACCTCCTGTCCTCGGGCAGTCTCGGTTTACCAACAGTGCACTGCTGGAGCCAATGTCACCCGGGACTGCGACTACATCTTCCTGGACAAGGCGACGGTGGACTGCCTGGCCGGTTCTGGCACGCCCCTTATTGACCACTACCACCGCTGCCTGGAGACGGCCTGCGGCGTGGACACGTCGGCTATGGCCCCAACGCTCGCCTACATCAACGACAATTGCGGTGAGGAGGGAGAAGTCTGAGGCTTCTGTTTTCGTTTCTTTTACTCCTCGTCCGTGTTTCTTGGTATCATCCGTACTGACAACACGTCACAACTCTTTCAGACGTGTCGTGTGATATCATCCATAATGATAACACGTCACAACTCTTCCAGACGTGTGGTGTGATAGCATCCGTTCTGATAATACGCTACAACTCTTTCAGACGCGTCGTGTGATATCACCCGTACTGATAACACGTCACAACTCTTTTAGACGTGTTGAGTGATACCATCCGTACTGATAACACGTCACAACTCTTTTAGACGTGTGGAGTGATATCATCCGTACTGATAACACGTCACAACTCTTTCAGACGTGTGGTGTGAGATTATCCGTACTGATAACACGTCACAACTCTTTCAGACGTGTGGTGTGATATCATCAGTACTAACAACACGTCACAACATTTTCACACGCGTGATGTGATATCAGTACTAACAACACGTCACATCTTTTTCACACGTGTGATGTGATATCATCAGTACTAACAACACGTCACAACTCTTTCAGACGTGTGGTGTGATATCATCAGTACTAACAACACGTCACAACTCTTTCAGACGTGTGGTGTGATATCATCAGTACTAACAACACGTCACAACACTTTCGCACGTGTGATGTGATATCATTAATACTAACAACACGTCAGAACTCTTTCACACGTGTGATGTGATATCATCTGTACCGAAAACACGCCACAACTCTTTCACACGTGTCGTGTGATATCATCGGTACTGACAACACGTCGCAACTCTTTCAGACGTGTCGTACCAGGTTATAACCGCCAGACACTTTTCTTTTCTTTTAGGATATTGTATTTTTTTCCTGTGATTTGATAGAGAGCTAGAGGCTGTCCCAACCACGTGAGCAGTTTCAGAATGTCACAAATACGTTTCCGCGTGAAAAGCCAGAGGACTGGCCGCCATGTTTGGTTTACAGCTAAAACGATGCGGCAGAGCAAGGACTGGTGGGTTTTGAATAAAACCTTTCACACGCAAACCGCTCACGCAGTCACGTTGCCTGTCAACCGCCCATGAAGTCACGCTGCCTTTCAACCACTCAGGCCGTCACGCTGCCTGTCAACCACTCACGCAGTCACTTTACCTGTCAACCACTCACGCAGTCACGCTGCATGCCTGTCAACCGCTCACGCAGTCACGCTGCCTGTCAACCGCTCACGCAGTCACGCTGCCTGTCAACCACTCACGCAGTCACGCTGCCTGTCAACCGCCCACGCAGTCACGCTGCCTTTCAACCTCTCATGCAATCACGCAAAGCGTTGGTCAGTAGCGAAGGTGAAAAGCAGACACCGACACTCCCTGTGGTCAGACAAGAGACAGGTCAGGAGAGCTCATCAGGAACGGAAATGTGGCTTTATCATCATTATCATCATTATCATCATCATCATCATCATATACTATTGTATGTGCTATTTCTCCATATTGGAGCACATAGCCGGTTACACATCAAAGAGCCCAAACACACACACACACACCACACACACACACACACACACACACACACACACACACACACACACACACACACACACACACACACACACACACACACACGATTATCTTGATTATACAAAACTTTGTGTACAGCCATCTTAAAAAACAATCAGGCATTTGAGTTGGAGGAAGACAGCAGCGCGGATCG
>OY757558.1:3625842-3655842 GCA_963584105.1 Alviniconcha strummeri | reverse complement strand
ACAACAGCACAATGACGAGACAGCAAATTGACGAGCCACGGGTCAGCCACAGAGTTGTGCCCCTTTTAGCACAGAGAACAACATCCGTTGTTCTGCCAGAAGTGACCACATATCTCAGATCCTTCGTGCTTTTCACTGGCTTAATTTCCTGTCGAATCCCGCTTTCAGTATAAAATTGCTCTTCTAACCTTTAAATAAGTCAACAATCAATTAAGCCCCTTCCTATCTCTCTGATCTCATCCAACAGTATGTTCCGTCTCGCCAATTCCGCTCGTCTGCCGATACTCGTCTTCCATCGGCTCATCTCAAGTCTTCTGGTCGACGCGCCTTTTTCTATCAATCACCATTACTGTGGAACAGTCTACCCTATTCTCTCCGACAGTCTTCTTCACAGCATCATGAAATCTACTCTCGATACCCGTCTTTTCTCCTCCGGGCTCTGAATGCCTTGCATGCGTGTGTGTGTGTGCATCGCTGTTGTTTTTGTTGTTGTTGTTGTTGTTTGGTAATGATTAGACTGACAGTGTTGACAAGTCAGGTGAGAATCAACAAAGGGAGATAATGTTTCCAGAACAGCTGAAACTGAATAGCCGACAACAGCTTGCTGTCCAGCATTGCATTACCAGGAACACTGTGAACTTTAGGCAAAGACTGGGTACATAGAAAAGCCTATTGGGCTGTCAAACTAGTAAGATATTACATGATATGATTCCACCAAATTATGTACCACAAAAACTGAGAAGTGTCTGCGCGCGCGCAAGCACGCCAGTTATGTGTGTGTGTGTGTGTGTGTGTGTGTGTGTGTGCGTGCGCGCGCGCGCGAGCACTACATTGCTTCCATTAAAAAAAAATAAAAAAATCCGAGCACGAGCTTTAAAAGCAGACTCAAAACGTTATACCCGATATGTTTTTAATAAGTTTCATCTGAATATGCATTTCGATCAGGCGTCCATGAAGATTTGGAGAATTAGAATCATGTCCCTTTGTATATTATTGCCGAAATCGAATGCAATTTGTGCCTCAGGACTGTACCACACGCACTCACGAGCGCACACACGTACACACGCACGCACGTCACACACACACACACACACACAAGCATGCATGCACACACGCACGCACGCACACACACACACACACACACACACACACACACACACACACACACACACACACACACACACGGACGCACGTGCGCACGCACACAGACACACACACTCTCTCTCTCTCACACACCCGTTCCCTCTTGTACTGGTCTATATACACGACTCATCTCTTGTACTGGTCTATATACACGACTCATCTTTTGGTCTACATACAAATAGGCCTGTTGGAAATTGAATCTACTTCTTCATCGTGATGCTTTCCTTCCAGCTAAACAAAATGACCTACCTGTCGAATCAACTATTCCTCTACCTGCCCACCGAGGCATGTGCTCATCAGCTGTTCATTTTTCTTCCGGTTTAACATGCACACCTACCTGTGAACTCTTCGACTGGTCCACATACCCACCGAGCTACCTACCGCAAAATAAATGTAGCTGTTCATTTTGATGCTTTCCTACCCGCTAACTCCGAAAAGCTACCGGTCGACTCAACCGCGCGTCCACATACCCATGGATGCAACCGTTTTTCACCCTACCTGTTCATTTTGAAACTTTCATTCCGTCTAACCACTAATACCTACCTCTCTATTATACTACATATCCATCCCCGCCCCCCCAGTTCACCAAGTTACATGTCCATTTGAACTTTTCCATTCAGGCTCAAAACGCACGCTTACCTGACAACTCATCTGCTGGTCTGCGTACCCACAGACCTACCCGAAAATGGATCTACATGTTCATCTTGATGGTTGAATGGCGGGTAATCACGAAGACCTACGTGTCTAATCAGCTAGTAGTCTTCCTGTCCATGGATGCCCCTTTCCCCAAAATTACCTGTTCATTTTTATTCTTTCATCCCGGCTAACCACAAAGACCTAATTTTCGATTCAACTATTCCTAAACATTTCATAGATAACAATAACAGTAACAATATACTTTATTCATCCCAGCGTGAAATTATAGCTTTCGTTCGATCGCACAGTTACCTGTCAACTCATCTATTGGTCTACGTACGCACAGACGTACCCGAAAATAAACCAGCCTGTATATCGTAATGGCTTTTCTTCCAACTAACCACAAAGACCTACTTGGCAGAATAAAAGACATTTACTACAAGAATGTACAGGCAGAGCACTAGCAGGTGGCAGGACCCTGTGTGAGCAGTCTTTACGTTTACTTTTGTTCGACGTCCAAGGATGTAGTAGACTCGGTGCACTGATTTGAGAAATAAAAAATAAATAAAAAGAATATATATATTTTGGTCAGGTAGACACAGTTTCGTTTGCGATACTGTTGCTGAGGCAGCTGTGACCAGCAATAATCATCCAACGTGAACAAAGCACACGGGCTGCATAAACTACATTACTATGACAGAAATACAATCAATTGGTCGTAGTTTCGGTGTGCGATAAGAGTAGGCGACGCGTAGTAATACATTTTTGGGAACAGTTGCAGACTTTTGAACCCATTATCAGTGATCTAAGTAGCTAACGAACACAACTGCGAAACGAAGGGCTCACATTGCCAGCAATAATGTTCCTCTGTTGCCCAGATATTAATACAACAACCACACGAAGCCTACAGCAAATGGACACACAATGTACATTTCCAGGCCCATTTGCTTCCTCGGTTAATGTGGCATCCTTTTGTATTTGATTAAAAGCAGCATCTAGTGATGTGATCTACCGTACAGTCTCGTGGTGTTGATGATGTGAAAGGTTTCATTGAATATACAGGAGAGAGAGAGAGAGAGAGAGAGAGAGAGAGAGAGAGAGAGAGAGAGAGAGAGAGAGAGAGAGAGAGAGAGAGAGAGAGAGAGCTGAAGCAATTACTAAGGAGAGTATTCAAGAAGCTTTCGGCATTTTGGAAAGTAGTGTCGAGTCAGTTCTGAAGAAATTCAGTGACACTGTATGGCACACTGCCGAATGCATGACTCGCACGATCTGCTTCAAAACGGGTGCTGATCGAGATACAAACAAGTGTTTCGACCGTAAACGTGTTACAAAAAAGTGTGATGTTCGACGATCCCTAAATCGTCTTAAGAGGACCAAGACAGACGTAGACAGACTAACCCGTAGACAGAAGAGAGCTGAGTATAAATCACCTGTCAAAGAAAAGAAACACCACTACAAAACTTCAGTTCACCAAGCAGTGTGTGGCAATAAGCGAAATAGTTCTAAATTGTGGGTCATTCTTCAAAAGGAAAGACAAAGGAGAACTAAACAGCCAAATATAAGTATTAGGACATGGACAGATCACTTTCAGAATGTTCTCGGTAGCGATAGTGCGCAGGTACTTGGTAAAGAAAGTACAAACGACAGCTGTTTGAATCGCAGCCTGGAGCTGATACTGAAGCAAATGTAACCCACATTCCTGAGTTAGATGATCCAGTTACAGAGCAAGAAGTTCGGCAGACTCTTGGAAACCTGAAGCATGGTAGTTGAAGCCTTTGGATTTGATCAAATCTGTGGATTTAAAAACAACAACATATTCTGCAAATACTCTTCCACCTTTTGTTACAAAACTATTTAACAAACCTACGATTTGAAGGTTTTCCCCCAGACTGCTGCAAATATGTTATTATACCACTGTTCAAACAGGTGACCACACAAACCCAGACAATTACAAGGGAATTTCCTTATGAAGCATGGTCAGGAAAGGATGTTCGCTGTTTTTCAGCCGTTTTGAATAAGAGGGTTTATGTCGACAATTGCCACTTTGGCCAGTCTTTTGTTGTTGTTGTTGTTGTTGTTGTTGTTGTTGTTGTTGTTGTTGTTGTTGTTGTTGTTGTTGTTGTAATTGAGCCTTCTCTTTTTGTCGTTTATTCGTCTCATGCTCCCCAGGAACTGTTGGAGTTTTGTGGTTTTATGCACCTTAGTGCTGTTTCGTTCTTTTCTGTGTTTACCCGTGTCCTATGGTCTGCTGTATTTCAGTTGGGAATTCTTTAGTCTATACTTGTTTATTCTTGAGGGAAGTGATAGTTTGGTTAGTATTTCCGGTTTGCGCCGTCTGCCCGGCTGAGGACGTCCCCAAGACAATGGTGTTGATAGTTCACAACCAGGCAGTCACGGTCAACTACGCGTGATGTTTTCAGAAGCATGTACGGTCGACTGAGTGTTAAGTGTTCAGAACCAATTACTGTCCACTGCGTGCTAAGTGATTAGAACCAGTTGCGGTCGACTGAGTGTTCAGTGATCAGAACCAGTTTCGGTCGACTGTGTGTTAAGTGATCAGAAGCAGTCAGTCAGGACAGCATGGCTGAATGCCAGCTACAAAACCCAAGAACGCGGCAAAGTTCACGCAATACAGCAAGTGAATGGTATGTCTTAAACTATCACAGCAGTCCACTGAGCGTTTCCTCTTAAGGGTTTATGCCAGAGGTCGTGTTTACTTCCCGGTAAAACACAATGAGAATCCAAGAAATGGAGGAGGGGAGGTAATGGTGGGGGCTATGAAAATGTGTCTGTGTGTGTGTGCGTGTATGTATAGCATTCTGGATCTTAATGGAGTTGTTCTTGTCAGAAATGTTGAGAGACTCTTCACGTTAAAAGACTAAACCATTTAGGGCTGATTGAAGGAATTTGAGAAGGAGACAGACGTAAGGATGTAATTAGAAAAACAGGGCAAAAGAAGGAAATGAGAATCACGCAATAGTTTGGAGGGATCAACCCTGTACAATTATCATTACATTTTGTGGCAGTAAATTATGAAAAACCTGGGAGCACCAAGTGTGGTCACACTGCATGTATGTATGCACAAAGACGTAGACTACCAAAGCACAAGAAAGAAGAATAAACAAGCTCAGGGCAGCACGGGCAAAACTAACTAAACAAAAGCATCTTTTTACTGAGTACTTAAGATTTCATTTTGACCACAGCGACCAGGGAATGTTCCGTTGAGCGTTCTGGAGTCCTGACCATGTTCAACGGACAAACGTCGACTGTGGCGGTACCGTGCAAGTACCGGCTTGCCGACATCAAGTGCGGCGACTACCGGCTGAGGGTCACCACAGGAAGTCAACTGGACTCCGACAACACTTTCTCTCCCGACACCGTCTTGGTCAACATCATCAATACTGCCCTCAAAGAAAATCTGTTTGTCCGAACAACGGCCCGCCGTTTGCAAAGGGTCAGTCACCGGGCATCATTTTCTCCTCTGTTACGGTACCATATCCTGACAGCCGTGTCTTACCCGCACAGCACAGCAGTGATTGCAAGTGTTTGCGTTCTTCCTGTCCTTATGGTTTGCGAACAGTCCAGTCTGAAGTCACGGCAGGCTAACAAGCAGCAGCAGCAACACCTACGATGTCAGTTTTGCTTCTCAAAGGGTCATAACGCGTCAGCGGAGAAGTTTACTGATGCATGGGACAGGTAAAAACTGTAGGTTATATCATTGCACTGCGCAGTTCTCTACACGTTTAAATATTTCAACAGTTTAATCATCAGTCTGTTCAACAATACTCGTGTATACGTCAGTAGATTCATCATCAGTTTGATAAACAAAACTGGTCTATATGTCAACAGCTTTATCAGCCATGTGACAAAGAAAACCTGTGTATCTGTCAACAGCTTTATCAGCAGTGTGACCAACAAAACCCGTGTATCTGTCAACAGCTTTATCAGCAGTGTGACAAACAAAACCCGTGTATCTGTCAACAGGCCAGCAGTGCGGATATGAAACGGCCGTCAGGACTGTACTGGTGCACCAGTCTTCTTTTCTTTTCTTTGTTCAAATATAACTTTTCAGCACTTTGGGTTTAGTGTTTGCGCAAAGAGCGGGTTGTCTCACCTGAGGAGGACTTTAATGTATGTATATGTTTCGTGTTTACACTTCATATTGCAATGGAATCATCTACTCATAAACCGAGACAATAAGGAACATTTCTGTTTGTTTAAAATCTTTTTTGTTTGATTCGCTACCGCCTCTGTGTCTTTACTTGCCAGCCCAGAAGCTCACGAGTCCCACGTGTTTGTCGTCCGAAGGACCGTATGCTCAGTCCGCCCCCAAGCCGTATAATGAAACATAGTAAAGTGCTGAACCAGGGTAGAACTCGGGTGTTTATCTGCTTTTGTACCGCCCGGCACCCTGAACTGCGAGTACTGGTCTTTCACAAAACCCTTTCAGAGGGATGGGTCCCTTATTTTGCACTGCACGGACTCGGTGGGTTGGTCCTCTCTTGTAGCAAGCTGGCTAGCGATCGTCACGCGCCACTTGATGTCCCCGCAAAGGGTACCACCGCAAAACTTCCTGCACTGCACAGACACGATTGCCGTGATGTTCCCTTGGCCGAAGTTTCTCATAGCTGTGTCGTAACCTGCGGCATGGGAATTATGTCTCCCAACCACAGATGCTGCTGCACGAATTGCGTGTTTGAATAAAGTTCTGCTGTTGGTTACAATTCCAGATTGCTGACAACCCCTGGCGCGAAAAACAGGGCGATCTCACCTCATTTGGCCTTGACCTTGCTGGGTATGACTCAGCGAAGCAGGCGGCTGTTCTGAGAAAAGACGGCGTGTTTGAAGTGGAGTTCAGCGCGGACCAGGCCAGCGTCGTCGTCAGATGCTTCTCGGACTCCTTCTCCTCCAAGTCACAGCCGGACACGCTTTGTGGTGAGAATCAACGTCGTGGTCAGTTCAGTCAGGCTGGACAGTGTGGCCATTAAAATAATAATAATGATAGATACATATAGCACCTAACCCGCACCAGTCCTAAGCGCTAACACATTCTTTACATGTAGACCCATCAAGAAAACACATTCTTTACATGTAGACCCATCAAGAAAACACATTCTTTACATATAGACCCATCAAGAAAACACCTTTGGGCACTGCTACGGCAGCAGAGGACCGACTGTTACATAACGGTGTCGCATGCCCCGCAAGGACATTGGCCCGTCAATCCAGTAAAGATGGCAGTGGTCCTGCAATGGTTATACTAGGACCGTTATCGAATACAGGTATCATACATATTTCAGTCAGTACTATGACAGTGAAGTTTCCCGCAATGGACAGTGAAGTACTTTTTAAAAAAAAGGCACACTGGATCTTCCATTACTGAAGACGACAAAGGTGCCCCCTGTCTGTCCACTAAAGACGACAGATGCCCCGTGTCTGTCCACTAAAGACGACAGGTGCCCCCTGTCTGTCCACTAAAGACGACAGATGCCCCGTGTATGTCCACTAAAGACGACAGGTGCCCCCTGTCGGTCCACTAAAGACGACAGGTGCCCCGTGTCTGTCCACTAAAGACGACAGGTGCCCCATGTCTGTCCACTGAAGACGACATATACTCCCTGTCTGTCCACTAAAGACGACAGACGCCCCCTGTCTGTCCACTAAAGATGACAGGTGCCCCCTGTCTGTCCACTAAAGACGACTGATGCCCCGTGTCTGTCCACTAAAGACGACAGGTGCCCCCTGTCTGTCCGCTAAAGACGACAGGTGCCCCCTGTCTGTCCACTAAAGACGACAGGTGCATGCCTTGCTATGTTTACAGGAGATGGAGAATCTGGCACTTCCGTCACGAAGGAGGAGATTCTGGGTATGGTCTTCAGCAACAAGGACGTGGGTCAGAGTTCAAGGTGAGAACGGCACCGAAATTAAAAAAAAAAATAGACATACGAAAAAAAAAAAAAAAAAAGCAAATGAAAAAAGCATCGGGTTCGAACCCGTACTTCGGCTCACGTGTATTTGAAATCTTGGTAATTATGTTTGCTCACTTCCTTTGCGATTTGCCTTTATTTAGTTTTTTCTTTTTTTTTTTCTTTCTTTTTTTCTTTTTTTCTTTAGCTGTTCTCTGTATTTTAGATTTTTTTTTCTTTCCGTTATTGTTGTAAAATGTTGAATGCTTTCTTCCAGTTCTTCTTGTTCTTTGGTTTTCGGGTTTCTTTTGCGGTTGTTGTTCTTGTTGACGTTGTTCTTGTTGAAGTTGTTCTTTTTGACGTTGTTATTTTATTTTATTTTTCATTGTGGCGTACGCAATTATTTTTGATCTTGTCTCCATTAGTGAGACATCAAGGAACAGCTGGTCGGATATTGTAAACTGAATACCAAATATCGGTATATTATGCATGTCTTTTCTGTCATATAAAATTATGGCCTATTCTTCAGCCACATTTTCCTTTATTTCTTTTAAATACGCATAATCGTTCAACAAGGAAGAATTTCCAGAATGTTTTTCGTTTCATTTCTTTTTTTCCAAATCAAAATTTCAAAACAATCATAGAATGATCTGACCGATATCCATGCTGGATGTCCGTATGCTCAGTATAATGTGTTCTTGTTATTATACCTTTAACTGAACATGGCTCAGTTAGTCAGCTTGATAAACGTTGAACAGATGTGTCTATTGAGCGGATCTGAGTTCACTGATTGTTGCAGCATTTCTGATGTGTGGTGGCAGTAAAATTAAGAGAAGGCGCGATCGCCTTTCGTTCTGTGCTTACATAGTGGAAGGATTAGGAGACGGGTATCTGCACTGGAGCGGAAAAATCGAAAAGCAGAAGCACAGACGCAGGATATTACAGATAAATGGGAACAGAGACGTTAATGGTAATGAAAGAGAAGGGCAGATACAGGATATTAGGGACAACCGAGAGCAGAGATGTTAATAGCAATAAAACAGAAGCAAGCAATGTTGTTGGATATAGAGCTTTGACAGGTAACCAGTGGAGCTGAGTGAATATTGGTTTGATATACACATTCGGGAATTCACGAACTACAAGACGGGATGAACAGTTGCGTGGTGCTTGAAGACATGAATTGAGGGATCGAGTCTGGCTAATAGTAAATTGCAACACTCAGTCCGGGAGAGTACAAGTGAGACATCAAGTGTTTTTGTGCCGTCGAATGTGAGGCAAAAATCGAGAGTTCTGACGATTCCAGACATGGTCATAGCTTTTAAGTAGGCTGGGATCAAGGATGTGTTTCTTTTGCAAATTTCTTTTGAAAAAAGACTTGAGAGACTGCAGAGAATTGTTTATCAAGTATGTCAAAGAGGGAACGCGAGTCAATGCAAACTAGCAACAATGAGACAGCAAGCGTAATCGTAATCATTATAAAATATAATCAGTCCAAATTGCTATAGCGTTGTGTCACTGAATGAAACAGCCTCACGGCGCTTTACATTAAACTGACCTATCGACTAAAATCGCTAACCAGGCCTTATGACTAAAATATTGTTTTGGTTCAAACGGCATCATGATGTAAACGGATAAAACAAAACGTACACATTATATTCATTTGTTCAGCACAGTACATCACTCCCTTTTATCTCAGTTTTAGCCCAGCTCCTTTGTCACAATTAGTACTGCATTCATTTTCTACGACTATTATTTAGTGCATTGCTACCAGCACATAGCCTACTGCTATTAATACTATACTCCTACTCTTACTGCTACTGTTACTATGCTACTACTACTGCTACCACCACCACCACTACGATTACCACTGGGCTACCATTCCTACCATCATCATCACCATCACTACTACTACTTCTTCTTCTTCTTCTTCCGTAAATCGGCCAATAGCGGGATAGCTCAGTGGTTAGAGCGTCGGATTCGTGATTGAAAGGTCCTGGGTTCGAGTCCCGCCAGGAGCGGCGGGAGAAGTTTCTTCTCCAGGGTCAATTTTCTGTGCTGACACTTACTTCGGTATCCGTTCCACCCCCGTGTTACCGCAGTAGCACGTAAAAGATCCCGGTCATTATGCCAAAAGTGCTAGTGGCAGGTAACAACGAAACACACACACACACCCTACCTATGTGGCTTTGAATGAAGTGATATTGTAAACTGGTGCATGTTTGAATGGTGTACACAGAACTTGCGCCGAAACGGCAGCATTTCACGTGGCACCAGCCATGCAACAACCACACAGCGCTACCAGTACACCACTTCCGTGGATATTAATAATACGCGCTATAAAAAAAAAGATTAAAAAAAAGGACACAGTCACTAATTCAGAATCACATGCGTCATGTGCGCAGTGAGTCTGCTCCAGAGCAAAGAAGAGCGCTATATAAAAGCTATGAATAATAATAAAATCATTTTGTTGATGGCTCTGTCCCTACTGAGGAGTTTGCAAAGATCTGGGTGGTTGTTGTGCTGTTAATGAGCGTAGGCAAAGGAATGGGGGGGGGGGGGGGATGTTGGGATATACTGCCGCTGCTGCTACAAGTACTATATAACAGGCAGCATAAACGATGCATATATACCCACCTGGCGGTCTGAAGTGCGGTTTGTCTCCTCACAGACCCTCCTGTCCTCGGGCATTCTCGGTATACCAACAGTGTGCTGCTGCTAACGCCAGTGACACCCGGGTCTGCAACGAAATTCTGCTGCAGCAGGCGACGGTGGACTGCCTGGCCGGTTCTGACACGCCCCTTATTGACTACTACCGCCGCTGCCTGGAGACGGCCTGCAACTTGAACAGCTCGGCTGTGGATCCAATGATCCGCTACATCGACGACAATAACTGCGGTGAGGATGGGAAGTCTGAGGCTTTTGCTGTCGTTTCGTTACTCATCTTCCGTGTCGATTGAGATCATGGGTTAAATGGGTACTGACAAAACGAAACAAATCTTTCAGATGTGTCGAACCAAATTCTACTGGTCAGACGATTTCTTCCTCTCCTCCCCCCCTCCCCCCCCCCCTCCCCCATGAGCATCCGTTTTCTTTCTTTGCTACAGAGTTGAAGGCTTCCGCTATAACCTAAACATCCTCAGAACGTAACAGACAATATTACGTGAAAAACCTCAGAGGTGGTGCTTCCTTGTTGGGCTTAATTACCAACTAAAGCAGAGCAGCAGAGCGAAGACTGGTGTGTTTCGGACAAAACCTTCAAAACAAATAATGGCCAACGTCCCTTGAACACGGGAAGTATCCACTGCTGTCAAATGAGGTACAAGTTAATTGAGCGCTGGAGTCAGACTGAAATCATCGTGCTGTCCACCATTCAACGCGATGTTCATATGGAAAGATTACGTGGCGGCAATTATGGGAGGCATGGCTGAACTACGTGAAGTTCATTGACATAGAAATGTGCCTCGCTGAACTACGTGAAGTTCATTGACATAGAAATGTGCCTGGCTGAACTACGTGAAGTTCATTGACATAGAAATGTGCCTGGCTGAACTACGCGAAGTTTATTTACAAGGCAAACTGCATGGCTGAACTACGCAGTTTATTTGACTTTGCAATGTGCATGACTGAACTAGGTACAGTTTATTAACAAAGAAATGCATATGGCTTAAATACGTGAAGTATTTAACACACACACACACACACACACACACACACACACACACACACACACACACACACACACACACACACACGCAAGCACACACACACGCACGCACACACACAAATAAAATGGAATAACTCAGTTGACCAAAGGCCAGGCGCAATGCTGAAGCCAGTTCGACTCCCGGGTGCGGCAGGGGCCCTTTTTTTGTGTGCCCAGAGTCAGTTTTCAGTGCAGACTCTTACAGTGCTCGCATGCCCCCGTGAACAATGGCACGCATCAACATCTGAGCACGGATATTGGCAGCTGTACCATTGTTTGCACACACACACACACACACACACACACACACACACACACACACACACACACACACACACACACACACACACACACACACACACACACACACAGAAATGCTGCTGACACTGGCAGGGATGGGTAGCGCTGCTCTTCTGACTGCTGTAGCCTTAAGCCCGTTCTTAACTGGGTGAATGTTTGTTCGCCCGAACATATTTCGGACACTTCGACGAACTATGATTCGTTTCTTAACTGAGCTTTTAGTTCGCCGAATATGGTTCGGACAGTCCAAACTTTACTTCATTCTCAACTGGCTTGTAATGAGATGCAAGCTTCGGCCCGAACTTGCGGCAGACGCGCAGCAGACAGCATGATCGAAAATGTAGGCTAAAGTCAAGTCAATATGTTTTCATAATCCCTCACAGGGCACTTCAACTAACTGCTATCTCATTCTGGGTCTCCGAGACAATGCAGCGCCTCCCCACAAGTCAACAAATAAATTCCCTCCGAAGCGAGTGAAGAACCCAACGACACCGTCATCCATTTTTTTATATTTATTTTTTCATCTACAGGAGAGCTCTGCTCTCAGCCAATCAGAGGCAATGATCGTCCAATAGGGCGAATGTTCCCAGAATATGTTGAGCGACGCTTTTTGGATCCCGAATATAGCTTTGACGAATACTTCCAACTAGGTTCGCGAAGAAAAGTTGGCCCAATTAAGAACAGGCTTTACCCACCTAAGGCGACCCGAACTTCCTGCGAAAGGTTAACGAAGGAGTAAAACAAACTGCTTTAATGTCAGTGTTAATGTGTAGTGCTGAATCAAGTGTTATGCACATGCAGGTCGAATTATGTTTGAATTCATTCTCCACCTCTCTGCCCCAGCTGTTCGTGTCTGCTTGTCATTAACAGACTTTGTATTCTGTGTAGGTTTAAGTTCAATTTGTATTGTCATTAACAGACTTTGTATTCTGTGTAAGTTTAAGTTAAACTGGTATTGTCAGTAAACTATAATTTGCCACTGTCGTATGACCGTACCGTGTTTTCTGATGTTTAGTGTGTATGTTTGGGTAGCTCATTTGTCCGGCACTGTCTTGGCTGTTTCTTGTTTCTTGAATAACGTCAATCATGTCTATAATTAGGTCACTTTACTCACTAAACTCTCTCGCCTCTCTGTGTTTCAGCTCTGGATCCTGGCTCTGACTGCTCTGCGGCCACACGTTATTTGCT
The DNA here is from genome assembly GCA_963584105.1 of Alviniconcha strummeri. Taxonomy (NCBI): domain Eukaryota; kingdom Metazoa; phylum Mollusca; class Gastropoda; family Provannidae; genus Alviniconcha; species Alviniconcha strummeri. The sequence goes on along the minus strand of OY757558.1, from coordinate 3,642,966 downwards.
CCAAGTTGGTGCTGTCAGATAAAGCAGTCTGTGTATGTGCACGTTATTTGCTATAAGTTGGTGCTGTCAGATAAAGCAGTCTGTGTATGTGCACGTTATTTGCTCCAAGTTGGTGCTGTCAGATAAAGCAGTCTGTGTATGTGCACGTTATTTGCTATAAGTTGGTGCTGTCAGATAAAGCAGTCTGTGTATGTGCACGTTATTTGCTCCAAGTTGGTGCTGTCAGATAAAGCAGTCTGTGTATGTGCACGTTATTTGTTCCAAGTTGGTGCTCAGGTAAACTAGTCTCTGTACGTGCACGTTATCTGCTATCTCCTCACACAACGTTGGTGCTGTCAGATAAACCAGTCTCTGTATGGGCACGTTATTTGTTATGTCCTCTCACAATGTTGGTGCTGTCAGATAAACCAGTCTGTATGTGCACGTTATCTGCTGTCCTCTCACAAAGTTGGTGCTGTCAGAAGAACCAGTCTCAGTCTGATATCTGAGCAATGATATAATTCTGTAACTGATATTAATAATAATATGAAATTTATAGTGGGCGTTCGGCGACTCAAAGCGCTTTGTTATTTAATTAAACAAAAGCATGGAATGCATACATGCTCACACAAAAATCAGTAGTTTAATAGTACACATACTTATTCATACAAAGCCAAATGAAACTGACACATACTGAAACACAAGACCCTTCCATTCACAGAGTCGCATGCACGCACACACTCGCACCAACTCACGCACACACACACACACACACACACACACACACACACACACACACACACACACACACACACACACACACACACACACACACACACATGTAGACTGTATGTGTGTAAATTAAGATGGATGTGTAACCTCACACACACGCGCGCGCGCGCGCACACTCACACACAGCCAGGTGCCGGAGCTTCTTTCTAAGTCAACGGATTAAATGTACCGGAAATTTTACGACGTATGTGGATGGGCATCCAAAATGATTTAGTCCGGTCAGATCTCAGTACACTCGGAGTCAGTGTCAGACCGTTCCACCCCATGTCCGCTTTGGAGGAGGTAGAACTTTGTACTCGACTCTGATTGCAGGAGTTGTAGAACTTTGTAGTCGACTCTGATTGCAGGAGTTGTAGAACTTTGTAGTCGACTTTGACTGGAGGAGTTGTAGAACTCTGTAGTCGACTCTGACTGGAGGAATTGTAGAACTTTGTAGTCGACTCTGACTGGAGGAGTTGTAGAACTTTGTAGTCGACTCTGACTGGCGGAGTTGTAGAACTTTGCAGTCGTCTCTGATTGGAAGAGTTGTAGAACTTTGTAGTCGACTGATTGTAAGTGTTGTAGAACTTTGTAGTCGTCTCTTACTGGTTGTCGCTGTGCGACAGCGAGACAAACGAAAGGGTTCTGTATATAGGCTCTTTGCGTAGTGAGTAGGAATCTCTCTCTCTCTCTCTCTCTCTCTCTCTCTCTCTCTCTCTCTCTCTCTCTCTCTCTCTCTCTCTCTCTCTCTCTCTCTCTCTCCCTCCCCGTTAGACTGACTCTGTTTAAGGTCTTCCAGATAGAAATATAACTGCTTGAAATGTGTTTACACAAAGGAACCTAATTTGGCGCATATGCTTGTCGGCCAACCGGTCCGGCATACAATTGCAAATTGTCAACCTGAAATAATATTTATAACGGCAGCGAGCGAGCGAGCGAGCGAGCGAGAGAGAGAGAGAGAGAGAGAGGGGGGGGGGAGGTTGATACACTACAAACTGCTCGATTTTGTAATGGAAATTCATAGCAAGTCAACTCCTGATCCACAGAAACAATGCAACTGTACAGCCAATGATTAACAGGACGTGACAAAAACGCTCCGTTATACAATACAGGGATCGTCATTATGGACTGTACTGGCTGTGGCCCTGCCCTTTAAGGAACTAGCCTAACTGTAACACCTGGTTTGTCCAGCAGGTACAAGAGATCGAGAGACAAACTTGAATCTAAGAATTGTGTTTGGAAATACTTTCTTGTTTGCGAAGTTGCGTTCGCTGGAGTTGAGTACTGTTTCTTTCTGATGTACGCAACGCAGCTGACTGAGCGTTAAATATCAACTAACCAACTGATTATTCATCCATTCAGAACGGAGACTCGACCAGACGTGTGCCGGTTTCAGTGACCATTGTATGAACGGTACCACCTGTGATCCTGACACCAATCTATGTACGGCTGTAAACAGTAAGTGTTACCTGTACGTGACACCGGGGGTGCTGTCGACTCCATCCCTGTTTCTGAGCGACTCTGTCTCTCTCACTTCTGCATCGTTCTCTTTTGCACGTCCTTATCTGTTCTGGCATTTTGTCCAGCTCTTGCAACCTCTCTGTCTATTATATCCATCTTTTTCCCGAACGCGCAGTGGTGTACCGCAGATGCGGAAGTCCAGGTCCCCTGTGCTGAGAACCCAGCGCTGCGGAAGATACATTCTTTTTAAGTCTGATTCAGCCACTTATTCTTTTATTTCGCTGTTTTCGATTTATACAGCGTCACTTTCTAATTCCCATTCCCTACTGAAGATAAACTGACACGCGTCAAGGCCACTGGATCGATTCATACTTGTGAGCCTGTGGGACACTGCGGATGCAGAAATTAAGGTTCCGTCTGTTAAGAACCCAGAAATGTTTACGCTCTAAAGCCTGGGGTAGGTTAGAAGATAGAGCCACACGTACTTCACCTTTTCCACTGCATTCCTCCGTGTCTGAAAGCTTGTTCAATTTGACACCGACGTTTGATTGCCCCGATACAGCCCTACTGGTTGACTGGGCGTAAAACCACAGGGTTACTTACCTACTGACATCTCAGGTGTTTGCCCTCAGCCAGGGGAACAGGTTGGGGAGGTGTTTTCCCTCAGAAGAAAAAAAAAAGAAGAAGAAAAAAGAAAAAAAACAGAAGAAAGAAGAAGAAGAACAACAACAACAACAAAAACAAACGAAAAAAAAAAGAGAAAAAAAGAGAGGCTGTAACAGAGCCTAAACCTCGGAGTATTAGCGGCTGGGTGGGGGGGGGAGGGGGTGATACTGAAAGCTACACAGCGAAGCCACGGATGTCCTATTTGGGGAGCGGGATAGCTCAGTGGTTAGAGTGTTGGACTCGTGATTGAAAGGTCGCGGATTCGAATCCCTGCAGGAGCGGCTGAAGAATTTTCTTCTCCTGGCTCAACTTTATGTGCTAACTCATTTCAGTATCCGTTCCACCCCCGTGTTCCCGCAATAGTACGTAAAAGATCCTGTTCATTCTGTCGAAAGTGCAGGTGGCAGGTTACAGCTAAACACGCATACACCTTACGTATGTGGCTTTGCATGAAGTGACACGGTGCATGGTTGCATGGTGTACACAGAACGAGCCGAGATGGCAGCAGTTTCATGCGGCACCAGCCATGCCCGCGATGTAATATTGGAAAACAGGCTATATGAAGCCAGTCACTAGTGTAGATCGAATCACATGCGAGCGCAGAGAGTCTGCTCGAGAGCGGAGAATAGCGCTATATAAAAGCGATCAACAACAATTTGGTATGAGTGGAAAGCCATTTGTAGGGTAATCCCAATGTTTGTTTTGAACGATATATTACATATCAGTACATACTGGCTTACAGATCATTTGTAGGGTAATCCCAATGTTTGTTTTGAACGATATATTACAGATCAGTACATACTGGCTTACAGATCATTTGTATGGGTAATCCCAATGTTTGTTTTGAACGATATATTACAGATCAGTACATACTGGCTTACAGATCATTTGTAGGGTAATCCCAATGTTTGTTTTGAACGATATATTACAGATCAGTACATACTGGCTTACAGATCACCTACACAATGTCTTGTACTGGATTACAGATCACCAACCTGCTGTCTTGTAATGCTTACTACATACCACCAACATAATGTCTTGTACTAGATTACAGACCACGAATATGATGCCATGTACTGGCTTACAATCACCAACATGATGTTTTGTACTAACCAACGACAGACGCTTGGACTTGACTGGGAATAGTATTTTGTTTTCCGTGTCTGTAGAAAGTTCGCTGTGACCTGTCATACCTGTACACACACACACACACACACACACACACACACACACACACACACACACACACACACACACACACACACACACACACACACGCGCGCGCGCGCGCCACTTTAGCGACAGCGCGGTGAATGTTAACCTGTTAGCGATTACTTGCACGACAAGCGAGCCGTGTGGCATGTACAAGTACGGGTTCCGGTGTCAGGACAATGGAAGGTGCATCCCACATCATTACACCTGTGACACGTTCCCTGACAGCGATGACGACTCGGATGAAGCCCTGGCGCGGTGCCGTGAGTAATAATAATTATATTAATCACCAAGGGGATTTCTACAGCGCCCATCTACTACACCGGGTGGGAGTGCAGGGTCAGTGTATACACTGAGTATAGGGGTTACCGGACGTCATGCACCGGAAGCGCTACATGCAATATTCACCCATGAGTGCTGTCTGGTTCCCGGTAGCTCATAGGATACACAAATGTCTACCCATCAGAATTTTGCGACAAGCTTTCGAGGATGCTGGGAGTGTTTGTTCTTGTTGCTTCGTTTGTTAGTTTTGTTGTTGTTTTCTTTTCATGATGCAAAACAGACTCCCTGTGTGATGCCTGCTCCTGTAGCCACGTACAAATAAAGCGCTACCGTCCCTGCCAGAAACGTTCCAGGCTGGTGTTTGCGTGCAACGCTTTAGGTAGGGGATGATGGAAGGTGTTTCCAATCAACCAGTCAGACTTCCAATATCTTTGCTGCCACTTGCCTAGTAAAGCTAGCAGACACAGGGAATGATGGAGGGTGTTTCCAATCAACCAGTCAGACTTCCAATATCTTTGCTGCCACTTGCCAAGTAAAGCTAGCAGACACAGGGAATGATGGAGGGTGTTTCCAATCAACCAGTCAGACTTCCAATGTCTTTGCTGCCACTTGCCAAGTAAAGCTAGCAGACACAGGGAATGAGGCATGGCGTTGACAGCATTCATGACCATGCACACAGTGACAATTCCATCAACAGGTAGCCAGAGTGCATACTATAAGAATAAGGCGGACAATATTTAAAATGCTAATAAATTAATGCAAACAATAACGTAAAATAACATTATTTGAAAGGCGTAGACGAAAGGGGGGGTGGGAGGGGGTGGAGATGGTCATAGATTGATGGTTTACTGCACGGTATAATTACGTCACTTTTTGTCAGTCATATATTCTGACTCTTAGACCAAGAGCTAAACACTTCAGAACGTGTGCGTGCGTGTGTGCGTGCGTGCGTGCGTGCGTGCGTGCGTGCGTGCGTGCGTGCGTGTGTGTGTGTGTGAGCACTTAATTAGAACAACACCTTAAAGTGGGACATCAATGCTGAAACCATCGCAAAGAAAGTACAACAGCGCATGTTCTTTCTCCGCCAGGTAAAGAAGTCAACGAGTCTGACTCAGTTCTATCGGGCAGTGGTTGAACATGTTAACATTGTCCAGTGCTGTGTGGTACGGAAGTGCTAGTATCAGTACCCGGCTTCTGCTGCAGTCACTGTGTGTGTGTGTGTGTGTGTGTGCGTGCGTGCGTGCGTGCGTGCGTGCGTGCGTGCGTGCGTGCGTGCGTGCGTGCGTGTGTGTGTGTGTGCGCGCGTGCGTGCGTTTGTGCGTTTGTGCGTGCGTGCGTGCTTGCATGTGTGTGTGTGTGTGTGTGTGTGTGTGAGAGAGAGAGAGAGAGAGAGAGAGAGAGAGAGAGAGAGAGAGAGAGAGAGAGAGAGAGAGAGAGAGAGAGAGAGAGAGAGAGAGAGAGAGAGAGAGAGAGAAACAAACTAATTTCTTCTGCGAGAATTAAAACAAACATTGCTTGCTCATACTGGGGATGGGAGAATTCTCTCTAAAGTTAGCGGAGATGGCTCAGTGGGTAGAGCACCGGACTCGTGATCGAAAGGTCCCGGGTTCGAATCCCGGCAGGAGCGGTGGGAGAATTGTCCTTTTCAGGGTCAACGTTCTGCGCTGACCGTTGTTTCGGTATCCGTTCCACCCCGTGTTACCGCCGTAGCACGTAAAAGATCCCGGTCATTCTGCCAAAAGTTTAAGTGACAGGTTACAGCTAAACTCACATGCATCATACCTTCGTAAGTATTTTTGAATGTAGTGACATTGTAAAACGGTGCATCGTTGTATGGTGTACACAGAACGTGCGCCGAGACGGCAGCAATTTTTTTTTAAACATAACTGCGTCCATCTGGACTTATCTCTCAAAAAAGCACTTCTGCAAGACTTTTCGCCACGTTGATAACCTCCCGCCTTGGTTGCGTGTCGCTGTAAGGTCGATGTAAGTAACAATCAGAAGTGGGCGGTTTGCGTGTTGCTAAAAGTCGATGTGAGTGACGACAGAAGGAGGTTTGCGTGTTGTTCACACAGTTACTCTAATGCCACATGGGGGCAATGGAAACAAGGACGAGGGTCGACTAACTCTCATGGTCAGTGAACGTGATGAAAGTGGAGGCTGGCAGTGATGGCGAAGATGAATGACAGTGATGATAAAGACGAGAGTCTGTGAAGGCACAGGTGACTGAAAGTGAAGAAAAAAAGACCAATGACGATGAAGGTGGATACACGTGATAATGAAGGCGATTAATTTGTTTGTTGTTCAGCCGAGTACCATTGCCTCCAGAGCCACTGGCGGTGTGCAGACGAGAAGTGTATTAGAAAAGATTTTGTGTGTGACGGCTATGAGAACTGTGCCGAAGGTTCCGACGAAAGAAACTGCCGTAAGTTGGTGGTGATTGTGATAGTGGTGGTGGTGGTGGTAACAGTAACAGCGTGAGCCTTTGATGTTTAATATATGTGTGTCTTGTCTAGTTTCCAGTTCTTGTGATGCTGAAGATGGTCCGTGTCTTGTGTAGTTCCCAGTTCTTGTGATGCTGAAGATGGTCCGTGTCTTGTCTAGTTCCCAGTTCTTGTGATGCTGAAGATGGTCTGTGTCTTAATTGTCTAACTGCCCATTGATGTGATCAACAGAGCACCGGAAGAAAAGATTGAAGGGGAGAGGAGGTGACAACAGAAGTGAAAAGATTGACGGGAAGAAGAGGTGACAATAGAAGTGAAAAGCTGACGGAAAGAGGAGGTGACAACAGAAGTGAAATGTTGATGGGAAGAGGAGGTGATAACAGAAGTGAAAAGTTGATGGGAAGAGGAGGTGACAATAGAAGTGAAAAGATTGACGGGAAGAGGGGGTGACAACAGAAGTGAACGGAGGAGACGATGATCAGTGGAAGACGAATAAAGCGACGAGAAAGACGAATACCTTGATCATTGATGGTGAAGGAGAATACAAGGGATAATGAAGGCGCTTTATTTGTTGTTCAGTGTACTATGAGTGCCTAGCGCACGACTGGCAGTTCCTGTGATCCTGAAGATGTTGTGTGTCTTGTATAGTTACCAGTTCCTGTGATCCTGAAGATGTTGCGTGTCTTGTATAGTTACCAGTTCCCGTGATCCTGAAGATGTTGTGTGTCTTGTATAGTTACCAGTTGCTATGATCCTGAAGATGTGTGTCTTGTATAGTTACCAGTTCCTGTGATCCTGAAGATGTTGTGTGTCTTGTATAGTTACCAGTTCTTGTGATGCTGAAGATGGTGTGTGTCTTAACTGTCCAGTTGTCGATTCATGTGATGAAGAGAGCACCGGAAGAAACGATTAATAGGAAGAGTGGAGGTGATAAAATAAAACTGAACGGAAGAGATGATGACCAATGAAAGCGATAATGTCGATGAGTGGAGTGACGATGGAGGTGAGTGGATGAGACGATAACGTTGAATGCAATTGACAATAACGGTGAACAAGACAGACGCTGCTGGTGATTGTAAGTGATGAAAATGGTGGCTGGCAGTGATGACGAAGATGAATGAAAGTGACGAGAAAGACGAATGCAGTGAAGCCACAGGTGTATGAAAATGAAGAGAGACGAATACATTGACGACGAAGGTGAATACACGTGATAATGAAGGCGATTTGTCTGTTGTTCAGTCGACCACGAGTGCGTATCGGACTACTGGAAGTGCACAAACGGGATCTGTATTAAGAAGGCGTATGTGTGTGACGTCTATGAGGACTGACGACGGAAGTGACGAGCTACCCGAGAACTGCCACTAAATCTAACCGCTTCAGTGAGCTGTGCCGCTCCGTCCTGCGTTTGAATATGAAGCTCTTCATATCGGAATACATCCGTTTTGGCAACTGACAACTTTATTTGGACTTTTCTGTAAGTGTGTGTGTGTGTGTGTGTGTGTGTGTGTGTGTGTGTGTGTGTGTGTGTGTGTGTGTGTGTGTGTGTGTGTGTGAGTATGCGTGCGCGTGGGCGTGCGCGTGGGCGCGCGGGTGTGTGTGTGTGTGTGTGTGTGTGTGTGTGAGTGTATGTGTGTGTGTGTGTGTGTGTGTGTGTGTGTGTGTGTGTGTGTGTGTGTGTGTGCGCGCGCGCGCGCGCGCGTGTGTGTGAGCCAGACAGGACACAAACCATCGTGAACACCACCTGCAGCATCACCAGAACTGTGAGCCAGACAGGACACAAACCATCTTGAACACCACAAACAGCATGACATCCAGTGTCAGTGATTCAGAAAAATGACAGACTTTTATAACTCCTCACGTGCGTTTTTAGCATTAGCTAGACTTGTAAGGACCATGATGCCAATATAAGGACTTGTAAGGCCTTACTTGGTAAATTCAATCTGTAAGTACTTGTAAGCTCCCGTAAGGACCCTACAAACCTTGATTTTTACATTTTCCTATCAATGGGGCCCGTGACATTTCTGTGGAGTCCTGTGAGTGGATTCATTGCACTCTCTTCAGCAGGCTCATTACACACTTTTTTTCTTTCTTCCATTTTTGTGTGTGCATGTGACGTTATTTCAGTGTTTCTATAATCCACTAGCCTATGACAAGAACTACAGAATCTTTAAGGCACGTGTGCTACCTTTTTGCACCTGTACACACAAATGGGACCTTGGTTATAATCTTATCCAAAGGACGTTTGTACAATTTGCACAAAACTGGACCCCAGAGATGTGTGGGTGCGGGTACAAAGCCCAGCACACAACAGTCACCGAGCCACGCACTGACCTTGCTCGATCATGCTTGACTGACGGCTGTTGTGCTGCAGGCTGTGTTCAACTGACGGCTGCTGTGCTGCAGGCCGTGTTCAACTGACGGCTGTTGTGCTGCAGGCTGTGTTCAACTGACAGCTGTTGTGCTGCACGATTTGTTACCTTGATGATTCATTACCTTGACAACTTATCGTGATTATTCATTGCCTTGATGATTCGTTACTATAATGATTCGTTATCTTGATTCGTTACCTTGATGTCAATGAGAAGTCCCTCCAGAGCCCTGAAAGGGTTGTGCACAGTGAGGTGATAACGAAGCTTGGACATCAGCAGAAGTTCAAAGGTCAGGATGGTGTCGGCAAACTTCTCACGGTTGCTCTTCAGGTTGCTGACAAACTGACCAATGGGAACGTAGAACTCTTCCACCTTGCACGCCAGGTACACAACCGTCAGCCTGAGGGGAGAGAGCACAAGTCAACTGCCATGTTAAACACAGATAACAACACCATGAATCTTCCCACAAATAACACTGTCAAATCTTCCCACAAAGACAACACCACCATGAAATCTTACAAAGACAACAAAACCATGAAATTTTACAAAGACAACAGCACTGTGAAATCTTCTTACAAAGACAACACCACCATGAAATCTTACAAAGACAACAACACCATCAAATCTTATTACAAAGACAACAACACCGTGAACACTTCTTACAAAGACAACAACATCCTGAAAACTTCTGACAAATACAACAACACCGTGAAAACTTCTTACAAAGACAACAACATCCTGAAAACTTCTGACAAATACAACAACACCGTGAAAACTTCTTACAAAGAAAAGAACATCCAGAAATCTTCTCACAAAGACAACAACATTATCAAATCTTCTTATTAAAACAATAATGCCATGAAAATCTTACTAAGACAACAATGCCATGAAAATCTTACTAAGACAACAATGCCATGAACTCTTACTAAAACAATAATGCCATGAAATCTTACTAAGACAACAATGCCATGAAATCTTACTAAGACAACAATGCCATGAAATCTTATTATTAAGACAATAACGCCATGAAAATCTTACTAAGACAATAATACCATATCTTATTAAGACAATCTTATTAAGACAATAATGCCATGAAATCTTACTAAGACAATAATGCCATGAATTCTTACTAAGACAATAATGCCATAAAGTCTTGTTAAGACAATAATGCCATGAAATTTTACTAAGACAGCAGTGCCATGACATCTTATTGATACAATAATGGCATGAAATCTTCTTATTAACACAATAATGCTATGGAATCTTATTCAGACAATAATGCCATGAAATCTTATTATTAAGACAATAATGCCATGAAAATCTTACTAAGACAACAATGCCATGAAATCTTCTTACAAAGACAACAGAGTCAGACAGGTGACAACGTGGACAACATCAAAAACAGACTTTACATGATGTCCTTGGGGTGGTAGTCCATTGGAGAGTTGTTGACCCACAAACGCTTGAAGAAAGCCAGTGAAGTACACTGAAACACATGGCACTCTAATTCTGAAACACACAGCATCCTGAAACACACAGCACCATAAAACACAAAGTGCCCTCAAACACATCACGTGACATGGCATTCTGAAACGCACAGCATCCTGAAACACACAGCGCCATAAAATACAAAGTACCCTGAAACACATGGCACTATGAAACACACAGTACCCTGAAACATATGATACCCTAGACCACATGGCACTTTGAAATGCATGGTACCCCGAAACACAGTACTCTGAAACACATGGTACCCTGAAACACACGGTACCCTGAAATACACAGTACTCTGAAACACACGGACTATGTTCAAGTATTAAACATGCCGTTGGACCTGGCTACAGCAAGGCAGTCAAGTGGTCTAGACACTATACTTGCAACCAAAAGGTTGTGGGTTCAAATCCGGGTTCAGGCAGGAGTAGCCTTTTCCTCTTTGCAGTAACCTCCGGGTAGCGGGGCTCTGAGGTCAAGTCCTTTTGGGGTGGGGGGTTGGGTGGGTGGGCAGGTGCATCGTATGTGCATACTTAATAAATTTGCATCAGCACACCTATGTGGCTATAGCACTTGGGATCCTTTTGTTGTTGTTGTTGTTGTTTTGTTTGTTTCATTTGCATTCATTCATTACACACTTTTTAGCACTGCACTGTGGCTGTCAGTGTTAAATGCCATCGTGTTCTCTTCAATACACACAGTCGATACATTTTTCATCAAATTTTCAGAAGGACAATAAAGTTTCTGATTCAGATCCAAATTTGTTTATAAAAACAAAAGAAAGGTAATTTCACCCCACTAAAATTATTGATCTGACCCATTGAAAAAGAAGAAAAAAAGAAGGTTTTCTTGGTCACAAAATACAACTTAAGAAAATGAAAAACAGCAGTATTAAGACACAAAAGAGCATTGCAAGGGGGAAAAACCCTCATAAACTCACTTCTTTCACAGAAACCTCTTGCTCTTAATCTTAGTTCTAGTCTTTGCCCCTACCCCTCAACCTCAGGCATCTTTTCCTCTGTGAATATAGTGTGCGATTGCGCGTGCTAGAATGTATGTGTTTTTGAAGGGGTGTATCAGTGTCAGCGTGGATATACTGATCAGTGTATTCTGTTGATTAGTGATCTGCTATCATATGCAGGTAGCGATGTCATGTTCTTCAGTCAGTCAGTAGGACAGGTCAGGCACATCATAAGTGTCCATAACCCATAACCTTTCAGTCATGAGTCCCGTGCTCTAACCACTGAGCTATCCCCGGCCCCCGCCACAAGAGAAACATGGGCCAGTGAAGATGATCGTTCACATGGACCACAGCAGCAGGATGCAGCAGCAGAACATGTTCCACCTGTGCAGGCCTGACCAACAGCACCATGTGCCATACTCATTTCTGCTTCCTTACCAATATGCATTTTGGGAAAGGTGGCTGGAACTTGTTACAGAACTCTTTCAGCACAGACTCATACTGCCGGAGAAGAAGACGTTCCTCGTCAAACGTGAGAAACAACGATGTCCTTTCCTCCTCCTGGTCCACACAAAAAACAAAACAAATATTTTGTTTGCAAATGCAAGTGGCTAATAATAATCATATGTGTGTGTGTGTGTGTGTGTGTGTGTGTGTGTGTGTGTGTGTGTGTGTGTGTGTGTGTGTGTGTGTGTGTGTTTGTGACTGTGTGTGTGACTGTGTGTGTTTGTGACTGTGTGTGTGTGTGACTGTGTGTGTGTGTGACTGTGTGTGTGTGTGACTGTGTGTGTGTGTGTGTGTGTGTGTGTGTGTGTGTGTGTGTGTGTTTGTGACTGTGTGTGTTTGTGTGTGTGTGTGTGTGTGTGTGTTTGTGTGTGTGTGTGTGTGTGTGTGTGTGTGTGTGTGACGGTGTGTGTGTGTGTGTGTGTGTGTGTGTGTGTGTGTGTGTGTGTGTGTGTGTGTGTGTGTGTGTGTGACTGTGTGTGTATGCGTGTTCAAGCATGCATGAGTGTATATTTGTGTGGGCAAGTGTCTGTATCTAAAAAGAATCATCACTCATCATTGGAAGCATTGGCCATTTCAAACTATCGTTGGAAGTTAGACATGGCACACAAGAATGGTGTGGACACAATATGTTGTAAAAAAAAAAAAATCTGAAACAAGCATAACTGCTAGAGTAGCACTGTAAAATAAGATCCAAAGACATAAACGGTTCAAAATATGACATCACATAATAGATTCCGTCACACCTAAGATGACCTATTGCACGTCATCGTCATGCCAACATTCTTCTAAGCACTGGACAAGAAAACAACAACTCAACCAAACAAATTAAAAAAAAATCATTTCTCATCTCATTTTTCATTGATTTTAAAGTTTTTAACTGTTGTTTAAATGTCGTTTTGTAGCTTGATGAAGAGGATTACCCTGAAAATTTGCAGACTGTGTCTGTGTCATAATAAATCGGCATTCTTTGGAACCTTTTATGTGTTTGCAATGTGTTGTATTACTTGTATTTGTAATCATACATTTTACCAGTTTTTCCATTTATGTGAACAAGTTTTCATAACGCGTTATTATAATTAATTTTAAACTGTATTTCTTTGATCAGTTTATTACTTATTTGTGCAGCATAGGCAACCGTCAAGTGCAGAGCAGCCACACTATTCTTGCATTACCTGAACTGTCTTCCTTGTTCTAACATTACAAGTTCAAAATGGCTCAGGCCATGGCTCTAAATATATACTGGACTGCCAGCCTTGCGCCTCGCGCTCTTATCACCTTGTAGGCAGTAGGTTCGGGGCACTAGAGCGTATCTTTCCTAATGGGGACCTTTTCTGGTGTCGCTATGCTTCAATTCAGCGATGCCATTCAGAATGTGAATGTAACGTATTATTTATTTATTATACTATAGGGATGCTTAGTTGTACATGAAAATCAGATGTTGTGAAGTTAGTGTTTTCATGCCTAATGACCTTGTAGACACCACAAGTGTGTCCCAAAAGTAAATGACAACGAATAATACCCTAAATTTGGGCCTGCCATACTCTGCACATGAAGACTAAAGTGCATGTTTACCGGGGTTTTTATTTCACAGATTGCACTGCTTTTTTCCTGTCCACCCGACGCATACCTACGCTGTGGAACATTCCTTTTAGTATATGTGCATAGGTTTCCACAACTATTACTGTATAATGCTATAACTATTCCTATTGTAATGGTGATGTTCGAAGGACACTGGATCGGCCGTTTTCATTTCATTAAACTGCATTGCTTACCGACATGTTTTTTCCGTGAACCTGCACAAAGTTTTGATTTGCTTCATACCGAAGTTGCTTCAGTTCTGTTTCCCCAGAAAACGTCCAGTATTTTAGCTGAGTGCTTGACGCAAACATCGTTTTGTTCAAAGACAATGGCTTAAAGCCGGGAAGGTTTCCCTCTTTGACCTCAGGCGCTTTTTCTAACTTGGCTCTGCGCGTTGCCGCCGGATGCGAAGAGTTGTGTTTTCTTGACAAGGGACAGAAAGCACATAAGCCAATTAGCCTATGCAACTAGACCCTTCACAGTTCTACTTTTGTTCCTCTTTTATCTGCTTGAAGCTTATGCTCTGCTTGGGGGGGGGGGGGGGGAGAGTTGCAGTGCCTTTGGCTTGTATAGTAATGTGGAAAAGAAAAAAAAGTGGACTGGGGAAAGAAAAAAAGAAAGAAAAAAAATGAAGAAGAAAAAAACCCTGATGCAATACAAAAAAATAGGCTATGGTCTGGAACTGAAAGTGTACCTCGGCAATATAATCCAAATTAGCTTTCGAGTATCCGGCCACAAACTTTCAACTTCCAAGAAGCCTGGACAGAAGCTGCAGTTTTTGTCAGATGTATTATTCTCAGATTCATAATGTTTGTTTACATTCAGTTTGATTCCAAAACGCAATTATAGTTGCCAATGAGTATCCCTTATATTTTTGGCTATTGTCATTGACTATTTTTCTGCAACGCGGATTTGGATATTTTGAGCACCATTCTTTGTGGAAGCGTTCGACCATTTTTCTTTTGAATGCAGGAAGAAATGATGCTTCATCTGCTGCTCCATCTGTCAAAACATCCCGAAAAATCATCTGTAATGGAGCGGAGTGGTCAAAGGACAAGACACAGGCAGCGGAGTCAATAAAGTGGAGACCACAGCAGGCGGAGGCGGCAATCAGTTTTTACTTGTTCAGCCGCAGACAGTTTTCAGCACACACACAAAATCATCACGCTCACGCATAGATAAGAGAACGGCGCGGGCCACAGGGAACACACGCTATCGCTACAGTAAAATCGCCCCTCTGGACTACAAAATGGCTGACAATTGTGTTTCCCTGGCTCGCACAAATACACTTTCCTCTACAATAACTAAACTAATTAAAACATCAAAAACATCAAATAAAAGCTACAGTTACAATCTTTTAAACCGTATAAACAAAATGTACACACATGACTTATTTTATTTACAACAAGAGTGGGAAGCGTGGCTTGCGCCTGTCTATATACAGATTCGTACAACTAAATCACAACTAACACAATGTGCAAAATATAAACGTCACTAAAACTTACATCGGAATAAAGAGCACGCTCCCACGGTTAAAATGGTACATAACAATTACAATACAACGCTCTGTAAGAGAAGCAAGACAAACTCAAAGACCAGCATTAAAACAATCGGTGCGAACTTTCGCCTGGGGCGCGTAACCTTAGTCGCAGCAGCGCTGATAGTGAGATTAAGTAGTCTATGAATACAACTTAGCTTCTACAGTACACAATACTTAATAAGTTAATTTCAGCCCAAAATAAACACTAAACATGAAGTCAGCTAAGCAAAATACTATACGACAACGCATTGATCGACACAGAATTACTTTAATCGAATCAAAACAACATTTCACTACCATTTACTAGTACTAAACAAAGCGCGCCATGCAGACGACGGCTATAAAAGAATGGACCTAGAGAGGCATCGGCTACTATTACTAATTAAGCTCGATCCGGTGTCTGAATAAACGTTAAATAAACATTCTAAGATGCCAAATTATATTATACATAGCTTAGTGCATAAAAAGGACTAGATAGACAAAGAGTAGGTAAACAAACAAGCGGTCAAAATGTTAAGGGAGAAAAACAGATTTGAAAAAGGCGCGCACTGGCGGCTATCGCCGGTCGGCTGTGTGAAGGCCATGTGGCGTTACGCCACACGCCGCGCTTCAAAACAAAAGCGTCGTCTGCTCCGGTTCCCGGGTTACTAAAGTACAGTAATGAAATTGCATTGATCCGTTAAGCGGGGCGGGATTAGTGTAAAACGTACAAAGAGCACTTGCTCACACATCATTCCAGAGTATGATGTTCCCTGCATGCCCAGTTGCTGATGCTGTTGGAGGCATTCATGTTTAAATCGTTTTCCAGCATAGTTAATGTTTGTTTTGGGATTGTGTCATTAGCATTTTTCGGAGCATCAGCCTGTACCTGAGGGAGCTGATCGTACTTTCTATGCTCAGTGGATACCGTCCTGTATCGCCGTATACCATGTGATTTGGTGTTTTGTTGCTGACACATCATTAACAGTCTTTTGGAAGCAAAAAGATGTGTTGCTTCAACGGCTGACACTCTCGCTGTTTCCCATAATGTGGAAAAAATATTCCCCATGATAATATGGGAAACAGCGAGAGTGTCAGCCGTTTTTGCTTCCATAATGATGTGTCAGCAAATATTATTTCTGACGCTTATAACATTAACAGCATCCACTTAATCTGAGCATCAACAAGTTGGGAAAACACTCAATTGTATCTAAACTCCAGAGCGACCGCATCGTTTCCTTTGGATCTAAAAGTTTACCTTTTGCTTTGCTGGCATATTCTTCACGTGAAGAATTTGTTGACAGTTTTGTTGTCAAGGTGTACCCAAGATACTTGTAGCTGTTAACTGTTTCCAGTTTACAACCATTATGAAACCATGTTTCTCCTGAAGCAATATGGCCTCCCTTTGGGAGATTCATGATTTTTGTTTCGTCTAAATTAACAGTGACAGTCAGGCCCCAAAATTCAGAGGCTTTCTGGAGATTACTCATCTGGCTTTGCAGACCTGGCTGTGTAGAAGAGACTAGAACAGCATCGTCTGCGAACAGCAGTAGGATCGGGAGATTTTTTCAAGTCCTGGGAGCAACTGAATACCATGGCTACCATTTTCTCAGACTAAATCAGCAACCTCAGATATGAGGTGAGAAAAAAGTCAGCGGGCTAAATAAGCAGTCCTGCTTCACCCCAAGAGAACATTCAAAGAACTCAGAATTTCTAGCATCCCATTATACACATGCATGGACAGATGCATAAACTTTAACACGTTTACCATTTTGGCCGAGGTTTTCAGTTTTTGCAGTGTTTCCCATGATTTTTCATGATCAACTGTATCAAATGCTTTCTTGTAGTCAATAAAAGCTACATATACCTTGCCTCCTCGCTTGC
>OY757558.1:3618342-3620842 GCA_963584105.1 Alviniconcha strummeri | reverse complement strand
TTCGTGTTACAGCTGTAGCACATAAAACATCCCTTTCGTTCTGCCGATGGTGCAGGCTGCAGGTTACAAATAAACACGCATGCACAGTACGTATGTGGCTTTGCATGAAGTGACGTAGCATGGCGCATGACTGTATGCTGCACACAGAATGCGCCGACGCGGCACCAGTTTCGTGTGGCACCAGCCATGTAACAATCAAACAGCGCTGTCCGCGTCCACATCCGAGGATATTCAAAAGGCGCTATAAAAAAGCAACAGTCTCTCAATTACAAGGAGGCGGGGATAGCTCAGTGGTTAGAGCGCCGGACTCGTGATTGAAAGGTCGCGGGTTCGAATCCCTGCTGGAACGGCGGGAGAATTTTCTTCTCCAGGGTCGACTTTCTGTGCTGACTCTTATTTCGGTATCCGTTCCACCCCCGTGTTACCACAGTAGCACGTAAAAAATCCCGGTCATTCTGCCAAAAGTGCAGGTGGCAGGTTACAGCTAAACACGCATACACCTTACGTATGTGGCTTTTATTGAACCGTGCTTCGGCATTGGTCACAACTTGTCCCTAATATGTCAAATGACATCTGAGGACATTAAGCATCAACTCATCATCAATTACAATGGCATGCGACAAAGGCGCAGTCAATCCGCTCGAGAGCGGAGAATAGCGCTATATGTAGGGGAGTGGGGATAGGGAGTTGAGGGAAGCAGGTTGGAAGCATGGATGAAGAATCACAAGTCAGAGGTTGCTATAACATAACTTTTATTTGTACACCAACCAACCAGGAAACAGTGTCTGTATTGGAAAAGACACAAGCAAACAAAACATGTAGAACATGAAAGCAAATGTAAAGTCTAAACAACAGCAATTACTAATCTAATAAATACAGTAACCATGTAGTTTACCTGTAGGTTACTATAATACATGATGGTAACTGTGACAAATCTTGTGCTTGACTTACACTTAAAACCCGTATTTCACAGTCACGGTGAGTATACAAGAGACGGCCAGTCAATTAACTGATGAACTCCCAGTATAATATAGTATACAATAAAGTAACAGTGAAGAATGCGGATTACCAAGCTCATTCTTAACTAAACAGGAAGTGAGATAATCGTTACAGCAGTTCCACTTAAGCACACAACGAGATGGATAGTGACACGGGTGGCATTTGGGACCATGCCGTAAGCGGGAGGAAGTCAGTCATAAACTGACCGGCTCCAGCCTCATCAAGTTACTCAAAGCGTTACCCAGCATGTTACTGTTACTGACTAGCAGAGCATATCCGGCTGTGAACAACGTCAAGCGTCTTACTGACGCGGGTAGCGCATCAAGAATCTAAGCTGCTGATCTAGCTGCTCGATTAGTGAACAGAGACAAAGACCTAATTGTCACCACTGACGCGCATCACCGGCCAGTTCGGGTACACGCACAAAGACCCGGAAAGGGCTTACAAGCTAAGCAGAGTGAAAGTCTGCGCGCCCAAGACTCGGCCATACACAAAAGCCGGATCAAGCAGAAATAACATGTCTCACAGTTTATACAATCACCCCTATGCACTAAACCATATTCAACTAGTAAACTGAACATTCCCACATTCCACAATTATGAAGTCAACATCTTCAAAGTGTTAGCCATAATATACCACCGATTTCATGTAGAAACATAGATCGGCGGGAAACTAAACAAATAAGTTATGCCGCACTGACAAATTACCCATACTTTAGAGGGATAACTTTGCATCGGCAAAGCATCACTCAAACTGAACATCCAGCAATGGCAGCATAACATACTAGTTACATATCAGCTAACCAAGGTTAGCTGCATACATTTTGAAAACACCGGTCATCCTGTGGCATAAAGGCTTAACATTCGAACGCACAAACAAGGTACTCTGACGCCATAGCGGCTGCAACCAGGCGGTAATCTGACGCCGAAATTACCCATGTATTCAAGAACCAAAATCAAGGTGAACATGATAACATTATAAACATACATTATTTACATCAGTAAGAAACAACAGAACAACAAGCCATAGAAAAATAACTACTTACAGGTTCTCCCCTGATGAAAACACATGAACACCGGCCGCAACAGTTAAACAAACAACCTGCCTCTGCAGGAACACTGGGGGAAACGGGACGCTGCCGGCCCAGCACACAACTTTTAACACCTTAGATAATTGGGCCTTAAAACCCCCACCCAATCAAAAAGGAAATGGACCGGAAAGAAAAGGTTATAGGGTCATGGCCCGGAACATGTATACAATACACTCGGTTACATATATAAAAGTGATCGTCATCACCGTCATCATCATCACCATTATTATCCCATTATCAGCCATGGGAACAAGATGTCGACGACTCCAGCGACTTCTTCACCCTGACCACGACAAACATTGTTAACACTGACAGCAGACAAACACTGTCGGCAGACAAACACTGTTAACAGACACTGACAGCAGACAAACACTGACAGCAAACACTGTTAACAGACACTGACAGCAGACA
>OY757558.1:3610842-3613342 GCA_963584105.1 Alviniconcha strummeri | reverse complement strand
AAGGAAATGAGAATCACGCAATAGTTTGGAGGGATCAACCCTGTAATATTATCATTACATTTTGTGGCAGTAAATTATGAAAAACCTGGGAGCACCAAGTGTGGTCACACTGCATGTATGTATGCACAAAGACAGACTACCAAAGCACAAGAAAGAAGAATAAACAAGCTCAGGGCAGCACGGGCAAAACTAACTAAACAAAAGCATCTTTTTACTGAGTACTTAAGATTTCATTTTGACCACAGCGAACAGGGAATGTTCCGTTGAGCGTTCTGGAGTCCTGACCATGTTCAACGGACAAACGTCGACTGTGGCGGTACCGTGCAAGTACCGGCTGGCCGACATCAAGTGCGGCGACTACCGCCTGAGGGTCACCCCAGGAAGTCATGTGGACTCCGACAACACTTTCTCTCCCGACACCGTCTTGGTCAACATCATCAATACTACCCTCAAAGAAAATCTGTTTGTCCGAACAACGGCCAGCCGTTTGCAAAGGGTCAGTCACCGGGCATCATTTTCTCCTCTGTTACGGTACCATATCCTGACAGCCGTGTCTTACCCGCACAGCACAGCAGTGATTGCAAGTGTTTGCGTTCTTCGTGTCCTTATGGTTTGCGAACAGTCCAGTCTGAAGTCACGGCAGGCTAACAAGCAGCAGCAGCAACACCTACGATGTCCGTTTTTACTTCTCAAAGGGTCATAACGCGTCAGCGGAGAGGTTTACTGATGCATGGGACAGGTAAAAACTGTAGGTTATATCATTGCACTGCGCAGTTCTCTACACGTTTAAATATTTCAGCAGTTTAATCATCAGTCTGTTCAACAATACTCGTGTATACGTCAGTAGCTTCATCATCAGTTTGATAAACAAAACTGGTCTATATGTCAACAGCTTTATCAGCAGTGTGACAAACAAAACCCGTGTATCTGTCAACAGCTTTATCAGCAGTGTGACAAATAAAGCCCGTGTATCTGTCAACAGGCCAGCAGTGCGGATATGAAACGGCCGTCAGGACTGTACTGGTGCACCAGTCTTCTTTTCTTTTCTTTGTTCAAATATAACTTTTCAGCCCTTTGGGTTTAGTCTTTGCGCAAAGAGCGGGTTGTCTCACCTGAGGAGGACTTTAATGTATGTATATGTTTCGTGTTTACCCTTCATATTGCAATGGAATCATCTACTCATAAACCGAGACAATAAGGAACATTTCTGTTTGTTTAAAATCTTTTTGGTTTGATTCGCTACAGCCTCTGTGTCTTTACTTGCCAGCCCAGAAGCTCACGAGTCCCACGTGTTTGTCGTCCGAAGGACCGTATGCTCAGTTCGCCCCCAAGCCGTATAAGGAAACATAGTAAAGTGCTGAACCAGGATAGAACTCGGGTGTTTATCTGCTTTTGTACCGCCCGGCACCCTGAACTTCCAGTACTGGTCTTTCACAAAACCCTTTTAGAGGGATGGGTCCCTTATTTTGCACTGCACGGACACGGTGGGTTGGTCCTCTCTTGTAGCAAGCTGGCTAGCGATCGTCACGCGCCACTTGATGTCACCGCAAAGGGTACCACCGCAAAACTTCCTGCACTGCACAGACACGATTGCCGTGATGTTCCCTTGGCTGAAGTTTCTCATAGCTGTGTCGTAACCTGCGGCATGGGAATTATGTCTCCCAACCACAGATGCTGCTGCACGAATTGCGTGTTTGAATAAAGTTCTGCTGTTGGTTACAATTCCAGATTGCTGAAGGGAAAGCAGACAACCCCTGGCGCGAAAAACAGGGCGATCTCCCCTCATTTGGCCTTGATCTTGCGGATTACGACTCAGCGAAGCAAGCGGCTGTTCTGAGAAAAGACGGCGTGTTTGAAGTGGAGTTCAGCGCGGACCAGGCCAGCGTCGTCGTCAGATGCTTCTCGGACTCCTTCTCCTCCAAGTCACAGCCGGACACGCTTTGTGGTGAGAATCAACGTCGTGGTCAGTTCATTCAGGCTGGACAGTGTGGCCATTAAAATAATAATAACGATAGATACATAGTGCACCTAACCCGCACCAGTCCTAAGCGCTAACACATTCTTTACATGTAGACTCATCACGAAAACACATTCTTTACATGCAGACCCATCAAAAAAACACATTCTTTACATATAGACCCATCATGAAAACACATTCTTTACACGTAGACCCATCAAGAAAACACATTCTTTACATGCAGACCTATCAAAAACACACCTTTGACCACTGCTACGGCAGCAGAGGACCGACTGTTACATAACGGTGTCACATGCCCAGCAAGGACATTGGCCCGTCAATCCAGTAAAGATGGCAGTGGTCCTGCAATGGTTATACTGGGACCGTTATCGAATACAGGTATCATACCTATTTCGGTCAGTACCATGACAGTGAAGTTTCCCGCAATGGACAGTGAAGTACTTTACAAAAAAAAAAAAAAAAAAAAAGGCACACTGGATCTTCCATTACTGAAGACGACAAAGGTAGTGTAATGGCGAGATG
>OY757558.1:3598342-3608342 GCA_963584105.1 Alviniconcha strummeri | reverse complement strand
GTCCACTAAAGACGACTGATGCCCCGTGTTTGTCCACTAAAGACGACGGGTGCATGCCCTGCTATGTTTACAGGAGATGGAGAATCTGGCACTTCCGTCACGAAAGAGGAGATTCTGGGTATGGTCTTCAGCAACAAGGACGTGGGTCAGAGTTCAAGGTGAGAACGGCACCGAAAACAAAAATAGACATACGAAAAAAGAAAAAGAAAAGCATCGGGTTCGAACCCGTACTTGGGTTCACGTGTATTTGAAATCTTGGTAATTATGTTTGCTCACTTCCTTTACGATTTGCCTTTATTTAGTTTTGTTTGTTTGTTTTCTTCTTTTTTTCTTCAGCTGTTCTCTGTATTTGTATCCCCCCCCCCCCCTGTTGTTTCGGGTTTCTTTTGCGGTTGTTATAAATGGGAGCAGAGCCGTTAATGGTAATGAAACAGAAGGGCAGATACAGGATATTAGGGATAAATAGGAGCCGAGACGGTAATAGTAATGAAACAGAAGGGCAGATACAGGATATTAGGGATAAATAGGAGCCGAGACGGTAATAGTAATGAAACAGAAGGGCAGATACAGGATATTAGGGATAAATAGGAGCCGAGACGGTAATAGTAATGAAACAGAAGGGCAGATACAGGATATTAGGGATAAATAGGAGCCGAGACGGTAATAGTAATGAAACAGAAGGGCAGATACAGGATATTAGGGATAAATAGGAGCCGAGACGGTAATAGTAATGAAACAGAAGGGCAGATACAGGATATTAGGGATAAATAGGAGCCGAGACGGTAATAGTAATGAAACAGAAGGGCAGATACAGGATATTAGGGATAAATAGGAGCCGAGACGGTAATAGTAATGAAACAGAAGGGCAGATACAGGATATTAGGGATAAATAGGAGCCGAGACGGTAATAGTAATGAAACAGAAGGGCAGATACAGGATATTAGGGATAAATAGGAGCCGAGACGGTAATAGTAATGAAACAGAAGGGCAGATACAGGATATTAGGGATAAATAGGAGCCGAGACGGTAATAGTAATGAAACAGAAGGGCAGATACAGGATATTAGGGATAAATAGGAGCCGAGACGGTAATAGTAATGAAACAGAAGGGCAGATACAGGATATTAGGGATAAATAGGAGCCGAGACGGTAATAGTAATGAAACAGAAGGGCAGATACAGGATATTAGGGATAAATAGGAGCAGAGCCGTTAATGGTAATGAAACAGAAGGGCAGATACAGGATATTAGGGATAAATAGGAGCCGAGACGGTAATAGTAATGAAACAGAAGGGCAGATACAGGATATTAGGGATAAATAGGAGCCGAGACGGTAATAGTAATGAAACAGAAGGGCAGATACAGGATATTAGGGATAAATAGGAGCAGAGCCGTTAATGGTAATGAAACAGAAGGGCAGATACAGGATATTAGGGATAAATAGGAGCCGAGACGGTAATAGTAATGAAACAGAAGGGCAGATACAGGATATTAGGGATAAATAGGAGCCGAGACGGTAATAGTAATGAAACAGAAGGGCAGATACAGGATATTAGGGATAAATAGGAGCAGAGCCGTTAATGGTAATGAAACAGAAGGGCAGATACAGGATATTAGGGATAAATAGGAGCCGAGACGGTAATAGTAATGAAACAGAAGGGCAGATACAGGATATTAGGGATAAATAGGAGCCGAGACGGTAATAGTAATGAAACAGAAGGGCAGATACAGGATATTAGGGATAAATAGGAGCCGAGACGGTAATAGTAATGAAACAGAAGGGCAGATACAGGATATTAGGGATAAATAGGAGCCGAGACGGTAATAGTAATGAAACAGAAGGGCAGATACAGGATATTAGGGATAAATAGGAGCCGAGACGGTAATAGTAATGAAACAGAAGGGCAGATACAGGATATTAGGGATAAATAGGAGCCGAGACGGTAATAGTAATGAAACAGAAGGGCAGATACAGGATATTAGGGATAAATAGGAGCCGAGACGGTAATAGTAATGAAACAGAAGGGCAGATACAGGATATTAGGGATAAATAGGAGCCGAGACGGTAATAGTAATGAAACAGAAGGGCAGATACAGGATATTAGGGATAAATAGAAGCCGAGACGGTAATAGTAATGAAACAGAAGGGCAGATACAGGATATTAGGGATAAATAGGAGCAGAGCCGTTAATGGTAATGAAACAGAAGGGCAGATACAGGATATTAGGGATAAATAGGAGCCGAGACGGTAATAGTAATGAAACAGAAGGGCAGATACAGGATATTAGGGATAAATAGGAGCAGAGCCGTTAATGGTAATGAAACAGAAGGGCAGATACAGGATATTAGGGATAAATAGGAGCCGAGACGGTAATAGTAATGAAACAGAAGGGCAGATACAGGATATTAGGGATAAATAGGAGCCGAGACGGTAATAGTAATGAAACAGAAGGGCAGATACAGGATATTAGGGATAAATAGGAGCCGAGACGGTAATAGTAATGAAACAGAAGGGCAGATACAGGATATTAGGGATAAATAGAAGCCGAGACGGTAATAGTAATGAAACAGAAGGGCAGATACAGGATATTAGGGATAAATAGGAGCAGAGCCGTTAATGGTAATGAAACAGAAGGGCAGATACAGGATATTAGGGATAAATAGGAGCCGAGACGGTAATAGTAATGAAACAGAAGGGCAGATACAGGATATTAGGGATAAATAGGAGCAGAGCCGTTAATGGTAATGAAACAGAAGGGCAGATACAGGATATTAGGGATAAATAGGAGCCGAGACGGTAATAGTAATGAAACAGAAGGGCAGATACAGGATATTAGGGATAAATAGGAGCCGAGACGGTAATAGTAATGAAACAGAAGGGCAGATACAGGATATTAGGGATAAATAGGAGCCGAGACGGTAATAGTAATGAAACAGAAGGGCAGATACAGGATATTAGGGATAAATAGGAGCCGAGACGTTAATAGGAATTAATGAAACAGAAGGGCAGATACAGGATATTAGGGACAAAAGGGAGCCGAGACGTTAATAGCAATAAAACAGAAGCAAGCAATGTTGTTGGATATAGAGCTTTGACAGGTAACCAGTGGAGCTGAGTGAATATTGGTTTGATATGCACATTCGGAATTGACGAACTACAAGACGGGATGAACAGTTGCGTGGTGCTTGAAGACATGAATTGAGGGATCGAGTCTGGCTAATAGTGAATTGCAACAGTCAGTCCGGGAGAGTACAAGTGAGACATCAAGTGTTTTTGTGCCGTCGAATGTGAGGCAAAAATCAAGAGTTCTGACGATTCCAGACACGGCCATAGCTTTTAAGTAGGCTGGGATCAAGAATGTGTTTCTTTTGCAAATTTCTTTTGAAAGAAGACTTGAATTCCGACGGGAGGGTAGCGGACTGCAGAGAATTGTTGATCAAGTATGTCAAAGAGGGAACGCGAGTCAATGCAAACTAGCAACAATGAGACAACAAGCGTAATCGTAATCATTATAAAATATAATCAGTCCAGACTGCTACAGCGTTGTGTCACTGAATGAAACAGCCTCACGGCGAATTACATTAAACTGACCTATCGACTAAAATCGCTAACCAGGCTTTATGACTAAAATGTTGTTTTGGTTCAAACGGCATCATGATGTAAACGGATAAAACAAAACGTACACACTATATTCAGTTGTTCAGCACAGTACATCACTCCCTTTTATCTCAGTTTTAGCCCAGCTCCTTTGTCACAACGAGTACTGCATTCATTTTCTACGACTATTGTTTAGTGCATTGGTACCAGCACATAGCCTACTGCTATTAATACTATACTCCTACTCTTACTGCTACTGTTACTATGATACTACTACTATTACCACCACCACCACTACGATTACCACTGGGCTACCATTCCTACCATCATCATCACCATCACTACTACTACTTCTTCTTCTTCTTCCGTAAATCGGCCAATAGCTCAGTGGTTAGAGCGTCGGATTCGTGATTGAAAGGTCCTGGGTTCGAGTCTCGGCAGGAGCGGCGGGAGAAGTTTCTTCTCCAGGGTCAATTTTCTGTGCTGACACTTACTTCGGTATCCGTTCCACCCCCTTGTTACCGCAGTAGCACGTAAAAGATCCCGGTCATTATGCCAAAAGTGCTAGTGGCAGGTTACAACGAAACACACACACACACCTTACCTATGTGGCTTTAAATGAAGTGATATTGTAAACTGGTGCATGTTTGAATGGTGTACACAAAACTTGCGCCGAAACGGCAGCATTTCACGTGGCACCAGCCATGCAACAACCACAGAACACTACCAGTACACCACTTCCGTGGATATTAATAATACGCGCTATAAAAAGAAAAAGAAAAAAAAGGACACAGTCACTCATTCAAAATCACATGCGACATGTGCGCAGTGAGTCTGCTCCAGAGCAAAGAAGAGCGCTATATAAAAGCTATGAATAATAATAAGATCATTTTGTTGATGGCTCTGTCGCTACTGAGGAGGTTTCAAAGATCTGGGTCGTTGATGTGTTGTTAATGAGCGTAAGCAAAGGAAGGGGGGGAGGGGGGAGGGGAGGTGATGTTGGGATATACTGCCGCTGCTGCTACAAGTACTATATAACAGGCAGCATAAACGATGCATATATACCCACCTGGCGGTCTGAAGTGCGGTTTGTCTCCTCACAGGCCCTCCTGTCCTCGGGCATTCTCGGTGTACCAACAGTGTGCTGCTGCTAACGCCAGTGACACCCGGGTCTGCAGCGAAATTCTGCTGCGGCAGCCGACGGTGGACTGCCTGGCCGGTTCTGACACGCCCCTTATTGACCACTACCGCCTCTGCCTCGAGACGGCCTGCAACTTGAACAACTCGGCTGTGGATCCAATGATCCGCTACATCGACGACAATAACTGCGGTGAGGATGGGAAATCTGAGCCTCTTGCTGTTGTTTCGTTACTCATCTTCCGTGTCGATTGAGATCATGGGTTAATTGGGTACTGACAAAACGAAAGAAATCTTTCAGATGTGTCGGACCAAATTCTACTGGTCAGACGATGTCTTCTTCCCCCCTAACCCCCCACCCTCTCCACCCCCCACCCCCCATGAGCATCCGTTTTCTTTCTTTGCTACAGAGTTGAAGGCTTCCACTATAACCTAAACAGCCTCACAACGTAACAAACAATATTACGTGAAAAACCTCAGAGGTGATGCTTCCTTGTTGGGCTTAATTACCAACTAAAGCAGAGCAGCAGAGCGAAGACTGGTGGGTTTCCGACAAAACCTTCAAAACAAATAATGGCCAACGTCCCTTGAACACGGGAAGTATCCACTGCGGTCAAATGAGGTACAAGTTAATTGAGCGCTGGAGTCAGACTGAAATCATCGTGCTGTCCACCATTCAACGCGATGTTCATGTGGAAAGATTATGTGGCGGCAATTATGGGAGGCATGACTGAACAACGTGAAGTTCATTGACATAGAAATGTGCATGACTGAACTACGTGAAGTTCATTAACATAACATTGTGCCTGGCTAAACTACGTGAAGTTCATTGACATAGAAATGTGCCTGGCTGAACTACGTGAAGTTTATTGACATAGAAATGTGCCTCGCTGAACTACGTGAAGTTCATTGACATAGAAATGTGCATGACTGAACTACGTGAAGTTCATTGACATAGAAATGTGCATGACTGAACTACGTGAAGTTCATTGACATAGAAATGTGCATGACTGAACTACGTGAAGTTTATTCACAAGGCAAACTGCATGGCTGAACTACGCACAGTTTATTTGACTTTGCAATGTGCATGACTGAACTAGGTACAGTTTATTAACATAGAAATGCAGATGGCGTGTTAAATACGTGAAGTATTTCACACACACACACACACACACACACACACACACACACACACACACACACACACACACACACACACACACACACACAAAATGGAATAACTCAGTTGACCAAAAGGCCAGGCGCAATGCTGAAACCAGTTCGACTCCCGGGTGCGGCAGGGGACCTTTTTATTTTGCCCAGAGTCAGTTTTCAGTGCAGACTCTCTTACAGTGCTCGTATGCCCCCGTGAACAATGGCACGCATCAACATCTGTGCACGGATATTGGCAGCTGTAGCATTGTTTGCACACACACACACACACACACACACACACACACACACACACACACACACACACACACACACACACACACACACACACACACACGCACACACACACACACACACACGCACACACGCACGCACGCACGCACGCACGCACACACACACACACACACACACATACAGAGAAATACTGCTGACACTGGCAGGGATGGGTAGCGCTGCTCTTGCGGCTGGTGTAGCCTTAAGCCCGTTCTTAACTGGGTGAATGTTTGTTCGCCCGAACATATTTCGGACACTTCGACGAACTATGATTCGTTTCTTAACTGAGCTTTTAGTTCGCCGAATATGGTTCGGACAGTCCAAACTTTACTTCATTCTCAGCTGGCTTGTAATGAGATGCAAGCTTCGCCCGAACTTGCGGCAGACGCGCAGCAGACAGCATGATCGAAAATGTAGGCTAAAATCAAGTCAGTATACTTTCATCATCTCTCACAGGGTACTTCAACTAACTACTAGCTCATTCTGGGTCTCCGAGACAAGGCTGCGCCTCCCACAAGTTAACTAATAAATTCCCTCCGAAGCGAAAAACCTAACGACACCGTCATCCATTTTTTTTTTTTTTTTCATCCACAGGAGAGCTCTGCTCTCAGCCAATCAGAGGCAATGATCGTCCAATAGGGCGAATGTTCCCAGAACACGTTGAGCGAAGCTTTTTGGACCCCGAATATAGCTTCGACGAATACTTCCAACTAGGTTCGCGAAGAAAAGTTGGCCCAGTTAAGAACGGGCGTTACCCACGTAAGGCGACCCGAACTTCCTGCAAAAGGTTAACGAAGGATTAAAACAAACTGCTTTAACGTCAGTGTTAATGTGTAGTGCTGAATCAAGTGTTATGCAAATGCAGGTCGAATTATGTTTGAATTCATTCTCCACCTCTCTGCCCCAGCTGTTCGTGTCTGCTTGTCATTAACACACTTTGTATTCTGCGTAAGTTTAAGTTAAATTGGTATTGTCAGTAACAGACTTTGTATTCTGTGTAAGTTTAAGTTAAATTGGTATTGTCATTAACAGACTTTGTATTCTGTGTAAGTTTAAGTTAAACTGGTATTGTCAGTAACAGACTTTGTATTCTGTGTAAGTTTAAGTTAAATTCGTATTGTCAGTAACAGACTTTGTATTCTGCGTAAGTTTAAGTTAAATTTGTATTGTCATTAACAGACTTTGTATTCTGTGTAAGTTTAAGTTAAATTGGTATTGTCATTAACAGACTTTGTATTCTGTGTAAGTTTAAGTTAAACTGGTATTGTCAGTAACAGACTTTGTATTCTGTGTAAGTTTAAGTTAAATTCGTATTGTCAGTAACAGACTTTGTATTCTGCGTAAGTTTAAGTTAAATTTGTATTGTCATTAACAGACTTTGTATTCTGTGTAAGTTTAAGTTAAATTGGTATTGTCACTAACAGACTTTGTATTCTGTGTAAGTTTAAGTTAAATTGGTATTGTCAGTAACCTATAATTTGCCACTGTCGTATGACCGTACCGTGTTTTCTGGTGTTTAGTGTGTATGTTTGGGTAGCTCATTTGTCCGGCACTGTCTTGGCTGTTTCTTGTCTCTTGAATAACGTCAGTCATGTCTATAATTAGGTCGCTTTACTCACTAAACTCTCTCACCCCACTCATCCTTCTCACTCACTCCGCCTCTCTGTGTTTCAGCTCTGGATCCTGGCTCTGACTGCTCTGCGGCCACATTTGTCCGTTGTGATCCCAACTCCGTGTGTGAAGGCGGTGCCATCTGCAGTGAGTTAAGCTTCATACACACGGTCATTGTTGCCAAAAGGGCAGCAACACAAGCAACTCTTCGCATGTGTCTAGCATCAGCTTAACCAATTACCGTTATGCACCAGTCTCTGGGGCCCAAGGCACGAGCTAGATTATGTATATTTTGACTGGCATCATCTCTGGGCGGTTTGAGCTGTTGCCCTTGTGTAGAAACGTTGGTGTTGTGAGCGAGACCAGCAGTCTGTTTACATACACGATGTTAAATGGTTCTATCGTTTTTCGACAACACTGGCGGTCTCTGGATGTGCGCGTTATTTGTAGTTTCCTCACAACGTTGGTGCAGTCACACAAATGCAGTCACTGTACCTGCACGTTATCTGCCCTGTTTTGTCGCAACGATTGTGCTGTCAAAGGAAGCTGTATCTGTGTGTGCACGTTATTTGCTCTTTTTTCTCACAACCTTGGTGCTGTGAGACAAATGCAATGTACGTGCACGCTATTTCCTCACAGCGTTGGTGCTGTCAGATAAACCAGTCTGTGTATGTGCACGTTATTTGCTCCAAGTTGGTGCTGTCAGACAAAGCAGTCTGTGTATGTGCACGTTATTTGCTCCAAGTTGGTGCTGTCAGATAAACCAGTCACTGTATGTGCGCGTTATTTGTTATGTCCTCTCACAATGTTGGTGCTGTCAGATAAACCAGTCTGTATGTGCACGTTATCTGCTGTCCTCTCACAACGTTGGTGCTGTCAGAAGAACCAGTCTCAGTCTGATATTTGAGCAATGATACAATTCTGTAAGTGATATTAATAATAACATGAAATTTATAGTGGGCGTTCGGCGACTCAAAGCGCTTTGTTAATTAATTAAACAAAAGCATGGAATGCATACATGCTCACACAAAAATCAGTAGTTTAATAGTACACATACTTATTCATACAAAGCCAAATGAAACTGACACACACTGAAACACAAGTCCCTTCCATTCACAGAGTCGCATGCACGCACACACACGCACCAACGCACGCACACACACACACACACACACACACACACACACACACACACACACACACACACACACACACACACACACACACACACACACACACACAGAGTCAGGTGCCGGAGCTTCTTTCTAAGTCAACGGATTAAATGTACCGGAAATTTTACGACGTCTGTGCATGGGCATCCAAAATGATTGAGTCCGGTCAGATCTCAGTACACTCGGAGTCAGTGTCAGACCGTTCCACCCCATGTCCGCTTTGGAGTAGTTGTAGAACTTTGTAGTCGACTCTGATTGCAGGAGTTGTAGAACTTTGTAGTCGACTCTGATTGCAGGAGTTGTAGAACTTGTAGTCGACTCTGATTGCAAGAGTTGTAGAACTTTGTAGTCGACTCTGATTGCAGGAGTTGTAGAACTTTGTAGTCGACTCTGACTAGAGGAGTTTTTGTAGAACTCTAGTCGACTCTGACTGGAGGAGTTTTTGTAGAACTCTAGTCGACTCTGACTGGAGGAGTTTTTGTAGAACTCTGTAGTCGACTCTGACTGGAGGAGTTGTAGAACTTTGTAGTCGACTCTGACTGGAGGAGTTGTAGAACGTTGCAGTCGTCTCTGATTGGAAGAGTTGTAGAACTTTGTAGTCGACTGATTGGAAGAGTTGTAGAACTTTGTAGTCGTCTCTGACTGGTTGTCGAGACAAACGAAAGGGTTCTGTATATAGTCTCTTTGCGTAGGGAGTAGGAATCTCTCTCTCTCTCTCTCTCTCTCTCTCTCTCTCTCTCTCTCTCTCTCTCTCTCTCTCTCTCTCTCTCTCTCTCTCTCTCTCTCTCTCTCTCTCTCTCTCCGTTAGGATGACTCTGTTTAAGGTCTTCCAGATCGAAATATAACTGCTTGAAATGTGTTTACACAAATGAACCTAATTTGGCGCATATGCTTGTCGGCCAACCGGTCCGGCGTACAACTGCAAATTGTCAACCTGAAATAATATTTATAACGGCAGCGAGCGCGCGCGCGCGCGCGCGCGAGAGAGAGAGAGAGAGAGAGGGGGGGGTTGATACACTACAAACTGCTCGATTTTGT
>OY757558.1:3590842-3593342 GCA_963584105.1 Alviniconcha strummeri | reverse complement strand
GCTTTTGACACTTGTGTGAGGTGCAAGCGCGCTTTTCCCTTGTTTTCTGATAGCTCGCACGTCGCACGAAGCTCACGCGTGTGTGTTGTATAGTGCCGCGTGTGATTTGGTATGATGTTGACACTGTACTGTATTAATCGAAGATCACATCTCAAAGCGTCCTTGTGTGCGTGTGTGTGTGTGTATGTGTGTGTGTATGTGTGTGTGTGTGTGTGTGTGTGTGTGTGTGTGTGTGTGTGTGTGTGTGAGAGAGAGAGAGAGAGAGAGAGAGAGAGAGAGAGAGAGAGAGAGAGAGAGAGAGAGAGAGAGAGAACTAATTTCTTCTGCGAGAATTAAAACAAACATTGTTTGCTCATACTGGGGATGGGAGAATTCTCTCTAAAGTTAGCGGAGCGGAGATAGCTCAGTGGGTAGAGCACCGGACTCGTGATCGCAAGGTCCCGGGTTCGAATCCCGGCAGGAGCGGCGGGAGAATTGTCCTTTTCAGGGTCAACGTTCTGCGCTGACCGTTGTTTGGGTATCCGTTCCACCCCGTGTTACCGCCGTAGTACGTGAAAGATCCCGGTCATTCTGCCAAAAGTGTAGGTGACAGCTTACAGCTAAACTCACGTGCATCATACCTTCGTAAGTATTTTTGAATGTAGTGACATTGTAAAACGGTGCATCGTTGTATGGTGTACACAGAACGTGCGCCGAGACGGCAGCAGTTTTTTTAAACATAACTGCGTCCATCTGGACTTATCTCTCAAAAAAGCACTTCTGCAGTACTTTTCGCCGCGCTGATAACCTCCCGCCTTGGTTGCGCGTCGCTGTAAGGTCGATGTAAGTAACAATCAGAAGTGGGCGGTTTGCGTGTTGCTAAAAGTCGATGTGATTGACGACAGAAGGAGGTTTGCGTGTTGTTCAGACAGTTACTCTAATGCCACATGGGGGCAATGGAAACAAGGACGAGGGTCGACTAACTCTCAAGGTCAGTGAACGTGATGAAAGTGGAGGCTGGCAGTGATGGCGAAGATGAATGACAGTGATGATAAAGACGAGAGTCGGTGGAGGCACAGGTGACTGAAAGTGAAGAAAAAAAGAACAATGACGATGAAGGTGGATACACGTGATAATGAAGGCGATTAATTTGTTTGTTGTTCAGCCGAGTACCATTGCCTCCAGAGCGACTGGCGGTGTGCAGACGAGAAGTGTATTAGAAAGGATTTTGTGTGTGACGGCTATGAGAACTGTGCCGAAGGTTCCGACGAAAGAAACTGCTGTAAGTTGGTGGTGATTGTGATAGTGGTGGTGGTGGTGGTAACAGTAACAGCGTGAGCCTTTGGTGTTTAATATATGTGTGTCTTGTCTAGTTTCCAGTTCTTGTGATGCTGAAGATGGTCCGTGTCTTGTGTAGTTCCCAGTTCTTGTGATGCTGAAGATGGTCCGTGTCTTGTCTAGTTCCCAGTTCTTGTGATGCTGAAGATGGTCTGTGTCTTAATTGTCTAACTGCCCATTGATGTGATCAACAGGGCACCGGAAGAAAAGATTGAAGGGGAGAGGAGGTGACAACAGAAGTGAAAAGATTGACCGGAAGAAGAAGTGACAATAGAAGTGAAAAGCTGACGGAAAGAGGAGGTGACAACAGAAGTGAAAAGATTGACGGAAAGAGGAGGTGACAATAGAAGTGAAAAGATCGACGGGAAGAGGGGGTGACAACAGAAGTAAAAAGTTGATGGGAAGAGGAGGTGATAACAGAAGTGAAAAGTTGATGGGAAGAGGAGGTGACAATAGAAGTGAACGGAGGAGACGATGATCAGTGGAAGACGAATAAAGCGACGAGAAAGACGAATACCTTGATCATTGATGGTGAAGGAGAATACAAGGGATAATGAAGGCGCTTTATTTGCTCTTCAGTGTACTATGAGTGCCTAGCGCACGACTGGCAGTTCCTGTGATCCTGAAGATGTTGTGTGTCTTGTATAGTTACCAGTTCCTGTGATCCTGAAGATGTTGCGTGTCTTGTATAGTTACCAGTTCCTGTGATCCTGAAGATGTTGTGTGTCTTGTATAGTTACCAGTTGCTATGATCCTGAAGATGTTGTGTGTCTTGTATAGTTACCAGTTCCTGTGATCCTGAAGATGCTGTGTGTCTTGTATAGTTACCAGTTCTTGTGATGCTGAAGATGGTGTGTGTCTTAACTGTCCAGTTGTCGATTCATGTGATGAAGAGAGCACCGGAAGAAACGATTAATAGGAAGAGTGGAGGTGATAAAATAAAACTGAACGGAAGAGATGATGACCAATGAAAGCGATAATGTCGATGAGTGGAGTGACGATGGAGGTGAGTGGATGAGACGATAACGTTGAATGCAATTGACAATAACGGTGAACAAGACTGACCCTGCTGGTGATTGTAAATGATGAAAATGGTGGCTGGCAGTGATGACGAAGATGAATGAAAGTGACGAGAAAGACGAATGCAGTGAAGCCACAGGTGTATGAAAATGAAGAGAGACGA
>OY757558.1:3575842-3588342 GCA_963584105.1 Alviniconcha strummeri | reverse complement strand
AAAGACAACAACACCATGAAAACTTCTTACAAAGACAACATCCCGAAATCTTCTTACAAAGACAACAACACTATCAAATCTTCTTATTAAAACGCTAATGCATGACAATGCCATGAAATCTTATTAATAGTAATAATACAGTAATGCCATGAACATCTTACTAAGACAACAATGCCATGAAATCTTACTAAGACAACAATGCCATGAAATCTTACTAAGACAACAATGGCACAAAGTATCCTGAAACACATGGCACTCTGAAACACTAAGTACCCTGAAACACATGGCACTCTAAAACGCGCAGTACCCTGAAACACACAGTACCCTGAAACATACGATACCCTAAACCACACGGCACTTTGAAATACACAGTACCCTAAAACACTCAGTGAATATTATAGCACTCTGAAACACAGAGTACCCTAAAACATATGATACCTAAACCACATGGCACTTTGAAACACATGGTACCCTGACACACAGTACTCTGAAACACATGCGTGACATGGTACCCTGAAACACACGGTACCCTGAAATACGCAGTACTCTGAAACACACGGACTATGTTCAAGTATTACACATGCCGTTGGACCTGGCTACAGCAAGGCAGTCGAGTGGTCTAGACACTATACTTGCAACCAAAAGGTTGTGGGTTCAAATCCGGGTTCAGGCAGGAGTAGCCTTTTCCTCTTTGCAGTAACCTCCGGGTAGCGGGGCTCTGAGGTCAAGTCCTTTTGGGGTGGGGGGTTGGGTGGGGGGGGGGTTGGGTGGGTGGGCAGGTGCATCGTATGTGCATACTTAATAAACTTGCATCAGCACACCTACGTGGCTATAGCACTTGGGATCCTTTTGTTGTTGTTGTTTGTTTCATTTGCATTCATTCATTACACACTTTTTAGCACTGCACTGTGGCTGTCGGTGTTAAATGCCATCGTGTTCTCTTCAATACACACAGTCGATACATTTTTCATCAAATTTTCAGAAGGACAATAAGGTTTCTGATTCAGATCAAAATTTGTTTAAAAAAACAAAAGATCATTTCACCCCACTAAAAATGTAAAATTATTGATTTGACCCATTGAAAAAAAAGAAAAAAGTTTTCTTGGTCACAAAATACAACTTAAGAAAATGAAAAACAGCAGTATTAAGACACAAGAGAGCACTGCAAGGGGGAAAAACCCTCATAAACTCACTTCTTTCACAGAAACCTCTTGCTCTTAATCTTAGTTCTAGTCTTTGCCCCTACCCCTCAACCTCAGGCATCTTTTCCTCTGTGAATACACTGTGCAATTGCGTGTGCTAGAATGTATGTGTTTTTGAAGGGGTGTATCAGTGTCAGCGTGGATATACTGATCAGTGTATTCTGTTGATTAGTGATCAGGGGCCTTAACTATGAATCGGGACTACGGTAGGCCTGTCCTAAACCAAAGTCCCTGACTTTAGAGTCCGAGACTTTGAGTTAGGCAAAGTTCGTATACATGGCCGCGGACAATGGTCGAGACAACAGAGTCTCTGACTTCGCGCTGATAAGAAAGTGGTCATCACACGCGTCATCGCTTGTGCTAACTTTAGACGGGGCAATCCCATCTGGGCATGCACACCGACACGCTTCGTCCACTTCCCTGCGACGTATTTCGCACGTGCAAACATCGGTAAACGTAAACATTAGGTGAAGGCATGCCTAGCAGGCCCGATTCTGCATGTGATTCGCCATGTTTTACTTCTGCAACACCCAAGCGATCTCGACGAGGTCATTATTCGTAAAAACGCTAATCTATCGACATCTTCGATGGAGTATTCTTCTTCTCATTTACTGAATCGAGTAACCGTAGCATCGTCTGCTACGTCGGCCATTTTGAACTTGTCAGAAAGGCGAGTGGACGCTGTGAAATCAGGTAGCCTACGCTGTGCAGATGAATTTAAATAACATGAAAATAAATCAAGTGATAATGTAAGACGTCAAGCAAACTTGCTGTCATAATAATTTGCGAACATTAAATCGTATGATCACATTAATCAGTCATTATGCCTGCGTCGCTCGGCGAGTGCGACCTTTCTTCCCTCCAAAATGAAAGAGCTTTGGCCGACGAACATCTAGTACTCATTTGATGAAGTAAACGAAAGAAAAGAAAAATATTTAAAATGAGAGAGAATATGCTGGATTCAGACGTAAAGACGCAACAACAGCAAAAAACAAACAAAAACAAAAAGAAAAACCAACTTTCCAAGCATAACAAGGCCAAAAGCAGTCATAGTCCCAGGCCTACGGCCTTTAGTCCAGCGAAATCGCTAGCCTAAATATCGGCTGTTTAGGCCCGAGGTTCGGCCCGGACTTTGGTGTAATCCCGGTCCATGGTTACCATTTTCGGGCCATTGTCAATAGCCTTGAGATTTAGGCCGGCCTACCGCTTTAGGCCCGATTCATAGTTAAGGCCCCTGCTATTGTATGCATGTAGCGATGTCATGTTCTTCAGTCAGTCAGTAGGACAGGTCAGGCACATCATAAGTGTCCATAACCCATAACCTTTCAATCATGAGTCCAGTGCTCTAACCACTGAGCTATCCCCGCCCCCCGCCACAAGAGAAACATGGGCCAGTGAAGATGATCGTTCACATGGACCACACCAGCAGGATGCAGCAGCAGAACATGTTCCACCTGTGCAGGCCTGACCAACAGCACCATGTGCCATACTCATTTCTGCTTCCTTACCAATATGCATTTTGGGAAAGGTGGCTGGAATTTGTTGCAGAACTCTTTCAGCACATACTCATACTGCCGGAGAAGAAGACGTTCCTCGTCAAACGTGAGAAACAACGATGCCCTTTCCTCCTCCTGGTCCACACAAAAAACAAAACAAATATTTTGTTTGCAAATGCAAGTGGCTAATAATAATCATATTGTGTGTGTGTGTGTGTGTGTGTGTGTGTGTGTGTGTGTGTGTGTGTGTGTGTGTGTGTGTGTGTGTGTGTGTGTATGCGTGTTCAAGCATGCATGAGTGTATATTTGTGTGGGCAAGTGTCTGTATCTAAAAAGAATGATCACTCATCATTTGAAGCATTGGCCATTTCAAACTATTGTTGGAAGTTAGACATGGCACACAAGAGTGGTGTGGACACAATATGTTGTAAAAATAAAAATAAAAATCTGAAACAAGCATAACTGCTAGCAGCAACACTGTAAAATAAGATCCAAAGACATAAAATGTTCAAAATATGACATCACATAATAGATTCCCTCACACCTAAGGTGACCTATTGCACGTCATTGTCATGCCAAAATTCTTCTAAGCACTGGACAAGAAAACAACAACTCAACAAAACAAATATAATTTCTTCATTTCTCATCTCATTTTTCATTGATTTTAAAGTTTTTAACTGTTGTTTAAATGTCGTTTTGTAGCTTGATGAAGAGGATTACCCTGAAAATTTGCAGACTGTGTCTGTCATAATAAATCGGCATTCTTTTTAACCTTTTACGTGTTTGCAATGTGTTGTATTACTTGTATTTGTAATCATACATTTTACCAGTTTTTCCATTTATGTGAACAAGTTTTCATAACGCGTTATTATAATTAATTTTAAACTGTATTTCTTTGATCAGTTTATTACTTATTTGTGCAGCATAGGCAACCGTCAAGTGCAGAGCAGCCACACTATTCTTGCATTACCTGAACTGTCTTCCTTGTTCTAACATTACAAGTTCAAAATGGCTCAGGCCATGGCTCTAAATATAAACTGGACTGCCAGCCTTGCGCCTCGCGCTCTTATCACCTTGTAGGCAGTAGGTTCGGGGCACTAGCGCGTATCTTTCCTAATGGGGACCTTTTCTGGTGTCGCTATGCTTCAATTCAGCGATGCCATTCAGAATGTGAATGTAACGTATTATTTATTTATTATACTATAAGGTTGCTTAGTTGTACATGAAAATCAGATGTTGTGAAGTTAGTGTTTTCATGCCTAATGACCTTGTAGAAATCACAAGTGTGTCCCAAAAGTAAATGACAATGAATAACACCCTAAATTTGGGCCTGCCATACTCTGCACATGAAGACTAAAGTGCATGTTTACCGGTGTTTTTATTTAACAAATTGCACTGCTTTTTTCTTGTCCACCCGACGCATACCTACGCTATGGAACATTCCTTTTAGTATATGTGCATAGGTTTCCACAACTATTACTGTATAATACTATAACTATTCCTATTGTAATGGTGATGTTCGAAGGACACTGGATCGGCCGTTTTCATTTCATTAGACTGCATTGCTTACCGACATGTTTTTTCCGTGAACCTGCACAAAGTTTTGATTTGCTTCATACCGAAGTTGCTTCAGTTCTGTTTCCCCAGAAAACGTCCAGTATTTTAGCTGAGTGCTTGACGCAAACATCGTTGTGTTCAAAGACAATGGCTTAAAGCCGGGAAGTTTCCCTCTTTGACCTCAGGCGCTTTTTCTAACTTGGCTCTGCGCGTTGCCGCCGGATGCGAAGAGTTGT
This sequence comes from Alviniconcha strummeri, assembly GCA_963584105.1. Taxonomy (NCBI): domain Eukaryota; kingdom Metazoa; phylum Mollusca; class Gastropoda; family Provannidae; genus Alviniconcha; species Alviniconcha strummeri. The sequence goes on along the minus strand of OY757558.1, from coordinate 3,583,851 downwards.
GTTTTCTTGACAAGGGACAGAAAGCACATAAGCCAATTAGCCTATGCAACTAGACCCTTCACAGTTCTACTTCTGTTCCTCTTTTATCTGCTTGAAGCTTATGCTGTGCTTGGGGGGGGGGGGGGGGGGGGGAGAGAGAGAGTTGCAGTGCCTTTGGCCTGTATAGTAATGTGGAAAAGAAAAAAAGTGGACTGGGGAAAGAAAAAAAAGAAAAGAAAAAAAAATGAAGAAGAAAAAAACCCTGATGCAATACAAAAAAATAGGCTATGGTCTGGAACTGAAAGTGTACCTCGGCAATATAATCCAAATTAGCTTTCGAGTATCCGGCCACAAACTTTCAACTTCCAAGAAGCCTGGACAGAAGCTGCAGTTTTTGTCAGATGTATTATTCTCAGATTCATAATGTTTGTTTACATTCAGTTTGATTCCAAAACGCAATTATAGTTGCCAATGAGTATCCCTTATATTTTTGGCTATTGTCATTGACTATTTTTCTGCAACGCGGATTTGGATATTTTGAGCACCATTCTTTGTGGAAGCGTTCGACCATTTTTCTTTTGAATGCAGGAAGAAATGATGCTTCATCTGCTGCTCCATCTGTCAAAACATCCCGAAAAATCATCATTCCAGAGTATGATGTTCCCTGCATGCCCAGTTGCTGATGCTGTTGGAGGCATGCATGTGTAAATCGTTTTCCAGCATAGTTAATGTTTGTTTTGGGATTGTGTCATTAGCATTTTTCGGAGCATCAGCCTGTACCTGAGGGAGCTGATCGTACTTTCTATGCTCAGTGGATACCGTCCTGTATCGCCGTATACCATGTGATTTGGTGTTTTGTTGCTGACACATCATTAACAGTCTTTTGGAAGTAAAAAGATGTGTTGCTTCAACGGCTGACACTCTCGCTGTTTCCCATAATGTGGAAAAAAATATTCCCCATGATAATATGGGAAACAGCGAGAGTGTCAGCCGTTGAAGCAACACATATTTTTGCTTCCATAATGATGTGTCAGCAAATATTATTTCTGACGCATATAACATTAACAGCATCCACTTAATCTGAGCATCAACAAGTTGGGAAAACACTCATTTGTATCTAAACTCCAGAGCGACCGCTTCGTTTTCTTTGGATCTAAAAGTTTACCTTTTGCTTTGCTGGCATATTCTTCACGTGAAGAATTTGTTGACAGTTTTGTTGTCAAGGTGTACCCAAGATACTTGTAGCTGTTAACTATTTCCAGTTTACAACCATTATGAAACCATTTTTCTCCTGAAGCAATATGGCCTCCCTTTGGGAGATTCATGATTTTTGTTTCGTCTAAATTAACAGTGACAGTCAGGCCCCAAAATTCAGAGGCTTTCTGGAGATTACTCATCTGGCTTTGCAGACCTGGCTGTGTAGAAGAGACTAGAACAACATCGTCTGCGAACAGCAGTAGGATCGGGAGATTTTTTCAGCGGGCTAAATAAGCAGTCCTGTTTCACCCCAAGAGAACATTCAAAGAACTCAGAATTTCTAGCATCCCATTATACACATGCATGGACAGATGCATAAACTTTAACACGTTTACCATTTTGGCCGAGGTTTTCAGTTTTTGCAGTGTTTCCCATGATTTTTCATGATCAACTGTATCAAGTGCTTTCTTGTAGTCAATAAAAGCTACATATACCTTGCCTCCTCGCTTGCTCTTTAGTGTCTTTTTCAGCATTGTAACCAGTGTAAATATGTAACGCCTCTAGTGCCCGAAGAGATCAAATGTCGAGCGATTCTGTGGCCACACAACTGAGAGCTCTAGCAGGTTAGGTTATAAATATGTCTGCGGTGATCTTTTGTTTCCTGCTAGTCACAAGGACCTACCTGTCCTCTCACTCACTGGTCTAGATAGCAGTCAGCCAACCTGGGTGTACATGTCCATCAATCAGCTTGTTTCATTACCTACATGTACATACGAGGCTTCCTTCCCAGCTACTCACGAAGACCTACCTGTCTTCTTATCCAATGGTCTACTTAGCAATAAACTTACCACAAAATGAACTTACCTGTTTAGTTTTACTTGCATTTCCGGCAGGTGCAAGGGATCGCCTTCGCTCGCCATGTTTCAAGTGATACACATGTGACGTCACAAGCCTGGAAATCCTATATCGAAACGGAAGTTGCAGTTCTGTTGATTACAGGTGAAAATTTCAATATTTCATGGCTGATATTGAGAGAACAAGGGCGAGTTCAGAGCTCGGGTTTGAAATTCGGTATTATTAGAGGTATCTCTTCAGTTCTATTAAAATTAAAATTAAATAGAAATCACGCGGGCTAGTCTTTAAGGATTTATGCTATAATTACCAGCATCATTACGGGCAAATTTTGGTTCTGCAAATTTTGGTTCTGTGAAAATGCCAGTCTCCAGTGAATCGCACTGTGTGAAAATTGGACTTTTTCATCCAGTTTTAATCAAGATATTAATCAACAAAGAAAAAAGATCCTATCTAAAGGTCTTAAATTTGTGCCTCTTAGACTTACTACCAGCAAGTACAATACGTGCTTGATTGTGAGAGGTTTTTTTCTGCACATTACGTTGGATGGCTGTCCTGCGCAAGGTCCCCTCGCCCTCCTCCACTTTATGCGCAAGATGACATCTTCACTCATCTCTTTCAACCACATCACTGTCATGAACCTTTTCATGGCAAGTTGGCAGATGTCGTATCGTAAATTGCTAAATGCCATAAGGAAATTAAAAACCTCAGTTCTAAATCCCTACGCCAGCTGAACTTAACACAGGCAGAAAAAAATGGCACTCCAGTCGTTGAGGTCCTGACAAGACATCATCATAAAACCGGCAGACAAAGGTTGGCGCCGTGGTTGTCTCGGACCGCGACCTTTACATCTCGGAAACCCATTGTCAACTTGATGACAACTCATCTTACCAAACTTTGACCGTTCCCTCTCTACCCTGACTTCACCCCCCCCCCCCCCCCCTTCTTGTTGGCTTCACACCCCTTCTTTGTTGACTTCACACTCATTCCTTCTTGACTTGACACCCCTTCCTTGGTGACTTCACACTCCTTCCTTGTTGACTTCACACTCCTTCCTTCTTGACGTCAGACTCTTTCCTTCTTGGCGTCAGACTCCTTCCTTCTTCACGTCACTTTCCTTCCTTGTTGACTTCACACCCTTTCCTTTTTGACTTCACATCCCTTCCTTGGTGACTTCACATCCCTTCCTTGTTGACTTCACACTCCTTCCTTTTTGACTTCACACTCCTTCCTTCTTGACTTCACACTCCTTCCTTCTTGACGTCAGACTCTTTCCTTCTTCACGTCACATTCCTTCCTGGTTGACTTCACACCCTTTCCTTTTTGACTTCACATCCCTTGCTTCTTGACTTCACATCCCTTCCTTGTTTACTTCACACTCCTTCCTTTTTTGATTACACACCCGTTCCTTGTTGGCTTCACACCCTGCTGACTGTACACTCCTTCCGTGTTAACCTCGTACCCCTTCCTTGTTGACTTCACACTCCTTCCTTGTTGACTTCGCAGTTCTTCCTCTTTAACATCACACGCCTTCTTTGTTGACTTCGCAGTTCTTCCTCTTTAACATCACACGCCTTCTTTGTTGACCTCTCTCTCTCTCTCTCTCTCTCTCTCTCTCTCTCTCTCTCTCTCTCTCTCTCTCTCTCTCTCTCTCTCTCTCTCTCTCTCTCTCTCTCTCTCTCTGTGAATCTTTCACTGATTTCACGATTTCCGGCCTCTTTTAGGAATTATTTATGAGGCTACCTTGGTCCGTTAGTGGTGTGCGTGCACGCGTGTGAGTGCATGTGGTGCACGCGTGCGTCCGTGTGTGTGTGTGTGTGTGTGTGTGTGTGTGTGTGTGTGTGTGTGTGTGTGTGTGTGTGTGTGTGTGTGTGTGTGTGTGTGTGAAACATCTAAATGACATAACAATAAAAAAGTTTAGAGATGCTTTAGTTAGGTTGCGTTTTGGAATAAATGAATTAAGGGTGAACAAACGCTACGAATCTGAAAACATTGTTAACAAAGACTGTGCTTTCTGTCCAGGCATTCTCGAAGACGAAACGCACTTCCTGTTTCATTGTCCATTGTATTCTTCAATTAGACATAAACATATAGCAGAACTCATGGCCCAGGAAGCACTGCCTACTCTCAAAGTTCTGCTGGAGGCTCCGTCCGCACTAGTTTCCAGAAAAGTAGCAATGTATGTCTTTTATGCTTTAAAGCTCAGAGAAGAAAAAATTACGTAAGCAAATGAATACAACCTGGTATGTGCTACTCAAGTTTTGCGGTTGTTAATATGATGATATGTTGTGAACTGTTGACGCTATGTTTTTTTCTTTTCTTTTTTTTCTTCTTATATTTATGTATTTTTTATTTTATTTTTTATTCCCCCTCCCGCCCCCTCCCGCATTTGTGTATGGGTCGGTGGCCTTCACAATAAACCATGTGTCAGTGTCAGTCTCTCTCTCTCTCTCTCTCTCTCTCTCTCTCTCTCTCTCTCTCTCTCTCTCTCTCTCTCTCTCTCTCTCTCTCTCTCTCTCTCTGTGAATCTTTCACTGATTTCACGATTTCCGGCCTCTTTTAGGAATTATTTATGAGGCTACCTTGGTCCGTTAGTGGTGTGCGTGCACGCGTGTGAGTGCATGTGGTGCACGCGTGCGTCCGTGTGTGTGTGTGTGTGTGTGTGTGTGTGTGTGTGTGTGTGTGTGTGTGTGAGTGTGTGTGTGTGAGTGTGTGTGTGTGTGTGTGTGTGTGTGTGTGTGTGTGTGTGTGTGTGTGTGTGTGTGTGTGTGTGTGTGTGTGTGTGTGTGTGTGTGTGTGTGTGTGTGTGTGTGAGTGTGTGTGTGTGTGTGTGTGTGTGTGTGTGTGTGTGTGTGTGTGTGTGTGTGTGAGTGTGTGTGTGTGTGTGTGTGTGTGTGTGTGTGTGTGTGTGTGTGTGTGTGTGTGAGTGTGTGTGTGTGTGTGTGTGTGTGTGTGTGTGTGTGTGTGTGAGTGTGTGTGTGTGTGTGTGTGTGTGTGTGTGTGTGTGTGTGTGTGTGTGTGTGTGTGTGAGTGTGTGTGTGTGTGTGTGTGTGTGTGTGTGTGTGTGTGTGTGTGTGTGTGTGTGTGTGTGTGTGAGTGTGTGTGTGTGTGTGTGTGTGTGTGTGTGTGTGTGTGTGTGTGTGAGTGTGTGTGTGTGTGTGTGTGTGTGTGTGTGTGTGTGTGTGTGTGAGTGTGTGTGTGTGTGTGTGTGTGTGTGTGTGTGTGTGTGTGTGTGTGTGTGTGTGTGTGTGTGTGTGTGTGTGTACACGTGAGCGAGATAGACTGAGACATCCGGGTGGGCGTATTTATGTGTTCACGAAGGTGTGTGGGTGGCTGTGATAATTATCGTGTATGTCTGTGGGTGTGTAGGCGGACAGAATGAAAAAAAAAAAAAAAAAAGATTTTGTTTGGTGTTTGTTTTGTTTTGCTTGTTTGTCTAAATGCAATAAAGAAGTACTTGCCTTGACCTGACAAATCAAAAGGGCGGACTACCGACAAGCCTAATGGTAAACGCAAGCAGATGGCCTTGGTTGTGAGTACGGTCAGAAGCGGACTGGGTTAGGTTAAACGTGTCTATGATATCGTGTAGTTTTTTGGAGTTGTTATTTTTTACGTTTTCGAAATGAAACTTAATGTCACCTATAAGCAGTGTTTCAGTGCCAGGCAGACTGGGGGACAGGGGCGGCACAGGTAGCAAAAACACTTTCATTTCTGTGTTATGTAGTTCACTGTGTTGCAACGCACGGCTGCACTGAACACGCTGTCACTGAACACAGACTCAACATGACCGGCTGGCGGCAAGCAGTGTAAAACAGAGAACAGAGTCAGGACTTGCAGAAACAGAACAAGACCAACTGTCCTCACTTCCAGTGGAAGTGACACACAAAACTGGTACCACGATAACGGCCACATCACGAGGGACAATGCTATCACGTCAAACGAGGAGACTAATCAAGACAAGTCTGCAATAATTAGCAGAGCAGAGGCAACAACGTCTGTCAGTGCACCTGAACACTGTTCATGCATATTGTCTTGTTTGGCTCCCACTTCTTGTGATGCTGAAATAGGGAGTATAAATACATACACACTTCTTAGTCCTGCAGATGGTTTATTCCTTGTCTGGCTTCCAGTTCTTGTCATGCTGAAGATGGTGTGTCTCCTGTCTAGTTCCCAGTTCTTGTGATGCTAAAGATGATGTGTGTCTGGTCTAGTTCCCAGTTCTTGTGATGCTGAAGATGGTGTGTGTCTTGTCTAGTTCCCAGTTCTTGTGATACTGAAGATAGTGTGTGTCTTAACTGCCCAGTTGCCGGTTCATGTGATAAACAGAGCACCGGAAGAAAGGATTAATAGGAAGAGTTCAAGACAAAGTTCAAGACACAGATGAATGAAAGTGAAGAGGGACGAATACAATGATGATGAAGGTGAATACAGGTAATAATCAAGGCGCTTTGTTTGTTGTTCAGGTGGACAAGGAGTGACGCAGGAGCCAGCGGTATCCGTTCCACCTTCGTGTTACAGCTGTAGCACATAAAACATCCCTTTCGTTCGGCCGATGGTGCAGGCTGCAGGTTACAAATAAACACGCATGCACAGTACGTATGTGGCTTTGCATGAAGTGACGTAGCATGGCGCATGACTGTATGCTGCACACAGAATGCGCCGACGGGGCACCAGTTTCGTGTGGCACCAGCCATGTAACAACCAAACAGCGCTGTCCGCGTCCACATCCGAGGATATTCAAAAGGCGCTATAAAAAAAGCAACAGTCTCTCAATTACAATGGCATGCGACAAAGGCGCAGTCAGTCCGCTCGAGAGCGGAGAATAGCGTAATGTAGGGGAGTGGGGATAGGGAGTTGAGGGAAGCAGGTTGGAAGCATGGATGAAGAGTCACAAGTCAGAGGTTGCTATAACATAACTTTTATTTGTACACCAACCAACCAGGAAACAGTGTCTGTATTGGAAAAGACAGAAGCAAACAAAACATTTAGAACATGAAAGCAAATGTAAAGTCTAAACAACTGCAATTACTAATCTAATAAATACAGTAACCATGTAGTTTACCTGTGGGTTACTATAATACATGATGGTAACTGTGACAAAATGATTAATTATCAAGCACATAAATCGTGTGCTTGACTTACACTTAAAACCCGTATTTCACAGAGTCACGGTGAGTATACAAGAGACGGCCAGTCAATTAACTGATGAACTCCCAGTATAATATAGTATACAATAAAGTAACAGTGAAGAATGCGGATTACCAAGCTCATTCTTAACTAAACAGGAAGTGAGATAATCGTTACAGCAGTTCCACTTAAGCACACAACGAGATGGATAGTGACACGGGTGGCATTTGGGACCATGCCGTAAGCGGGAGGAAGTCAGTCATAAACTGACCGGCTCCAGCCTCATCAAGTTACTCAAAGCGTTACCCAGCATGTTACTGTTACTGACTAGCAGAGCATATCCGGCTGTGAACAACGTCAAGCGTCTTACTGACGCAGGTAGCGCATCAAGAATCTAAGTTGCTGATCTAGCTGCTCGATTAGTGAACAGAGACAAAGACCTAATTGCCACCACTGACGCGCATCACCGGCCAGTTCGGGTACACGCACAAAGACCCGGAAAGGGCTTAAAAGCTAAGCAGAGTGAAAGTCTGCGCGCCCAAGACTCGGCCATACACAAAAGCCGGATCAAGCAGAAATAACATGTCTCACAGTTTATACAATCACCCCTATGCACTAAACCATATTCAACTAGTAAACTGAACATTCCCACATTCCACAATTATGAAGTCAACATCTTCAAAGTGTTAGCCATAATATACCACCGATTTCATGTAGAAACATAGATCGGCAGGAAACTAAAGAGATAAGTTATGCCGCACTGACAAATTACCCATACTTTAGAGGGATAACTTTGCATCGGCAAAGCATCACTCAAACTGAACATCCAGCAATGGCAGCATAACATACTAGTT
>OY757558.1:3535842-3570842 GCA_963584105.1 Alviniconcha strummeri | reverse complement strand
TTTTTTTAAATAATTAAAAAATCGGTTGGTTGGCTGTGAATGAATTGCGAAGGCAAAATATTTGTATAGCTTTATTCTCTGTTTTTTTCTCCTTTTCTTTCTTTCTTTCTCAGATTACCTCCTAGCGATCATGGCTCGTTTCTGTGTTGTCGTCATTGCGGTGTGTTGTCTGGTCACCGGCTTCTGTGGTCATTTCGTCTTCACTGCAGCTGGTAGGTGTACCCGGTTATCTGTGTGTGTGTGTGTGTGTGTGTGTGTGTGTGTGTGTGTGTGTGTGTGTGTGTGTGTGTGTGTGTATGTGTGTGTGTATGTGCGTGCGTGTGTGTGCGTGTATGTATCGCATTCTGGATCTTAATGGAGTTGTTGTTGTCAGAAATGTTGAGAGACTCTTCACGTTAAAAGACTAAACTATTTAGGGCTGATTGAAGGAATTTGAGAAGGAGACAGACGTAAGAATGTAATTAGAAAAACAGGACAAAAGAAGGAAATGAGAATCACGCAATAGTTTGGAGGGATCAACCCTGTACAATTATCATTCGGGAATTGACGAACTACAAGACGGGATGAACAGTTGCGTGGTGCTTGAAGACATGAATTGAGGGATCGAGTCTGGCTAATAGTCAATTGCAACAGTCAGTCCGGGAGAGTACAAGTGAGACATCAAGTGTTTTTGTGCCGTCGAATGTGAGGCAAAAATCGAGAGTTCTGACGATTCCAGACACGGCCATAGCTTTTAAGTAGGCTGGGATCAAGGATGTGTTTCTTTTGCAAATTTCTTTTGAAAGAAGACTTGAATTCCGACGGGAGGGTAGCGGACTGCAGAGAATTGCTTATCAAGTTTGTCAGAGGGAACGCGAGCCAATTCACACTAGCAACAATGAGACAGCAAGCGTAATCGTAATCATTATAAAATATAATCAGTCCAGATTGCTATAGCGTTGTGTCACTGAATGAAACAGCCTCACGGCGCTTTATACTAAACTGACCTATCGACTAAAATCTTTAACCAGGTCTTATGACTAAAATGTTGTTTTGGTTCAAACGGCATCATGATGTAAACGGATAAAACAAAACGTACACATTATATTCATTTGTTCAGCACAGTACATCACTCCCTTTTATCTCAGTTTTAGCCCAGCTCCTTTGTCACAACTAGTACTGCATTCATTTTCTACGACTATTATTTAGTGCATTGCTACCAGCACATAGCCTACTGCTATTAATACTATACTCCTACTCTTACTGCTACTGTTACTATGATACTACTACTATTACCACCACCACCACTACGATTACCACTGGGCTACCGTTCCTACCATCATCATCACCATCACTACTACTACTTCTTCTTCTTCCGTAAAGCGGCCAATAGCGGGATAGCTCAGTGGTTAGGGCATCGGATTCGTGATTGAAAGGTCCTGGGTTCGAGTCTCGGCAGGAGCGGCGGGAGAAGTTTCTTCTCCAGGGTCAATTTTCTGTGCTGACACTTACTTCGGTATCCGTTCCACCCCCGTGTTACCGCAGTAGCACGTAAAAGATCCCGGTCATTATGCCAAAAGTGCTAGTGGCAGGTTACAACGAAACACACACACACACCCTACCTATGTGGCTTTGAATGAAGTGATACTGTAAACTGGTGCATGTTTGAATGGTGTACACAGAACTTGCGCCGAAACGGCAGCATTTCACGTGGCACCAGCCATGCAACAATCAAAGAGCGCTATCAGTACACCACTTCCGTGGATATTAATAATACGCGCTATAAAAAAAAAGGGGGGGGGGGGGGAAAGGACACAGTCACTCATTCAGAATCACATGCGACATATGCGCACTGTGTCTGCTCTAGAGCAAAGAATAGCGCTATATAAAAGCTATGAATAATAATAAGATCATTTTGTTGATGGTTCTGTCGCTACTGAGGAGGTTGCAAAGATCTGGGTCGTTGTTGTGTTGTTAATGAGCGTAGGCAAAGGAATGGGGGATGGGGGTGGGGGGGGGGGGATGTTGGGATATACTTCCGCTGCTGCTACAAGTACTATATAACAGGCAGCATAAACGATGCATATATACCCACCTGGCGGTCTGAAGTGCGGTTTGTCTCCTCACAGGCCCTCGTGTCCTCGGGCATTCTCGGTGTACCAACAGTGTGCTGCTGCTAACGCCAGTGACACCCGGGTCTGCAACGAAATTCTGCTGCAGCAGGCGACGGTGGACTGCCTGGCCGGTTCTGACACGCCCCTTATTGACCACTACCGCCGCTGCCTGGAGACGGCCTGCAACTTGAAGAGCTCGGCTGTGGATCCAATGATCCGCTACATCGACGACAATAACTGCGGTGAGGATGGGAAGTCTGAGGCTCTTGCTGTCGTTTCGTTACTCATCTTCCGTGTCGATTGAGATCATAGGTTAATTGGGTACTGACAAAACGAAACAAATCTTTCAGATGTGTCGGACCAAATTCTACTGGTCAGACGATTTCTTCTTCCCCCCTTGAGTTCATTGACATAGAAATGTGCATGGCTGAACTACGTGAAGTTTATTTACAAGGCAAACTGGCTGAACTACGAACAGTTTATTTGACTTTGCAATGTGCATGACTGAACTAGGTACAGTTTATTAACAGAGAAATGCATATGGCTTAAATACGTGAAGTATTTAACACACACACACACACACACACACACACACACACACACACACACACACACACACACACACACACACACACACAGAGAGAGAGAGAGAGAGAGAGAGAGAGAGAGAGAGAGAGAGAGAGAGAGAGAGAGAGAGAGAGAGAGAGAAATGCTGTTGACACTGGCAGGGATGGGTAGCGCTGCTCTTGTGGCTGGCGATAGCCTAAAGCCCGTTCTTAACTGGGTGAATGTTTGTTCGCCCGAACATACTTCGGACACTTCGACGAACTAGGATTTGTTTCTTAATTGAACTTTTAGTCCGCCGAATATGGTTCGGACAGTCCAAACTTTACTTCATTCTCAACTGGCTTGTAATAAGATGCAAGCTTCGGCCCGAACTTGCGGCAGACGCGCAGCAGACAGCACGATCGAAAATGTAGGCTAAAGTCAAGTCAGTATACTTTCATCATCCCTCACAGGGTACTTCAACTAACTACTATCTCATTCTGGGTCTCTGAGACAAGGCTGCGCCTCCCTCAAGTCAACAAATAAATTCCCTCCGAAGCGAATGAAGAACCTAACGATACCGTCATCCATTTTTTCTTTTTTCTTTTTCTTCATCCACACGAGAGCTCTGCTCTCAGCCAATCAGAGGCAATGATCGTCCAATAGGGCGAATGTTCCCAGAACACGTTGAGCGAAGCTTTTTGGACCCCGAATATAACTTCGACGAATACTTCCAACTAGGTTCGCGAAGAAAAGTTGGCCCAATTAAGAACGGGCTTTACCCACCTAAGGCGACCCGAACTTCCTGCGAAAGGTTAACGAAGGAGTAAAACAAACTGCTTTAATGTCAGTGTTAATGTGTAGTGCTGAATCAAGTGTTATGCACATGCAGGTCGAATATTGTTTGAATTCATTCTCCACCTCTCTGCCCCAGCTGTTCGTGTCTGCTTGTCATTAACAGACTTTGTATTCTGCGTAAGTTTAAGTTAAATTGTTATTGTCAGTAACAGACTTTGTATTCTGCGTAAGTTTAAGTTAAATTGATATTGTCAGTGACAGACTTTGTATTCTGTGTAAGTTAAATTGGTATTGTCATTAACAGACTTTGTATTCTGTGTAAGTTTAAGTTAAATTGGTATTGTCAGTAACAGACTTTGTATTCTGTGTAAGTTTAAGTTAAATTGGTATTGTCAGTAACCTATGATTTGCCACTGTCGTATGACCGTACCGTGTTTTCTGGTGTTTAGTGTGTATGTTTGGGTAGCTCATTTGTCCGGCACGGTCTTGGCTGTTTCTTGTCTCTTGAATAACGTCAGTCATGTCTATAATTAGGTCGCTTTACTCACTAAACTCTCTCACCCCACTCATCCTTCTCACTCACTCCGCCTCTCTGTGTTTCAGCTCTGGATCCTGGCTCTGACTGCTCTGCGGCCGCATTTGTCGGTTGTGACTCCAACTCCGTGTGTGAAGGCGGTGCCATCTGCAGTGAGTTAAGCTTCCTACACACGGTCATTGTTGCAAAAGGGGCAGCAACACAAGCAACTCTTCGCATGCGTCTGGTGTCAGCTTAATTTATTACCGTTATACCGAAGGCTCGAGCTAGAATATGAAGATCTTGACTCGCGTCGTCTCTGGGCGGTTTGAGCTGTTATCCTTTGTGTATAAACGTTGGTGCTGTGGGAGAGATCAGCAGTCTGTTTGCATACACGATTTGAAATGGTTATATTGTGTGTTTTTCCTCTCACAACATCGGCGGTCTCTGTATGTGCGCGTTATTTGCCCTGTAACATCACAACGTTGGTGCTGTCACACCAATGCAGTCACTGTACGTGCACGCTATCTGCCCTGTTTTCTAACAACCTTGGTGCTGTCAAAGGAAGCTGTCTCTGTGTCTCCACGTTATTTGCCCTGTTTCCTCACAACGTTGGTGCTGTCACACAAATGCAGTCAATGTACATGCACGCTGTTTGTTCCAAGCTGGTGCTGTCAGATAAACCATGCAGTATCTGTGTGCGCACGTCGTTTGTTCCAAGCTTGTGCTGTCAGATAAACCAGTCTCTGTGTGTGCACATTATTTGTTCCAAGCTAGTGCTGTCAGATAAACCAGTCTCTGTATGTGCATATTATTTGCTGTGTCCTCTCACAACGTTGCTACTGTCAGACAAGCCAGTTCCTCTGTCCACCTTGTTTGCTATGTCCGCTCACAACGTTAGTTCCGTCAGATAAACCAGTCTCTGCGTGTGCACGTTATTTGCTGTCCTCTCACAACGTTGGTGCTGTCCGACGAAGCTGTATATGCACGGCGCGTGTTCTGTTCTTCACGACTGGCTGAACTGCCGGTGGTCACTGGTGAACCACTCGGGTAGCGAAAGACGTGTCTGACCAAGGCGACCAACACAATAATGGTCCCCATCAGGATCAGGTTTTGGATAACCCCTCTGCTCTGTGCTTAACGATGTAGGCCACAAATCAGATTCGGTTCGGGGTGGGGCTGATCGATTCACCCGATAGGCTCTTTATGAATGGAGTAGGACTCTTCTTTTTCCCCTTTTTTCCTTCATCGGATTGAGTCTCTTTAAGGTCTTCCAGATCTAAATATAAAGCCTCAAGAATTAATTACTCCTTTTTTTAATTTTTTTTTCGACACTTCGATCTAAAACTGTCTGAATTAATTTATCCTCAAAAAAAAAAAAAAAAAAAAAAAAAAAAGAACAGAAGAAAGAAGATCGTTGTTAATCAACTGCACGGCTTTCTTTCAGTTTTTTTTTTTTTTTTTTTTTTTTTTTACAACGGTCTCCCGTCGTTTAGAGCCGCTTAAGTTTGTCAGCCGAGAACATTCACCCATGCTGTCGGAGTCTGCCACGTACTACTCGGTGGTTTTCTGTCGTTAGTACTGGTCATCGATGAGCTACTCAGCTAGCGAAACTCGCGACTGGCCCAGGCAACCAAAGTAATAATTAATGGTCATCACTGTGATCACATTGTTGGTAACACCTCTGCTGTCTGTACGGCTTTGAGGAAGGATGAATATTATTCGTTCCCGGGAGAGACTGCTGCACCCAATGCAAATTAATTTCTATCTGACCACTCTAAGTGCATCGTACCTCAAAGTATGAGTACTTCCTTTTTCTTGCTCCTCTTCTTCTTCTTGCTGTTGTTGTTAATGACTTCTTTTTTGTTTTCTGTACACTTCAACTTAGATGCAACAATCTGTGTGCAGTCGCGACATTTCTCTGTTAGTTCAGGACTGCGTTAGCCTATACGTTTGACGAAGAAAACAAGATTTCCTGATTACCTTTTGTTGTTGTTTTGTTGCTGCTGCTGTTGTTGTTGTTGTTTTTGCTGGTGTTGTTGTTGCCTGGATGAGTTTTTGTTTCGTGATGGCAGTGGGTCGTGGGTGCTTTTTGACGGCCTGAGCTTTGTTACATAAAGGTAAACATTTAGGCACGAATGCCTGTCGCCAACCTGCCCGTTACAGATGTGAATGTAAAAATAATAATGATTATAACGTGATCAATGAGAGAGAGAGAGAGAGAGAGAGAGAGAGAGAGAGAGAGAGAGAGAGAGAGAGAGAGATAATAAGATAATACTTTATTACACAGGGATAAAGATTTAAGCATGTGTCGGCTTTTTTTCAAATCTGTCCCTGATGACAATCACAGCAACACTCAATACATCAAACAAAATTCCCTTAAATACGCTAGAGAAAAAACGACTTAAAAACAAAACAAACTAATTTCTGTCTAAAACATCACATCATACGAACAAAGCAATAATAAAGCAAAGACCAATACAAACTATTTTTTTAGGAGAGAGAGAGAGAGAATGACAAAAAACATATTAACGAATAAAAGAAAGCGACAGAATAATGACTTCTATCTTCGTATAAGACAAGATCACATCTAACAGGATTGGAAGCTAAGCGATGATGCATTATACACACCTAACCAAAATCAAAGCACATCACATACACCCACAATCATATATGCAAACATTAAATTTGAGGGGGGGGGGGGGAATGACCAGGAGGAAAACAAAGGTAAATATTTCATGAAAATACCACACACGCGCGCGCGCGCGCGCGCACACACACACACACACACACACACACACACACACACACACACACACACACACACACACACACACACACACACACATATCTAAAACTTTACAAGAGCAAGGGAGGGAAAACAATAACAGCAATCTATACATTTCGTGTCAAGCTGTCTGACGCGCTAGAAAAAAAAAAAAAAAAAAAAAAAAAAAAGAAGAAGAAGAAGTATAACGAAGTATTCAAGGTGGCTTAGCAAGTGCCTGAAATGCTTTCCTTTTGAACGTTTTTAATTCCATGGGGTATCTGAGATGATGAGCTAAACTATTCCACGCTAAGGAGCCTGAAAAGGAGAAACTCGTTTTAAAGATATCAATCCTTGTTCTGGGCAAAAGCTGTTTATTCCCATGAACATGAAGACGTTCAGATGGAATCATGAGATCTTTCAGATACTGCGGGGCTTTGCCGTGAACAACCTTTTGCATTAGAACACATTTGTTGAGCAATAGTTGTTTGTCTAAAGGGAGTAGTTTGAGAGCACAGCACTTTTGTTTGTAGTCTAAATTAGGAATTGGCATCAAGAATTTTACGGCACGTTTGTGGAGAGAATACAGCTGCTTCATGTGCACACCGGCACATCCATCCCAAGCATTTGAAACATAGTTCATATGTGACATAATGTGTGCGAAGAAAAATGCTAATTTGGATTTTTGGCTGACAATTTGGCTCAGTTTCGAAAGAAGAAAAATATTTCTAGAAACGGTTTTGCACATGTTGTTAATATGTGCTTGCCACTTTAGCTGTTCGTCTACAGTCACTCCAAGCAGGCGATGTTTTGAAACTTGCTCTATTGGCGTGGTCTCGAACTTTAGATTTAAAGGGAGCTGTTTTTTCTGGTGTTTTTGTCTCGTCGCCATCAACATGCATTTTGTTTTCGTCGGATTTAGTGCCATCCGATTTCTACAACACCATCCAGAGACATCATATAGACTTTGTTGTAAATCCCCTCGTATATTATCTATGTTGTCATTAGCTGTATTAAGGGTACCATCATCAGCAAATAAATCACATTGGACTGACGCACGTGTAAGACACAGAGGCAAGTCATTAATAAAGATGCAAAACAGAAGTGGGCCTAGGATCGACCCTTGAGGCACTCCACTTGTTATAGACGTTTCTTGGGAGTATGTGCCATTTACAAGCACACATTGTATACGATCCTGTAAATAAGATCTTAAGAAAGCTATACTTGCGATGCTTAAGTTGTACGTGGATAGTTTTTTCAGTAAAATATCGTGATGAACCAGGTCAAAAGCCTTGCGAAAATCGAGAAATACAGCGCCTGACATTTGACGGTTGTTGAAAGCTGAGAGCCAAATATCAGTTAAACGGGTAACTGCCGTTTGACAAGAATGTCCACATCGGAGCCAGACTGAAAGGAATGGAAAAGCTGGTGTGTTTCTAAAAAGTTTGTCAAATGTTTATGAATGTGTCTTTCTAGTGGCTTTGTGAGAACAGACAGGATCGAGATAGGGCGGTAATCGTTCAGATCGGTGGAGATAGTTTTTGTTTTAGGGAGTGGAATTACTTTAGCTCTCTTGAATGCGGTTGGAAAAACATTCTTTTGTATGCATAAGTTATAAATGTATGTAAGTGTCTCAGCTATGTAAGGAAGGGCAATTTTTAGAAGTTTAACACCAATACCATCACAACCTGTAGATTTCTTATTATCCAGCTTTAAGATAGATATTCCTACTTCGAATACAGATATAGGAGGAATTGAAAATGTGGTATTTTGAGAGATTCGATCTCTGCAAAAGTTTAGTAACCTATTAGGACAATTATACTGAGACCCATCGGTTTGATCATCTGGTAAAAACTTCGAGACTACAGATACGAAGTGGGCGTTAAAGACATCTGGTGTGAGTTCCGATGGAAGATTATTGTTTGCAGGGCTGTGGCCTTTAGTGAGCCTGTTGATAGCTCTCCACATGGATGATATATCTGCTTTATTTCCGGCAAGGTCATTAAAATATTTTTTCTTGGCTTCCCTCACAAGGTAATTTACACGGTTCCGTTGTTGCTTATATTCTAGAGAGAGAGAGAGAGAGAGAGAGAGAGAGAGAGAGAGAGAGAGAGAGAGAGAGAGAGAGAGAGAGAGAGAGAGAGAGAGAGAGAGAGAGCACAAACTACTCGAAACGTTGATAGAAAAGTATAGCAAACCAACTCCTGATGCATTGAAACAATGGAATTGTACAGCCAATGACTAACACGTGACAAAAAGCGCTCTTGTACAATGCGGGGATCGTCATTATGGACTGTACTGGCTATGGCCCTGACTTTTAAAGGAACTAGCCTAACTACAACACCTGGTGTGTCCAGCAGGTACAACCAATCGAGACACAAACCTGAAACCAAGGATTGTGTTTGGAAACACTTTCTTGTTTGCAAAGTCGTGTTTGCCGCAGTTGCATGCTATTTCATTCTGATGTGCGCAAAGCAGCTGACTGGGCGTTAAATATCAACTAATTAACTGATTATTCATGCTTTCAGAACGTAAACTCAACCAGACATGTGTCGGCTTCAGTGACCATTGTGTCAACGGTACCACCTGTGATCCCGACACCAATATTTGTGTGACTGAAGACAGTAAGTGTTGCCTGTACGCGATACCCGAGGTGCTGTCCACCCCATTCCTCCGTCTCTGCCTGACTGTCTCGCTTACCCTTTTCATCGTTCACTTTGTCTTTGTTCACATGTCCTTATCTGTTCTGACATTTTGTCCAGCTGTTGCAACCCCTCCCCTCTCTAACTATCCATCTCTTTCCCGCACACGTAGTGGTGTACCGCGGATGCAGAAGTCAGGGTCCACTGTGCTGAGAACCAAGCGCTACCGAAGATACATTCTGCTGAGAACCTAGAGCTGAAAACATTTCCTCTCTTTAAAGCCTGGGGTAGGTTAGAAGATATAGCAGCACATGCTTCGCCTGTTGCGAAGTATTTCTTCCTCGTCCTGATTTCTAACTTCCTGATCTTTTCCTTTCTCCAAATCCTCTCCCCACTGTTTGCCTGCAGGAGATCCATGCGTGTCTGAAAGCGTGTTCTATTTTACACCGACATTCCATTGCCCCGATACAGCCGTACTGGTTGACTGGGCGTAAAACCACAGGGTTACTTACCTACTGACATCTCAGGTGTTTGCCCTCAGCCAGGGGAACAGGTTGGCGAGGTGTTTTCCCTTGTGCAGAAAGAACTATATGTTAGAAGGTACGGGCTGTGACACAGCCAACACCTCGGAACATGTGCGGTTAGGGGATAGTGACACTCAAGGCCACACAGTGAAGCCACGGATGACCAGTCTGTTCTATCTGGTATCAGTGGAAAGAAATTTGTGTGAGCAGTTTGAGTGTTTGTCTTGAACACCAAACCATACTAGCTTAGATTTCATCAACATGATGTCCTATACTGGCTTATAGATCAGCAGCACGGTGTCTTGTGCTGGCTTACAGATCACCAATATGATGTCATGTACTGGCTTACAGATCACCATTATGATGTCATGTACTGGCTTACAGATCACCAAGATGATGTCCTATATTGGCTTACAGATCACCAAGATGATGTCATGTACTGGCTTACAGATCACCAACATGATGTCCTATACTGGCTTACAGATCACCAAGATGATGTCAAGTACTGGCTTGCGGATCACCAACATGATGTCCTGTACTGGCTTACAGATCACCAACATGGTGTTTTGTACTCTCTCTCTCTGTCAGACATACACACACACGCATACACACACGCACGCACGCACGCACACACACACACACACACACACACACACACACACACACACACACACACACACACACACACACGCACACGCATACACACACACACACACGCGCGCGCGCGCACGCATGGACACATGCGAACACGCACGCACGCACCACCCGCCCACACACACTTTCAGCGACTGCTCGATGAATGTTAACCCGTTCGCGATTGCTTGACTGACAGGCGGTCTATGTGGCGAGTATGAGTTCCAATGTCAGCAGGGAGGACGGTGCTTCCCCTATCATTTCACCTGTGACGGGGAAGTGGACTGCGTTGACGGCTCGGATGAGGCCTTGGAGTGGTGCCGTGAGTAATAATAATAACAAAGGGGATTTCTACAGCGCCCATCTGCCACACGAGGTGGGAGCGCAGGGCCAGTGTATGTATCGAGTATTGGGGTTACCGGACGTCATGAACCGGAAACACTACATGTAATATCCACCCGGGAGTGCTGTCTGGTTCCCGGTAGCTCATAGGATACCCACGTTTCTGCCCATCAGAATTTTACGACAGCTTTTCCAGGATGTTGGGAGTGCTTATTCTTTTTCTTTTTTTCTTGATGCGAAAAGGACTCCCTGTGTCATTTCAGCTCCTGTAGCCACGTACAAATAAAGCGCTAAGGTCCCTGCCAGAAACGTTCCAGGCTGGTTTTTTGCTTGCAATGCTTTTGGTCGGGAATGATGGAAGTTTTTTTTCAATCGATCAATCTGTCAGTCCATCAATATCTTTACTGCCACGTGTCAGTTCGTAACCGTCATGTTGTGCAGCCCCTCCAGGAGAATGCAGTGGCCCCCACAAATTCCAGTGCGACAACGGGAAATGCGAGGTTATCGACTACCGCTGTGACGATTACGACGACTGTGGGGACGCTTCCGACGAAAAGAACTGCCGTAAGTTGGTGGAGACTATGCCAGAGGTGGTGGTGGTGGTGGTGGTGGTGGTGGTGGTGGTGGTGGTGGTGGTGGTGGTGGTGGTGGTAGCAGTGTAAACAAAGGCTAAGAATGAAGCGACGATAAAAGACGAATGCAGTGAAGACAAAGGTGAGTGAAAGTGAAGAGAGACAAATACAGTAACGATGAAGGTGAATACCTGTGATAATTAAGGCGCTTTTTTTTCTTTCTTTTTTCTCTCTGTTGTTCAGTCGGGTACGAGTGCCTCCCGGACGACTGGCAGTGCAAAAGCGGGATATGTATTGACAAGAATTATGTGTGTGACGGCGATGAGGACTGTGACGACGGAAGTGACGAGCTACCCGAGAACTGCCCCGACACCCAGCCGCCTCAGTGAGCTGTGCCACTCTTTCCTGATTTTGAGTCTGAAGGCCGCGCTCTTCATATCGGAATAGATCCGTTTTCACCACTGACAGTTTCATATGCATATTTCTGTAGTGAGTGAGTGAGTGTGTGTGTGTGTGTGTGTGTGTGTGTGTGTGTGTGTGTGTGTGTGCGTGCGTGCGTGCGTGCGTGCGTGCGTGCGCGTGCGTGCGTGTGTGTGCGTGCGTGTGTGTGTGTGTGTGTGTGTGTGTGTGTGTGTGTGTGTGTGTGTGTGATGATAATGATGATGATGATGATGATGATGATGATAAAGCACGACAGAGAAATCAGTCGCATTATGAGTTAACGGAAAATTTAACTGAAATGACTGATTCACACAGACCCAAAGAAACAGCACATTGTGGCATAATTATCTGGCCTTTTTGAGCGAACAGACATACAGACAGACAGACAGACAGCTACTGTAAGGCTGAAAAGGATTAATGTGATGATGATGATTAAAAGGAAAACCGTGAGGATGGTGTGCGGGTGTGACCTTTGACCCTGACAGCCCATAGCTAGTTGTATAGTAATCTCTCCCTCTCTCTCTGTTTCTGTCTGTCTGTCTGTCTATCTGTCTGTCCCCCTCTCTCTCGTTCTCTGCCTGCTCCTCCTCCTCTCTCTCCTGATGTTTCTTAAATGGATTTTGAATGTGCATATTAACGTAATAATAATATACTCTTTTATACGCTGTTTGTCCGAATTGGAAATTAGCCTACAGAACACTGAAAAGCAAAGAACCTAAACAGTCAAAACAAACTCTCTCGCGCGCGCACCAACAGAGAGAGAGAGAGAGAGAGAGAGAGAGAGAGAGAGAGAGAGAGAGAGAGAGAGAGAGAGAGTGTGTGTGCAGGACAATTCATTTGGTCAGTTCCATTATGGGATTCATCGAGGCGGTGTCCGAGCAGAAGCATTCGCAGAGGATCACGGGAATGGCCAGTGACGTCATCCATACTCCCGTCATGAACACGTAGGCACCCCAGCCATATCTGAACCACTTAAATCTTCGACGGTGATGTCATCGAAATGAATGTTGAATAGGAGCCCTGTCATACTCGACGTTTAACTGTCAGAAAAAAAGAAAGAAAAGAAGAAGACGATTTTCCCTCTTGATACCCACCGTTCACACCTCTGACCAGAAGGAGCCTCAAATATTTCTGCGTCCGCAGTATCCCACTAAGGGAGGCAGGAGTTGAGACACGTGTAAGACAAGCATATCGATATGTTTGATTCTTGAGACGCTCTTCCGACGGCAGTTATCTCCCATCCCATGGTTCTTTTCTTTCAGTTTCGCGTGTCTCGTGTTTTTCAATGTGAATATGTGAGCGAGTGAGTGAGTGCGTGTTTCAGAGAGTGAGTGAATGTTTGAGAGAGTGAGTGAGAGTGTGAGTATGCCGCAGTGTACGAGCGTTCCCATCGCTAGGTGGTTGGGTTTTTCTCCCTGCTGCCGGTCTTCTTTGATTTTCTTCGTTCTGGGTGTAAAATCAATATTGGAGCACTGATGTGGGTACTATTAGATCGGAGACATTCCCAGGACTAGAAAGGTATATTTCTCGGAGCGTTTTGCTTTCGAGTGATTTGGTTTTTTTGTACGGATTTATGATGGCAACCAACAACACAGACCAAGGAAGAGGTACGCCTCCTGTGTTTATACCGTGTGGAAACTTGCTAGACAACACTGAGAACGGAATTCAGTACACAGTCCGTGAACCAGGTGCTGCAGCTGAAAAGACCCGTGGCTACAACTTGGTCATTGGTGCACAGAAAATTAGAGGGCAGTGGCGCACATACCCAATCATCTAGTAGTCTACGTGTCCATGGATGCACTCTTTCCCCAAAACTACCTGTTCATTTGGATGCTTTCATCCCGGCTAACCACGAAGACCTACTTTTCGATTCAACTATTCGTCTGCATGCCTATACATGCAACTGTTCATCAACTGTTCATTTTGATACTTTCATTCCGACCAACCGGTACGGTCTTCCGGTCGACTTCGCTACGGCTCTACAGATCTGCCCGTCCGTCCATCCAGATATACCTATTCAGTTTAATCTTCCCTTCCGGCAAAACATGCACAGTTACCTGTCAACTCATCTACTGGCCTACGTACCCACAGACGTACCCGAAACTAAATCAACCTGTCTCTCTTGATGGTTTTTATTTCGGCTAACCACGAAGACCTACCTGGCAGAATACAAGACATTAATTACAAGAATGTAATAATAATAATACAAGACATTAATTACAAGAATGTAATAATAATAATACAAAACATTAATTACAAGAATGTACCCGTAGAGCACTAGCCGGTGGATGTGTAGGTAGACAGGCAAGCCTGTGTGAGCAGTTTTTACGTTTAGTTTTGCTCGACGTCCAAGATTTAGTACACGCAGTGTTTAGTAGACGCGTCGTTTACGATACTATTGCTGAGGCAGCTGTGACCAGCAATGTCCAATATGAACAAAGCAAACTGGCTGCATAAACAACATTACTATGCCAAAAATGCAATCAAGTGAACCTCGGTCGTAGTTTCGGTGTGCGTAAGGGTAGGCGACGCGTAGTAATACGTTTTGGGGAATAGCTGCAGACTTCTGCGATCGTGTAAACCCTCTATCGATGATCTAAATAGCTAACGAACACAGCTGCGCCTCGAAGGGCTCAAATTCCCGGCAATGACATTTGTCTGTTGCACGAATATTCATACAACAACTACACGAAACATGCAGCAAATGGACACACAATGTACATTTTCAGGCCCATCTGCCTCCTCGGTTGGCGTCACCTTCAATTTGAAACCCTTTTGTAGTTGACTAAAACCAGCATCAGCCGACGTAACTGCTTGAAACGCACTGCGTGAAACAAGACAAAAGGATGTAAAAGAGGATTCCTTTGCGTTAATGATGAAAACTCCAAAAGAAACATCTGTTGTTGTTGTTGTTGCAAAACCTACACAAGCTGCAAAACCCACTGCCATCTGGGACATAAGAAAATGGACGACGTTCCACAATTGGCTGTACAAGACCTCAAAACAACGTATTCGAAAAGAAAAACTAAATAAAATAATAACACAGCACACATTGCAACCATCGAATACCACATATTGCATGTCATTTACCACATGAACGGCACACAATTAAGTGATGTCCGCCATCTCAAACCATGATTTCAATACCAAGCCTTATGTGAAGGCCCCGCGGTACGTTAAAACGTCTCGCTAGAAAAATGCACACACAAAAATATAGGGCCTTATATAAAGGTTAACACGTACACTCGTAATACACATAACTCTCACTCACAGACAACTCAACGCTCAGTGACCCCGATGTGGACCCTGTCCTGTTACTACTCAAATGAACATATATACCGCTATTAAGTAAAACCAGATTAGCGGTCCAGCCATCAAAGTTCGATCATGATTAAATAAATATACACTAGGGTCACCACATTGCTCAGGAAAATTAAAAATGGAAGTTGTGGCAGATATGGAGTTACAATCAACTAACAGATGTAGTCACAGTCACTGAGAACCCTAATCGACTGTATAAGGCGGGTATGTAACCATTTGCATACAAATCCACATATACAAAATGCAACACAGCATTCGCCGTATTGCTTGTACCTTGTACCAAGCAACCTTCCCGAGGTTAATCAAAGTATAATTGACACCTCAACGTCTCTTGAGCATGACTACCAGACCAACAATCCGTACTTAATCGATGCCACATCCAGTCCACATAATCCAAAGCAACTGTGCAACCTACGTACATCTACCTCAACTAAAAACAACAACAACAACAACGACATCAAGAATTAACACACTACAGGTCCATGCAAAAGGAAACAAGCTAAATCATAATGGCTACTGCCATGCAAGGTAAACACTAGAAACAGCAAGACAGTTAAGTTACACGCTAAATCTAAACAGATGACACTAAATTTGAACAAGTTAGGGACCCATAAGGCAACCCATTAACATGCAAACACAAGGCCTTACCGAACGACCATACCAAGCGTCATATCCCTTTCCTTTTTCCTAAAGCATGGCACCGCAGTGCATCTCTGGCACCTGCTGATGTTGTCCCTGACCTTTCTTGGGACATCAGGCCGAAGTGAGCTGGGCAGAATCAGCTGTTCAAGGGTACCACGACGTTGGTCAGCCTGCCCACGACGGAGGATCCCATTCTTCAGCAGGAACCGTCGAGGGTACTGCTGCACCAACGGCCGCGTGGAGCGTTCCTTGGTGTTGGAGGGCTTGGCTGGCCAGGCTGCGAGCGCCGGGCCAAGGACTGGATCCTGTTGCTGTAGTTGTAAATCAGCCATCAGTTCCTCCAGAAAGCTCCTCTACACTGTCTCAGTGCCTCCAGACTGCTCCTCTACACTGTCTCAGTGCCTCCAGACAGATCCTCTACACTGTCTCAGTGCCTCCAGACTGCTCCTCTACACTGTCTCAGTGCCTCCAGACTGCTCCTCTACACTGTCTCAGTGCCTCCAGACTGCTCCTCTACACTGTCTCAGTGCCTCCAGACAGATCCTCTACACTGTCTCAGTGCCTCCAGACAGATCCTCTACACTGTCTCCCGGTCGGTGTGTGACTCTTCTACTTCCAGTCCTGCTCGCAGCTGCCAGACTTTGTAGGGGAGCGGGGTGGGGAGTGAGGGAAGCAGGTTGGAAGCATGAATGAACTGTCAGAAGTCAGCGGTTGCTATAACATAACTTTGTAGGGGAGCGGGGTGGGGAGTGAGGGAAGCAGGTTGGAAGCATGAATGAACAGTCAGAAGTCAGCGGTTGCTATAACGTAACTTTTAATTACACCAATCAGGAAATCGTGTCTGTGTTGGAAAAGACAAGCAAACAAAACTTTTAGAACATGAATGCAGTTAGTTAGTTAGTTGGTGCTATCAGCCCAGTCAACCACAAAGGGTTATATCCGGGATAAACATTAAAGCACACGTAAAGACTAAACAACAGCAAGTATCTAATAGACACAGTAACCATGTAGTTTACCTGTAGGTTACTATAATACATGAATGGTAACTGTGACAAAATGGTTAGTAATCAAGCACATAAATTGTGTGCATGACTTGCACTTAAAACCAGTATCCCACAGTGTCGCGGTGAATATCAAAGACACCGCATTACCAAGCTCATTCTTAACTAAACAGGAAGAGTGAGATAATTGTTACAGCACTTCCACTTAAGCACACAACGAGACGGACAGTGACACGGGTGGCACTTGGGACCATGCCGTGAGCGGGAAGAAGTCAGTCATAAACTGACCGGCTCCAGCCTCGTTACTCAACGCGTGTACAAAAGGGCTACAGCATGTCAGTGTTACTACGGGGCGGGGATAGCTCAGTGGTTAGAGCGCCGGACTCGTGATTGAAAGGTCGCGGGTTCGAATCCCTGCTGGAACGGCGGGAGAATTTTCTTCTCCAGGGTCGACTTTCTGTGCTGACTCTTATTTCGGTATCCGTTCCACCCCCGTGTTACCACAGTAGCACGTAAAAAATCCCGGTCATTCTGCCAAAAAGTGCAGGTGGCAGGTTACAGCTAAACACGCATACACCTTACGTATGTGGCTTTTATTGAACCGTGCTTCGGCATTGGTCACAACTTGTCCCTAATATGTCAAATGACATCTGAGGACATTAAGCATCAACTCATCATCATCAGTGTTACTACCCGTCCCTAATAAGCCGTACGGTTTCTGTGGACGTTAAGCACCATGTTTACTTACACTGTTACTATAGTAAGTGAGCCGGTTTGGCCTAGCGGTAAGGCGTTAGGCTGGTAAGCGGAAGAACCTTGGTTCGAAACCGCTTCGGCTCCCCTTTCTCTTCAAAGAGGTTGTGATTTGTGGACACTGTGCATCGCTTCCTACTAAAACATTAAAATGGTCTCATCGCTGCTCATCTTAATGCAGGAATCATTCTGGTGGTGACAGTGTAGCGATAGGTATATAATCCCCCCTCCCCCACCTCCACTCCCCCCTTCTCCCCGTCCCTAATAAGCCTTATGGATTCTGTGGACGTTAAGTACCATGTTTACTTACTTACTTAAACTGTTACTGACTAGCAGAGCATATCTATGTAGGGGAGTGGGGTGGGGAGTTGAGGGAAAGCAGGTTGGAAGCATGAATGAAGAGCCACAAGTCAGAGGTTGCTATAACATAACTTTTATTTGTACACCAACCAACCAGGAAACAGTCTGTATTGGAAAAGATACAAGCAAACAAAACATTTAGAACATGAAAGCAAATGTAAAGTATAAACAACAGCAATTATCTAATAACTACAGTAACCATGTAGTTTACATGACAAAATGATTAATAATCAAGCACATAAATCATGTGCTTGACTTACACTTAAAACCCGTATCTCACTGTGTCGTGGTGAGTATACAAGAGACGGCCAGTCAATTAACTGATGAACTCCCAGTATAATAGTATGCAATAAAGTAACAGTGAAGAATGCGGATTCCCAAGCTCATTCTTCACTAAACGGGAAGAGTGAGATAATCGTTACAGCAGTTCCACTTAAGCACACAACGAGATGGATAGTGACACGGGTGGCATTTGGGACCATGCCGTAAGCGGGAGGAAGTCAGTCATAAACTGACCGGCTCCAGCCTCGTTACTCAAAGCGTTACAGCATGTCACTGTT
This sequence comes from Alviniconcha strummeri, assembly GCA_963584105.1. Lineage (NCBI taxonomy): Eukaryota > Metazoa > Mollusca > Gastropoda > Provannidae > Alviniconcha > Alviniconcha strummeri. Next base: position 3,552,333 of record OY757558.1, on the reverse strand, counting down.
ACTGACTAGCAGAGCATATCTGTGAACAACGTTAAGCGTCTTACTGATGTAGCTAGCGCGTTGGCCAGAGGATGTCCGTGTTTGTAAGTATGTCCTACCTAAAGACAGTTTTGCCGTGAACGGTTGTAACTGTGATTGCGACTGTGATTGTGACCGTGATGAGGCATTGAGAGGTGTGCCAAGCAGTGACAAGAGGAACGTCCGTTACTGTTCCACCTGTGCCCGTGGCGGTCGTAGCAGTTGCGGTGGATGTGGATGGTGTGCTGAGTGTAGAACTGTGGTTAGTGATACTAACACTGGAAATGGAGGCAGGATGACCGATGTACCGAATGTTGATGAAAGTGTAGTGAATGATGTCACACAGGGAGGTATAATGACTGAGGTACGTACTGATGTTAATGTTAACGATGGCAAGGATGATCGCGTTGCGAATGATGACAGTGGGGATAGTGAGGTGCTGACTGATGTATGTAACGATGCTGAGTACGGGGTGTGCGGAAACGGAGATGGAAGCACGATGGATAAAGTAGTACGCAGTGATGTAGAGTTTGAAACTGACGAGAGTAAGGAAGGAGGTGAGGTGGTTGATGTATGTAGTGATATTAACGTTGAAAATGACACTAATGACATGAATGAAAAAGAAATGAAGAGGAGTGGAAGTGTAGTGGCTGATGTGTGTAATGCCAACATTGAAATTGACGTGAACAGGAGCGGGAAGGTAGTGGTCGAGGGATGTAGTGATGCCAATATTGAAAATGATAGGAACAGGAGTGTAGGTGTAGTGTCTGATATGTGTGATGATGTCAACATTGAAAAGGACATGAACAAGAGTGAAGGGATAGTGGTTGATGGTTGTACTGATGTCAGCATTGAAAAGGACGTGAGAAGGAGTGTGGGTGTATCAACTGATGTGTGTAGTGAGGTGTGTAATGAAGCTAACACTAAAAAAGACGTGAATAGGAGTGGAGGTATAGCGGTTGATGTGTGCAATAATGTCAACATTGAAAATGGCATGAACATGAGCGGAGGTGTATTGGTTGATGTATGTAGTGATGTGAACGATGAAAATGGCATGAACATGAGTGGAGGTGTATTGGTTGATGTATGTAGTGATGTTAACATCGGAAATGACAGTAGCACGAGTGAAGGTGTACCGGCTGGTATGTGTAGTGATGTATGTAATGATGTTAGCACTAAAAATGACGTGAATAGGAGTGGCTGTGTGGTGGTTGATGTATGGAATGATGTTGACTTTGAAAAGGATGTGAGCTGCAGGAGCGGTGTATTGGGTGACATGTGTAGTGGTGCTAACATTGAAAATGGCGTGAACAGATTTGGAGGTGTAGTGGTTGATGCACGCAGTGATGTTAATGTTGTTGATGAAGGTGTATCGTTTGATGTGTGTGGTGATGCTAACGTTGTAAATGATGCCGATAGGAGTGCATGTACTTATGCTAATATGGAATATAACACGAACAGAACCAGAGATGTGATGATGGACGTACGTAGTGATGTAAATGTGGAAGACGAAGTGAGCGCTACTGCTAATAGTGAGAATGACAGGACCAGGGATGTTCCAAACAAGGCAGGAGTAAGTGCCACCTGCTGTTTAAAAATAGTGTCACTAAATGTGTGTGGATTGATGTCGAAAATGAAATACCCGGAATTTTGCGAAATGTTGGTATCGAATGATATCATTTGCTTAACTGAAACAAAAATGGACGATCTTGACAGCTTCGATTTTGATGGATTCACCTGCTTTATGAAAAATAGAAGCATCTATAAAAGGAAATCGGGGGGGATAGCATTGCTAGTGAGAAATCAGATCTTAAATATGGTGAAGATAGTGGAGCATGTAGATTTTAAAAGACGAATTGAGAAACGTTTACGCAAGTTTTATCGTTTTGTAGACTTTTGTGTCTTTAATGATGGACTATTTTTTGAACTACCGTGTGATACCCAAAACGACACTAATTGTAAGAAATTACTTGTCTGTGCTTTATATATACCGCCAGAAGGGTCTGTCTACAGTAACAGAAGCTCTTTTACTGAGTTGGAAGAAACACTTCTGCATATAAACCTGGATAATGTCCTTATCATGGGTGATCTAAATGCAAGAACTGGGGATTCCAGCGACTATATTTGGGATACTGCGGCTTTAGATAATGTACTGGATGATGTTAGTACAACTGAACTCATGAAAATGTACAATATCCAACAAGACAGAAGGTCGCAGGACGTAGGTAAGAATAACTTTGGCCATGCGCTCATTGATTTTTGTATTACTCAGCGTCTTTTGATTGTAAATGGCAGAGTTGGCGGAGACGCTGATTTGGGAAAATTGACCTGTAAAAACGCTAGCCTTGTTGACTATGTTATAGCGTCGCCGTGGGTTTTTCCATGCATCTGTGACTTTTATGTTGGTGATTTTGATGAATGTTTATCTGATATTCACTGCCCTGTATTTATAAAACTGAAAACTGGTACTGATAGCCACAAAACAATCCATAACGTAAATGTTAGTCAGGGTATGATGGGGTTTGCTAAACCCGTTTGGAGACCAGGAGCTGAGCGTGATTATTTAGCTGAAATTGACGAGGGAGGAGTAGAGGTAATTTATGATCGTATGCAAAAGTTGCTAGAAAGTACTGACAGTATTAACCAATCTGATATCGACGACATAACGGATGGTATATGCAGCTTGTTAACAAATGCAGCTGTTAGACTGGATATGTACCAGAGCCAAACCTGTATGAGAGAGGACAAAGGCAAAAAAAAATCAAAATGAGCCAAGAAGACAGGAGATAAAAAAGAATAAATACCCTTGGTTTGACGCAGAATGCAAGAAGAAAAGGGCCGAGTATCGAAAAGCTAAAGGTATGCATAAAAGTCATGATAATTATTATACCAAAGGAGAGAGAGCACGTGCGCATAAAGAGTATAAAAAAGTTCTAAACAGGAAAAGCCGAATGCACACGAAAGTGTTCCACGAAAGGATAAGATCATTGCGTTCTTCGGATCCACGTGCATATTGGAGAATCCTGAATAGTAATAACCGTCAAAAGAAGCATACTGTAGATGCCATTAGCCATGATCTTTTTGTTGAGCATTTTCAGAAGCTGGGCAACATCCCCGAGGAAGAATTTCATACATTTGATAACGAAACTGATATATTTGTACACGATGATTTAGAAAATGATATCTCAGCGGACGAAGTTTTGAAATGCATCAAGAAGCTTAAAAATAATAAATCCTGTGGGTATGATGGTATACTTAATGAATTCCTAAAGACCTCTTCTTCTAAATTGCTAATCGCAGTTACTACGCTATTTAATATTGTACTGCAGACAGGTAAAATTCCACACGCTTGGTCTATTGGCTATATTAGTCCTATTTATAAAGGAAAAGGAGAAGAGAATGACCCAGATAACTATAGGGGTATAACTGTGCTGAGTTGTTTTGGAAAACTCTTTACTAGTGTGATAAACGATCGAATTCATTCTTTTTTAGAAACCAATGATATTCTTGGTAATGAACAATCAGGTTTTAGGAAAGGGCATTCGACGATGGATCACGTTTTTGCTTTACATTGTCTCATTGATGTATATTTGCAGCGGAAAAAAATATTATTTTGTGCGTTTATTGACTATAAAAAGGCCTTTGACAGTGTGCAGCGCGGATTGTTGTGGGGAAAACTGTTAAATTCTGGTGTGAATGGGAAGGTTCTACATGTGATACGAGATATGTATGCTAAAGCAAAATCATGTGTGAAAACTAGGCATGGTCTATCGCAGTTTTTTGTCTCAAACGTTGGTCTGCGTCAGGGGGAAAATTTGTCACCAGTTTTGTTTTCGCTGTTTTTGAATGACTTAAAAGGTTTTTTAACGAGTAACAATGTTCAGGGCTTAAAACTACCATTTGCATTGGCCCAGGATGTGTGTCTTCAAGATATCGACAATTTTTTGTATTTGTTTTTATTGTTGTACGCGGATGACACAATTGTACTAGCCGAATGTCCTGAAGATTTGCAGAGAGCGTTAGATATACTCAAAATATATTGTGAATTATGGGGTCTCGATATTAATGTTAGGAAAACCAAAGTCATGATATTTTCAAGGGGGAAGATCAGAAAAATGCCGAAATTCAATTTTAATGAGGAAACTGTTGACGTTGTTTGGGATTATAAATATTTGGGAGTAAAATTTAACTATAATAACAAGTTTAAAAAGGCACAACAGTTACAGTTTTTACTTGCAAACAGGGCTATGTTTTCACTATTAAGGAAATGTCGGCAGCTAAATTTGCCACTAGATATACAATTAGAACTTTTTGAAAAATGTGTGCACCCAATCCTTCTGTATGGTTGTGAAATATGGGCGTGCGAGAAAGATGGATGTAATCTCAAAACTACAGCTTCGATTTTTAAAACTGACCTTAGGTGTCAAATTTACAACCCCAACATGCATGGTGCTTGGGGAAGTGGGAAGATATCCGATAGAAATTGAAGCAAAATGCAGGATGTTAGGATTTTGGTATGGTTTGTGCAGTACCTCTCACTCTGAATCGCCTAAGATTTCTAACCTAATGTTTCAGCTATGTTCTAAGTTGTATTATGCAAGCAATTATAAGCTCCCATGGCTTATGAAAGTGCACTCGTTATTAGATAGTTTAGGATTATCTTATATTTGGTCTAACCAAATCCATACCATCGAAAGCTTTAAACGTATAGTGAAGCAAAGACTAATGGATCAATTTATACAAGAATGGCAAAGCAGAGTAGCAGAAAATAGTGTTTGTAGTAATTATTGTTTATTTAAAAAGAAATTTTGCTTTGAGGAATATCTAACCTATCTCCCATCTATCCTAAGACAAAGAATATTGAAATTTAGACTTAGTAATCATAGACTGCCAATCCAGCAAAGACGAACGTTAGGTATTCCAAGGGATGAAAGAATATGTACTGTTTGTGACAGTGGTGAGGTAGGAGATGAATTTCACTATCTGCTTAACTGTTCCAACGAAAATGTCAAGAGAAACCGTATTAAGTATGTTGATAAATATTATACACATCATCCCAACGTGCCAAAATTTTGTAGTCTCATGAATATGACGTCAAAATATAAGAATATCAAGCTTGCTAAATTTATTAGTTGTATTCTTCAATTATTTTGATTAAGCCAATAACGAACAACGAAAACAAAAAAGAAAAAGTTAATTTTTACGCCTTAGCCTTATATATTTATAACAACTTTGATTTGTGTTTGAGCATTTAATTATTTTTTATATATAAAGTGTGGTAGTTATTTATTAGTAGAACGCATGTACTTGTTCATAGGGAATGTCGTGTGCGAATGTAACTTCGCTTTCTAGCCCCCAGGGGCCAAAAGCTCAATAAAACCTTGAAAAACCTTGCATCAAGAATCTAAATTGTTGATCTGGCTGCGCCTGTCTGCTCGGTCAGTGAACAGAGACGAAGACCTAATTGCCACCACTGACGCGCATCACCGTCCAGTTCGGGTACACGCACAAAGACCCGGAAAGGGTGTACAAGCTAAGCAGAGCGAAAGGCTGCGCGCCCAAGACTCGGCCATACAAAAGCCGGATCAAAACAAATAACATCTCTCACAGTTTATTCAATCACCCCTATGCACTAAACCACATTCAACTAGTAAAATGAACATTCGAGTAAAATGAACATTCGAGAATACCATGAAGTCAACATCTTCAAAGTGTTAGCCATAATACACCACCGATTTCATGCAGAAACACAGATCGGTAGGAAACTAAACAAATAAGTTATGCCGCATTGACAAATTACCCATACTTTAGAGGGATAACTTTGCACCGGCAAAGCATCACTCAGACTGAACATCCAGCAAAGGCAGCATAACGTACTAGCTACATATCAGCTAACCAAGGTTAGCTGCATACATTTTGGAAACACCGGTCTTCCTGTGGCATAAAGGCTTAACGCAACTAGGCGGCAATCTAACGCCGAAATTACCCACGTGTTCAAGAACCAAAATCAAGGCACGTTGTGAACATGGTAACATTATAAACATACATTATTTTCATCAATAAGAAACAACAGAACAACAAGCCATAGAAGAATAATTACTTACAGGCTCTCCCCTGACATGAACACATGAACATCGGCCGCAACAGTAAACAAACAACCTGCCTCTGCAGGGACACTGGGGGGGGGGGGGGGGGGGGGGAGGGACGCTGCCGGCCCAGCACACAACTTTTAAAGGACATGTCCAAGGTTAGGGGTGATTTTTGACACGATTTCCGTTAAAGCTCGCTGAGAACGATGATGTAGGTGAAACTGTGATCTGAGGGTTATAAATGCACGGGGGAAAAGAAAAAAAAGAGAAAAAAAGGATTTTCTGTCGTACCGAAAGCGTCGCCATGACCCCCAAATCACGTGACCATATGCCTACTACGTCACTCTGGGGAGTCGCTGCAAAATGGCCAACTCGAGCTCCGAAGACGAAACAGACACTTTGCGCGAGAGACCGACAAGGATACAGCCGTGTCAGTTTGAGCCTGTCAGGAAGGATTTTAAAAGAGTACCGGAACATCGTGTCAGCTTCGAAGCAAAACCCCATGCGGTATTCCATGGGGTTTGCGAAATCGCACTCACTGAAGTGCTCGCTACACAAATGGGCGTGATGCGGCGCAGCAAGAAAGTCAGCTCGTTTGAATTGTATAAACTTAATCCACTTTCGCCTCACTGCGGGTCGATTGCGCGGGAGCTCGTGCATTGTTATACCTGGGGTTGTCTGCGAATTGTTACAGTTCGCGGCAACACAGTAGGCCGGCATAGTTAACTTTTTTGTCGACCACACGCATACACAGTTTACCGAAGAATCTAAGATGGCAACCGCACTGACTCCCCAGCTGACGTCACTTCCGGGGAAGCCTACAGAAAATAAAATCGATTAAAAACCCAATTAAACATTTTTATTTTATTTTTTATTTCATTAAATCTGAAACTAGTGACTCATTTGTCAATCATTTGGATGGTCATTTTGCATACTTAAAAACCAGTAGCACGTAAAAGATCCCGGCCATTCTGCCAAAAGTGCAGGTAGCTGGTTACAGCTAAACACACATACACTCTACCTATGTGGCTTTGGATGAGTTGTCCTGGTGCATGGTTGAATGGTGTACACAGAACTTGCGCCGAAACAACCACAGAGCGCTACCAGTACAACCACAGAGCGCTACCAGTACACCACTTCCGTGGATATTAATAATGCGCGCTATAAAAGGATACAGTCACTCATTCAGAATCGTAGGGGGCGGGGATAGCTCAGTGGTTAGAGCACCGGACTCGTGATTGAAAGGTCGCGGGTTCGAATCCCTGCTGGAACGGCGGGAGAATTTTCTTCTCCAGGGTCGACTTTCTGTGCTGACTCTTATTTCGGTATCCGTTCCACCCCCGTGTTACCACAGTAGCACGTAAAAAATCCTGGTCATTCTGCCAAAAGTGCAGGTGGCAGGTTACAGCTAAACACGCATACACCTTACGTATGTGGATTTTATTGAACCGTGCTTCGGCATTGGTCAAAACTTGTCCCTAATATGTCAAATGACATCTGAGGACATTAAGCATCAACTCATCATCATCATTCAGAATCGCATACCAATGTGCGCAGTGAGTCTGCTCGAGAGCAGAGAATAGCGCTATAAAAAAGCTATGAATAATAATCTGTCTGTTCGGTTAGTGAACAGAGACAAATAACTAACTAGTTGCCACTACTGACGCGCATCAGCGGCCAGTTCGGGTATACGCACAAAGACCCGGAAAGGGTTTACAAGGTAAGCAGAGTGAAAGACTGCGCGCCCAATACTCGGCCATACAAAAGCCGTATCAAAACAGAAATGACATGGCTTACAGTTTATACAGTCAATCCTATGAACTAGACCATATTCAACTATTAAAATGAACATTCGACAGCTTATGAAGTCAGCATCTTCAAAGCGTCAGCCATAATATACCACCGATTTCATGTAGAAAAACAGATCGGTAGGAAAACAAATAAGTTGTGCCGCACACTTAAAAACAACAACAACACACACACACGCAAACGTGATCATGTGCAACCTCTTCTGCACATGTTTTACTGGTTACCGGTCCAAGCCAGAATAGACAACAAACTGTCAACTATCTGTCACAGCTTCTTCCTTGACTCATCTTCTGCCCATTTCTCTGACCTTCTCACTTCGTTCTTCAGCAGACTCCCGGTTACTTCGTATCCTCCGAGTTAGGACAAAACCTTTGGACAACTATACTGGCCCCAAAGCAATGGAGTCAGCTCCCTTCTGACATCCGTCGCATTCAATTCTCCCATGCATCCAGAACTACGTTAAAACTTCACCTCTTCAAACAATACCACAACAAGTGATGTCTCCTCGCTTGCCTCCCCCCTTACCCTCCCTCATTCCTCTTATATTCTTCCGTGTATATATATATATATGTGTGTGTGTGTGTGTGTGTGTGTGTGTGTGTGTGTGTGTGTGTGTGTGTGTGTGTGTGTGTGTGTGCACGCGCGCGCGCTAGTTTACATTGCATGTATGAGACGCCACCACGACAAGTTCCTGTGCACATTCTAATGTCACTGGCGAATAAATATCCTTGCATCGCTGTAGTTCCATAGTCTCGTCTTATAAATAAATATCATCTCCTTCAGGTTACTGCACTTCGCTGCTGTTCCTCGGAGAACTCTACACAAACTTTAAACAGGAAGGAACTGTGCATCCCTGTCTGTCTTGTCTGCAGAACATGCAAGCGTGACCATTTTTGCTATCTTCTGGCCTACCTGCACTGGCTTCCACTGTCTGACAGAATCCAATACAAAAACGCCAATCCTGCTACAGGATGATCGTGGGTTCTGCTCTTTACTTGTTTGCTAATGGTGTTTAGCTGTACATTGTGATAGTGGAGGGCATTTAATGACAACACTTATTGCGCTCTAATAATGAGAGGCGGGAATAGCTCAGGTGGTAGAGCGTCCTGCTGAAAAGTCAGGCCCAATACTGACGCGGGTTCCAGTCGCCGGTGCGGTAAGGATTAGGGTTAGGATTCGGTTAAACGTGTACCGAAAAGCTGAGGGGACCCTGGTCCCACAGGCCTTTAGTTGGCTGCCGGCCCACTTGACACTTCCTGATGAGGAGGACTTGGCTGTGACGGTTACCCCGGTCACGCGAAGTGACGTCACCGCATCTTTATTAGACCCTTGCCCGCCCTTTGTTTGAGTCACACAGGTGAGGGTTCCAGGCGAGATCAAAAGATCAAGAGATCTTAGAGGAGGGAGGTGGAGCTGGACCCTCACTTTTGCCCAGAAAAGATTATGAGTAGGGAGGTGGAGCTGGGCTGAGCAAGTTGGACGTCTTTTGCTTTGAGTTGTCCAAGTTGTTCGTCAACAGCGGTGCAACGGACATTGTCTTAGTGACTCTGTCCAGCACAGCAGTTGAAAGAGCAATTGCGCAGTGCACAAGTCGCTGGGCAATGGCGAGGGGACACCGCCTTAACACTTCCATTGTTCTGGCGGCGGTCCACGGTCTCTCCGGTCTTTTTCGGGCGGTTTCCGCGGTCGAGCCAATCACCCTGGCCCCTTTCCCACTCTGTCCCCGTCCCTAATAGGTCATCCCGCCTCCGTGGACGTTAAGCAACATAAAAGCCAAGCTTTGTTTGAGTGCCAGTGTGGCCTTACCAAGCCACTTCCACTGCCTAACGTATCCGCCTGATAGCTGCCGAGACAAAAGTCGCTGACTTCGCGGTGCCAACGAGACGACGTAGGGGGGACGTGCTGACGGCACACACGATAAAGGCTTAGTTTACCCTACCGTGGCCTATGCGCTCAGTGGTGTAGTGGTCAGTGAGGCTTCTCGTTTCGTCGCGCTCTGCCGCAGACCGTGTCGGATTGGGATTGCGGATCGAGACAAGCTCATGGTATCGTACATTTTACCTACTTTTTCTTAACGAACGATTTTTGTATTGTGTTCTCGGGTGGCTCTCGTTACCCTGAGAGCATCTTGCATTAATTAGAACCAATTTTGCAATTTTTGCGATTACTTTCTAACTTTGCAGGAGGTTCATCCGCCTGTATCTGTATTTGTGTTGTGTTCCCCATTGTTTAAGAGAATTTGTATCGTGTGTGTTCTGTTGCTGTGACTCCGTGTGTACCCGTGCTGTGTTTCTGAGGCTGTGACTGTGTGTGCAACTGTGCTGTGCCTTGTGGTTGTGTTTCTGCGTATATCTGCCGTGTGTGGCCGAGGCTCTTGTGAAACCGTGTGTTGAGTGTGCCTTCCCGCTGTGGTGTACGTCAGTGTTCATCGACGGTCCTCTCGCTTTTAAGCTCGTTGAGTCGTTCGGTGTTTTGGCGCGCTCGTCACGCCGGCTTAACCGTCGAGTGGAGTGAGCTCAACAGCGTTAACCAATAGCTGGCCTTGTGAGGCAATTCGGTGTTAGTGTCTCGTGAGCCGATTGGCTGTAACTCCAGAGTTCCCTTTGTTCGTGTTAGTTGTGTTCCTTTGTGCTGTAGCTGTGGTGTGCGACTCCGAAGCCTGTGTCTGAAGCGTGTATACAGTACGTCGTGTATTTGAGTGTGGCCGTTGTTCCTTCCCTCTAGATACCGTTGTTGTCTGTGGTGAGTAGTTATTGAGTGAGGGTGGTGTAGTGTTTGTGTTCGCTGGACATCAGTGTGTGTGAGTGGTAGGTGTTCGCTGGACATCAGTGTGTGAGTTTTTTGTGTTCGCCGGACATCAGTGTGTGAGCGTTTCTGTGGTTGTTGGGGCGACAAGCTCTACCCCTGGGTGGAGCCACTTTTCCAAGCAGCCCTCCTTCCGCTAGGGAATGGAGGAACACAAGAAGGACCCCCCCCCCCCCTCCAGGGAAGAACCGGGGAGCCAAGAGGTCTCGCTGGGGAGAGAGCAGGTAGAACCTGGCAGCAAACCCCCCCAGAGCCCGACAGTGGCCCCAAAGGACCTAGAGTCTGATTTTATCACCCCTCGCAAGCGAGGAAAAAGACGGCTGTCAAGCGACAGCTCCAACTCGGAGGGAGAGAGTCTAGACTCTCGAACTCCGCTTAAAATGACCAGAGTGGGAGAGGATGTGATGGCCGACACGGCTACCACCCCTCCCGCCAGCCCAACCGATACCATCATACCGGCTGCCACCAGTGGCCATGACAACGTGGGGAAGAAAAGCCCCCAACCGGCCGACAAGCCGAAGACTGCGCCAACAGTGCAGAAAGACAACCCTGCCCCCAAACTGAGGCAGGATTACCCCTCCAGAAAGGCTGGAAAACGGGAACAACAATTCCGAAGCCAGCCCGACGGCAACTCGCGCAGGAAGCAATTCCAGCCGAGTACCCGGGCACTTCCCGGTGGTGATCCACGACGTAGGCGGCGGATCGGCCAGGTTCGACAAGCTCGGACCATGGCACCGCAGCCAGCTTCTCAGCAACGCGGTGGGAGCAGTGCGCTCCATTAGGCCGCTTCCCTCCGGGAAGTGGCTCATTGGATGCGCCACTGAGGCCCAGCAGAGCAAGCTGGCACGCTTAGACAAGCTGCCCGGGGGGACCCCCATAGGAGCCCGGATTCCACGGCCCGTGGTCGAGGGAGTAGTAGGGCCCATCCCCATGGGTGGCGACGAGCTGAAACTCGTCAAACAAGATCTTGAAGCGGGAGGGCATCGCGTCGCGGGGGTCGTCAGACTCAACAACCGCAAGCAGGAGCCCTCTCTTGCCATCAAGATCTCGCTTGAAGCTACGGAGCTGCCCACTGAGGTATGGCTCGGTGCCACACCGTTCACGGTGCAGGCTTTTGCCGCACCTGTGAGACGGTGCACCAAGTGTCAGACCCTTGGGCACTCCAAACAGCAGTGCAGATCAAAACAGACCCGCTGCTCCAAGTGCGGAAAAGGTTCGCACTCTCACGCCCAGTGCGACGCGCAGGTTTTTTCCTGCGTGAACTGCAAGGGCCCTACAAGGGCTGCCCCGAGATGCAGATTCGCCAAAGGGCGAATCTGCTGCGGAGCCAGACTTACCTTCCCTACAACGTCGCCATGCAGAGGGCCCGCGACGAACTCAAACCAAAGGCTCCGCCCCCTGCACAGCCTGCCTCCGCCGCAGTGGACAACTGCTGGTCGCGAGACCGGTTAGCACCGTCCTCGCTCCCTGCGGACACCGGGACTCCGGTGTCGTACGCGAGGGTAGCAGCGAGGGGAGGCACGGCCAACAGGGGGCCCAGCAGGAAGAACCCCATCAACCCACGCCCGGGAAAGAGCTCTCAGGCAGCGGCGGGAGTCCCAGACGGGAAACACCAGTCTGTGGCAAGAGAAGGCCACTCTGAGGAAGTGACCACCCTACTCGCCCGCATCGATCAGCTCACCCGCTGGGAGAGACCGATCATCAGTCCGCTGGAGTCCAACCCTCCGATGACCCTGGAGTCACCTGACGGAGTGGAGGACTCCCCAACGGCGGACGACACCAAGGGGGAAGACAGCCCCAAAACCAGCAAGAAAAGAAGGAGGAGGCGCAAGAAAAAGTCCACCAAAGGCGTGGAGAAACAGGCTGCCCTCCAGTACCAGCTGGTCCTAGAGCAGCAAAAGAACCAGGCCCTGGAGAAGAAAATCCGAGAGCAGACCACCAAAACCGACGGGCTCACGACGGAACTGACCAAGTTACTGAACGAGTCCAGCGTCGACCTACAGCAGGAGACACCGTCCTTCGACGGTTTCCTGTGGAAACTGATGCTCGGACTGATTCAGGCCAAGCTGAGTGGGGACTGCGCCCCCTTCCTGCGCATGATCACAGCCCTCTACAACGGTATGACGGGCCATGAGGAAGAAACTCCGGCGATGTCTCGTTCCCTCGACCTCTTGTTGGTCATGTCGGGGATGAGAGACTCGCTCGTAGACGGGAATTTGCCCGAGTCCATCGGCTGATGGATTCATAAGCGCAAACAACTGTGTTTTAACCCTGCCTTCTAACGTCACGTTCAATAGATTCACGGTTTGTCAGTGGAATTGTCGTTCCATCAACACCAACCTTGATCAACTTGTACAACATGTGTCAAGACATCAGTTTGAAGTCGTGTGTTTGCGGTCCCTGGCCTGTCCCCCGGGTAACCTGCCCAGACTGGAAGGGTATTACTACCCGCCAGTCGTCGGTCCGGTCTCTCCGAGGGACAAGGTCATGGCCTGCATATACATCAGACACAACGTCCTCTTTAGCAACGAACCGATCATCACAGGTCCTCCCAACGGGTATACCTGCGGAGTGAGGGTTCGTGTTCAGGGGCAGTTGGATTTCATGATTGTGAACTGCTACACCCCCCAGCCATGCACCAGTTTCGACTGGCTGACTGAGCTGGGAGGCAAAGGCAGATGCCTGGTCACTGGAGACTTCAACGTCCGGGACAGCAACTGGGAGCGGGATTACGAGTCCTCTTCACCCACGCTCACCGCCCAGATAGACATCAGTGACTTCATCGTGTTGAACGATGGATCTTTCACCCGCATACCTGACCGCTCGGATCAGAGGCCGTCGGCTATCGACCTGACCCTCGTGACTCCCGACACAGCCAGTGGTGCGGAGTGGGAAGTAGGTGCGGATTCTTTGTCGTCCGACCACCTGCCCATCACAGCCAGCTTCGTCTTCTCAGCAGAGAAGGAGACTCCTGCTACCACCAGCAAGTACAACTACGACCTGGCCAACTGGGACTTGTTCAGGAACCTTCTGGGAACCTCAGAGATAAACGTAGGCGATGCTGACCTCGACGAAGGGAACCGACGAATAGTCTCCTCCATTCTGGAAGCCGCCAGGGAAGCTATACCGGTGACCGGTGGTGGGCTGTCACGGTCGAATAGCAACCCTTGGTGGATCAAAGAATGCGAGGAGGCTGTCAGACTCAAACGGGTAATGTATAGGCACTACTCCAAACACCAGAACGCTGAGACTCACGAAAGAATGAAAGCAGCCAACAGAGACTGCAACAAGATCATAGCGCAGGCCAAGAAGGATCACTGGATAGCCTTCGCGGATTCTATTTCTGCTGGGAAGGCGGACTTAGGATCTGTGTGGAAGAAGATCAGAAGAATGAAGCAACAGTGCGTTGTTCCTGATTCTGACCTGCAACAAGGCAGCACAAAGTACACGACGGCCCAGAGCAAAGCGGACGCTCTCGCGAAAGCTTTCGCCGAGGCCAGTGACACCGACAGTCTCCCGGCGGTCAGGCAACAATTCCGACGAGAGATGGAGGCTACCTTCACGCACCCGGTGCCAGATGACAGTCTGGCGGTTAACACCCCACTGACCTGCACCGAGCTAAGACGAGCCTTGGCTTCCATCAAGAAAGTCAAAGTCTCCACCGGTGTGGACACCGTCTCGTATCGGATGCTGAAAGAGGCCCCCGAGTCGTTCCTGAAGATCCTGCTGGATTTCTTCCAAAGATGCTGGGATGGGGGCACAATTCCCGCGGGGTGGAAACACGCCATTGTCGTCCCCATCCACAAACACGGCAAACCGAGGAAGGAGCTCGGCAGTTACAGACCCATCTCCCTGACATCCCACCTAGGGAAAGTGTACGAACGGGTGATCAAGAACAGACTAGAATACTACTGTGAATCCAAGAAAGTGTTCCCCGTGTGCCAGGCCGGTTTCCGACGGGGACGGGGTGTCACAGACCACCTGGTGAAACTGGGTGAGCACGTCGGGAGGGCAATAGGGAGGAGAAAGGTCCTACTGACGTGCTTCTTTGACATCTCCCGTGCCCACGACCAGGTCTGGCATGCCAAGCTGCTACAGAAACTCAACAAGATCGGAATTTCTGGCAACATGTACAACTTCATCAGATCCTTCCTGAGCGACAGATCGATGCAGGTCAGGTGGAAGGGAGCCACGTCGACCACCAAAGGAGTAAGTATGGGCGTTCCTCAGGGATCTGTGATCGCCCCCCTGTTGTTCAACATCATGGTCCACGACGTGGACACGGCAGTGAAAGGAAAGGTAGTGCTGACCATGTACGCCGACGACCTGGCGATATGGACGGACACCCACTTCAGACGTCTCCACACAAACAGCTCGTGGGTGAAACACAGCATGAAACTGTTCCAGGAAGCTGTGGACGGGGTGGTCCACTTTATGCAAGTAAATGGATTCGCTCTCTCTTCCCAGAAAACTGTGTTCCTCCCATTCCACACCAACACCTCTCAGAACACGGAGGTGCACATCAGGGTGAACGGGCAGAGCATCTTTGCATCAAAAGAAGTCAAGTACCTTGGTGTACACTTCACTCGCTGGGGGCGTACGAACCAGCAGGTCGTGCACAACGCGCGGAACGCCTCCCGAGCCCTCAACGTGATCAAGGTGCTATCTGCTCAGCCCTGGGCGAACACCCCCAAGATCCTAGTGAACGTGGTGCGGGCCCTGGTGCGCTCACGCCTGTCGTACGGACTGGAAGCCATGCCCCACCTCTCGAAAACGGGTCTAGCCCGTCTCACCGCCATAGAGGTGCGCGGTCTGCGACTGGCCCTCGGGCTGCCGCAGTCCGTGCCGCAGTGCCTGGTGTACAAAGAGGCCGGGCTCCTCCCGTTCCGCCGCCACATCCAGCTCGTCTGTAGTAAGTATGTTTTTAGATGCCAGACTGTCGACAACTCCACCGTCGACGAGATAACTGCTACCTTCCGTAAGCCCTCCCGACTCCAGTCCTACTCCTCCATCTGTGACCTGGTCTGCGACGCTGCAGAGATCTGGGGCCTTGAGGATGATTATTGTTATCAAATAGAAAAAAACCATATGTTTGCATTAAAAAGGTTTGTTGGGGTAGGTCAAATGACACCAAACAATATGATATATGGAGATACTGCAATGTACCCATTGTATATAAATGCATATGTTCGTGCAGTACGTTATTGGCTTAAGATTACGAGGATGAATGAAAAACGTTTACCGTACAAAGCCTATTTGATGTTATTGCATTTAGATGAACAAGGAAAAACTAATTGGGTGACTAAAATTCGCACAACATTGTTTAGATTTGGTTTTGGGTACGTATGGCAGAACAAGGGAGTTCAGGAAGTTAATTTGTTTATACGTTGTTTTAGACAAAGACTCACTGACAACCGCTGGCAGGACTGGAAGAGTCGAATTGATGCAAGTGATAGATTTAATTTTTACAGACAATTTAAGACGAATCATGTGCAAGCAGCATATCTTTCAGTTGATGTTAATAAGTATGTAAGGAACTCGCTTATTAAGTTTAGATTCGGTGTAAATCCTATAGTTGTTCATTCTCTGCGATACAAAACGCATGTTTACACAGACACCATATGTCCTTTGTGTAGAGCTGCTGTCGAAAATGAAGTGCATTTCACGTTGTGTTGTTCTGCTCTAAAAGATTTACGTCAAAGACTTATACCTGATAAATTTTATAGCCAGCCAAGTTCATTTCGACTTGTTTTGTTACTATCAACTGAAA
>OY757558.1:3507142-3530642 GCA_963584105.1 Alviniconcha strummeri | reverse complement strand
CCATTCCCTAGCGGAAGGAGGGCTGCTTGGAAAAGTGGCTCCACCCAGGGGTAGAGCTTGTCGCCCCAACAACCACAGAAACGCTCACACACTGATGTCCGGCGAACACAAAAAACTCACACACTGATGTCCAGCGAACACCTACCACTCACACACACTGATGTCCAGCGAACACAAACACTACACCACCCTCACTCAATAACTACTCACCACAGACAACAACGGTATCTAGAGGGAAGGAACAACGGCCACACTCAAATACACGACGTACTGTATACACGCTTCAGACACAGGCTTCGGAGTCGCACACCACAGCTACAGCACAAAGGAACACAACTAACACGAACAAAGGGAACTCTGGAGTTACAGCCAATCGGCTCACGAGACACTAACACCGAATTGCCTCACAAGGCCAGCTATTGGTTAACGCTGTTGAGCTCACTCCACTCGACGGTTAAGCCGGCGTGACGAGCGCGCCAAAACACCGAACGACTCAACGAGCTTAAAAGCGAGAGGACCGTCGATGAACACTGACGCACACCACAGCGGGAAGGCACGCTCAACACACGGTTTGACAAGAGCCTCGGCCACACACGGCAGATATACGCAGAAACACAACCACAAGGCACAGCACAGTTGCACACACAGTCACAGCCTCAGAAACACAGCACGGGTACACACGGAGTCACAGCAACAGAACACACACGATACAAATTCTCTTAAACAATGGGGAACACAACACAAATACAGATACAGGCGGATGAACCTCCTGCAAAGTTAGAAAGTAATCGCAAAAATTGCAAAATTGGTTCTAATTAATGCAAGATGCTCTCAGGGTAACGAGAGCCACCCGAGAACACAATACAAAAATCGTTCGTTAAGAAAAAGTAGGTAAAATGTACGATACCATGAGCTTGTCTCGATCCGCAATCCCAATCCGACACGGTCTGCGGCAGAGCGCGACGAAAGGAGAAGCCTCACTGACCACTACACCACTGAGCGCATAGGCCACGGTAGGGTAAACTAAGCCTTTATCGTGTGTGCCGTCAGCACGTCCCCCCTACGTCGTCTCGTTGGCACCGCGAAGTCAGCGACTTTTGTCTCGGCAGCTATCAGGCGGATACGTTAGGCAGTGGAAGTGGCTTGGTAAGGCCACACTGGCACTCAAACAAAGCTTGGCTTTTATGTTGCTTAACGTCCACGGAAGCGGGATGACCTATTAGGGACGGGGACAGAGTGGGAAAGGGGCCAGGGTGATTGGCTCGACCGCGGAAACCGCCCGAAAAAGACCGGAGAGACCGTGGACCGCCGCCAGAACAATGGAAGTGTTAAGGCGGTGTCCCCTCGCCATTGCCCAGCGACTTGTGCACTGCGCAATTGCTCTTTCAACTGCTGTGCTGGACAGAGTCACTAAGACAATGTCCGTTGCACCGCTGTTGACGAACAACTTGGACAACTCAAAGCAAAAGACGTCCAACTTGCTCAGCCCAGCTCCACCTCCCTACTCATAATCTTTTCTGGGCAAAAGTGAGGGTCCAGCTCCACCTCCCTCCTCTAAGATCTCTTGATCTTTTGATCTCGCCTGGAACCCTCACCTGTGTGACTCAAACAAAGGGCGGGCAAGGGTCTAATAAAGATGCGGTGACGTCACTTCGCGTGACCGGGGTAACCGTCACAGCCAAGTCCTCCTCATCAGGAAGTGTCAAGTGGGCCGGCAGCCAACTAAAGGCCTGTGGGACCAGGGTCCCCTCAGCTTTTCGGTACACGTTTAACCGAATCCTAACCCTAATCCTTACCGCACCGGCGACTGGAACCCGCGTCAGTATTGGGCCTGACTTTTCAGCAGGACGCTCTACCACCTGAGCTATTCCCGCCTCTCATTATTAGAGCGCAATAAGTGTTGTCATTAAATGCCCTCCACTATCACAATGTACAGCTAAACACCATTAGCAAACAAGTAAAGAGCAGAACCCACGATCATCCTGTAGCAGGATTGGCGTTTTTGTAATGGATTCTGTCAGACAGTGGAAGCCAGTGCAGGTAAGCCAGAACATAGCAAAAATGGTCACGCTTGCATGTTCTGCAGACAAGACAGACAGGGATGCATGTTCCTTCCTGTTTAAAGTTTGTGTAGAGTTCTCCGAGGAACAGCAGCGAAGTGCAGTAACCTGAAGGAGATGATACTTATTTATAAGACGAGACTATGGAACTACAGCGATGCAAGGATATTTATTCGCCAGTGACATTAGAATGTGCACAGGAACTTGTCGTGGTGGCGTCTCATACATGCAATGTAAACTAGCGCGCGCGCGTGCACACACACACACACACACACACACACACACACACACACACACACACACACACACACACATATATATATATATATATACACGGAAGAATATAAGAGGAATGAGGGAGGGTAAGGGGGGAGGCAAGCGAGGAGACATCACTTGTTGTGGTATTGTTTGAAGAGGTGAAGTTTTAACGTAGTTCTGGATGCATGGGAGAATTGAATGCGACGGATGTCAGAAGGGAGCTGACTCCATTGCTTTGGGGCCAGTATAGTTGTCCAAAGGTTTTGTCCTAACTCGGAGGATACGAAGTAACCGGGAGTCTGCTGAAGAACGAAGTGAGAAGGTCAGAGAAATGGGCAGAAGATGAGTCAAGGAAGAAGCTGTGACAGATAGTTGACAGTTTGTTGTCTATTCTGGCTTGGACCGGTAACCAGTAAAACATGTGCAGAAGAGGTTGCACATGATCACGTTTGCGTGTGTGTGTGTGGTTTTTTTTTTTTTTTTAAGTGTGCGGCACAACTTATTTGTTTTCCTACCGATCTGTTTTTCTACATGAAATCGGTGGTATATTATGGCTGACGCTTTGAAGATGCTGACTTCATAAGCAGTCGAATGTTCATTTTAATAGTTGAATATGGTCTAGTTCATAGGATTGACTGTATAAACTGTAAGCCATGTCATTTCTGTTTTGATACGGCTTTTGTATGGCCGAGTATTGGGCGCGCAGTCTTTCACTCTGCTTACCTTGTAAACCCTTTCCGGGTCTTTGTGCGTATACCCGAACTGGCCGCTGATGCGCGTCAGTAGTGGCAACTAGTTAGTTATTTGTCTCTGTTCACTAACCGAACAGACAGATTATTATTCATAGCTTTTTTATAGCGCTATTCTCTGCTCTCGAGCAGACTCACTGCGCACATTGGTATGCGATTCTGAATGATGATGATGAGTTGATGCTTAATGTCCTCAGATGTCATTTGACATATTAGGGACAAGTTGTGACCAATGCCGAAGCACGGTTCAATAAAATCCACATACGTAAGGTGTATGCGTGTTTAGCTGTAACCTGCCACCTGCACTTTTGGCAGAATGACCAGGATTTTTTACGTGCTACTGTGGTAACACGGGGGTGGAACGGATACCGAAATAAGAGTCAGCACAGAAAGTCGACCCTGGAGAAGAAAATTCTCCCGCCGTTCCAGCAGGGATTCGAACCCGCGACCTTTCAATCACGAGTCCGGTGCTCTAACCACTGAGCTATCCCCGCCCCCTACGATTCTGAATGAGTGACTGTATCCTTTTATAGCGCGCATTATTAATATCCACGGAAGTGGTGTACTGGTAGCGCTCTGTGGTTGTACTGGTAGCGCTCTGTGGTTGTTGCATGGCTGGTGCCACGTGAAGTGCTGCCGTTTCGGCGCAAGTTCTGTGTACACCATTCAACTATGCACCAGGACAACTCATCCAAAGCCACATAGGTAGAGTGTATGTGTGTTTAGCTGTAACCAGCTACCTGCACTTTTGGCAGAATGGCCGGGATCTTTTACGTGCTACTGGTTTTTAAGTATGCAAAATGACCATCCAAATGATTGACAAATGAGTCACTAGTTTCAGATTTAATGAAATAAAAAATAAAATAAAAATGTTTAATTGGGTTTTTAATCGATTTTATTTTCTGTAGGCTTCCCCGGAAGTGACGTCAGCTGGGGAGTCAGTGCGGTTGCCATCTTAGATTCTTCGGTAAACTGTGTATGCGTGTGGTCGACAAAAAAGTTAACTATGCCGGCCTACTGTGTTGCCGCGAACTGTAACAATTCGCAGACAACCCCAGGTATAACAATGCACGAGCTCCCGCGCAATCGACCCGCAGTGAGGCGAAAGTGGATTAAGTTTATACAATTCAAACGAGCTGACTTTCTTGCTGCGCCGCATCACGCCCATTTGTGTAGCGAGCACTTCAGTGAGTGCGATTTCGCAAACCCCATGGAATACCGCATGGGGTTTTGCTTCGAAGCTGACACGATGTTCCGGTACTCTTTTAAAATCCTTCCTGACAGGCTCAAACTGACACGGCTGTATCCTTGTCGGTCTCTCGCGCAAAGTGTCTGTTTCGTCTTTGGAGCTCGAGTTGGCCATTTTGCAGCGACTCCCCAGAGTGACGTAGTAGGCATATGGTCACGTGATTTGGGGGTCATGGCGACGCTTTCGGTACGACAGAAAATCCTTTTTTTCTCTTCTTTTTTTTTCGTGCATTTATAACCCTCAGATCACAGTTTCACCTACATCATCGTTCTCAGCGAGCTTTAACGGAAATCGTGTCAAAAATCACCCCTAACCTTGGACATGTCCTTTAAAAGTTGTGTGCTGGGCCGGCAGCGTCCCTCCCCCCCCCCCCCCCCCCTCCAGTGTCCCTGCAGAGGCAGGTTGTTTGTTTACTGTTGCGGCCGATGTTCATGTGTTCATGTCAGGGGAGAGCCTGTAAGTAATTATTCTTCTATGGCTTGTTGTTCTGTTGTTTCTTATTGATGAAAATAATGTATGTTTATAATGTTACCATGTTCACAACGTGCCTTGATTTTGGTTCTTGAACACGTGGGTAATTTCGGCGTTAGATTGCCGCCTAGTTGCGTTAAGCCTTTATGCCACAGGAAGACCGGTGTTTCCAAAATGTATGCAGCTAACCTTGGTTAGCTGATATGTAGCTAGTACGTTATGCTGCCTTTGCTGGATGTTCAGTCTGAGTGATGCTTTGCCGGTGCAAAGTTATCCCTCTAAAGTATGGGTAATTTGTCAGTGCGGCATAACTTATTTGTTTAGTTTCCTACCGATCTGTGTTTCTGCATGAAATCGGTGGTGTATTATGGCTAACACTTTGAAGATGTTGACTTCATGGTATTCTCGAATGTTCATTTTACTCGAATGTTCATTTTACTAGTTGAATGTGGTTTAGTGCATAGGGGTGATTGTATAAACTGTGAGAGATGTTATTTGTTTTGATCCGGCTTTTGTATGGCCGAGTCTTGGGCGCGCAGCCTTTCGCTCTGCTTAGCTTGTACACCCTTTCCGGGTCTTTGTGCGTGTACCCGAACTGGACGGTGATGCGCGTCAGTGGTGGCAATTAGGTCTTCGTCTCTGTTCACTGACCGAGCAGACAGGCGCAGCCAGATCAACAATTTAGATTCTTGATGCGCTAGCTACATCAGTAAGACGCTTAACGTTGTTCACAGATATGCTCTGCTAGTCAGTAACAGTGACATGCTGTAACGCTTTGAGTAACGAGGCTGGAGCCGGTCAGTTTATGACTGACTTCCTCCCGCTTACGGCATGGTCCCAAATGCCACCCGTGTCACTATCCATCTCGTTGTGTGCTTAAGTGGAACTGCTGTAACGATTATCTCACTCTTCCCGTTTAGTGAAGAATGAGCTTGGGAATCCGCATTCTTCACTGTTACTTTATTGCATACTATTATACTGGGAGTTCATCAGTTAATTGACTGGCCGTCTCTTGTATACTCACCACGACACAGTGAGATACGGGTTTTAAGTGTAAGTCAAGCACATGATTTATGTGCTTGATTATTAATCATTTTGTCATGTAAACTACATGGTTACTGTAGTTATTAGATAATTGCTGTTGTTTATACTTTACATTTGCTTTCATGTTCTAAATGTTTTGTTTGCTTGTATCTTTTCCAATACAGACTGTTTCCTGGTTGGTTGGTGTACAAATAAAAGTTATGTTATAGCAACCTCTGACTTGTGGCTCTTCATTCATGCTTCCAACCTGCTTTCCCTCAACTCCCCACCCCACTCCCCTACATAGATATGCTCTGCTAGTCAGTAACAGTTTAAGTAAGTAAGTAAACATGGTACTTAACGTCCACAGAATCCATAAGGCTTATTAGGGACGGGGAGAAGGGGGGAGTGGAGGTGGGGGAGGGGGGATTATATACCTATCGCTACACTGTCACCACCAGAATGATTCCTGCTTTAAGATGAGCAGCGATGAGACCATTTTAATGTTTTAGTAGGAAGCGATGCACAGTGTCCACAAATCACAACCTCTTTGAAGAGAAAGGGGAGCCGAAGCGGTTTCGAACCAAGGTTCTTCCGCTTACCAGCCTAACGCCTTACCGCTAGGCCAAACCGGCTCACTTACTATAGTAACAGTGTAAGTAAACATGGTGCTTAACGTCCACAGAAACCGTACGGCTTATTAGGGACGGGTAGTAACACTGATGATGATGAGTTGATGCTTAATGTCCTCAGATGTCATTTGACATATTAGGGACAAGTTGTGACCAATGCCGAAGCACGGTTCAATAAAAGCCACATACGTAAGGTGTATGCGTGTTTAGCTGTAACCTGCCACCTGCACTTTTTGGCAGAATGACCGGGATTTTTTACGTGCTACTGTGGTAACACGGGGGTGGAACGGATACCGAAATAAGAGTCAGCACAGAAAGTCGACCCTGGAGAAGAAAATTCTCCCGCCGTTCCAGCAGGGATTCGAACCCGCGACCTTTCAATCACGAGTCCGGCGCTCTAACCACTGAGCTATCCCCGCCCCGTAGTAACACTGACATGCTGTAGCCCTTTTGTACACGCGTTGAGTAACGAGGCTGGAGCCGGTCAGTTTATGACTGACTTCTTCCCGCTCACGGCATGGTCCCAAGTGCCACCCGTGTCACTGTCCGTCTCGTTGTGTGCTTAAGTGGAAGTGCTGTAACAATTATCTCACTCTTCCTGTTTAGTTAAGAATGAGCTTGGTAATGCGGTGTCTTTGATATTCACCGCGACACTGTGGGATACTGGTTTTAAGTGCAAGTCATGCACACAATTTATGTGCTTGATTACTAACCATTTTGTCACAGTTACCATTCATGTATTATAGTAACCTACAGGTAAACTACATGGTTACTGTGTCTATTAGATACTTGCTGTTGTTTAGTCTTTACGTGTGCTTTAATGTTTATCCCGGATATAACCCTTTGTGGTTGACTGGGCTGATAGCACCAACTAACTAACTAACTGCATTCATGTTCTAAAAGTTTTGTTTTCTTGTCTTTTCCAACACAGACACGATTTCCTGATTGGTGTAATTAAAAGTTACGTTATAGCAACCGCTGACTTCTGACTGTTCATTCATGCTTCCAACCTGCTTCCCTCACTCCCCACCCCGCTCCCCTACAAAGTTATGTTATAGCAACCGCTGACTTCTGACAGTTCATTCATGCTTCCAACCTGCTTCCCTCACTCCCCACCCCGCTCCCCTACAAAGTCTGGCAGCTGCGAGCAGGACTGGAAGTAGAAGAGTCACACACCGACCGGGAGACAGTGTAGAGGATCTGTCTGGAGGCACTGAGACAGTGTAGAGGATCTGTCTGGAGGCACTGAGACAGTGTAGAGGAGCAGTCTGGAGGCACTGAGACAGTGTAGAGGAGCAGTCTGGAGGCACTGAGACAGTGTAGAGGAGCAGTCTGGAGGCACTGAGACAGTGTAGAGGATCTGTCTGGAGGCACTGAGACAGTGTAGAGGAGCAGTCTGGAGGCACTGAGACAGTGTAGAGGAGCTTTCTGGAGGAACTGATGGCTGATTTACAACTACAGCAACAGGATCCAGTCCTTGGCCCGGCGCTCGCAGCCTGGCCAGCCAAGCCCTCCAACACCAAGGAACGCTCCACGCGGCCGTTGGTGCAGCAGTACCCTCGACGGTTCCTGCTGAAGAATGGGATCCTCCGTCGTGGGCAGGCTGACCAACGTCGTGGTACCCTTGAACAGCTGATTCTGCCCAGCTCACTTCGGCCTGATGTCCCAAGAAAGGTCAGGGACAACATCAGCAGGTGCCAGAGATGCACTGCGGTGCCATGCTGTAGGAAAAAGGAAAGGGATATGACGCTTGGTATGGTCGTTCGGTAAGGCCTTGTGTTTGCATGTTAATGGGTTGCCTTATGGGTCCCTAACTTGTTCAAATTTAGTGTCATCTGTTTAGATTTAGCGTGTAACTTAACTGTCTTGCTGTTTCTAGTGTTTACCTTGCATGGCAGTAGCCATTATGATTTAGCTTGTTTCCTTTTGCATGGACCTGTAGTGTGTTAATTCTTGATGTCGTTGTTGTTGTTGTTGTTTTTAGTTGAGGTAGATGTACGTAGGTTGCACAGTTGCTTTGGATTATGTGGACTGGATGTGGCATCGATTAAGTACGGATTGTTGGTCTGGTAGTCATGCTCAAGAGACGTTGAGGTGTCAATTATACTTTGATTAACCTCGGGAAGGTTGCTTGGTACAAGGTACAAGCAATACGGCGAATACTGTGTTGCATTTTGTATATGTGGATTTGTATGCAAATGGTTACATACCCGCCTTATACAGTCGATTAGGGTTCTCAGTGACTGTGACTACATCTGTTAGTTGATTGTAACTCCATATCTGCCACAACTTCCATTTTTAATTTTCCTGAGCAATGTGGTGACCCTAGTGTATATTTATTTAATCATGATCGAACTTTGATGGCTGGACAGCTAATCTGGTTTTACTTAATAGCGGTATATATGTTCATTTGAGTAGTAACAGGACAGGGTCCACATCGGGGTCACTGAGCGTTGAGTTGTCTGTGAGTGAGAGTTATGTGTATTACGAGTGTACGTGTTAACCTTTATATAAGGCCCTATATTTTTGTGTGTGCATTTTTCTAGCGAGACGTTTTAACGTACCGCGGGGCCTTCACATAAGGCTTGGTATTGAAATCATGGTTTGAGATGGCGGACATCACTTAATTGTGTGCCGTTCATGTGGTAAATGACATGCAATATGTGGTATTCGATGGTTGCAATGTGTGCTGTGTTATTATTTTATTTAGTTTTTCTTTTCGAATACGTTGTTTTGAGGTCTTGTACAGCCAATTGTGGAACGTCGTCCATTTTCTTATGTCCCAGATGGCAGTGGGTTTTGCAGCTTGTGTAGGTTTTGCAACAACAACAACAACAGATGTTTCTTTTGGAGTTTTCATCATTAACGCAAAGGAATCCTCTTTTACCTCCTTTTGTCTTGTTTCACGCAGTGCGTTTCAAGCAGTTACGTCGGCTGATGCTGGTTTTAGTCAACTACAAAAGGGTTTCAAATTGAAGGTGACGCCAACCGAGGAGGCAGATGGGCCTGAAAATGTACATTGTGTGTCCATTTGCTGCATGTTTCGTGTAGTTGTTGTATGAATATTCGTGCAACAGACAAATGTCATTGCCGGGAATTTGAGCCCTTCGAGGCGCAGCTGTGTTCGTTAGCTATTTAGATCATCGATAGAGGGTTTACACGATCGCAGAAGTCTGCAGCTATTCCCCAAAACGTATTACTACGCGTCGCCTACCCTTACGCACACCGAAACTACGACCGAGGTTCACTTGATTGCATTTTTGGCATAGTAATGTTGTTTATGCAGCCAGTTTGCTTTGTTCATATTGGACATTGCTGGTCACAGCTGCCTCAGCAATAGTATCGTAAACGACGCGTCTACTAAACACTGCGTGTACTAAATCTTGGACGTCGAGCAAAACTAAACGTAAAAACTGCTCACACAGGCTTGCCTGTCTACCTACACATCCACCGGCTAGTGCTCTACGGGTACATTCTTGTAATTAATGTCTTGTATTATTATTATTACATTCTTGTAATTAATGTCTTGTATTATTATTATTACATTCTTGTAATTAATGTCTTGTATTCTGCCAGGTAGGTCTTCGTGGTTAGCCGAAATAAAAACCATCAAGAGAGACAGGTTGATTTAGTTTCGGGTACGTCTGTGGGTACGTAGGCCAGTAGATGAGTTGACAGGTAACTGTGCATGTTTTGCCGGAAGGGAAGATTAAACTGAATAGGTATATCTGGATGGACGGACGGGCAGATCTGTAGAGCCGTAGCGAAGTCGACCGGAAGACCGTACCGGTTGGTCGGAATGAAAGTATCAAAATGAACAGTTGATGAACAGTTGCATGTATAGGCATGCAGACGAATAGTTGAATCGAAAAGTAGGTCTTCGTGGTTAGCCGGGATGAAAGCATCCAAATGAACAGGTAGTTTTGGGGAAAGAGTGCATCCATGGACACGTAGACTACTAGATGATTGGGTATGTGCGCCACTGCCCTCTAATTTTCTGTGCACCAATGACCAAGTTGTAGCCACGGGTCTTTTCAGCTGCAGCACCTGGTTCACGGACTGTGTACTGAATTCCGTTCTCAGTGTTGTCTAGCAAGTTTCCACACGGTATAAACACAGGAGGCGTACCTCTTCCTTGGTCTGTGTTGTTGGTTGCCATCATAAATCCGTACAAAAAAACCAAATCACTCGAAAGCAAAACGCTCCGAGAAATATACCTTTCTAGTCCTGGGAATGTCTCCGATCTAATAGTACCCACATCAGTGCTCCAATATTGATTTTACACCCAGAACGAAGAAAATCAAAGAAGACCGGCAGCAGGGAGAAAAACCCAACCACCTAGCGATGGGAACGCTCGTACACTGCGGCATACTCACACTCTCACTCACTCTCTCAAACATTCACTCACTCTCTAAAACACGCACTCACTCACTCGCTCACATATTCACATTGAAAAACACGAGACACGCGAAACTGAAAGAAAAGAACCATGGGATGGGAGATAACTGCCGTCGGAAGAGCGTCTCAAGAATCAAACATATCGATATGCTTGTCTTACACGTGTCTCAACTCCTGCCTCCCTTAGTGGGATACTGCGGACGCAGAAATATTTGAGGCTCCTTCTGGTCAGAGGTGTGAACGGTGGGTATCAAGAGGGAAAATCGTCTTCTTCTTTTCTTTCTTTTTTTCTGACAGTTAACCGTCGAGTATGACAGGGCTCCTATTCAACATTCATTTCGATGACATCACCGTCGAAGATTTAAGTGGTTCAGATATGGCTGGGGTGCCTACGTGTTCATGACGGGAGTATGGATGACGTCACTGGCCATTCCCGTGATCCTCTGCGAATGCTTCTGCTCGGACACCGCCTCGATGAATCCCATAATGGAACTGACCAAATGAATTGTCCTGCACACACACTCTCTCTCTCTCTCTCTCTCTCTCTCTCTCTCTCTCTCTCTCTCTCTCTCTCTCTCTCTCTCTCTCTCTCTCTCTCTCTGTTGGTGCGCGCGCGAGAGAGTTTGTTTTGACTGTTTAGGTTCTTTGCTTTTCAGTGTTCTGTAGGCTAATTTCCAATTCGGACAAACAGCGTATAAAAGAGTATATTATTATTACGTTAATATGCACATTCAAAATCCATTTAAGAAACATCAGGAGAGAGAGGAGGAGGAGGAGGCAGAGAACGAGAGAGAGGGGGACAGACAGATAGACAGACAGACAGACAGAAACAGAGAGAGAGGGAGAGATTACTATACAACTAGCTATGGGCTGTCAGGGTCAAAGGTCACACCCGCACACCATCCTCACGGTTTTCCTTTTAATCATCATCATCACATTAATCCTTTTCAGCCTTACAGTAGCTGTCTGTCTGTCTGTCTGTCTGTATGTCTGTTCGCTCAAAAAGGCCAGATAATTATGCCACAATGTGCTGTTTCTTTGGGTCTGTGTGAATCAGTCATTTCAGTTAAATTTTCCGTTAACTCATAATGCGACTGATTTCTCTGTCGTGCTTTATCATCATCATCATCATCATCATCATCATCATCATCACACACACACACACACACACACACACACACACACACACACACACACACACACACACACACACACTCACTCACTCACTACAGAAATATGCATATGAAACTGTCAGTGGTGAAAACGGATCTATTCCGATATGAAGAGCGCGGCCTTCAGACTCAAAATCAGGAAAGAGTGGCACAGCTCACTGAGGCTGCTAGGTGTCGGGGCAGTTCTCGGGTAGCTCGTCACTTCCGTCGTCACAGTCCTCATCGCCGTCACACACATAATTCTTGTCAATACATATCCCGCTTTTGCACTACCAGTCGTCCGGGAAGCACTCGTACCCGACTGAACAACAGAGAGAAAAAAGAAAGAAAGAAAAAAAGCGCCTTAATTATCACAGGTATTCACCTTCATCGTTACTGTATTTGTCTCTCTTCACTTTCACTCACCTTTGTCTTCACCGCATTCGTCTTTTATCGTCGCTTCATTCTTAGCCTTTGTTTACACTGCTACCACCACCACCACCACCACCACCACCACCACCACCTCTGGCATAGTCTCCACCAACTTACGGCAGTTCTTTTCGTCGGAAGCGTCCCCACAGTCGTCGTAATCGTCACAGCGGTAGTCGATAACCTCGCATTTCCCGTTGTCGCACTGGAATTTGTGGGGGCCACTGCATTCTCCTGGAGGGGCTGCACAACATGACGGTTACGAACTGACACGTGGCAGTAAAGATATTGATGGACTGACAGATTGATCGATTGAAAAAAAACTTCCATCATTCCCGACCAAAAGCATTGCAAGCAAAAAACCAGCCTGGAACGTTTCTGGCAGGGACCTTAGCGCTTTATTTGTACGTGGCTACAGGAGCTGAAATGACACAGGGAGTCCTTTTCGCATCAAGAAAAAAAGAAAAAGAATAAGCACTCCCAACATCCTGGAAAAGCTGTCGTAAAATTCTGATGGGCAGAAACGTGGGTATCCTATGAGCTACCGGGAACCAGACAGCACTCCCGGGTGGATATTACATGTAGTGTTTCCGGTTCATGACGTCCGGTAACCCCAATACTCGATACATACACTGGCCCTGCGCTCCCACCTCGTGTGGCAGATGGGCGCTGTAGAAATCCCCTTTGTTATTATTATTACTCACGGCACCACTCCAAGGCCTCATCCGAGCCGTCAACGCAGTCCACTTCCCCGTCACAGGTGAAATGATAGGGGAAGCACCGTCCTCCCTGCTGACATTGGAACTCATACTCGCCACATAGACCGCCTGTCAGTCAAGCAATCGCGAACGGGTTAACATTCATCGAGCAGTCGCTGAAAGTGTGTGTGGGCGGGTGGTGCGTGCGTGCGTGTTCGCATGTGTCCATGCGTGCGCGCGCGCGCGTGTGTGTGTGTGTGTATGCGTGTGCGTGTGTGTGTGTGTGTGTGTGTGTGTGTGTGTGTGTGTGTGTGTGTGTGTGTGTGTGTGCGTGCGTGCGTGCGTGTGTGTATGCGTGTGTGTGTATGTCTGACAGAGAGAGAGAGTACAAAACACCATGTTGGTGATCTGTAAGCCAGTACAGGACATCATGTTGGTGATCCGCAAGCCAGTACTTGACATCATCTTGGTGATCTGTAAGCCAGTATAGGACATCATGTTGGTGATCTGTAAGCCAGTACATGACATCATCTTGGTGATCTGTAAGCCAATATAGGACATCATCTTGGTGATCTGTAAGCCAGTACATGACATCATAATGGTGATCTGTAAGCCAGTACATGACATCATATTGGTGATCTGTAAGCCAGCACAAGACACCGTGCTGCTGATCTATAAGCCAGTATAGGACATCATGTTGATGAAATCTAAGCTAGTATGGTTTGGTGTTCAAGACAAACACTCAAACTGCTCACACAAATTTCTTTCCACTGATACCAGATAGAACAGACTGGTCATCCGTGGCTTCACTGTGTGGCCTTGAGTGTCACTATCCCCTAACCGCACATGTTCCGAGGTGTTGGCTGTGTCACAGCCCGTACCTTCTAACATATAGTTCTTTCTGCACAAGGGAAAACACCTCGCCAACCTGTTCCCCTGGCTGAGGGCAAACACCTGAGATGTCAGTAGGTAAGTAACCCTGTGGTTTTACGCCCAGTCAACCAGTACGGCTGTATCGGGGCAATGGAATGTCGGTGTAAAATAGAACACGCTTTCAGACACGCATGGATCTCCTGCAGGCAAACAGTGGGGAGAGGATTTGGAGAAAGGAAAAGATCAGGAAGTTAGAAATCAGGACGAGGAAGAAATACTTCGCAACAGGCGAAGCATGTGTTGCTATATCTTCTAACCTACCCCAGGCTTTAAAGAGAGGAAATGTTTTCAGCTCTAGGTTCTCAGCAGAATGTATCTTCGGTAGCGCTTGGTTCTCAGCACAGTGGACCCTGACTTCTGCATCCGCGGTACACCACTACGTGTGCGGGAAAGAGATGGATAGTTAGAGAGGGGAGGGGTTGCAACAGCTGGACAAAATGTCAGAACAGATAAGGACATGTGAACAAAGACAAAGTGAACGATGAAAAGGGTAAGCGAGACAGTCAGGCAGAGACGGAGGAATGGGGTGGACAGCACCTCGGGTATCGCGTACAGGCAACACTTACTGTCTTCAGTCACACAAATATTGGTGTCGGGATCACAGGTGGTACCGTTGACACAATGGTCACTGAAGCCGACACATGTCTGGTTGAGTTTACGTTCTGAAAGCATGAATAATCAGTTAATTAGTTGATATTTAACGCCCAGTCAGCTGCTTTGCGCACATCAGAATGAAATAGCATGCAACTGCGGCAAACACGACTTTGCAAACAAGAAAGTGTTTCCAAACACAATCCTTGGTTTCAGGTTTGTGTCTCGATTGGTTGTACCTGCTGGACACACCAGGTGTTGCAGTTAGGCTAGTTCCTTTAAAAGTCAGGGCCATAGCCAGTACAGTCCATAATGACGATCCCCGCATTGTACAAGAGCGCTTTTTGTCACGTGTTAGTCATTGGCTGTACAATTCCATTGTTTCAATGCATCAGGAGTTGGTTTGCTATACTTTTCTATCAACGTTTCGAGTAGTTTGTGCTCTCTCTCTCTCTCTCTCTCTCTCTCTCTCTCTCTCTCTCTCTCTCTCTCTCTCTCTCTCTCTCTCTCTCTCTCTCTCTCTAGAATATAAGCAACAACGGAACCGTGTAAATTACCTTGTGAGGGAAGCCAAGAAAAAATATTTTAATGACCTTGCCGGAAATAAAGCAGATATATCATCCATGTGGAGAGCTATCAACACGCTCACTAAAGGCCACAGCCCTGCAAACAATAATCTTCCATCGGAACTCACACCAGATGTCTTTAACGCCCACTTCGTATCTGTAGTCTCGAAGTTTTTACCAGATGATCAAACCGATGGGTCTCAGTATAATTGTCCTAATAGGTTACTAAACTTTTGCAGAGATCGAATCTCTCAAAATACCACATTTTCAATTCCTCCTATATCTGTATTCGAAGTAGGAATATCTATCTTAAAGCTGGATAATAAGAAATCTACAGGTTGTGATGGTATTGGTGTTAAACTTCTAAAAATTGCCCTTCCTTACATAGCTGAGACACTTACATACATTTATAACTTATGCATACAAAAGAATGTTTTTCCAACCGCATTCAAGAGAGCTAAAGTAATTCCACTCCCTAAAACAAAAACTATCTCCACCGATCTGAACGATTACCGCCCTATCTCGATCCTGTCTGTTCTCACAAAGCCACTAGAAAGACACATTCATAAACATTTGACAAACTTTTTAGAAACACACCAGCTTTTCCATTCCTTTCAGTCTGGCTTCCGATGTGGACATTCTTGTCAAACGGCAGTTACCCGTTTAACTGATATTTGGCTCTCAGCTTTCAACAACCGTCAAATGTCAGGCGCTGTATTTCTCGATTTTCGCAAGGCTTTTGACCTGGTTCATCACGATATTTTACTGAAAAAAACTATCCACGTACAACTTAAGCATCGCAAGTATAGCTTTCTTAAGATCTTATTTACAGGATCGTATACAATGTGTGCTTGTAAATGGCACATACTCCCAAGAAACGTCTATAACAAGTGGAGTGCCTCAAGGGTCGATCCTAGGCCCACTTCTGTTTTGCATCTTTATTAATGACTTGCCTCTGTGTCTTACACGTGCGTCAGTCCAATGTGATTTATTTGCTGATGATGGTACCCTTAATACAGCTAATGACAACATAGATAATATACGAGGGGATTCACAACAAAGTCTATATGATGTCTCTGGATGGTGTTGTAGAAATCGGATGGCACTAAATCCGACGAAAACAAAATGCATGTTGATGGCGACGAGACAAAAACACCAGAAAAAACAGCTCCCTTTAAATCTAAAGTTCGAGACCACGCCAATAGAGCAAGTTTCAAAACATCGCCTGCTTGGAGTGACTGTAGACGAACAGCTAAAGTGGCAAGCACATATTAACAACATGTGCAAAACCGTTTCTAGAAATATTTTTCTTTTTTCGAAACTGAGCCAAATTGTCAGCCAAAAATCCAAATTAGCATTTTTCTTCGCACACATTATGTCACATATGAACTATGTTTCAAATGCATGGGATGGATGTGCCGGTGTGCACATGAAGCAGCTGTATTCTCTCCACAAACGTGCCGTAAAATTCTTGATGCCAATTCCTAATTTAGACTACAAACAAAAGTGCTGTGCTCTCAAACTACTCCCTTTAGACAAACAACTATTGCTCAACAAATGTGTTCTAATGCAAAAGGTTGTTCACGGCAAAGCCCCGCAGTATCTGAAAGATCTCATGATTCCATCTGAACGTCTTCATGTTCATGGGAATAAACAGCTTTTGCCCAGAACAAGGATTGATATCTTTAAAACGAGTTTCTCCTTTTCAGGCTCCTTAGCGTGGAATAGTTTAGCTCATCATCTCAGATACCCCATGGAATTAAAAAAGGTTCAAAAGGAAAGCATTTCAGGCACTTGCTAAGCCACCTTGAATACTTCGTTATACTTCTTCTTCTTCTTTTTTTTCTTTTTTTTTTTTTTTTTTTTTCTAGCGCGTCAGACAGCTTGACACGAAATGTATAGATTGCTGTTATTGTTTTCCCTCCCTTGCTCTTGTAAAGTTTTAGATATGTGTGTGTGTGTGTGTGTGTGTGTGTGTGTGTGTGTGTGTGTGTGTGTGTGTGTGTGTGTGCGCGCGCGCGCGCGCGCGCGCGCGCGTGTGTGGTATTTTCATGAAATATTTACCTTTGTTTTCCTCCTGGTCATTCCCCCCCCCCCTCAAATTTAATGTTTGCATATATGATTGTGGGTGTATGTGATGTGCTTTGATTTTGGTTAGGTGTGTATAATGCATCATCGCTTAGCTTCCAATCCTGTTAGATGTGATCTTGTCTTATACGAAGATAGAAGTCATTATTCTGTCGCTTTCTTTTATTCGTTAATATGTTTTTTGTCATTCTCTCTCTCTCTCCTAAAAAAATAGTTTGTATTGGTCTTTGCTTTATTATTGCTTTGTTCGTATGATGTGATGTTTTAGACAGAAATTAGTTTGTTTTGTTTTTAAGTCGTTTTTTCTCTAGCGTATTTAAGGGAATTTTGTTTGATGTATTGAGTGTTGCTGTGATTGTCATCAGGGACAGATTTGAAAAAAAGCCGACACATGCTTAAATCTTTATCCCTGTGTAATAAAGTATTATCTTATTCTCTCTCTCTCTCTCTCTCTCTCTCTCTCTCTCTCTCTCTCTCTCTCTCTCTCTCTCTCTCTCTCTCTCTCTCTCATTGATCACGTTATAATCATTATTATTTTTACATTCACATCTGTAACGGGCAGGTTGGCGCCAGGCATTCGTGCCTAAATGTTTACCTTTATGTAACAAAGCTCAGGCCGTCAAAAAGCACCCACGACCCACTGCCATCACGAAACAAAAACTCATCCAGGCAACAACAACACCAGCAAAACAACAACAACAACAGCAGCAGCAACAAAACAACAACAAAAGGTAATCAGGAAATCTTGTTTTCTTCGTCAAACGTATAGGCTAACGCAGTCCTGAACTAACAGAGAAATGTCGCGACTGCACACAGATTGTTGCATCTAGGTTGAAGTGTACAGAAAACAAAAAAGAAGTCATTAACAACAACAGCAAGAAGAAGAAGAGGAGCAAGAAAAAGGAAGTACTCATACTTTGAGGTACGATGCACTTAGAGTGGTCAGATAGAAATTAATTTGCATTGGGTGCAGCAGTCTCTCCCGGGAACGAATAATATTCATCCTTCCTCAAAGCCGTACAGACAGCAGAGGTGTTACCAACAATGTGATCACAGTGATGACCATTAATTATTACTTTGGTTGCCTGGGCCAGTCGCGAGTTTCGCTAGCTGAGTAGCTCATCGATGACCAGTACTAACGACAGAAAACCACCGAGTAGTACGTGGCAGACTCCGACAGCATGGGTGAATGTTCTCGGCTGACAAACTTAAGCGGCTCTAAACGACGGGAGACCGTTGTAAAAAAAACAAAAAAAAACTGAAAGAAAGCCGTGCAGTTGATTAACAACGATCTTCTTTCTTCTGTTCTTTTTTTTTTTTTTTTTTTTTTTTTGAGGATAAATTAATTCAGACAGTTTTAGATCGAAGTGTCGAAAAAAAAATTAAAAAAAGGAGTAATTAATTCTTGAGGCTTTATATTTAGATCTGGAAGACCTTAAAGAGACTCAATCCGATGAAGGAAAAAAGGGGAAAAAGAAGAGTCCTACTCCATTCATAAAGAGCCTATCGGGTGAATCGATCAGCCCCACCCCGAACCGAATCTGATTTGTGGCCTACATCGTTAAGCACAGAGCAGAGGGGTTATCCAAAACCTGATCCTGATGGGGACCATTATTGTGTTGGTCGCCTTGGTCAGACACGTCTTTCGCTACCCGAGTGGTTCACCAGTGACCACCGGCAGTTCAGCCAGTCGTGAAGAACAGAACACGCGCCGTGCATATACAGCTTCGTCGGACAGCACCAACGTTGTGAGAGGACAGCAAATAACGTGCACACGCAGAGACTGGTTTATCTGACGGAACTAACGTTGTGAGCGGACATAGCAAACAAGGTGGACAGAGGAACTGGCTTGTCTGACAGTAGCAACGTTGTGAGAGGACACAGCAAATAATATGCACATACAGAAACTGGTTTATCTGACAGCACTAGCTTGGAACAAATAATGTGCACACACAGAGACTGGTTTATCTGACAGCACAAGCTTGGAACAAACGACGTGCGCACACAGATACTGCATGGATTATCTGACAGCACCAGCTTGGAACAAATAGCGTGCACGTACGGTGACTGCATTTGTCTGAAAGCACCAACGTTGTGAGGAAACAGGGCAAATAACGTGGAGACACAGAGACAGCTTCCTTTGACAGCACCAAGGTTGTTAGAAAACAGGGCAGATAGCGTGCACGTACAGTGACTGCATTGGTGTGACAGCACCAACGTTGTGATGTTACAGGGCAAATAACGCGCACATACAGAGACCGCCGATGTTGTGAGAGGAAAAACACACAATATAACCATTTCAAATCGTGTATGCAAACAGACTGCTGATCTCTCCCACAGCACCAACGTTTATACACAAAGGATAACAGCTCAAACCGCCCAGAGACGACGCGAGTCAAGATCTTCATATTCTAGCTCGAGCCTTCGGTATAACGGTAATAAATTAAGCTGACACCAGACGCATGCGAAG
Organism: Alviniconcha strummeri; assembly: GCA_963584105.1. NCBI lineage: Eukaryota > Metazoa > Mollusca > Gastropoda > Provannidae > Alviniconcha > Alviniconcha strummeri. The sequence goes on along the minus strand of OY757558.1, from coordinate 3,510,876 downwards.
AGTTGCTTGTGTTGCTGCCCCTTTTGCAACAATGACCGTGTGTAGGAAGCTTAACTCACTGCAGATGGCACCGCCTTCACACACGGAGTTGGAGTCACAACCGACAAATGCGGCCGCAGAGCAGTCAGAGCCAGGATCCAGAGCTGAAACACAGAGAGGCGGAGTGAGTGAGAAGGATGAGTGGGGTGAGAGAGTTTAGTGAGTAAAGCGACCTAATTATAGACATGACTGACGTTATTCAAGAGACAAGAAACAGCCAAGACCGTGCCGGACAAATGAGCTACCCAAACATACACACTAAACACCAGAAAACACGGTACGGTCATACGACAGTGGCAAATCATAGGTTACTGACAATACCAATTTAACTTAAACTTACACAGAATACAAAGTCTGTTACTGACAATACCAATTTAACTTAAACTTACACAGAATACAAAGTCTGTTAATGACAATACCAATTTAACTTACACAGAATACAAAGTCTGTCACTGACAATATCAATTTAACTTAAACTTACGCAGAATACAAAGTCTGTTACTGACAATACCAATTTAACTTAAACTTACGCAGAATACAAAGTCTGTTAATGACAAGCAGACACGAACAGCTGGGGCAGAGAGGTGGAGAATGAATTCAAACAATATTCGACCTGCATGTGCATAACACTTGATTCAGCACTACACATTAACACTGACATTAAAGCAGTTTGTTTTACTCCTTCGTTAACCTTTCGCAGGAAGTTCGGGTCGCCTTAGGTGGGTAAAGCCCGTTCTTAATTGGGCCAACTTTTCTTCGCGAACCTAGTTGGAAGTAATCGTCGAAGTTATATTCGGGGTCCAAAAAGCTTCGCTCAACGTGTTCTGGGAACATTCGCCCTATTGGACGATCATTGCCTCTGATTGGCTGAGAGCAGAGCTCTCGTGTGGATGAAGAAAAAGAAAAAAGAAAAAATGGATGACGGTATCGTTAGGTTCTTCATTCGCTTCGGAGGGAATTTATTTGTTGACTTGTGGGAGGCGCAGCCTTGTCTCAGAGACCCAGAATGAGATAGTAGTTAGTTGAAGTACCCTGTGAGGGATGATGAAAGTATACTGACTTGACTTTAGCCTACATTTTCGATCGTGCTGTCTGCTGCGCGTCTGCCGCAAGTTCGGGCCGAAGCTTGCATCTTATTACAAGCCAGTTGAGAATGAAGTAAAGTTTGGACTGTCCGAACCATATTCGGCGGACTAAAGTTCAATTAAGAAACAAATCCTAGTTCGTCGAAGTGTCCGAAGTATGTTCGGGCGAACAAACATTCACCCAGTTAAGAACGGGCTTTAGGCTATCGACAGCCACAAGAGCAGCGCTACCCATCCCTGCCAGTGTCAACAGCATTTCTCTCTCTCTCTCTCTCTCTCTCTCTCTCTCTCTCTCTCTCTCTCTCTCTCTCTCTCTCTCTCTCTCTCTCTCTCTGTGTGTGTGTGTGTGTGTGTGTGTGTGTGTGTGTGTGTGTGAGTGTGTGTGTGTGTGTGTGTGTGTGTTAAATACTTCACGTATTTAAGCCATATGCATTTCTCTGTTAATAAACTGTACCTAGTTCAGTCATGCACATTGCAAAGTCAAATAAACTGTGCGTAGTTCAGCCAGTTTGCCTTGTAAATAAACTTCACGTAGTTCAGCCATGACATTTCTATGTCAATGAACTCAAGGGGGGAAGAAGAAATCGTCTGACCAGTAGAATTTGGTCCGACACATCTGAAAGATTTCTTTCGTTTTGTCAGTACCCAATTAACCTATGATCTCAATCGACACGGAAGATGAGTAACGAAACGACAGCAAGAGCCTCAGACTTCCCATCCTCACCGCAGTTATTGTCGTCGATGTAGCGGATCATTGGATCCACAGCCGAGCTCTTCAAGTTGCAAGGCCGTCTCCAGGCAGCGGCGGTAGTGGTCAATAAGGGGCGTGTCAGAACCGGCCAGGCCCAGGCAGTCCACCGTCGCCTGCTGCAGCAGAATTTCGTTGCAGACCCGGGTGTCACTGGCGTTAGCAGCAGCACACTGTTGGTATACCGAGAATGCCCGAGGACACGAGGGCCTGTGAGGAGACAAACCGCACTTCAGACCGCCAGGTGGGTATATATGCATCGTTTATGCTGCCTGTTATATAGTACTTGTAGCAGCAGCGGAAGTATATCCCAACATCCCCCCCCCCCCCCCACCCCCATCCCCCATTCCTTTGCCTACGCTCATTAACAACACAACAACGACCCAGATCTTTGCAACCTCCTCAGTAGCGACAGAACCATCAACAAAATGATCTTATTATTATTCATAGCTTTTATATAGCGCTATTCTTTGCTCTAGAGCAGACACAGTGCACATATGTCGCATGTGATTCTGAATGAGTGACTGTGTCCTTCCCCCCCCCCCCCTTTTTTTTTTTATAGCGCGTATTATTAATATCCACGGAAGTGGTGTACTGATAGCGCTCTTTGATTGTTGCATGGCTGGTGCCACGTGAAATGCTGCCGTTTCGGCGCAAGTTCTGTGTACACCATTCAAACATGCACCAGTTTACAGTATCACTTCATTCAAAGCCACATAGGTAGGGTGTGTGTGTGTGTCGTTGTAACCTGCCACTAGCACTTTCGGCATAATGACCGGGATCTTTTACGTGCTACTGCGGTAACACGGGGGTGGAACGGATACCGAAGTAAGTGTCAGCACAGAAAATTTACCCTGGAGAAGAAACTTCTCCCGCCGCTCCTGCCGAGACTCGAACCCAGGACCTTTCAATCACGAATCCGATGCCCTAACCACTGAGCTATCCCGCTATTGGCCGCTTTACGGAAGAAGAAGAAGTAGTAGTAGTGATGGTGATGATGATGGTAGGAACGGTAGCCCAGTGGTAATCGTAGTGGTGGTGGTGGTAATAGTAGTAGTATCATAGTAACAGTAGCAGTAAGAGTAGGAGTATAGTATTAATAGCAGTAGGCTATGTGCTGGTAGCAATGCACTAAATAATAGTCGTAGAAAATGAATGCAGTACTAGTTGTGACAAAGGAGCTGGGCTAAAACTGAGATAAAAGGGAGTGATGTACTGTGCTGAACAAATGAATATAATGTGTACGTTTTGTTTTATCCGTTTACATCATGATGCCGTTTGAACCAAAACAACATTTTAGTCATAAGACCTGGTTAAAGATTTTAGTCGATAGGTCAGTTTAGTATAAAGCGCCGTGAGGCTGTTTCATTCAGTGACACAACGCTATAGCAATCTGGACTGATTATATTTTATAATGATTACGATTACGCTTGCTGTCTCATTGTTGCTAGTGTGAATTGGCTCGCGTTCCCTCTGACAAACTTGATAAGCAATTCTCTGCAGTCCGCTACCCTCCCGTCGGAATTCAAGTCTTCTTTCAAAAGAAATTTGCAAAAGAAACACATCCTTGATCCCAGCCTACTTAAAAGCTATGGCCGTGTCTGGAATCGTCAGAACTCTCGATTTTTGCCTCACATTCGACGGCACAAAAACACTTGATGTCTCACTTGTACTCTCCCGGACTGACTGTTGCAATTGACTATTAGCCAGACTCGATCCCTCAATTCATGTCTTCAAGCACCACGCAACTGTTCATCCCGTCTTGTAGTTCGTCAATTCCCGAATGATAATTGTACAGGGTTGATCCCTCCAAACTATTGCGTGATTCTCATTTCCTTCTTTTGTCCTGTTTTTCTAATTTA
>OY757558.1:3424642-3502142 GCA_963584105.1 Alviniconcha strummeri | reverse complement strand
TGTCTGCTGTCAGTGTCTGTTAACAGTGTTTGCTGTCAGTGTGTGTCTGCTGTCAATGTCCGTTAACAGCGTTTGTCTGCTGTCAGTGTTTGTCTGCTGTCAATGTCCGTTAACAGCGTGTGTCTGCTGTCAGCGTTTGTCTGCTGTCAGTGTATGTCTGCTGGCAATGTTTGTCTGCTGTCAGTGTCTGTTAACAGTGTTTGCTGTCAGTGTTTGTCTGCTGTCAGTGTCTGTTAACAGTGTTTGTCTGCTGTCAGTGTTAACAATGTTTGTCGTGGTCAGGGTGAAGAAGTCGCTGGAGTCGTCGACATCTTGTATCCCATGGCTGTATTGTCCTGGGTGATAATGGTGATGATGATGACGGTGATGACGATCACTTTTATATATGTAACCGAGTGTATTGTATACATGTTCCGGGCCATGACCCTATAACCTTTTCTTTCCGGTCCTTTTCCTTTTTGATTGGGTGGGGGTTTTATGGCCCAATTATCTAAGGTGTTAAAAGTTGTGTGCTGGGCCGGCAGCGTCCCTTTTCCCCCAGTGTTCCTGCAGAGGCAGGTTGTTTGTTTAACTGTTGCGGCCGGTGTTCATGTGTTTTCATCAGGGGAGAGCCTGTAAGTAGTTATTTTTCTATGGCTTGTTGTTCTGTTGTTTCTTACTGATGTAAATAATGTATGTTTATAATGTTATCATGTTCACCTTGATTTTGGTTCTTGAATACATGGGTAATTTCGGCGTCAGATTGCCGCCTGGTTGCAGCCGCTATGGCGTCAGAGTACCTTGTTTGTGCGTTCGAATGTTAAGCCTTTATGCCACAGGATGACCGGTGTTTTCAAAATGTATGCAGCTAACCTTGGTTAGCTGATATGTAACTAGTATGTTATGCTGCCATTGCTGGATGTTCAGTTTGAGTGATGCTTTGCCGATGCAAAGTTATCCCTCTAAAGTATGGGTAATTTGTCAGTGCGGCATAACTTATTTGTTTAGTTTCCCGCCGATCTATGTTTCTACATGAAATCGGTGGTATATTATGGCTAACACTTTGAAGATGTTGACTTCATAATTGTGGAATGTGGGAATGTTCAGTTTACTAGTTGAATATGGTTTAGTGCATAGGGGTGATTGTATAAACTGTGAGACATTTTATTTCTGCTTGATCCGGCTTTTGTGTATGGCCGAGTCTTGGGCGCGCAGACTTTCACTCTGCTTAGCTTGTAAGCCCTTTCCGGGTCTTTGTGCGTGTACCCGAACTGGCCGGTGATGCGCGTCAGTGGTGGCAATTAGGTCTTTGTCTCTGTTCAGTAATCGAGCAGCTAGATCAGCAGCTTAGATTCTTGATGCGCTACCCGCGTCAGTAAGACGCTTGACGTTGTTCACAGCCGGATATGCTCTGCTAGTCAGTAACAGTAACATGCTGGGTAACGCTTTGAGTAACTTGATGAGGCTGGAGCCGGTCAGTTTATGACTGACTTCCTCCCGCTTACGGCATGGTCCCAAATGCCACCCGTGTCACTATCCATCTCGTTGTGTGCTTAAGTGGAACTGCTGTAACGATTATCTCACTTCCTGTTTAGTTAAGAATGAGCTTGGTAATCCCCATTCTTCACTGTTACTTTATTGTATACTATATTATACTGGGAGTTCATCAGTTAATTGACTGGCCGTCTCTTGTATACTCACCGTGACTGTGAAATACGGGTTTTAAGTGTAAGTCAAGCACACGATTTATGTGCTTGATAATTAATCCTTTTGTCACAGTTACCATCATGTATTATAGTAACCCACAGGTAAACTACATGGTTACTGTATTTATTAGATTAATAATTGCTGTTGTTTAGACTTTACATTTGCTTTCATGTTCTAAATGTTTTGTTTGCTTGTGTCTTTTCCAATACAGACACTGTTTCCTGGTTGGTTGGTGTACAAATAAAAGTTATGTTATAGCAACCTCTGACTTGTGATTCTTCATCCATGCTTCCAACCTGCTTCCCTCAACTCCCTATCCCCACTCCCCTACATATAGCGCTATTCTCCGCTCTCGAGCGGACTGACTGCGCCTTTGTCGCATGCCATTGTAATTGATGATGAGTTGATGCTTAATGTCCTCAGATGTCATTTGACATATTAGGGACAAGTTGTGACCAATGCCGAAGCACGGTTCAATAAAAGCCACATACGTAAGGTGTATGCGTGTTTAGCTGTAACCTGCCACCTGCACTTTTGGCAGAATGACCGGGATTTTTTACGTGCTACTGTGGTAACACGGGGGTGGAACGGATACCGAAATAAGAGTCAGCACAGAAAGTCGACCCTGGAGAAGAAAATTCTCCCGCCTTTCCAGCAGGGATTCGAACCCGCGACCTTTCAATCACGAGTCCGGCGCTCTAACCACTGAGCTATCCCCGCCTCCTTGTAATTGAGAGACTGTTGCTTTTTTATAGCGCCTTTTGAATATCCTCGGATGTGGACGCGGACAGCGCTGTTTGATTGTTACATGGCTGGTGCCACACGAAACTGGTGCCGCGTCGGCGCATTCTGTGTGCAGCATACAGTCATGCGCCATGCTACGTCACTTCATGCAAAGCCACATACGTACTGTGCATGCGTGTTTATTTGTAACCTGCAGCCTGCACCATCGGCAGAACGAAAGGGATGTTTTATGTGCTACAGCTGTAACACGAAGGTGGAACGGATACCGCTGGCTCCTGCGTCACTCCTTGTCCACCTGAACAACAAACAAAGCGCCTTGATTATTACCTGTATTCACCTTCATCATCATTGTATTCGTCCCTCTTCACTTTCATTCATCTGTGTCTTGAACCTTGTCTTGAACTCTTCCTATTAATCCTTTCTTCCGGTGCTCTGTTTATCACATGAACCGGCAACTGGGCAGTTAAGACACACACTATCTTCAGTATCACAAGAACTGGGAACTAGACAAGACACACACCATCTTCAGCATCACAAGAACTGGGAACTAGACCAGACACACATCATCTTCAGCATCACAAGAACTGGGAACTAGACAGGAGACACACCATCTTCAGCATGACAAGAACCGGAAGCCAGACAAGGAACAAACCATCTGCAGGACTAAGAAGTGTGTATGTATTTATACTCCCTATTTCAGCATCACAAGAAGTGGGAGCCAAACAAGACAATATGCATGAACAGTGTTCAGGTGCACTGACAGACGTTGTTGCCTCTGCTCTGCTAATTATTGCAGACTTGTCTTGATTAGTCTCCTCGTTTGACGTGATAGCATTGTCCCTCGTGATGTGGCCGTTATCGTGGTACCAGTTTTATGTGTCACTTCCACTGGAAGTGAGGACAGTTGGTCTTGTTCTGTTTCTGCAAGTCCTGACTCTGTTCTCTGTTTTACACTGCTTGCCGCCAGCCGGTCATGTTGAGTCTGTGTTCAGTGACAGCGTGTTCAGTGCAGCCGTGCGTTGCAACACAGTGAACTACATAACACAGAAATGAAAGTGTTTTTGCTACCTGTGCCGCCCCTGTCCCCCAGTCTGCCTGGCACTGAAACACTGCTTATAGGTGACATTAAGTTTCATTTCGAAAACGTAAAAAATAACAACTCCAAAAAACTACACGATATCATAGACACGTTTAACCTAACCCAGTCCGCTTCTGACCGTACTCACAATCAAGGCCATCTGCTTGCGTTTACCATTAGGCTTGTCGGTAGTCCGCCCTTTTGATTTGTCAGGTCAAGGCAAGTACTTCTTTATTGCATTTAGACAAACAAGCAAAACAAAACAAACACCAAACAAAATCTTCTTCTTTTTTCTTTTCTTCTTTTTTTCATTCTGTCCGCCTACACACCCACAGACATACACGATAATTATCACAGCCTCCCACACACCTTCGTGAACACATAAATACGCCCACCCGGATGTCTCAGTCTATCTCGCTCACGTGTACATATGGGTCATACACAAATGCGGGAGTGGGCGGGAGGGGGAATAAAAAATAAAATAAAAAATACATAAATATAAGAAGAAAAAAAGAAAAGAAAAAAACATAGCGTCAACAGTTCACAACATATCATCATATTAACAACCGCAAAACTTGAGTAGCACATACCAGGTTGTATTCATTTGCTTACGTAATTTTTTCTTCTCTGAGCTTTAAAGCATAAAAGACATACATTGCTACTTTTCTGGAAACTAGTGCGGACGGAGCCTCCAGCAGAACTTTGAGAGTAGGCAGTGCTTCCTGGGCCATGAGTTCTGCTATATGTTTATCTCTAATTGAAGAATACAATGGACAATGAAACAGGAAGTGCGTTTCGTCTTCGAGAATGCCTGGACAGAAAGCACAGTCTTTGTTAACAATGTTTTCAGATTCGTAGCGTTTGTTCACCCTTAATTCATTTATTCCAAAACGCAACCTAACTAAAGCATCTCTAAACTTTTTTATTGTTATGTCATTTAGATGTTTCACACACACACACACACACACACACACACACACACACACACACACACACACACACACACACACACACGCACGCACGCACGCACGCGTGCACCACATGCACTCACACGCGTGCACGCACACCACTAACGGACCAAGGTAGCCTCATAAATAATTCCTAAAAGAGGCCGGAAATCGTGAAATCAGTGAAAGATTCACAGAGAGAGAGAGAGAGAGAGAGAGAGAGAGAGAGAGAGAGAGAGAGAGAGAGAGAGAGAGAGAGAGAGAGAGAGAGAGAGGTCAACAAAGAAGGCGTGTGATGTTAAAGAGGAAGAACTGCGAAGTCAACAAAGAAGGCGTGTGATGTTAAAGAGGAAGAACTGCGAAGTCAACAAGGAAGGAGTGTGAAGTCAACAAGGAAGGAGTGTGAAGTCAACAAGGAAGTGGTGTGAAGTCAACAAGGAAGGGGTACGAGGTTAACACGGAAGGAGTGTACAGTCAGCAGGGTGTGAAGCCAACAAGGAACGGGTGTGTAATCAAAAAAGGAAGGAGTGTGAAGTAAACAAGGAAGGGATGTGAAGTCAAGAAGCAAGGGATGTGAAGTCAAAAAGGAAAGGGTGTGAAGTCAACCAGGAAGGAATGTGACGTGAAGAAGGAAAGAGTCTGACGTCAAGAAGGAAGGAGTGTGAAGTCAAGAAGGAAGGAGTGTGAAGTCAAAAAGGAAGGAGTGTGAAGTCAACAAGGAAGGGATGTGAAGTCACCAAGGAAGGGATGTGAAGTCAAAAAGGAAAGGGTGTGAAGTCAACAAGGAAGGAAAGTGACGTGAAGAAGGAAGGAGTCTGACGCCAAGAAGGAAAGAGTCTGACGTCAAGAAGGAAGGAGTGTGAAGTCAACAAGGAAGGAGTGTGAAGTCACCAAGGAAGGGGTGTCAAGTCAAGAAGGAATGAGTGTGAAGTCAACAAAGAAGGGGTGTGAAGCCAACAAGAAGGGGGGGGGGGGTGAAGTCAGGGTAGAGAGGGAACGGTCAAAGTTTGGTAAGATGAGTTGTCATCAAGTTGACAATGGGTTTCCGAGATGTAAAGGTCGCGGTCCGAGACAACCACGGCGCCACCTTTGTCTGCCGGTTTTATGATGATGTCTTGTCAGGACCTCAACGACTGGAGTGCCATTTTTTTCTGCCTGTGTTAAGTTCAGCTGGCGTAGGGATTTAGAACTGAGGTTTTTAATTTCCTTATGGCATTTAGCAATTTACGATACGACATCTGCCAACTTGCCATGAAAAGGTTCATGACAGTGATGTGGTTGAAAGAGATGAGTGAAGATGTCATCTTGCGCATAAAGTGGAGGAGGGCGAGGGGACCTTGCGCAGGACAGCCATCCAACGTAATGTGCAGAAAAAAACCTCTCACAATCAAGCACGTATTGTACTTGCTGGTAGTAAGTCTAAGAGGCACAAATTTAAGACCTTTAGATAGGATCTTTTTTCTTTGTTGATTAATATCTTGATTAAAACTGGATGAAAAAGTCCAATTTTCACACAGTGCGATTCACTGGAGACTGGCATTTTCACAGAACCAAAATTTGCAGAACCAAAATTTGCCCGTAATGATGCTGGTAATTATAGCATAAATCCTTAAAGACTAGCCCGCGTGATTTCTATTTAATTTTAATTTTAATAGAACTGAAGAGATACCTCTAATAATACCGAATTTCAAACCCGAGCTCTGAACTCGCCCTTGTTCTCTCAATATCAGCCATGAAATATTGAAATTTTCACCTGTAATCAACAGAACTGCAACTTCCGTTTCGATATAGGATTTCCAGGCTTGTGACGTCACATGTGTATCACTTGAAACATGGCGAGCGAAGGCGATCCCTTGCACCTGCCGGAAATGCAAGTAAAACTAAACAGGTAAGTTCATTTTCTGGTAAGTTTATTGCTAAGTAGACCATTGGATAAGAAGACAGGTAGGTCTTCGTGAGTAGCTGGGAAGGAAGCCTCGTATGTACATGTAGGTAATGAAACAAGCTGATTGATGGACATGTACACCCAGGTTGGCTGACTGCTATCTAGACCAGTGAGTGAGAGGACAGGTAGGTCCTTGTGACTAGCAGGAAACAAAAGATCACCGCAGACATATTTATAACCTAACCTGCTAGAGCTCTCAGTTGTGTGGCCACAGAATCGCTCGACATTTGATCTCTTCGGGCACTAGAGGCGTTACATATTTACACTGGTTACAATGCTGAAAAAGACACTAAAGAGCAAGCGAGGAGGCAAGGTATATGTAGCTTTTATTGACTACAAGAAAGCACTTGATACAGTTGATCATGAAAAATCATGGGAAACACTGCAAAAACTGAAAACCTCGGCCAAAATGGTAAACGTGTTAAAGTTTATGCATCTGTCCATGCATGTGTATAATGGGATGCTAGAAATTCTGAGTTCTTTGAATGTTCTCTTGGGGTGAAACAGGACTGCTTATTTAGCCCGCTGAAAAAATCTCCCGATCCTACTGCTGTTCGCAGACGATGTTGTTCTAGTCTCTTCTACACAGCCAGGTCTGCAAAGCCAGATGAGTAATCTCCAGAAAGCCTCTGAATTTTGGGGCCTGACTGTCACTGTTAATTTAGACGAAACAAAAATCATGAATCTCCCAAAGGGAGGCCATATTGCTTCAGGAGAAAAATGGTTTCATAATGGTTGTAAACTGGAAATAGTTAACAGCTACAAGTATCTTGGGTACACCTTGACAACAAAACTGTCAACAAATTCTTCACGTGAAGAATATGCCAGCAAAGCAAAAGGTAAACTTTTAGATCCAAAGAAAACGAAGCGGTCGCTCTGGAGTTTAGATACAAATGAGTATTTTCCCAACTTGTTGATGCTCAGATTAAGTGGATGCTGTTAATGTTATATGCGTCAGAAATAATATTTGCTGACACATCATTATGGAAGCAAAAATATGTGTTGCTTCAACGGCTGACACTCTCGCTGTTTCCCATATTATCATGGGGAATATTTTTTTCCACATTATGGGAAACAGCGAGAGTGTCAGCCGTTGAAGCAACACATCTTTTTACTTCCAAAAGACTGTTAATGATGTGTCAGCAACAAAACACCAAATCACATGGTATACGGCGATACAGGACGGTATCCACTGAGCATAGAAAGTACGATCAGCTCCCTCAGGTACAGGCTGATGCTCCGAAAAATGCTAATGACACAATCCCAAAACAAACATTAACTATGCTGGAAAACGATTTACACATGCATGCCTCCAACAGCATCAGCAACTGGGCATGCAGGGAACATCATACTCTGGAATGATGATTTTTCGGGATGTTTTGACAGATGGAGCAGCAGATGAAGCATCATTTCTTCCTGCATTCAAAAGAAAAATGGTCGAACGCTTCCACAAAGAATGGTGCTCAAAATATCCAAATCCGCGTTGCAGAAAAATAGTCAATGACAATAGCCAAAAATATAAGGGATACTCATTGGCAACTATAATTGCGTTTTGGAATCAAACTGAATGTAAACAAACATTATGAATCTGAGAATAATACATCTGACAAAAACTGCAGCTTCTGTCCAGGCTTCTTGGAAGTTGAAAGTTTGTGGCCGGATACTCGAAAGCTAATTTGGATTATATTGCCGAGGTACACTTTCAGTTCCAGACCATAGCCTATTTTTTTGTATTGCATCAGGGTTTTTTTCTTCTTCATTTTTTTTTCTTTTCTTTTTTTTCTTTCCCCAGTCCACTTTTTTTCTTTTCCACATTACTATACAGGCCAAAGGCACTGCAACTCTCTCTCTCCCCCCCCCCCCCCCCCCCCCCCAAGCACAGCATAAGCTTCAAGCAGATAAAAGAGGAACAGAAGTAGAACTGTGAAGGGTCTAGTTGCATAGGCTAATTGGCTTATGTGCTTTCTGTCCCTTGTCAAGAAAACACAACTCTTCGCATCCGGCGGCAACGCGCAGAGCCAAGTTAGAAAAAGCGCCTGAGGTCAAAGAGGGAAACTTCCCGGCTTTAAGCCATTGTCTTTGAACAAAACGATGTTTGCGTCAAGCACTCAGCTAAAATACTGGACGTTTTCTGGGGAAACAGAACTGAAGCAACTTCGGTATGAAGCAAATCAAAACTTTGTGCAGGTTCACGGAAAAAACATGTCGGTAAGCAATGCAGTCTAATGAAATGAAAACGGCCGATCCAGTGTCCTTCGAACATCACCATTACAATAGGAATAGTTATAGCATTATACAGTAATAGTTGTGGAAACCTATGCACATATACTAAAAGGAATGTTCCATAGCGTAGGTATGCGTCGGGTGGACAAGAAAAAAGCAGTGCAATTTGTTAAATAAAAACACCGGTAAACATGCACTTTAGTCTTCATGTGCAGAGTATGGCAGGCCCAGATTTAGGGTGTTATTCTTTGTCATTTACTTTTGGGACACACTTGTGATTTCTACAAGGTCATTAGGCATGAAAACACTAACTTCACAACATCTGATTTTCATGTACAACTAAGCAACCTTATAGTATAATAAATAAATAATACGTTACATTCACATTCTGAATGGCATCGCTGAATTGAAGCATAGCGACACCAGAAAAGGTCCCCATTAGGAAAGATACGCGCTAGTGCCCCGAACCTACTGCCTACAAGGTGATAAGAGCGCGAGGCGCAAGGCTGGCAGTCCAGTTTATATTTAGAGCCATGGCCTGAGCCATTTTGAACTTGTAATGTTAGAACAAGGAAGACAGTTCAGGTAATGCAAGAATAGTGTGGCTGCTCTGCACTTGACGGTTGCCTATGCTGCACAAATAAGTAATAAACTGATCAAAGAAATACAGTTTAAAATTAATTATAATAACGCGTTATGAAAACTTGTTCACATAAATGGAAAAACTGGTAAAATGTATGATTACAAATACAAGTAATACAACACATTGCAAACACGTAAAAGGTTAAAAAGAATGCCGATTTATTATGACAGACACAGTCTGCAAATTTTCAGGGTAATCCTCTTCATCAAGCTACAAAACGACATTTAAACAACAGTTAAAAACTTTAAAATCAATGAAAAATGAGATGAGAAATGAAGAAATTATATTTGTTTTGTTGAGTTGTTGTTTTCTTGTCCAGTGCTTAGAAGAATTTTGGCATGACAATGACGTGCAATAGGTCACCTTAGGTGTGAGGGAATCTATTATGTGATGTCATATTTTGAACATTTTATGTCTTTGGATCTTATTTTACAGTGTTGCTGCTAGCAGTTATGCTTGTTTCAGATTTTTATTTTTATTTTTACAACATATTGTGTCCACACCACTCTTGTGTGCCATGTCTAACTTCCAACAATAGTTTGAAATGGCCAATGCTTCAAATGATGAGTGATCATTCTTTTTAGATACAGACACTTGCCCACACAAATATACACTCATGCATGCTTGAACACGCATACACACACACACACACACACACACACACACACACACACACACACACACACACACACACACACACAATATGATTATTATTAGCCACTTGCATTTGCAAACAAAATATTTGTTTTGTTTTTTGTGTGGACCAGGAGGAGGAAAGGGCATCGTTGTTTCTCACGTTTGACGAGGAACGTCTTCTTCTCCGGCAGTATGAGTATGTGCTGAAAGAGTTCTGCAACAAATTCCAGCCACCTTTCCCAAAATGCATATTGGTAAGGAAGCAGAAATGAGTATGGCACATGGTGCTGTTGGTCAGGCCTGCACAGGTGGAACATGTTCTGCTGCTGCATCCTGCTGGTGTGGTCCATGTGAACGATCATCTTCACTGGCCCATGTTTCTCTTGTGGCGGGGGGCGGGGATAGCTCAGTGGTTAGAGCACTGGACTCATGATTGAAAGGTTATGGGTTATGGACACTTATGATGTGCCTGACCTGTCCTACTGACTGACTGAAGAACATGACATCGCTACCTGCATATGATAGCAGGGGCCTTAACTATGAATCGGGCCTAAAGCGGTAGGCCGGCCTAAATCTCAAGGCTATTGACAATGGCCCGAAAATGGTAACCATGGACCGGGATTACACCAAAGTCCGGGCCGAACCTCGGGCCTAAACAGCCGATATTTAGGCTAGCGATTTCGCTGGACTAAAGGCCGTAGGCCTGGGACTATGACTGCTTTTGGCCTTGTTATGCTTGGAAAGTTGGTTTTTCTTTTTGTTTTTGTTTGTTTTTTGCTGTTGTTGCGTCTTTACGTCTGAATCCAGCATATTCTCTCTCATTTTAAATATTTTTCTTTTCTTTCGTTTACTTCATCAAATGAGTACTAGATGTTCGTCGGCCAAAGCTCTTTCATTTTGGAGGGAAGAAAGGTCGCACTCGCCGAGCGACGCAGGCATAATGACTGATTAATGTGATCATACGATTTAATATTCGCAAATTATTATGACAGCAAGTTTGCTTGACGTCTTACATTATCACTTGATTTATTTTCATGTTATTTAAATTCATCTGCACAGCGTAGGCTACCTGATTTCACAGCGTCCACTCGCCTTTCTGACAAGTTCAAAATGGCCGACGTAGCAGACGATGCTACGGTTACTCGATTCAGTAAATGAGAAGAAGAATACTCCATCGAAGATGTCGATAGATTAGCGTTTTTACGATTAATGACCTCGTCGAGATCGCTTGGGTGTTGCAGAAGTAAAACATGGCAATCACATGCAGAATCGGGGCCTGCTAGGCATGCCTTCACCTAATGTTTACGTTTACCGATGTTTGCACGTGCGAAATACGTCGCAGGGAAGTGGACGAAGCGTGTCGGTGCGCATGCCCAGATGGGATTGCCCCGTCTAAAGTTAGCACAAGCGATGACGCGTGTGATGACCACTTTCTTATCAGCGCGAAGTCAGAGACTCTGTTGTCTCGACCATTGTCCGCGGCCATGTATACGAACTTTGCCTAACTCAAAGTCTCGGACTCTAAAGTCAGGGACTTTGGTTTAGGACAGGCCTACCGTAGTCCCGATTCATAGTTAAGGCCCCTGATCACTAATCAACAGAATACACTGATCAGTATATCCACGCTGACACTGATACACCCCTTCAAAAACACATACATTCTAGCACACGCAATTGCACAGTGTATTCACAGAGGAAAATATGCCTGAGGTTGAGGGGTAGGGGCAAAGACTAGATCTAAGATTAAGAGCAAGAGGTTTCTGTGAAAGAAGTGAGTTTATGAGGGTTTTTTCCCCTGGCAGTGCTCTCTTGTGTCTTAATACTGCTGTTTTTCATTTTCTTAAGTTGTATTTTGTGACCAAGAAAACTTTTTTCTTTTTTTTCAATGGGTCAAATCAATAATTTTACATTTTTAGTGGGGTGAAATGATCTTTTGTTTTTTTAAACAAATTTTGATCTGAATCAGAAACCTTATTGTCCTTCTGAAAATTTGATGAAAAATGTATCGACTGTGTGTATTGAAGAGAACATGATGGCATTTAACACCGACAGCCACAGTGCAGTGCTAAAAAGTGTGTAATGAATGAATGCAAATGAAACAAACAACAACAACAACAACAAAAGGATCCCAAGTGCTATAGCCACGTAGGTGTGCTGATGCAAGTTTATTAAGTATGCACATACGATGCACCTGCCCACCCACCCAACCCCCCCCCACCCAACCCCCCACCCCAAAAGGACTTGACGTCAGAGCCCCGCTACCCGGAGGTTACTGCAAAGAGGAAAAGGCTACTCCTGCCTGAACCCGGATTTGAACCCACAACCTTTTGGTTGCAAGTATAGTGTCTAGACCACTCGACTGCCTTGCTGTAGCCAGGTCCAACGGCATGTGTAATACTTGAACATAGTCCGTGTGTTTCAGAGTACTGCGTATTTCAGGGTACCGTGTGTTTCAGGGTACCATGTCACGCATGTGTTTCAGAGTACTGTGTGTCAGGGTACCGTGTGTTTCAAAGTGCCATGTGGTTTAGGTATCATATGTTTTAGGGTACTCTGTGTTTCAGAGTGCTATAATATTCACTGAGTGTTTTAGGGTACTGTGTATTTCAAAGTGCCGTGTGGTTTAGGGTATCGTATGTTTCAGGGTACTGCGCGTTTTAGAGTGCCATGTGTTTCAGGGTACTTTGTGTTTCAGAGTGCCATGTGTTTCAGGATACTTTGTGTTTCATGGCGCTGTGTGTTTCAGGATGCTGTGTATTTCAGAGTGCCATGTCACATGATGTGTTTGAGGGTACTTTGTGTTTTATGGTGCTGTGTATGTCAGGATGCTGTGTGTTTCAGAATCAGAGTGTTTCAGAATCAGAGTGCCATGTGTTTCAGGGTACCTCACTGGCTTTCTTCAAGCGTTTGTGGGTCAACAACTCTCCAATGGACTACCACCCCAAGGACATCATGTAAAGTCTGTTTTTGATGTTGCTCACTTTGTCACCTGTCTGACTCTGTTGTCTTTGTAAGAAGATTTCATGGCATTGTTGTCTTAGTAAGATTTTCATGGCATTGTTGTCTTAGTAAGATTTTCATGCCATTGTTGTCTTAGTAAGATTTCATGCCATTGTTGTCTTAGTAAGATTTCATGGCATTGTTGTCTTAGTAAGATGTTCATGGCATTACTGTATTATTACTATTAATAAGATTTCATGGCATTGTCATGCATTAGTGTTTTAATAAGAAGATTTGATAGTGTTGTTGTCTTTGTAAGAAGATTTCGGGATGTTGTCTTTGTAAGAAGTTTTCATGGTGTTGTTGTCTTTGTAAGACGTTTTTAGGATGTTGTTGTCTTTGTAAGAAGTTTTCACGGTGTTGTTGTCTTTGTAAGAAGATTTGATGTTGTTGTCTTTGTAAGATTTCATGGTGTGTTGTATTTGTAAGAAGATTTCACAGTGCTGTCGTCTTTGTAAAATTTCATGGTGGTGTTGTCTTTGTGGGAAGATTTGACAGTGTTACTGTCTTTGTGGGAAGATTCATGGTGTTGTTGTCTGTGTTTAACATGGCAGTTGACTTGTGCTCTCTCCCCTCAGGCTGACGGTTGTGTACCTGGCGTGCAAGGTGGAAGAGTTCTACGTTCCCATTGGTCAGTTTGTCAGCAACCTGAAGGGCAACCGTGAGAAGTTTGCCGACACCATCCTGACCTTTGAACTTCTGCTGATGTCCAAGCTTCGCTATCACCTCACTGTGCACAACCCTTTCAGGGCTCTGGAGGGACTTCTCATTGACATCAAGGTAACGAATCAAGATAACGAATCATTATAGTAACGAATCAGCAAGGCAATGAATAATCACGATAAGTTGTCAAGGTAATGAATCATCAAGGTAACAAATCGTGCAGCACAACAGCCGTCAGTTGAACACAGCCTGCAGCACAACAGCCGTCAGTTGAACACAGCCTGCAGCACAACAGCCGTCAGTTGAACACAGCCTGCAGCACAACAGCCGTCAGTTGAACACAGCCTGCAGCACAACAGCCGTCAGTTGAACACAGCCTGCAGCACAACAGCCGTCAGTTGAACACAGCCTGCAGCACAACAGCCGTCAGACGAGCATGATCGAGCAAGGACAGTACGTGGCTCGGTGACTGTTATGTGCTGGACTTTGTACCCGCACCCACACATCTCTGGGGTCCAGTTTTGTGCAAATTGTACAAACGTCCTTTGGATAAGATCCCATTTGTGTGTACAGGTGCAAAAAGGTAGCACACGTGCCTTAAAGATTCTGTAGTGTTTGTCATAGGCTAGTGGATTATAGAAACACTGAAATAACGTCACATGCACACACAAAAATGGAAGAAAAAAAGAGTGTGTAATGAGCCTGCTGAAGAGAGTGCAATGAATCCACTCACAGGACTCCACAGAAATGTCACGGGCCCCATTGATAGGAAAATGTAAAAATCAAGGTTTGTAGGGTCCTTACGGGAGCTTACAAGTACTTACAGATTGAATTTACCAAGTAAGGCCTTACAAGTCCTTATATTGGCATCATGGTGCTTACAAGTACTTACAGATTGAATTTACCAAGTAAGGCCTTACAAGTCCTTATATTGGCATCATGGTGCTTACAAGTACTTACAGATTGAATTTACCAAGTAAGGCCTTACAAGTCCTTATATTGGCATCATGGTGCTTACAAGTACTTACAGATTGAATTTACCAAGTAAGGCCTTACAAGTCCTTATATTGGCATCATGGTGCTTACAAGTACTTACAGATTGAATTTACCAAGTAAGGCCTTACAAGTCCTTATATTGGCATCATGGTGCTTACAAGTACTTACAGATTGAATTTACCAAGTAAGGCCTTACAAGTCCTTATATTGGCATCATGGTGCTTACAAGTACTTACAGATTGAATTTACCAAGTAAGGCCTTACAAGTCCTTATATTGGCATCATGGTGCTTACAAGTACTTACAGATTGAATTTACCAAGTAAGGCCTTACAAGTCCTTATATTGGCATCATGGTCCTTACAAGTCTAGCTAACCCTAAAAACGCACATGAGTAGTTATAAAAGTCTGTCATTTTTCCATGTCACCTACGCTGGATGGTTCCACACATTTACTGAATTTCAAAATTGTTTGGACATAGGTTGAGACGATGTCTGAGGCAGGCAGTGCTTTCCTCCATTTTCATTTAGATTACATGCAGCCGAAATTACAGTCATGAGATTACACAGTAACTTCTGGGGCAGCCATTTTGGTTGCAGAATTAAAAATCAAACTGTGCAAGAACCTGAGCTAACAGTGAAGGTGCCTGTAAAATGTTTGTTCCAAGACTGCTGGCTAAAGTACAGTACGTACCAGGAGTGGGTTCTAAAAGATGAGCTGGACAAACGCTACGCTCGATGCGCGGCATGTGAAATTTGGCTCATTTTTGGCTGATCTTTTAAAGTTACAAAAACATGACCTTGAGTGCTGCTGTTTTGAGTATGGCATGGTGTGTCTGTGACATGAACGAGGCCAGAGTGTGTGTCTTACATCACCAGCCAAGCTCTTTTTTTCTTCACTGGTAGAGACTGAACCAGTGTGGGCTAAACGGTGTGGAGGTCCAGTCTGAAGCAACCCCTCACAAGTCTGTTGCATCCATGTTGAAAGAAGAACCATGCAAAGCAGGTGGATGTGCACATGTGCAGATTTTCATTCAAAATTGTGTCTTCAAGTTCCCTTTAAGACTGTGGGAGGTGTAAAGTGGGTGTTCCACAGTGTGCATGAGAGTGTAAAGTGGCTGTTCCACAGGGTGCATGAGAGTGTAAAGTGGCTGTTCCACAGTGTGCATGAGAGTGTAAAGTGGCTGTTCCACAGGGTGCATGAGAGTGTAAAGTGGCTGTTCCACAGTGTGCATGAGAGTGTAAAGTGGCTGTTCCACAGTGTGCATGAAGAGTGTAAAGTGAATGTTCCATAGTGCATGAGAGTGTAAAGTGGGCATTTCACAGTGTACATGAGAGTGTAAAGTGGGTGTTCCTCAGTGTCCATGGGGATGTAAAGTGGGTGTTCCACAGTGTGCATGAGTGTAAAGTGGATGTTCCACAGTGTGCATGAGCGTGTAAAGTGGATGTTCCACAGTGTGCTGTGTATTTCAGACGCGCTTCACTGAGCTGGATGATGCAGAGCGTTTGCGGAAAAATGCTGAGGAGTACATTGACCGATGTTTGATGACGGACATCGTCTTGATCTTCGCGCCCTCACAGGTAGTGCTGCTGTCCTTGTCCTCCTTGTGCTGGGTCTCTGGTCTGGTGCTGAGGGTGTGAGTGGGCACAGCCTTCATGGTGTGAGTGGGCACCCAGCCTTCATGGTGTGAGTGGGCACCCAGCCTTCATGGTGTGAGTGGGCACAGCCTTCATGGTGTGAGTGGGCACAGCCTTCATGGTGTGAGTGGGCACAGCCTTCAGGGTGTGAGTGGGCACAGCCTTCATGGTGTGAGTGGGCACAGCCTTCAGGGTGTGAGTGGGCGCAGCCTTCATGGTGTGAGTGGGCACAGCCTTCATGGTGTGAGTGGGCACCCAGCCTTCAGGGTGTGAGTGGGCACCCAGCCTTCAGGGTGTGAGTGGGCGCAGCCTTCATGGTGTGAGTGGGTGCCCAGCCTTCATGGTGTGAGTGGGCACAGCCTTCATGGTGTGAGTGGGTGCCCAGCCTTCATGGTGTGAGTGGGCGCAGCCTTCAGGGTGTGAGTGGGTGCCCAGCCTTCAGGGTGTGAGTGGGCACCCAGCCTTCAGGGTGTGAGTGGGTGCCCAGCCTTCATCTGCCGCTTTGCTCATGGCGCTCAGTGCTTTTCCTCACTGACACAATTCATCATCTTGCGTGTGTGTGTGTGTGTGTAAGCTTGAATGTATATTGGCATGTGTACATACATGTGTGTGTGTGTGAGCTTGAATGTGTACATGTGTGTGTGTGTGTGTAAGCTTGGATGTGTACTGGCATGTGTACATGTGTGTGTGTGAGTGTGTTTATGTGTGAGAGTGTGTGTATGCTGTGCTGTATAACAAAATTGAATTCAAGATCATTGTGTGCATGTGTGTGTAGGTGCGTGTGTGTGTGTGGGGGGGGGGGGGGGGGGGGGGAGGCACCTGTGTGCATGTGCTGCATAAGAGGTGAAATTCAGGCATGCTTTTCAGACATCTAACCCTCACCGGCCAACTTTGGTGAGAAGATTGTTTGATGGTCGTGTTGGGTCCAGTCAACGTTTTTAGCTACTGGCTGCCATCTCAAGCATTCACTCTTGTGGTGTTCACCGTTCACGCAATGATAATCACAGTGCGTGCTAAACTGCACAGCAGTACACTGGGGAGGGGAGGGGCTGGGATAGAAGGATTACAAAAAGAAAAGAAAATGCCTGTGTTTTTGTTTGGGCTTGGTCCTTGAGAGTGATGGTGTGTGACTGCTTTGTCAGGGTTGGGGCTGTGAGAGTGATGGTGTGTGACTGCTTTGTCAGGGCTGGGGCTGTGAGAGTGATGGTGTGTGACTGCTTTGTCAGGGTTGGGGCTGTGAGAGTGATGGTGTGTGACTGCTTTGTCAGGGTTGGGGCTGTGAGAGTGATGGTGTGTGTATCAGACTGCTTTGTCAGGGTTGGGGCTGTGAGAGTGATGGTGTGTCTGTGTTTCAGACTGCTTTGTCAGGGTTGGGGCTGTGAGAGTGATGGTGTGTGTATCAGACTGCTTTGTCAGGGTTGGGGCTGTGAGAGTGATGGTGTGTGTATCAGACTGCTTTGTCAGGGTTGGGGCTGTGAGAGTGATGGTGTGTGTATCAGACTGCTTTGTCAGGGTTGGGGCTGTGAGAGTGATGGTGTGTCTGTGTTTCAGACTGCTTTGTCAGGGTTGGGGCTGTGAGAGTGATGGTGTGTGTATCAGACTGCTTTGTCAGGGTTGGGGCTGTGAGAGTGATGGTGTGTGTATCAGACTGCTTTGTCAGGGTTGGGGCTGTGAGAGTGATGGTGTGTGTATCAGACTGCTTTGTCAGGGTTGGGGCTGTGAGAGTGATGGTGTGTGTATCAGACTGCTTTGTCAGGGTTGGGGCTGTGAGAGTGATGGTGTGTGTATCAGACTGCTTTGTCAGGGCTTTGGCTTTAAGAGTGATGGTGTGTCGGTGTGTTTTCAGATTGCTTTGTCAGGCATCATGTACAGTGGGAGCAAGGAGGCCATCAACATGGACAGGTGTGTGGTTGTGTTTCCCTGTCAGTATTTGTGTGTGTGTGTGTGAGAGACAGACACATACATACACACACATATTTAGCGATGATAAAAGATGTTGGTTGCAATCAAATGAGGCAAACTACATTGATCTGAATGCTGGAATCAGACTAAAATGACCATGCTTTCCACCAGTCATCACACTACCAGCTGCTGATCAGGTAGGAAGCTTGTGGGACTACCGGTGGGAGGTTGGGCTTAGAGCTCAGCACTGAACCATCTGCTGCTTTTGGCTCATCCTCTTCAACCAGTGATGAAGATAACAGTGTTTGACAGTGTCACACTCCATGATGTCAAGCGTCGTGTCAGTTCAAATGTCACTATGCCTGGTCAGGTGTCATAATGTGCCCTGCCAAGTGTCATACTATGTCAGGTCAAGTGTCAGACTATGCTATGCCATGTATTTATGCCATGTCAAGGGGCACACAATATCAAGTGTCACACTCTGTCGTATCAAATGGCACACCATGTCAAGTGCCACATTGCCATGTCAAATAAGATGCCAAGTCAAATGTCATAGTATATCATATCAAATGTCAGTATGCCATGTCAAGTATCACACTGTCAGGTGTCACAAGATGTGAGGGGATTGGCATGTTTGACAGATACGTGACAGAAGTGCTGATGGCTGGGTCATCACCGGAGGACATCAAAAGATGCATCTACCAGTTAAGACGTACGTTCACATCTTCTTCTTCACCACAGAGTTGAGGGTTGACCTTTTATTATTATTATTCATAGCTTTTATATTGCGCTGTTCTCTGCTCTCAAGCAGACACACTGCACACATTGGCATGTCATTCTGAATGAGTGACTGTATCCTTTTATAGCGCGCGTTGTTAATATCCACGGAAGTGGAGTACTGGTAGTGCTCTGTGGTTGTTGCATGGCTGGTGTCACGTGAAATGCTGCCGTTTGGGCGAAGTTCCCTGTACACCATTCAACCATGCACCAGGTTACAGTGTCACTTCGTGCAAAGCCACATAGGTAAGGTGTATGGGTGTTTAGCTGTAACCTGCCACCTGCACTTTTGGCAGAATGACCGGGATCTTTTACGTGCTACCGCGGTAACACGGGGGTGGAATGGATACGGAAATAAGAGTCAGCCCAGAAAGTTGACCCAGGAGAATAAAATGCTCCCGCCACTCCTGCAGGGATTCGAACCCGCGACCTTTCAGTCACGAGTCCAGCGCTCTAACCACTGAGCTATCCCGCTCCCAGAAACATGAGAGTTGATCTTGCAAAGCCCGTGTCAAACTCCAAACACGTTTACCGCATTCTTCCTCCAACCACTGCCATGTTTGATTACGTCATAGGTCTAAAAAAAAAGTCAGCTAAAAGACAGTTTGTTGTTGCTGTTCAAATGGCAGTAGGTTTGTAACACTCAAATGATATCATGCATTTCTTTGATAACTGTCCACATTGGTTATGCTAGGACAATTCAACCAGAATCACTTGAATTCAGATGGAACTTTTCTCTCTTTTTGTAGCTTGTGTTTGATGTGTGCTTGGACAGCATGCTCCCTTCCACAGTCGTGCTGCTACCCAAACCTTTCCCAGGGCGCTGACAGGGCTGGTAGACAGCTGTGCGCAGATAAAGAGTGCCCTGTCAGTAACGTAACCAGTTCTGACAGAGCTTGGAGGAAGGTGGCTGATGGCGATGCTGGGAGTGTGGGTCTGGGTCTGACATGCAGTGTGGGTCTGGGTCCAAAATGCAGTGTGGGCCTGGGTCCGACGTGCAGTGGGGGTCTGTGTCTGACATGCAGTCTGGGTCTGTGTCTGAGATGCGGTGTGGGTCTGGGTCCGACGTGCATTGTGGGTCTGGGTCCGAGATGCAGTGTGGGTCTGGGTCCGAGATGCTGTGTCGGTCTCGGTCTGACATACAGTGTGGGTCTGGGGCCAACATGCAGTGTGGGTCTGAGATGTGGTGTGGCTCTGGGTCTGACGTGCAGTGTGGGTCTGGGGCCGACATGCAGTGTGGGTCTGTGTGAGACATGCAGTGTGGGTCTGTGAGACAGGCAGTCTGGGTCCTACATGCAGTCTGGGTCTGACATGCAGTCTCAGTCTGACATGCAGTTTGGGTCTGTCAGACATGCAGTGTGGGTCTGGGTCTGATGTGCGGCCTGGGTCTGACGTGCAGTCTGGGTCCTACATGCAGTGTGGGTCTGGGTGTGACGTGCAGTGTGGGTTGGGGTCTGACATGCAGTCTGGGTCTGATGTGCAGTGTGGGTCTGGGTCTGACATGCAGTGTGGGTCTGGGTCTGATATTCAGTGTGGGTCTGGGTCTGACAAGTGTCGGTCTGTGTCCAACATGCAGTGTCAGTCTGGGTCCGACATGCAGTGTGGGTCTGTGTCAGACAGGCAGTGTGGGTCTGGATTTGACGTGCAGTGTGGGTCTATGTCCAACATGCAGTGTGGGTCTGGGTCTTATGTGCAGTGTGGGTCTTTGTCCAACATGCAATGTGGGTCTGATGTGCAGTGTGGGTCTGTGTGATGTGCAGTGTGGGTCTGATGTGCAGTCTGGGTCTGGGTCTGATGTGCAGTGTGGGTCTAAGTCCAACATGCAGTGTGGGTCTGTGTCAGACATGCAGTGTGGGTCTGTGTCAGACATGCAGCGTGGGTCTGTGTCAGACATGCAGTGTGGGTCTGGGTCTGACAAGCAGGAGGGGAGCAGCTAACTCCTCCCCAGCCGTCCTCCAAAAGCAAGGAATGAAAGTTGGCGACCCCCATCATTGAAGACAGCACAAAAGCAGGTGACCCCCATCAAGGAAGAAGGAAAAACATGAAAGAAGCCACTGCCTCCCACCAAAACTGCACACAGCTGTTCCCAGATGCCTCTTTAGTTAAAGCCAGTGCCCCAGAATCTAGGTCAGCTACGCAGGTGGCCCCACTTGAGATATCCGATAGCTGAGCGGTCCGGCCACGGACATGCTGCTGCTGCCAGCAGTAAATTATAGCAGCCGTCTTTCACCCCCTCCCTTTCCCAGCGCCATCTCACCACAGAGTTGTACAGCAGACCACTGAAAAGTTCTTATTTTGAAGTTTACACAGACACCAAATATGCTTGGTACAATAGTTTAAGTTTTCATGCTGCAACAAAACCATTTCATGCAAAAATCACACAAAACATCACATTGTGCACAGTACACACAAAGTACAAAACGTATACCAATATTGTGAGGTGCTGTTTTTTTCCTCAACAAAACAGCATTATATATACATCACAACATCAATATATCTGCTACAGAAAGCACTCTTTTAAAATCAGGCCTGACTCTCAAAGAAAAACTCACAGGGTGTGTAAACAGTATACCATTTTGGCAAGAGGGTCATTCATGCAAACTATGAAAATGTGTGCAGTACACACATAAAACGTACGAAACAAAGCAACATTGAAAGACAGCAAACATGCATCACAGCATCGGTATATTCACTACTGGAAATACTCACTTAGAATACAGAAAGCACCGTGTACACTCAGCAGCCCACAAGTTAAAAATTAGAAGCAGCCAGCTAGTACTGACCACTGCTGGTACTGACCTAGATTCCACTGACAGAGCAGCTATGTGGGGGAGCTAAAAATAGCTCAGCCTGTGAGCAGCTAAAGCGCGGGATTTTAAGCCTGTGGGATTTTAAGCCTGTGGAACAGCGGTGTGCAGCAACCAAACCATGCCTCCAGCCACCAGCCCCCAATGTACAAAGAACATGAGCACAGTCATGGCTGCAGGAGAGGAAGACAGGAGGCTGGGAATAACCTGACGCTAGAGCGCTGGAAGACTCATCACTGGAAGGTCGCAGGTTGCTATTTCCAGCAGGAGTGGCAGAAGAATTTTCTTCTTCATCGGTCCATGGTCAGCTTTCTGTGCTGACTCTTGTTTTTACTGTGGCATTTGTTTCACCCTAGTGTTACTGCAACTGCATGCGAAAGATCCCAGTCATTCTGCCCAAAGTGCAGGAGACAGTCAATTGGCACCATTGGTCACTGGATTCAGTCAGCTTGCAGTGCAGACTCTCTTATGGTGTCCATACAGCCCCGGCGTGCAATCACATGTGTTCGCGTTAACAGTCCCAAACACTGGCAGTCATGCCATTGTTTGGACCCAAAAGTACCGTGCACACTGATACTAGTGACAGGAATGGGTAGCGCTGATACTAGTGACAGGAATGGGTAGCGCTGATACTAGTGACAGGAATGGGTAGCGCTGATACTAGTGACAGGAATGGGTAGCGCTGATACTAGTGACAGGAATGGGTAGCGCTGATACTAGTGACAGGAATGGGTAGCGCTGATACTAGTGACAGGAATGGGTAGCGCTGATACTAGTGACAGGAATGGGTAGCGCTGATACTAGTGACAGGAATGGGTAGCGCTGATACTAGTGACAGGAATGGGTAGCGCTGATACTAGTGACAGGAATGGGTAGCGCTGATACTAGTGACAGGAATGGGTAGCGCTGATACTAGTGACAGGAATGGGTAGCGCTGATACTAGTGACAGGAATGGGTAGCGCTGATACTAGTGACAGGAATGGGTAGCGCTGATACTAGTGACAGGAATGGGTAGCGCTGATACTAGTGACAGGAATGGGTAGCGCTGCACTTGTGGCAGCTATGCCTTGCCCAGGTACGGTGACCCAGATTTCCCGCAAGGGACAAAGAAGTACTGAAAAATAAATAAAAAATGAATGAACATTTATAGGTGGTGCATAAAAACGTCCAAGCAAAACCTTGCATGTTCACAGCGCTAGATATGCACAGTGCCTACACGTAAGCTCACACAAGCTAAAACTACTAAAAGGCATTCATAGCAATCAAGTACAAACAGCCCCTACTCACCCACCCGTCCTGCAAGTACAGCTATACATAGCAGTTACATGTAGAGTGTAGCTCAGTGCTGTCAGACGTGTGGCTGTGAGGGTGAGGCGTGTTACAGGCATCAGGTACATAGCAGTTACTTGTAGAGTGTAGCTCAGTTCTGTCAGACGTGTGAGGGTGAGGCGTGTTACAGGCATCAGGTACATAGCAGTTACATGTAGAGTGTAGCTCAGTTCTGTCAGACGTGTGAGGGTGAGGCGTGTTACAGGCATCAGGTACATAGCAGTTACATGTAGAGTGTAGCTCAGTTCTGTCAGACGTGTGAGGGTGAGGCGTGTTACAGGCATCAGACACATAGCAGTTACATGTAGAGTGTAGCTCAGTTCTGTCAGACGAGTGGCTGTGAGGGTGAGGCGTGTTACAGGCATCAGACACATAGCAGTTACATGTAGAGTGTAGCTCAGTTCTGTCAGACGAGTGGTTGTGAGGGTGAGGCGTGTTACAGGCATCAGACACATAGCAGTTACATGTAGAGTGTAGCTCAGTTCTGTCAGACGAGTGGCTGTGAGGGTGAGGCGTGTTACAGGCATCAGACACATAGCAGTTACATGTAGAGTGTAGCTCAGTTCTGTCAGACGAGTGGCTGTGAGGGTGAGGCGTGTTACAGGCATCAAGCACATGCAGAAGCAGGACAAGGCCATCCCCAGGGAGCTCATCGGCCCCATCCAGAAGAAGCTGGAGAGGTGTCGCAACCAGGACAACAACCCGGAGAGTGAAGTGTGAGTGCCCACCAACAGTCAAGTTTCAGCGTTCACAGCCTGCCTTTATCTATCCAACACCGTTACTGTGCGACGGTTTGCCCTGCTCCCTCACACAGCTTGAGCCGTAGCATCATTTCCATCTGCTCTCAAGACGCAGCCTTTCTCCTCTCAACTTTGACTCCATCGCTGTATGGCTTATGAGTCTCTGTGTGTGCTGGAAGTGACGGGAAAGACATTGAATGAAGTTGTCATGCATTTGTTGATTTGCTTGACATTTTTCACTCAGTTTCTCATCCTGTTCAAAATCAATGTTTTTAAGATCCAAACACGTAAAAGATTCAAAAGAATGCTTATTTACTGTGACGTGGCCACACAGTGTGCACCTTTTCGGGCTAGTCTCCTTCAAGTGACAAAATGACACTTAAACAACACTTAAACAGGGTGTGTTTTTTAAAACAATGAAAAATGTGACAGCTTCCTCATTTTTCCTAAATGTTTCATCATTTTTAACCATTCAGCTGTTGTTTAAGTTTTTTTTAAACAACGAAAAATGAGATGACTTACTCATTTTTCATCATTTTTAAAAGAGTGCTTTCTGTAGCAGATATATTGATGTTGTGATGTATATATAATGCTGTTTTGTTGAGGAAAAAAACAGCACCTCACAATATTGGTATACGTTTTGTACTTTGTGTGTACTGTGCACAATGTGATGTTTTGTGTGATTTTTGCATGAAATGGTTTTGTTGCAGCATGAAAACTTAAAGAGTGAAAAAAAGACTTACTCATTTTTCATCGTTTTTAATAAATGTTTCATCGTTTTTAACCATTTGGCTGGTGTTTAAGTGTTGTTTTGTTGCTTAATGAAGGGGATTGCCCCCAGAATTTGCAGACTATATGTCCATGTCATACTAAATAAGCGTTTCATGTGTTTGGATCTTGCTTTAGAATGCTAGCAGTCATTCATGTTTCAGATGTTTTTGTGTTTTATTTTGATGTTTTTAAGTCAGGAAAACCTGACAGCAAGTGCTGCTATTTTGTGCTGGGTGGTCTGTCTGTGGAACCGTTAACTAGGCTGTGCAGCAGTATAAGTCAGAAATCAAGCTCTTGCTGCTTTTCCTTGGTAAAGAGTGAAGCTGGGGGTGTAGACAGTTAGTAAAGAGTGAAGTTGGGGGTGTAGACAGTAAAGAGTGAAGACAGTAAAGAGTGAAGCTGGGGGTGTAGACAGTAAAGAGTGAAGCTGGGGGTGTAGACAGTAAAGAGTGAAGCTGGGGGTGTAGACAGTAAAGAGTGAAGTTGGGGGTGTAGACAGTAAAGAGTGAAGACAGTAAAGAGTGAAGTTGGGGGTGTAGACAGTAAAGAGTGAAGACAGTAAAGAGTGAAGTTGGGGTTGTAGACAGTAAAGAGTGAAGTTGGGGGTGTAGACAGTAAAGAGTGAAGTTGGGGGTGTAGACAGTAAAGAGTGATTTTGGGGGTGTAGACAGTAAAAGTGAAGACAGTAAAGAGTGAAGCTGGGGTGTAGGCAGTTAGTAAAGTGTGAAGACAGTAAAGAGTGAAGACAGTAAAGAGTGAAACTGGGGTGTAGACAGTAAAGTGTGAAGACAGTAAAGAGTGAAGCTGGGATGTAGACAGTAAAGTGTGAAGACGGTAAAGAGTGAAGCTGGGGTGTAGACAGTAAAGAATGAAGCTGGGGGTGTAGACAGTAAAGAGTGAAGACAGTAAAGAGTGAAGGTGGGGTGTAGACAGTAAAGAATGAAGTTGGGGGTGTAGACAGTAAAGAGTGAAGACAGTAAAAAGTGAAGCTGGGGGTGTAAACAGTAAAGACTGAAGCTGGGGTTGTAGACAGTTAGTAAAGCTGGGGTGTAGACAGTAAGGAGTGAAGCTAGGGGTGTAGACAGTTAGTAAAGAGTGAAGCGGGCGGTGTAGATGGTTGATTGGTGAAGAGTGAAGTGAGGGGTGGTAAAGAGTTCCACTCTGTGGGCAGGTACAAAGCCAGGATGGCGGAGCATCTGGACGATGAGGAGGAGCTGCGCAGTCACAAGCGAACACGGAGATCGGAGGTGGGTCTGTAGCAAGGGCTCTTCTTACCTCTGACCTCTCTCTGAGCTGCCTTGCCTCAGGGCAGCCACAAGGGAGTTCTGGGGCCTTGTTGGCTACAGAGACGAGCAGGTGTAGTTGGCCAGAGTGGATGCTGATTGCTCTTCGCCCCCAACCTAACCCCCAGCCTAACCTCAGCCACTGCTGAGTGACACAAAGTCAGTGCAAAGTTGGGGAGTGAGGAACACATCATTGGTCATGAACTGTAAGAATCAAACTGAAAACTTACAACCCAACTCAAAGCTTATAGTGTAAGACTAAGACATGCTGGTGTTGTTAACTGTTTCATGAAGGGAGGAGGATGTTGTCGACCATTTCATGTGACATGTTGACACATGCACTTGTACACACAATATTCATTCATGCATGCTCATGCTTGTATGTACAGACCCACATTTATTTTTTTCCTGTCTTGTCCTTTCCCTGTTTTTGTGATCCTATAGATGTGCAGTGAGTACCACTCATTTGATTTTAATGTCCTGTTAACCACACGTGGTCACCTCAGGATGATAAAACTCAGAGCAAATGCACATTTGAAAAGCACAACTTTCGGAAGGGTTAGTCCCTTCATTGTTACTCTTGTTCAGAGAGTCCGTAAGGCCCAGACATGCTGGTGTTGTTGACCATTTCATGAAGGGAAGCTGGGCGTGTGGTGTTGTTGACCATTTCATGAAGGGAAGCTGGGCATGTGGTGTTGTTGACCATTTCATCAAGGGAAGCTGGGCGTGTGGTGTTGTTGACCATTTCATCAAGAGAAGCTGGGCGTGTCTGCTGGGTCCTCCTGTTTGGAATCTCAGGGCTGTCATTTCATTCCTCTTTCCCATCTTCTTTTTTTTTTGCCTAGTCCTCTTGCTCTTTCTGTCTTGTCCTTTTTCTGCCTAGTCCTCTGGTCCTTTTTCTGCCTTGTCCTCTTTCTGTCTTGTCCTCTTGCTTTTTCTGCCTGGTCCTTTTTCTGTCTTGTCCTCTTTCTGTCTTGTCCTTTTTCTGCCTTGTCCTCTTTCTGTCTTGTCCTTTTTCTGCCTTGTCCTCTTTCTGTCTTGTCCTTTTTCTGCCTTGTCCTCTTTCTGTCTTGTCCTTTTTCTGCCTTGTCCTCTTGCTTTTTCTGCCTAGTCCTCTGGTCCTTTTTCTGCCTTGTCCCTTTTCTGCCTTGTCCTCTTTCTGTCTTGTCCTCTTTCTGTCTTGTCCTTTTTCTGCCTTGTCCTCTTTCTGCCTTGTCCTCTTTCTGTCTTGTCCTTTTTCTGCCTTGTCCTCTTGCTTTTTCTATTCTTTTTATGCTATTTATTGTGTAAACTGTCCAAACACTATCTGTTGCCACTCACTGTCCAAACACCATCTGTTGCCACTCACTGTCCAAACACCATCAGTGGCCACTCACTGTCCAAACACTGTCAGTCACCACTCACTGTCCAAACACTGTTGCCACTCATTGTCCAAACACTGTCTGTTGCCACTCACTGTGCAAACACCATCAGTGGCCACTCACTGTCCAAACACCGTCAGTCACCACTCGCTGTCCAAACACCGTCAGTCACCACTCACTATCCAAACAGTCGCCACTCACTGTCCAAACACCGTCAGTCGCCACTCACTGTCCAAACGCCGTCAGTCGCCACTCACTGTCCAAACACTGTCAGTCACCACTCGCTGTCCACTGTCGCCACTCACTGTCCAAAACACTGTCAGTCACCACTCACTGTCCACTGTCGCCACTCACTGTCCAAGCACAATCAGTCGCCACTCACTGTCCAAACACCATCTGTCACCACTCACTGCCCAAACACAATCTGTTGCCACTCACTGTCAAAACACCGTATGTGGCCACTCATTGTGTAAACACTGTCACCACTCACTGTCCAAACACCATATGTCGCCACTGGCTGTGTAAACCCCTCTCTCTGTTCCCCAGGAGGCCAGAAGACTGGACAGGGATCTGCTGGAGTGACAAGCACCGACACAACCACTGCCTCGTCTTGCCTGGATCTGAATCTGTCATGGCTCACCCTGACCATCAAAGTGGACTTGTAATTGGTGGCTCCCCCTGCAGAGTGAGTTTGGTTTGATGGACTCCTGGATTGGCCGGCCGGCCCTGAAGGGGTGCTGGTGGAGATAAGTCGCTGTGCCCACAGAATCATTTCTGTGCAGAGTGGCAGGCTGCCGGTCACCCCAGTGCTTCAGCCTATCAGAACATGACAGTTAATATTGCGTGTGAAACACCACTCGGAGTGGCTGCCATGGTTTTACTGTCAAGCTGTAGCACAACGACTTAGTAAAAGACTGGACAGGATAGAAAATTGTACAAGTTGTCCGTGCCTGTCATGTGATAAGAATTGAGGGGTAAAGGATTTTGTATTCAACGAGCTCTGCAGCTCGGCAACATCCTGCAGTCGTCTGTCGCCAACTGAACCCAGAAAAGGTTCAAAGGAATGCTGTTTATTAGGACAAAAACACGAGTCTGCAAATTTTGAGGGTAATCCCATTTGTCACGCTACAAAACAACACTTAAACAACTTAGATTCTTCCAAGCCCTTGACAGGAAAGTGACATAGCTCAACCCAGAACATATAAGTGATTGGCTTTGCATCTCATTTTTACATTTTTCACCATTTAACTGTTGCTTGAGTGTCATTTTGCAGCTTGACAAAGGGGATTACACCCAAAATTTGCACATTGTGTTTTTGTCTTAATAGCATTTGTTTTGTTTTTTAACCTTTTCTGTGTCTTGGATCTTGTTTCAGATTTTTTTTAAATACAAATTCTCTGACTGAGCAGTGCTAGGGTGTAGGTGGACAGTGGCACTCAGAGGACAGTGGTAGCCAGTGGGCTGTAGCTGTCAATGGACTGTGTTAGTCAGCAGACTGTGGCACTCTGCGGACTGTGGCACTCAGCAGACTGCGTCACTCAGCGCACTGTGGCTCAACTCAGTGGACAGTGTCAGTGAACAGTGTCACTCAGTGGATGGTGTGACTCAGTGGACAGTGCGACTCAGTGGGCAGTGTCACTCAGTGGATGGTGTCACTCAGTGGACTGTCACTTAGTGGGCTGTATCACTGTGGACTTTTTCATGCAGTGGGCTGTAACACTGGACTGTGTCTCTAAATGGACAGTGTGACTCAGTGGACTGTCACTAAACGGACAGTGTGATTTAGTGGACTGTGTCACTAAATGGACCGTGTGACTCAGTGGACTGTGTCACTAAATGGACAGTGTGATTGGACTGTCACTCGGTGGACTGTCAGTGGACGGTGTCACTCAGTGGACGGTGCAACTCAGTGGATGGTGTCTCAGTGGACTGTGTCACTCAGTGGATGGTGTCTGAGTGGACTGTGTCACTCAGTGGACTGTGTCACTCAGTGGACTGTGTCACTCAGTGGACTGTGGTGCCCAGGCAGTGTTGGTTGCAGGGCCGAAAGGGTTTAGGGAGCAGAATGTTGCTTCTTTTGTTGTTCGTTTTTGATGTGATGCATGTCGGTGAAAACACAGGAGTTGTGCAAAATTCTGAAACTGCTAGCATTCTGACACAAGATCTAAAAGGCGCCAGAGGTTAAAAAAGATGTGTAGTTAGAGAATACAAACATTTTCTAATTAGAATAAACAATGTTGATAACTTCTGCACATCCAGAATATGCAGTCTCAGTCATCTTGGTGCTGTGTAGGTCTCCTGCACAATATTATGTGTTCATGCTCATTCACTTTTGCCTACATTTGTGCATATCTATGGAACATTAGGTACATGTGCATGCTCATTCACTTTTGCCTACATTTGCACATCTACAGAACATATGTGTGAGGTCACGCACACAGCATTTGCCTGTGTATGTGTGTGTGTGTGTGTGTGTGTGAGAGAGACACACAGAGAGAGTGTGTGTGTGTGTGTGTGTGTGTGTGTGAGAGAGAGAGAGACAGAAAGAGAGAGATAGTGTATGTGTGTGTGTACGAGACAGAGACAGACAGACCACACACAGTAGTTCAGACTTTCAGTACAAATTTGCCATGATGCAGGATGTTTAAGAATGTTTATATGAGAGACTGAAATTGATAAACAATTCATGATTAAAAAGTTGAAAATCTATTAGCTTGTAATCAGTTATGTGTCCTATTATGGTCCCATCGCGTACACACACACACACACACACACTCCTGTAAACTGAGAAATCCCATACACATGCATGCAAGAAAACACACATGCATACACACACACACACACACACTCCTGTAAACTGAGAAATCCCATACACATGCATGCAAGAAAACACGCATGCATACACACACACTCCTGCAAACTGAGAAATCCTGTACACATGCGTTAGTTTTACAAATTTACAATTGGGCCAATAAATTGTCCATTCTACAAATGTAGTTGTAGAAATTTACATTACGCCAATAAACTGTCCGTTCTACAGATGTACAGATGCACAACCTTTGTGCAAACAAACTGTTCCCACCAACCCCACAAACTGTTCATTGCTTTTGTATGGCATTTTCTCTACTCTTCAACCAACTCACTGTGCTCTCATGTGATTCTACTGAGTGAATAGCTTTTTATAGCATGTTTTTGAATATCCACGGAAGTAGTGACTTTACTGATGTGGCTGGTGCCACATGAAACTGCTGCCGTCTGGGCACGTTCTGTGTACACCATGCAACCATGCACCATAACGACTGTTCACACCAACTCCACAAACTGTCCACACCTCATTTGATCACCTAGCAGGTTGAAGCCTGCATACTTTCAAGGACCCATTCTAGCCACACAGAGGCATTTATACATTAAGGACCCATTCTATACACACACAGGCATTTATACATTAACAGACACACAGTCTCTCTGTCTCTCTCTCTTATGTTTTGAGGTTTTCCATCATGGTGTTGGCTTGCCGCAGCTCTGAAAATAAAGCAGCAGTTCAATGTCAGTAAGAATGGTGCCTAATAAAAAAAATATATATAAAAAGCAACACTTTGCACAAATTTAAAATAGCTTGCTGTCTCGTACACACATCCATACACACATACACACACACACGTTCACATATATATATACACACACTCACTCTCTCGCACATGTGTGCTACCCTCTCTCACACACACACACCAACACACAGATGTCATATATTACACACACACACACACTCAAACAGATGCACATGTACACACATACATACATCCACACAAATGTACATGTACACAGAGAGGCTGCAAGCGGAAGTAAATTGGCTTACCATTCAAGAGAACTCTGAACTTATTTGCACTGATGGTAAATGCCACAGGTTTGACTTCACCGCTGTCCGGGTTTTTTACCTGCAGTTTCAGCTGGACGCTTGGTTCACTGACATCCTGCACAGTCACACAGACCCATGTAGTACACACACACACACACACACACACATGCACGCACTCACTCACAGTAATGTAGTATACACACACATACCCAGAGTAATATAGTGCACACATGCGTGCACGTACACTGTGATGTATCTCTGCCTCTGTGTGTGTGTGTCTCTCTCTCTCCATCCCTTCTTTTGTTATTGTTTTGCTGTAATAATTATGACCTTCACAGGTCACTGGACATCAAGCACCAGATAACACAAATCCATCAGAACACACATTCTTACCTTCAGTTCACTGGAGCTCAAGATATAGTCCACTCTCCACTGAACTGATTCCAGCTTGGAAACTGGAAAAGAAGGAACAACCCCTCTTGTGAATGATATGGGCTGGGTTCCAGCAAAGAACACATGACACTGCAAAACAAGATCTGGAATTGTCACTGACGGCAGTCGTGTGAATCCCCATGGTCACCGCTTGTAAGCAAGTCATTCTGTTCTGATATAACCTAGTGTTGTAACAAAAACATTTGTAATATGCTTGGCCTTACTTCTAAATCCCTAAGTGCAAACACAAACTGACAAACACCACAGATAATCCAAACAGCCACACAACTGTCACAGTGAAAAACCGTAACACAACATTACACACAACTGTCACAGTCAAAACCGTAACACAACATTACACACAACACTCTCACCAAAAATATAGCTTGTGTCAAAAATAGAAAAGTAAGTAAACATGGTGCTTAACGTCCACAGAAACCGTACGGCTTATTAGGGACGGGGAGAAGTGGGGGAAGGGGGTATGGAGGTGGGGGGAGAGGGAGAGTATATACCTATCGCTACACTGTCACCACCAGAATGACTTCTGCATTAAGATGGGCAGTGATGAGAGCAATTTTAATGTTTCAGTAGGAAGTGATGGACAAAGTCACAAGACAGTGTCCACAAACCACAACCTTTTTGAAGAGAAAGGAGAGCCGAAGCGGTATCGAACCGAGGTCCTTCCCCTTACCAGCCTAACGCCTTACCGCTAGGCCACACCGGCTCACTGAAAAAAAATTAAAAAAATAGAAAAACAAGCCTCTAACTTTCAAAGTATTCAGGCCAGTCGGATAGTCCTGTTTGCAGGTGTTGTCAGTGTTGTCACTGTTTAGACAATAAACATGACAAGGGGGCTGTTTGCAGATGTTTTCAATGTTGTCACTGTTTAGACAATATGACAAGGGCAATTATTGTTTGTGGATGTTGACACTGTTTAGACAATATGACCAGGGCAATTATTGTTTGTGGATGTTGTCACTGTTTAGACAATATGACAAGGGCAATTATTGTTTGTGGATGTTGTCAGTGTTTAGACAATATGACAAGGGCAATTATTGTTTGTGGATGTTGTCAGTGTTTAGACAATATGACCAGGGCAATTATTGTTTGTGGATGTTGTCACTGTTTAGACAATATGACAAGGGCAATTATTGTTTGTGGATGTTGTCACTGTTTAGACAATATGACAAGGGCAATTATTGTTTGTGGATGTTGTCAGTGTTTAGACAATATGACCAGGGCAATTATTGTTTGTGGATGTTGTCACTGTTTAGACAATATGACAAGGGCAATTATTGTTTGTGGATGTTGTCACTGTTTAGACAATATGACAAGGGCAATTATTGTTTGTGGATGTTGACACTGTTTAGACAATAAACATGACAAGGGGGCTGTTTGCAGATGTTTTCAATGTTGTCACTGTTTAGACAATATGACAAGGGCAATTATTGTTTGTGGATGTTGACACTGTTTAGACAATATGACCAGGGCAATTATTGTTTGTGGATGTTGTCACTGTTTAGACAATATGACAAGGGCAATTATTGTTTGTGGATGTTGTCAGTGTTTAGACAATATGACAAGGGCAATTATTGTTTGTGGATGTTGTCAGTGTTTAGACAATATGACCAGGGCAATTATTGTTTGTGGATGTTGTCACTGTTTAGACAATATGACAAGGGCAATTATTGTTTGTGGATGTTGTCACTGTTTAGACAATATGACAAGGGCAATTATTGTTTGTGGATGTTGTCAGTGTTTAGACAATATGACCAGGGCAATTATTGTTTGTGGATGTTGTCACTGTTTAGACAATATGACAAGGGCAATTATTGTTTGTGGATGTTGTCAGTGTTTAGACAATATGACAAGGGCAATTATTGTTTGTGGATGTTGTCAGTGTTTAGACAATATGACAAGGGCAATTATTGTTTGTGGATGTTGTCAGTGTTTAGACAATATGACAAGGGCAATTATTGTTTGTGGATGTTGACACTGTTTAGACAATATGACCAGGGCAATTATTGTTTGTGGATGTTGACACTGTTTAGACAATATGACCAGGGCAATTATTGTTTGTGGATGTTGACACTGTTTAGACAATATGACCAGGGCAATTATTGTTTGTGGATGTTGTCACTGTTTAGACAATATGACCAGGGCAATTATTGTTTGTGGATGTTGTCACTGTTTAGACAATAAACATGACAAAGAGGGCTGTTTGCTCCCCACACATAATCTATGGGCCCTGGTTGTGACAAGGGGGGCTGTTTGCGGATGTTTTCAATGTTGTCACTGTTTAGACAATATGACAAGGGAGGCTGTTTGTGGATGTTGTCACGGTTTAGACAATAAAGATGATGTCATATATAGTGTGAAGCAACACATGTATGTTATATAGAGAATGCAAGGGAATTAACCCATGTAATACTAATGTTACTGGTGGAACAAGGGTGATGGTTGCTGAATAAAACATGTCTCCCCACATGGCTGTTTTGGTTTGATATGTTCGCCCACATAAAGATATAACATGGTGTCAGAAGCGGGATGTGTTTCAATCCAGAAGCATCCTGATGAACAGGACCCATATGAAGCCAGATAAGTACACAGATGGACAGTAAAATGGATACTGCGTCAAGTAATCCTAAATTTAATTGGGATAGTGCTGATCTGGTGGGAAAATGGAAAGCCTTTAGACAGCATGTAGAGTTCATGTTCAAAGGTCCATTGAGGGCGAAGAACGAAGAAGAGCGATGCTGTTATTTGATGCTGTGGGTAGGCGAGAAAGGAAGAAGAATATTTTCCACATGGGACATGACTGAGGCACAACAGAAAGTCCTGCAAGAATACTATGATAGATTCCAGGCCTACGTACAACCCAAGTCAAACCCAATTTTTGCAAGATACAAACTGCACAGCAAGATTCAAGAACCAGGTGAGACTGTCCAACAGTTCGTGACCGCATTAAAACTGCTGGTGAAAGACTGTGAGTATGGACAAGCAGAAGATGACATTGTGCGAGACAGAATCGTGTTTGGCACAAAATCCGCCAAAGTGCGTGAGAAGCTCATTGACATTGGTTCAGATTTAACTCTAGAAAGAGCCATAGAGGTGGCTAGAGTGGACGAAGATTCAGTTCAGCAACTCAAAGAAATGACAGATGAAACTGAACAAGGTGTACATGCAGTGAAGAAGAGGAACTGGAGACACAAAGACTCAAAGTCCAGTGCAGCTACACATACATGTGGTAGATGTGGTAGGCAACATGGTGATGCTCCCTGTCCAGCAATGGGTAAAGTCTGCCGGAAGTGTAACGCAAAAAATCACTTCGAGAAGATGTGTAGGAAAAAGAAGAAAGTGACCAATCACTCACACAAACAAAGAGTGAACACAGTTGATGACTCTGATAGCTCAGACACAGAATACTTTGTTGGGACAATAAATCAGAAAGACATCAGTGCTGTGAACACAGGCTGGTACAAAACCATAGAGGTTGAAGGGGTCAAAGTGAACTTTCAGCTAGACACCGGTGCTAAGTGCAATATCATTTCGCACAGAGTATTCAAAACACTGAGTCGGGTCAGTGACGAGAAGATGACAAAGTCAAGAGCAAGACTAACATCATATTCTGGACATCACATCAAGACACTAGGGACAACAAACCTCACATGTGTTTGCAAGAATGTACAACACAATGTCCAATTTTTCGTAACAGAAATGGACAGCACAGCAATCCTAGGTGTTGAGGCGTGCCAGAGACTAGGACTCATTGAGAGACTTTGTTCAGTTGGTGTTGATATCACAGAAGAGTATGCAGACTCATTCAAGGGATTAGGTTGTCTTCCTGGAGAATACAAAATCAAGCTCGACCCAAGTGTTCCACCTGTGGTACATGCTCCAAGAAAGGTACCAGTAGCACTCCATGATCGTGTCAAGGAAGAACTCCAGAGGATGGAGAATGATGGTGTGATCAAGAAGCAAGAAGAGCCAACAGACTGGGTGAACAGCATGGTCATTGTAGAAACACCCAAGAAACTGAGAATCTGCTTAGACCCAAGAGACTTGAACAAAGCGATCAAACGAGAACATTTCCCCATGAAGACAATTGAAGAAGTCGTACAGAACATGCCGGGAGCAAAGGTGTTTTCAAAACTTGATGCAACTTCAGGTTACTGGCAGTTGAAACTTGACGAAGAAAGCTCCAAGCTGTGCACATTCAACACTCCATTTGGACGTTATCGCTTCCTTCGTGTTCCATTTGGCATTGTCTCGGCAAGCGAAATATTTCAGCGAGTGATGTCTCAGATGGTCGAAGACATTGAGGGAAGTGAAGCTATCATGGATGACATAGTGGTGTGGGGAAAAGACCAAGCAGAACACGACATGCGCCTGAAGCAGGTCATGGACAAGGCAAAGGCATGTGGTCTGAAGTTCAACAAAGGCAAGTGCAAGTTTCGACAGAACGAGATTTCCTATGTCGGACATGTATTGTCTGGGGAAGGTCTGAAAGCAGATCCAGAGAAGATCAGAGCAGTTCAAGACATGAAGCGACCACAGAGCCAGAGAGAACTGATGACTTTTCTCGGATTCATCCAATATCTGAAGAAATTCATGCCCAACATGGCAGACATCAGTGCTCCTCTCAGAAAACTGACAGAGAAGGATGTTGAGTGGAAGTGGACTGAGACCGAAGAGAACAGTTTCAACAAGCTGAAGAAACTGGCAACAGAAGCTCCAGTACTCAGGTTCTATGACCCTACATTACCTGTCACACTCTCAGTAGACTCGTCATCTACAGGTCTTGGTTGTGTCATCATGCAGGAAGGCCAACCAATAGCATACGCCTCACGTGCACTGACCAAAACGCAGCAGAACTACGCACAAATTGAAAAAGAGACACTGGCAGTCGTTTTCGGGTGCGAAAAGTTCCATCAGTTTGTGTATGGTCGAACTGTAGAGGTAGAAACAGACCACAGACCCCTGCAGTCAATCTTCAACAAGCCGCTACATCAAGCGCCAGTGAGACTCCAACGCTTTCTGCTGCAACTACAGAAGTATGACCTGCAAGTGACCTACAAGCCAGGAAAGTACTTGTACGTCGCTGACACTCTGAGTCGATCGTACCTCCAAGAAACAAAAGAGCAACTGGTCTCAGAGACAGAGATAAATGCAATCAACCCCAAGTCGTATTTGCCCATCTCATCAGAAAAGTACGCACAGTTCCAACGAGAAACGGCAAAAGACTTGGAACTGAAAGCCCTGAGCAGTGTGATTCTCAAAGGATGGCCTGACAACAGAGAAGATGTATCTCCAGCTGTCAGACAGTACTGGTCTTACAGAGATGAACTCA
Source organism: Alviniconcha strummeri (assembly GCA_963584105.1). NCBI lineage: Eukaryota > Metazoa > Mollusca > Gastropoda > Provannidae > Alviniconcha > Alviniconcha strummeri. The sequence continues at coordinate 3,465,337 of OY757558.1, read as the reverse complement.
CCTGTCTGGACGGTTTGCTGTTCAAGGGAGATAAGATCATAGTACCCAAAACACTGCAGTCGGAGATGTTGGAGAAGATCCATGAGACACACCTGGGCATTGTCAAGTGCAAGAATAGAGCAAGGCAAGTCTTGTTCTGGCCAGGGATGTCTGCACGCATAGAAGAGACTGTGGCAGCCTGTGCACTGTGTGCAGAACACTCGAGAGCAAACGCAAAGGAGCCACTGATTCCAGTGGAGATTCCAGAACGACCTTGGGCGAAGGTCGGAGCGGATCTTTTTGAGTTCAACAACCAACATTATCTACTCATAGTGGACTACTTCTCAAAGTGGCCAGAAATCTCCAAACTGGACAATCTGTCAGCCAAGAATGTTATTTCATACATGAAGAGTCAGATCTCCAGGTATGGAATTCCCGATGAGCTGATATCTGACAACGGACCTCAGTTTGCTTGTGAGGAATTTGCTCAGTTCATGAAGGACTACGATATCAAACACACAACATCCAGTCCTTACCACCCACAAGCAAACGGGCAAGCAGAAAGAACTGTACAAACTGTCAAACGCTTACTGGTGAAGGCGAAAGATCCTTACAAAGCACTACTTGACTACAGAAACAGTCCTCTAGACACTGGATTCTCTCCTGCTCAACTGTTCTTGGGCAGACGGCTGAAGACAACGTTACCGACAACATCCAAACTCCTACAACCAGGACATGGCAATTCCAAGGAGCGTCACGCTGAAATGGTCTCTCGTCAGCAAAAGCAGAAATTCTACTTCGACAAGAAGGCAAGCGAAAACCTGTCGACATTTCGAGCCGGTGATCCAGTCATGATGAAGTTCGGGGACACCTGGAAGAGAGCTGAAGTAGTGACTCCTCACTCGACTCCCAGATCCTATGTAGTCAGAGATGAGCGTAAACAGTACAGAAGAAACAGGAGGATGCTGAGGCCCGCAGTGGTTGCCTCAAGAGACAGTGATTTGCCAGCGACTGTTCCATCACAGAGTGAAACAGAATGTGTGGCTAATCAAACAAGTGGTCAGACTCCATCACAATCAGATGACAACAGCCAAATGGTCAGAAAAGAAAATGTGGTGAAAACCAGATCAGGCAGAGTTGTCAAAATTCCAGCTAGGTTTCGTGATGATGACGCATAAGGTCTACCATAATCATGCACGTGTGACCAGTTGTCTAGTGATTGTGATGAAGAACTGAAGTAGGACAGTGAAGTGCTGTTTGATCAGTATTATTTTCCTGTAAATTAATAATTGCGTAGTTGATCAAAGTGATTGTGTTTTACACTACAGAGACGGATAAGTTTGAAAGAACTGAATTTTCATACATTTGTGAAACATTACATGATAGAATGTTTAGGAATAGTAATGTGTCACTGAAGAAAAGTGAACACTGAAAACTGTTTATGGTGCAAAGACATTGCAGATGCATAAGAAGTTTAGTTCTGATTTAAATTAGTTGTGTTTGAAAGTGATATTTTTTTTTTTACAAACACTGAAACAAGAACTCCTATAAGGATAGTTATATGATGTGATTTTATATTTTAATTGTTTAGAAGTGTTTTTATATAGTATATGAACATTTAAAGTTATGAATATTGAAATCAACAAGTTTCAAATTATTCAGTTTATTAAAATGTGCAGCAATAAGTTTAAGTTAACAGAATTGTTAACAGATGTAAGAAACAAACAGAATAATTATTGTTGTGTGAATGGATCATAGTGAAAAGCCTTAAAGTTTTTCATGGTGAAAGAAACAGTTGTAAGTTTATTGTTTTGATAAGTGTATGGTTTATTTGGTAAATTTGGATCAAAGGTATTTGCTCAAAAGAAAGGGGATGTCATATATAGTGTGAAGCAACACATGTATGTTATATAGAGAATGCAAGGGAATTAACCCATGTAATACTAATGTTACTGGTGGAACAAGGGTGATGGTTGCTGAATAAAACATGTCTCCCCACATGGCTGTTTTGGTTTGATATGTTCGCCCACATAAAGATATAACAGATGACAAGGGAGGCTGTGGATGTTGTCACTGTTTAGACAATAAAGATGACAAGGGGGATTGTTTGTGGATGTTGTCACGGTTTAGACAATAAAGATGACAAGGGGGGTTGTTTGTGGATGTTGTCACGGTTTAGACAATAAAGATGACAAGGGGGGTTGTTTGTGGATGTTGTCACGGTTTAGACAATAAAGATGACAAGGGGGGTTGTTTGTGGATGTTGTCACGGTTTAGACAATAAAGATGACAAGGGGGGTTGTTTGTGGATGTTGTCACGGTTTAGACAATAAAGATGACAAGGGGGGTTGTTTGTGGATGTTGTCACGGTTTAGACAATAAAGATGATATGGGGCTGTTTGCTCCCCACACATAATTTATGGGCCCTGGTTGTGACGCAGTCAACAGAAACACAAGTCCAAGCACACAGTAATTTATGGGCCCTGGTTGTGACGCAGTCAACAGAAACACAAGTCCAAGCACACAGTAATTTATGGGCCCTGGTTGTGACGCAGTCAACAGAAACACAAGTCCAAGCACACAGTAATTTATGGGCCCTGGTTGTGACGCAGTCAACAGAAACACAAGTCCAAGCACACAGTAATTTATGGGCCCTGGTTGTGACGCAGTCAACAGAAACACAAGTCCAAGCACACAGTAATAAATGACCAATTAGGGAGTTGATTAGCACTTGAAAAATGTCACACAAACACAACAGGAAAGACCTGACTGAGTATTGCCTATGGCAGTCTCACCTGGCATGCAAGTATATACAAGGTACATAAACTCCACCAAAGATACATACACCCTTACTCTCACTGGACATTCAGGTAAATACAAAGTCTGTAAACCCCATCAAAGGTACATGTACCCTTACTCTCATCTGACATTCAGGTAAACACAAGGTATGTAAACTCCACCAAAGGTACATGTACCCGTATTCTCACCCAACATTAGGTAAATACAAGGTATATGTCTTAAGCCCCACCGAAGGTACATTCTCTTACAGTATATCCTGAACAATTCACTCAGTAATAAGCATATCTCAATATTAGAGAATTTCGTTGATTTGCACCTGACAGAAACATTTTGAGACAGGCTCTTTGAGTCTGCAATGTGTTCCAAGTGAAGCAACTGACGACAGAAGAAACACTCACCTCTCAAGCTTTGGCTCAGGAACTCCGCTTGCAGTTTAGGGAAAGCATCGGAGTAGGATTTGCACAGAGAGGTGGCGTGCTCTGAAAAATATGTACAGTTCTCTTCTGGGGTCAAAGGCTTTCTTTTCTGACCTTTCTGCATTGACGCATGATGTACTGTTACAGCTTGGTCTTTTCTGCGTTGATGCATATGTTCTGTTACAGCTTGGTCTTTTCTGTGTTGATGCATATGTTCTGTTACAGCTTGGTCTTTTCTGCGTTGATGCATATGTTCTGTTACGGCTTGGTCTTTTCTGACCTTTCTGTGCTGCCAGCATGACGCACTGTTACAGCTTGGTCTTTTCTGACCTTTCTGTGCTGCCAGCATGATGCACTGTTACAGCTTGGTCTTTTCTGACCTTTCTGTGCTGCCAGCATGATGCACTGTTACAGCTTGGTCTTTTCTGACCTTTCTGTGCTGCCAGCATGACGCACTGTTACAGCTTGGTCTTTTCTGACCTTTCTGTGCTGCCAGCATGACGCACTGTTACGGCTTGGTCATGACAGGTGACACAAGTGATGAGTCGCTGACAGAATCAGAATTGCTGGGGTGTGAAAAGTCACTGATAGAATCGGAATCACTGAGGTGCAATGAGTCACTGACAGAATCAGAATCACTGAGGTGCAATGAGTCACTGACAGAATCAGAATCAGTGAGGTGCGATGAGTCATGGACAGAATCAGAATTGCTGAGGTGTTCTGAGTGACTGACAGAATCAGAATCACTGAGGTGTGACAAGTCACTGACAGAATCAGAATCACTGAGGTGTAATGAGTCACTGACAGAAATAGAATCACTGAGGTATGACAAGTCACTGACAGAATCACTGAGGTGTGACAAGTCACTGACAGAATTGCTGAGGTGTTACGCATCATGGACAGAATCAGAATCACTGAGGTGTGACAAGTCACTGACAGAATCAGAATCACTGATGTGTTAGCCAGTCTGCTGACCCGCTGCTTCGCATTTTGTTGACATGTTGACTGATAGTAGTTCTATACTCTAATTACTCCAGTCTTTCCAACTGCACTATTATTATTATATAGACATGGGTTAGGTTATATATATATCTATATATCTATATATATTATATATCTTGGTTAGACTTAACCTGGGGCAATCTATAAGTAAGGAAGTAAGTGTTTTACGCCCGGTCAACCGGTACGGTTATATCAGGGCATAAAACATCTGACATATATTAATTTTTAACAGTGTGTACTCTGTACTTAAAAAATAGCTAATTTTGGTTGGTTCTTATTACTATTAGCAATACTCTCATCATCTTCGCAGTGTGTGTTGCAACTATTAGTTTATCATGGCTATTGCTGCAGCTTTATCATGTTTGGATCTTTACTAAAGAGATGTTTGTTGCAGTTTTCTGGCTCAAATTTATCTCATCCTAAAATAACACTAACACACACACACACGAACACATACACACATGAACACACATACACATATGAACAAACACACACACTCACACACACACACACAATCAACTGCTCAATAAAGAAGAAAAAACACAATAAGAGCAAGAAGAGAATAAACATAACATTAACAAGACAAACCCAAAACAACTAATACATTTCTTCTCTTTGGAGAAATGACAATGGTTTTCCTTCAAATCCATATGAAGTTAGTGAAGTAAAGCTGTCAAATTTAAACTGAACTGACCTTTGAACTGAACTGACCTTTCGGTAGACCCAGCTGCTGCAGTTCGTTGGACAACGTCTCATCCTCGCAGTCGTACTTGGCTGCACTGGACAGGATGAAGGTCAAGGCTGCTATGCTGGCTTTGACATCCCCCATTTCTGAAAATGAACAATGTATGGTACTGACATACAGCTAACATAACTAAACAAAATGAACAATGTATGGTACTGACATACAGCTAACATAACTAAACAAAATGAACAATGTATGGTACTGACATACAGCTAACATAACTAAAAATGAACAATGTATGGTACTGACATACAGCTAACATAACTAAACAAAATGAACAATGTATGGTACTGACATACAGCTAACTTAACTAAACAAAATAAACAATGTATGGTACTGACATACAGCTAACATAACTAAACAAAATGAACTAAACAGGATGTTGCAACAAAATGGATGAAGCAACCGGGATTCAACCCCTTTACTTCCTTTCCCCTCTTGCCACAGGGCCACTGCGCCTCAAAGGTGCACCCCTCCACCCCCCCCTCCTGTTTGCATTGAACAACAGTTAAAAAATAGTTTTGTTGCTGTTGTTGCTTGTAAGGTACTGAAGCACATGATCTCAGAAGTACATCCATGTATAATGAATGAGTTTGACTGTAACTGTATGTGTATCATTCTGAGTTTTGAATATAACTCTGTATCATTCTAAAACATTTAAACTGTTATCAAATGTTGAGTGAGTGTGTGTGTTTTTTAAATAAATAAAAGAAAAAGAGAATCATGCTTTTATACGTACCAAATTTTGCATCTGATGTTAGCTTGTACACTTTCTCATACTGGAAGAAAAGAGTGAGAAAAAACGTACAGAAGACATTTTTGAGAAGAATGATTCAATGAAAAATCAAGAGGGAGAGAGAACGAGAACTCAAATTATTTTATTTTACAAGGATTGTAGTTTAGGTTCATTCAATGCCATGAGACAGAGAGAGAGAGAGAGAGAGAGAGAGAGAGAGAGAGAGAGAGAGATAAATAAAATAAAGATCCTCTTTATCTGAGAATAAAACATATTGACATTTGTACTGTACACCTTTCCCCCACCAGGTTATGGAAACACAATACTCAAATACCAGACCTTACTTCTTCACTAACTAAATTTAATAAAAACGTGGCATTTTGTGCTCAACATGCATACATGCATCAGAAGTTTGGATTTTCTCTCTTAATCAATAACTATGATTATTTATGTATTCACAGACATAATACAAAAGATGATGAAACATTTGTACAAGAGTGGTGGGGAAGAGTGGTTGTAACACACTGACCAAGCAAAATTTATTGATGTACCAACAAAATTATGTGAAAATATCAGCTTACGTCAATCTCATCTCCCAGCATGCTCTTCAGAACTTGAACACACAGCATCTTCATCTTGACTGAAGTCTAGAAATAAAATGGAGGCATACTCTACTACAGTATACCCATTATACTTTACAAAGTAACATGCATTACATATATTATACTATAGTACACATATAATTTATACTATAGTAGCACACATACTTCTTCTTTCCTTGAATGCCTACAATCATGTTGATGATTATTCTGGCACTTTAGGTGGTGTTCACAAAGTCCACATTTCAGCTCTGGTCACAAGTCCTAAAAATTGAGTTGTTGCACTGTCATTCAGACATTCTCCATTCTCTGTCTTTCAAAAAAAAAGAAAGAAAGAAAAAAGAACTAGTTGACTGGTCAGTGGGAGGCACATGACACAAAAGTGTCAACAGTCGTTGCCTCTACTGCATCACTGAGAGTGAGATACACATACTATATTACACACACACACACACACATCTCTCTCTCTCTCTCTCTCTCTCTCTCTCTCTCTCTCTCTCTCTCTCTCTATATATTAGAGAGAGAGAGAGAGAGAGTGTATAACAAAGACCAAGCACGTTTTTTAGTGGAAACATTTTACTCCGAATTTTCGCCCTTGAGGGCTTCGTCAAGGCCCAGTTAGCCCGGAAGCCCTTAAGGGCGAAAATTTGGAGTAAAATGTTTCCACTAAAAAACATGCTTGGACTTTGCTATACCTTCTCTACCATACTAACACTTTGTTATACCTTCTCTACATGACACCATACTAAGTCCTTCCTGCACGGTGCGGTGCACAGGAGTCATAGAGAACCTTGTTTTTCTGTCTGTCTGTCTCTCTCTCTCTATATATATATGGGTTCTTCTTCAGTGCTCGTCCTAGTTAGGGGGAATCAGAGGTCAAAACTGAAATAGCTTGCAGCTTATCCCAATTAGCTTGTTGTGTTCCACATACATCCTATTTTAAGGCACAATTAAAAGAAAAGCAGTTAGGACCCCGACTGCAAGTCAGGGTGGCTTCGAACATGTCCAAGTGGAGAGCATAACGCATGTTTCGGTGTGACATAAAAGTATCATTATGTAATATTTAGAACAAGAACCTTATTATTTCATAGAAAGGTTTTGAATAACAATCATTAGGAGTAACTAAGTGCAAATTTTAAGAGGGTTCATCCACTTGAGAGTAGAACAGCCTACCCGCAAAATTGTGACACTGAAACATGCGTGACATGGAAAGAAAAGCTTTTCCTTCAAGATCAAACAAACACCATGGATCATGAACAAGTATTTATTCTTGTTAGTTTTTGATGCTGTGGACATACTCCAAAGTAATATTGGAACACTTCCTCAACTTCAGATGTTCTTTGAATTGCAACGCATGTTTCGCATGACATGTAACGCATGTTTCACATGACATTCAGTAATCACTCAGGTTGGAAACTGTTAAAAGCATGTAGAAAATGTATTTTTTCAGAGTATTTGTACACATTACATGTATGTTTACAGCATTTGTTTTGAGTTTGACAAGGTTTTTTTTTTTTTTTTAGTTTGACAAGTTTTGCTTATGTGAAGAAGAAAAAAAAGGAAGAAAAAAAGAAGAAAGAAAAGAAAGAAAGAAAGTGATGAGCAGTACTATTAATGTTTAAATGAATTGACTGAAACTTAACATGAACATTTAATCAATCATCTGTTCTCATGCAAAACAATGACAACTTCAAGCAACTTTTATTCTGCAAAAAACCCAGCTGCATTTGACACCAGTCTGTAGTGGCTTAGTTTTGCAAGCTGATCAGCAGGCACCCAAGGGATGTCATCAGTTGCAGGGAACGAGAAGCTGCTCTGATTTTCATGCAGGAACTTTATCTGCACTTCTCCAGATGAAACCTTGTAGACTAGAAGTAGAACCTAGATTTAACAGAGCCAACAAGTGAAATCACAGTACAAGTTGCAGTCCACAACACATCACATTCAGAGACAGCAATCAAAGTTGGAGGAAATGGAAAAACAAGATGTAGTAAACTAGTACATATATAGTTAATAGTACGGAAATGGAAAAACAAGATGTAGTAAACTAGTACATATATAGTTAATAGTATGCTGCCTTAGACCCCTGTCTTTTTCATGAATGCTAATGCACCCCCCCCCTCCCCCCCAACCCCACCCCAGGAACCAAACAAAAATAAAACAACATGAATAAGAAAAAACAACGCAAGTAGTAGTACAGTTCTAGTCTACTCAGTATATTAATATTATTAATATTATGTTGAATTCTTTCCAGCTTAAATGAGTAAACTTTACTAAAACTGAACAGAACAAAAACAAAAAACCTCAGCAAGCACACCATGTCACTACTAAAACAGGACAGAAGAAACAACAGTAAAAATTCCAAACAAAAACTCTGCAAGCACACCATGTCACGTTAAGTTAGCATCGTTTCTAATCCTAAAGAAGATGGTAAATTTAAATCCAAAGAATCTCAAAGTTACATCATCATTAATACTATAGCACAGTCTCAGTTTCACACAGAAATCAAAACAAAGTAGGGAAGATTTGTTCAGCGCATGTTCTGCAACACGATGATACAACGCACGTTTTGTGTGACGGAATCAACTTCCGTCCAGTTCCATGTCACCAGAAACGAACATTATGTTTTGACCAATTCTTCTCTCCTTGTTCAGGGACTGAGAAATAGTTTGAAATGACTGCAACCATTACTAAACATGTTTGTTTTTTATCCTACTTATGCCTACTTTTTGGTAATTGTGGTTCCTAACCACGAAATAATGATTCGGCAAGAGACGTATGTTTCATGTGACGAAACGGAGATGAGCCTGCAAGAGGGTGCATCGAACACATTGAACGCTGTGTTTATAAATAAAGAGTGCTACTGTATAAAATACTAGTCTGAAATTATCAAGTAACTATAACTGCTTGGAATTTCACCTACCTGCGTCATTGGTAGCCTCCAAATTGGGTGAAATCGTGTGCTAGCAGACAATGATGACAGCCCAGCGATGCATGTTTCTCCTGCGTCAGAGCGTGACGCACAGTGGTAAAAGTGCCCATTCACAAATTCCATGCGTATCACGTGACACAATGTCATCAATGTGTGTGTAGATGCCCATGGTACGTTTAAAAATCGCAGTTAGAAGATTTTTTTTCTTTGTTGGATTTGTTTCGCGATTTTGTTGTTGTTGCCGTTATGGACGTTTCACCCGTGACGCAAAATTTTCATTGCACTTTAAATGCATTTTAGGAAATAATACGGCAACTTTGGTGTTCAGATCTCGGCATCGATAGTGCTTTGTTATTTATAGCAACAATGTTTTCCCCGGTTCGCATCGTTGATCTTGTGCAAGTTGGAAGTGAACGCGTGTTTCATGACGTGACGGGTCATGAAACATGCGTAATGCTCACTTTCAACCATCATTATTGTACACAGACATACTCAGCAGGCCTGAAATTTGCTTTCTGGTGCTTTTGCATGTTGCAACTTTGCAAACAAATTAGATATGTCTGAATATTTTCGACTGGTATGAAGTAGCTTCCAACACAAGCAGTAGGGTATCGCCATTCCCGTTTTTGGCCGCCATTTTTGCGTGACATGGGAGTATATTTTGCTAATAAAAAATAAACAAAACATTTTTTTTCCCTGCAAATTGCTCTCATTGCTTCTTGGGTGTATAACAAAGGGAATTTTATCTATTTGGTGTGAAAAAAAGGAACTGGTTTACAACAAGACTGTTGCAAAGTGAGTGACTACCAATTAGGACCACCACTGAAGAAGAACCCATATATATATATATAAAATGTATACTATAGTAGCACACATACACATACTATATACACACACACACACACATATATATCTATATATATATAACTAGTACATACAGATGTAAAAAAACAAAAACAATATGATTTTCACACAATGTGAAATTGGTTACCACATGCATACTATACTACATTATATGTGTAATATAGTATATGTGTACTACTGTAGTATAATGTGTGTACTGCTAATCCTGTAACAGTGCTATCTTTTTCCACTCAACTTCAGCACAGTATTAGGAGTATACGGTATACTCATAATTAGATAATATTGTGCTAAAGTTGAGTGGAAAAAGACAGCAAGTGAAAACTGGAGAACTTGAACTCGAAAACTTTATTTTACAAGGATTGTAGTTTAGCTTCAGTCAAAAAACTGTCTAACAACTAGTCCTTACTGAGCTACTGATGAATAGATATCAAATTACAGGCATTATATATTATTAATTATTATATATAATATATGAATGAGTGAGTGAAATGTTATACATGAGAATTTCCACACAAAACATAGCATGCTCACAGCGCCAGATAAACACATGCCATCATTCGGTTACATATTATGAGCATATTATGAGCAAATAAAGCAGCAGAACATCTGATCAGTTCATATGACTAGTACTGGAAAAGAAAAAAGGAGCTGAATGGGTGTATAAAATAGGTCTCAATTGGCAATTACTTGAAAACCTCAGTCTCTCTCTCTGTCTCTCTGTCTCCCTCAGTCTCTCTGTCTCCCTCAGTCTCTCTCTCTGTCTCCCTCAGTCTCTCTCTCTGTCTCTCTGTCTCCCTCAGTCTCTCTCTCTGTCTCTCTGTCTCCCTCAGTCTCTCTCTCTGTCTCCCTCAGTCTCTCTCTCTGTCTCTCTGTCTCCCTCAGTCTCTCCCTCAGTCTCTCTCTCTTTATTGTACAAGGACTGTAGTTTAGGTTCAGTCAAAAACCCATCTAACAACTAGTCCTTGCGAAGCTACTGATGAGTAAATATAAAATTACAGGCATCATTTATATAATAGTATTAATACATACAGGCAAGAATGAGTGAGTGAAATTTGATACATGAGAATTTCCACACAAAACATAGCATGTTCACAGCAGCAGATGTACACATGCATACATCACTCGGTTATACATTATTAGCATACAATGAGTAAATAAGGCAGTAGAACATCTGATAATTCAACACCAGTACTGAGAAAAAAGAAAAGAAAAAAATGAGTCAATCACTCAATGCTTATAATATAAATCTTAATTCTTATATTGTTATAAAGAACAGTAAAAAAGGGGGGGGGGGGGGGGGGGCACTCTCACAAGCAGTCAGAAGGATTGGGGGGAGTTCTAGGGTGTATAAAATAGGTCTTAATGACCAGTCATAGCAATGGCAATCACTCAAACAATTTCACTCTCTCTCTCTCTCTCTCTCTCTCTCTCTCTCTCTCTCTAGCAGTATTATGTCACAAGCCATCCTATGTAACTACTTCAAGGTTTGGACAAAGTTTATGCTTGAAGGAGCTGAGTGACTGACAAGATCTGACTGTCAGAGGTAGGTTGTTCTAATCTTCTATAGATAAGCACCAGAGGATATACTTGTTTTGAACATGTCTGTCCTTGGCCTAGGCAAACTAAGGTGATATCCTAGATATGTACTCTGCCAGGGCCTCATTGCTTAGGACCCTGTACATGAACAAACCCTTGTTATATATTCAAGTTGTTTTTGTAGGCTCATTATTCTCATCTCTTTTAATTTCTGGTCAGTAAGTTAGAGTTGTATCTGGAATGATTAACTTTACAGCTCTTCTGTGCAGAGAATTTAATCTCTTTTTGAGAACATCACTACATCCGTCCCACACAACAGATGCATAATCAATGTAAGGTTTAATATGGGCATTGAGGAACAGTTTCCTGGTGTTGATGTCTATGATATACCTTAATTTTGACAGAAGGAAGACTTGTCAAGAGAGGGAGAGAGTTAAATGAGCAGAAGAAGATACAAGTTTTACAACCAATGCATCCTATATGATTTAACAGACCTTTTCTCAAGACTCAACTGCTAAAACATTACAACCTCACCAGTTTCGATAAGATGCTGATTTCTGCCAACACCCAGTCAGGGCAGTCAAGGTCACCACAGAACCGAAATCTCTGGAGAAAAAAATAATAATAAAACAATAGTGGGCATATTCACTTTTAAAAATAAATAATTAAATTACACAAACTGCATAATTTTAATTTTTATTCAATGCAGTAACAACTGCACGATCACTCAAAAACAACAACAACCTTGACACATTAGTATTACCGGTGATCGCACTAGACATTATTCAAATGGATGCGACATCTACATTTCTTTAGCCTCTTCACTCGAGTCCTGCCAGTCGACTGGGCCAGTCTTCACAACCTGCCGCCTGTCCCAACCTCTCGATGAATATCAAGATTTTAAAGTTAGATCAACTGTCTTATTTATTCTTTTGATAACACCAAAGGCATTGACCGTGACCAGCTTTTAAATCCACATCACTGCAGGGTTTGCAACGCCCAGTGACAGAGCCCAGTCTTTGACAAGAAGAAGAATGTTATTTTTTATTATGAACCCAGTTCAGACAGACGAAGAAGAAATCGTCAAACCTCGAGATTTTTTGACTGGTCAACGCACACACGAGTGCATCTTTTCAAAACAAAATATGTAAGTCAGATCTGATAGATTTTTTCTCTAGTAATAATGCAAGAACTAAAAACTTGAAACATACCATAATGCCTCAAAATGGCAACAATTTCGCGAGAGGTTTGGTCCGATCACATTCGAAATTAGCAGACAGCTTGTGACCGGATGTCTACCACGCATAGCCCGCACTCAAAAATGACTCCCATCGTTTTCAAACCCAAATTAAAAAAGATAAAGTTACAGTTTCGCTTTTTAATATACTATAAAACGACAAAAATCAATTTCAACAGACGAATACAAAACTAAAAATATTGGTGAAGGGGGAAACAGCAATGACCTTGAGTGCAGGACAGCAATTTTGAGGCTCTGCTTCCTGTTCCGTGCAGCACTGCTAACCCAGAGGTGATTGCAACAGGGACATTACAAGCAGAATCAAGGTATTCTTACCCTGTGTTTTCAGACGGACATGTGTGGTAACGCTTGGTAGATAAATAACCAAGATACAGCTTGCAGTATTGTGCACATGCGAGATTTTAATTGCAGCAAATAAAAGAGGAATCTACCGAACACAGAAACAGCGTGACCGTCGGCAATGACATTGTCCACATTCGATTTAGAATTAGACCTGTCCGTTTGATACCCCCAGTAGTATGTATAGGCATAATAAAGAAGGATTGGCACTGTGTGTGTGTGTGTGTGTGTGTGTGTGTGTGTGTGTGTGTGTGTGTGTGTGTGAAGTCAAGTAAAAAAAAAAAACTTTAATCATCCCTCACTCTGCTAGTGCTACAGTGTTAGTGTTACAGGGCAATTCAGCTTAACCAATTAATATAAGGTGCATTAATTTAAGAACATGGAAAGGAACGCCACAACCTTTACGCTTACAACAACATAAACAAGTTGTGTGTGTGTGTGTGTGTGTGTATGTGTGTGTGTGTGTGTGTGTGTGTGTGTGTGTGTGTGTGTGTGTGTGATAAATGAAGTCTTCATTATGGTCAGCTATGCTTATGACACTTTTAAGTTGCAGTGTGACCCTCTGGGATTTTGACAACCAAACATATGTAAAAGTATAAGAATAATAGTGTCCATGTGCCAACTTTGAACCACTACTGTAAACTTTAAAGTGTGATTGACACCCACAGTAGACTGAGGCATTGGTTTTGTGGACCATGATCATGATGATGTTTGGTTTCAGTTTGACATAAGCCAGACATGTTGCGGACAACTGTTCAGTCAGCATGCCGATGCAGCAAACGACTTCTGGCTGCGCACCGAGACTCCCCACTTTTGAACATGGACCAAGTGCGAGTGAGTGATCACAGAGCTTGTTCTTTACTTCTTTTTTCTCTCTCCCTTTTTTATATTATATATTTTTTTATAGTATAAATCTTTCTGTTCTTCTTCTCTACCACCCCCCCCCCTCCCCATTACACAGTAGAAGTAGTATTGATCTGTGACTTCCTTTTTTTTTTTTTTTCTCCTTTGGTTACACTTATAATTTGTCAGTTGTTCACAAATATCAGCAGCTTATGGTCAGTGGACCTGCTTTGGAAAGAAAGTTATAAAATATAAATTATGTTTAGAAAAATGAAATAGACAAAAAAGATTTGTTTTGGATGGACTAGAGTAACTAGTTATATAATTACAGGTTTGAATTTTTGTTCTAGTATAATAACAACATGTTAAAAAAAAATCTTTTTTTTTTTCCTGTTGCTACTACTGTTCTAGTTACTAGTACTACCTCTGTGTTAAGATTGTGCTTCAGTCTAACGGAGGTTATTGGGTTATATTTTATTTGACCCAAAAGACAAGAAGAACAAGGAAGAGAGAAAAAAGTCAGTTGTAAAAAATGTTTTGTGCTCTTGCTGGTCTTTAAAAAACAACACTTTGAGACCACCATGATAGTGGAGCATGTGTTTTAACTTTCAGACCGCAGTAATACAAATTATGGAGTGTGTATTTTAAATTTAACTTTCAGACCATGGTGATATAACGGAGATTGTGTTTTATTTAACTTTCAGACAATAGCAATTGTGGATCATGTGTTTTAACTTTCAGACCATGGTGATTGTGGAGTGTCTGTTTTAACTTTCAGACAACAGTCATTGTGGAGTGCATGTTTTAACTTTAGACCACTGTGGTTGTGGAGTCTCTGTTTTAGACCACAGTGACTGTGGAGTGTCTGTTTTAACTTTCAGACCATGGCGATTTTGGAGCATGTGTTAACTTTCAGACCATGGTGATTGTGGAGCATGTGTTTTAATTTTCAGACCATGATGATTAAGGAGTGTCTGTTTTAACTTTCAGACCACAGAGATTGTGGAGTGTGTGCTTTACCTTTCACTAGTTTCAGACCACAGTGATTGTGGAGCATGCATTTAACATTCAGACCATAGTGATTGTGGAGCATGTGTTTAACTTTCAGACCATAGTGATTGTGGAGCATGTATTTAACTTTCAGACCACAGTGATTGTGGAGCATATGTTTAACTTTCAGACCACAGTGATTGTGGAGCGTGTATTTCCTCCCCATCTGGCACCAAAGGGTTGTCTGCCCAAAGTCATGCAGAAAAACCGCATCCTCAAAGTGGTGGAGCGCGTCCACAACCACAAAACGCCAGACATCACCTGCATACTCACAGACTTTGTGGAAGGTAGGTCTGAAAACTGAAAAAATGCCAATCATTATTGATGTCAGCATGAGAAAAGAAGGCGGTGAAAACATACAAAAGGTTGGGGGGGGGGAAAAACTCTTTTTTAATTGAAAGTTTATGTATTATAATATACTATCTACTGTAGTATAATATCTACTATAGTATATTATTTTTTGGATGTGGGCTGTTGCATACATTTTCATCTGCAGTCAGCAGTTTGACATCATTATTGTTCCAATCTGAATCAGGCTGTAGTCAGTAGTTTGACATCATTATTGTTCCCATCTAAATCAGGCTGCAGTCAGAAGTTTCACATCCTTATTGTTCCCAACTGAATCAGGCTGCAGTCAGTAGTTTGACATCCTTATGGTTCCTATCTGAATCAGGCTGCAGTCAGCAGTTTGACAGCCTTATGGTTCCTATCTGAATCAGGCTGTAGTCAGCAGTTTGACAGCCTTGTGGTTCCTATCTGAATCAGGCTGTAGTCAGCAGTTTGACAGCCTTGTGGTTCCTATCTGAATCAGGCTGTAGTCAGCAGTTTGACAGCCTTGTGGTTCCTATCTGAATCAGGCTGTAGTCAGCAGTTTGACAGCCTTATGGTTCCTATCTGAATCAGGCTGTAGTCAGCAGTTTGACAGCCTTATGGTTCCTATCTGAATCAGGCTGTAGTCAGCAGTTTGACAGCCTTATGGTTCCTATCTGAATCAGGCTGTAGTCAGCAGTTTGACAGCCTTATGGTTCCTATCTGAATCAGGCTGTAGTCAGCAGTTTGACAGCCTTATGGTTCCTATCTGAATCAGGCTGTAGTCAGCAGTTTGACAGCCTTATGGTTCCTATCTGAATCAGGCTGTAGTCAGCAGTTTGACAGCCTTATGGTTCCTATCTGAATCAGGCTGTAGTCAGCAGTTTGACAGCCTTATGGTTCCTATCTGAATCAGGCTGTAGTCAGCAGTTTGACAGCCTTATGGTTCCTATCTGAATCAGGCTGTAGTCAGCAGTTTGACAGCCTTATGGTTCCTATCTGAATCAGGCTGTAGTCAGCAGTTTGACAGCCTTATGGTTCCTATCTGAATCAGGCTGTAGTCAGCAGTTTGACAGCCTTATGGTTCCTATCTGAATCAGGCTGTAGTCAGCAGTTTGACAGCCTTATGGTTCCTATCTGAATCAGGCTGTAGTCAGCAGTTTGACAGCCTTATGGTTCCTATCTGAATCAGGCTGTAGTCAGCAGTTTGACAGCCTTATGGTTCCTATCTGAATCAGGCTGTAGTCAGCAGTTTGACAGCCTTATGGTTCCTATCTGAATCAGGCTGCAGTCAGCAGTTTGACAGCCTTATGGTTCCTATCTGAATCAGGCTGCAGTCAGCAGTTTGACAGCCTTATGGTTCCTATCTGAATCAGGCTGCAGTCAGCAGTTTGACAGCCTTATGGTTCCTATCTGAATCAGGCTGCAGTCAGCAGTTTGACAGCCTTATGGTTCCTATCTGAATCAGGCTGCAGTCAGCAGTTTGACAGCCTTATGGTTCCTATCTGAATCAGGCTGCAGTCAGCAGTTTGACAGCCTTATGGTTCCTATCTGAATCAGGCTGCAGTCAGCAGTTTGACAGCCTTATGGTTCCTATCTGAATCAGGCTGTAGTCAGCAGTTTGACAGCCTTATGGTTCCTATCTGAATCAGGCTGCAGTCAGCAGTTTGACAGCCTTATGGTTCCTATCTGAATCAGGCTGCAGTCAGCAGTTTGACAGCCTTATGGTTCCTATCTGAATCAGGCTGCAGTCAGCAGTTTGACAGCCTTATGGTTCCTATCTGAATCAGGCTGCAGTCAGCAGTTTGACAGCCTTATGGTTCCTATCTGAATCAGGCTGCAGTCAGCAGTTTGACAGCCTTATGGTTCCTATCTGAATCAGGCTGTAGTCAGCAGTTTGACAGCCTTATGGTTCCTATCTGAATCAGGCTGTAGTCAGCAGTTTGACAGCCTTATGGTTCCTATCTGAATCAGGCTGCAGTCAGAAGTTTGACAGCCTTATGGTTCCTATCTGAATCAGGCTGCAGTCAGCAGTTTGACAGCCTTATGGTTCCTATCTGAATCAGGCTGCAGTCAGCAGTTTGACAGCCTTATGGTTCCTATCTGAATCAGGCTGCAGTCAGCAGTTTGACAGCCTTATGGTTCCTATCTGAATCAGGCTGTAGTCAGCAGTTTGACAGCCTTATGGTTCCTATCTGAATCAGGCTGTAGTCAGCAGTTTGACAGCCTTATGGTTCCTATCTGAATCAGGCTGTAGTCAGCAGTTTGACAGCCTTATGGTTCCTATCTGAATCAGGCTGTAGTCAGCAGTTTGACAGCCTTATGGTTCCTATCTGAATCAGGCTGTAGTCAGCAGTTTGACAGCCTTATGGTTCCTATCTGAATCAGGCTGTAGTCAGCAGTTTGACAGCCTTATGGTTCCTATCTGAATCAGGCTGTAGTCAGCAGTTTGACAGCCTTATGGTTCCTATCTGAATCAGGCTGTAGTCAGCAGTTTGACAGCCTTATGGTTCCTATCTGAATCAGGCTGTAGTCAGCAGTTTGACAGCCTTATGGTTCCTATCTGAATCAGGCTGTAGTCAGCAGTTTGACAGCCTTATGGTTCCTATCTGAATCAGGCTGTAGTCAGCAGTTTGACAGCCTTATGGTTCCTATCTGAATCAGGCTGTAGTCAGCAGTTTGACAGCCTTATGGTTCCTATCTGAATCAGGCTGTAGTCAGCAGTTTGACAGCCTTATGGTTCCTATCTGAATCAGGCTGTAGTCAGCAGTTTGACAGCCTTATGGTTCCTATCTGAATCAGGCTGTAGTCAGCAGTTTGACAGCCTTATGGTTCCTATCTGAATCAGGCTGTAGTCAGCAGTTTGACAGCCTTATGGTTCCTATCTGAATCAGGCTGTAGTCAGCAGTTTGACAGCCTTATGGTTCCTATCTGAATCAGGCTGTAGTCAGCAGTTTGACAGCCTTATGGTTCCTATCTGAATCAGGCTGTAGTCAGCAGTTTGACAGCCTTATGGTTCCTATCTGAATCAGGCTGTAGTCAGCAGTTTGACAGCCTTATGGTTCCTATCTGAATCAGGCTGTAGTCAGCAGTTTGACAGCCTTATGGTTCCTATCTGAATCAGGCTGTAGTCAGCAGTTTGACAGCCTTATGGTTCCTATCTGAATCAGGCTGTAGTCAGCAGTTTGACAGCCTTATGGTTCCTATCTGAATCAGGCTGTAGTCAGCAGTTTGACAGCCTTATGGTTCCTATCTGAATCAGGCTGTAGTCAGCAGTTTGACAGCCTTATGGTTCCTATCTGAATCAGGCTGTAGTCAGCAGTTTGACAGCCTTATGGTTCCTATCTGAATCAGGCTGTAGTCAGCAGTTTGACAGCCTTATGGTTCCTATCTGAATCAGGCTGTAGTCAGCAGTTTGACAGCCTTATGGTTCCTATCTGAATCAGGCTGTAGTCAGCAGTTTGACAGCCTTATGGTTCCTATCTGAATCAGGCTGTAGTCAGCAGTTTGACAGCCTTATGGTTCCTATCTGAATCAGGCTGTAGTCAGCAGTTTGACAGCCTTATGGTTCCTATCTGAATCAGGCTGTAGTCAGCAGTTTGACAGCCTTATGGTTCCTATCTGAATCAGGCTGTAGTCAGCAGTTTGACAGCCTTATGGTTCCTATCTGAATCAGGCTGTAGTCAGCAGTTTGACAGCCTTATGGTTCCTATCTGAATCAGGCTGTAGTCAGCAGTTTGACAGCCTTATGGTTCCTATCTGAATCAGGCTGTAGTCAGCAGTTTGACAGCCTTATGGTTCCTATCTGAATCAGGCTGTAGTCAGCAGTTTGACAGCCTTATGGTTCCTATCTGAATCAGGCTGTAGTCAGCAGTTTGACAGCCTTATGGTTCCTATCTGAATCAGGCTGTAGTCAGCAGTTTGACAGCCTTATGGTTCCTATCTGAATCAGGCTGTAGTCAGCAGTTTGACAGCCTTATGGTTCCTATCTGAATCAGGCTGTAGTCAGCAGTTTGACAGCCTTATGGTTCCTATCTGAATCAGGCTGTAGTCAGCAGTTTGACAGCCTTATGGTTCCTATCTGAATCAGGCTGTAGTCAGCAGTTTGACAGCCTTATGGTTCCTATCTGAATCAGGCTGTAGTCAGCAGTTTGACAGCCTTATGGTTCCTATCTGAATCAGGCTGTAGTCAGCAGTTTGACAGCCTTATGGTTCCTATCTGAATCAGGCTGTAGTCAGCAGTTTGACAGCCTTATGGTTCCTATCTGAATCAGGCTGTAGTCAGCAGTTTGACAGCCTTATGGTTCCTATCTGAATCAGGCTGTAGTCAGCAGTTTGACAGCCTTATGGTTCCTATCTGAATCAGGCTGTAGTCAGCAGTTTGACAGCCTTATGGTTCCTATCTGAATCAGGCTGTAGTCAGCAGTTTGACAGCCTTATGGTTCCTATCTGAATCAGGCTGTAGTCAGCAGTTTGACAGCCTTACGGTTCCAAGTGCATTGTCTGTCAGCTGTACTTGCAGGTGACAGCTTTGTGTCACAGACAGCAGATGATGCACAGTTCAGTGTGAGTTGCACTCAGCCCTGCTCTGGAGCTGAGCGAAGGACAGATGACACCTGACAGCCTGCTTTTCCCCGTGCTTTGCCCAGAATGTTTCACTCCTGTAGCTGTTCCATCCCCAGCGAGGTGCCCCGTGCCTTGCCCAGAATGTTTTACTCCTGTAGCTCTTCCATCCCCAGCGAGGTGCCCCGTGCTTTGCCCAGAATGTTTCACTCCTGTAGCTGTTCCATCCCCAGCGAGGTGCCCCGTGCTTTGCCCAGAATGTTTCACTCCTGTAGCTGTTCCATCCCCAGCGAGGTGCCCCGTGCTTTGCCCAGAATGTTTCACTCCTGTAGCTCTTCCATCCCCAGCGAGGTGCCCCGTGCTTTGCCCAGAATGTTTCACTCCTGTAGCTGTTCCATCCCCAGCGAGGTGCCCCGTGCTTTGCCCAGAATGTTTCACTCCTGTAGCTGTTCCATCCCCAGCAAGCTGTGCTCCAGTGGCACTAGAGAGTGGAGTGTTTTTGTTCTGCCGCAGTTTTGTCCCATTTCTCCATGCTGGTTCAGTGTAGGATGACGTGTCCATCTCTCTGTGCCAGTTCAGTGAAAGTGACGTGTCCGTCTCTCTACCGGTTCAGTAAAGCTGACGTGTCCATCTCTCTGTGCCGGTTTAGTGAAGGTGACATGTCCGTCTCTCTGTGCCAGTTCAGTGAAGGTGACATGTCCATCTCTCTGTGCCGGTTCAGTGAAGGTGACATGTCCGTCTCTCTGTGCCGGTTCAGTGAAGGTGACATGTCCGTCTCTCTGTGCCGGTTCAGTGAAGGTGACATGTCCAGCTCTCTGTGCCAGTTCAGTGAAGGTGACATGTCCATGTCTCTGTGCCGGTTCAAGGAAGCTGACGTGTCCATTTCTCTGTGCCGGTTCAATGAAGCTGATGCGTCCATTTTTTCATGCCGGTTCAGTGAAGGTGCGGCATCTATTTCTCAGTGCCGGTTCAGTGAAAGTGCTGTGTTGCAGGTGTTGGGATCCGCGGGGAAACGGTGACGGTGAAGCGGCGGCTGTTCCGAGGGAAGCTGCAGCCGGCAGGACTGGCGGTGTACGCCTCTCCTGAAAACCTCCAACAGTTTGCCCAGGAAAGGGAGGTAAGGAAGACATGGTCATTTGTCAGTACAGTGTGGCGTTAGATCCTTACTTGTGTTCTGGCAGGCTCATCCTGCAGTTAGGTCATTGCCACTAATACCAGTACTTTTACTGGCCTTTCCTGAGGATACACACACACACAGACAGGCAGACAGACACATGCACACACACTCACAGACATGCACGCACACACACAGACATGCACACACACACACACAGACATGCACACAGACCACAGACATGCACACACACACACACAGACATGCACACACACACAGACATGCACACACACACACAGACATGCACACAGACCACAGACATGCACACAGACCACAGACATGCACACACACACAGACATGCACACACACACACACACACACACACACACACACACACACACACACACACACACACACATGCATACACACATGCACAGGCACACATGCATGCATGCACACACACACACACACACACACACACACACACACACACACACACACACACAACACACACACATGCATACACATGCACAGGCACACATGCATGCACGCACACACACACACACACACACACACACACACACACACACACACACACATACACACACACACACACACACACACACACACACACACACACACACACACACATGCATACACACATGCACAGGCACACATGCATGCATGCACACACACACACATACACGCACACACACACACACACACACAATCATGCACACACATGCACACCTCCCCTCCCCCCCCCCCCCCCACCACACACACACACTGCACACACATACATACACACACACACACACACACACAATCATGCACACACATGCACACCTCCCCTCCCCCCCCCACACACACACACATACATACACACACACGCACACACACAGGGATGCTACAAAAAAGTGTGATTTCTTTCTGTGTTCAGGGACAAGAAACGAAGGAGAAGCTGTTGGGAGTGTATGGTGAAATGGTAAGCACAACATCTTGAGTGTTTTGTGGCTTGTAACTGTTTTTCTTTGTCCTTTTCTTCTAGTGGTTGTTGGTGGTTGCAATGGGGATTTTGTTTTCTTTGTAAAAGTTTGCTTGTAACAAAGTGATTATGATATTTGTGGTGTACTTCTTTGTTGTACACTTCTTTGTTGTACACTTCTTTCATGATATTTCTGTGATGGAGGAGTAATGTTTTGTGATGGCAGATACTTTGTCATGAGGGGTTTGGGGTTGAGGTGGGGGAGGGGGGGGATGGACACTGTATTCCAGAGGCTAGAGATGTTCCCACAGCTTGAGTCTTTGTGCACATCCTACTCCTCCTTGTGTTCACATCATCCTTCTCATCATGCTCACATCCTCCTTGTGTTCACATCATCCTCATTGTGCTCACATCCTCCTCCTTGTGTTCACATCATCCATTCTTATTGTGTTCACATCCTCCTCCCCCTTGTCCTCACATCCTCGTCATTGTGTTCACATCCTCCTCCTCCTCCTTGTGTTCACATCCTCCTCATTGTGCTCACATCCTCCTCGTGCTCACATTCTCCTCCTTGTGCTCACATCCTCCTCCTTGTGTTCACATCATCCTCATTGTGCTCACATCCTCCTCCTCCTTGTGGTCACATCATCCGTCTCATTGTGGTCACATCCTCCTTCTCATCGTGCTCACATCCTCCTTCTCATTGTGCTGACATCCTCCTCCTCCTTGTGGTCACATCCTCCTCCTCATTGTGGTCACATCCTCCTCCTCCTTGTGGTCACATCCTCCTCCTCATTGTGGTCACATCCTCCTTCTCATTGTGGTCACATCCTCCTTCTCATTGTGGTCACATCCTCCTCCTCCTTGTGGTCACATCCTCCTCCTCATTGTGGTCACATCCTCCTTCTCATTGTGCTCACATCCTCCTCCTCCTTGTGGTCACATCCTCCTCCTCATTGTGGTCACATCCTCCTTCTCATTGTGGTCACATCCTCCTTCTCATTGTGGTCACATCCTCCTTCTCATTGTGGTCACATCCTCCTCCTCCTTGTGCTCACATCCTCCTCCTCCTTGTGCTCACATCCTCCTCCTTGTGGTCACATCATCCTTCTCATTGTGCTCACATCCTCCTCCTTGTGGTCACATCCTCCTTCTCATTGAGCTCACATTTTCCTCCTTCCCATTGATCATGTGTCTAGAGATGTTTGTAGAAGTATCTGTGCAATCCTGCCACTCGTCACCACCTTGGTAATCCTGTGCCATGGCTGACTGACTGCAGACTCTGAAGCAGTTGTCAGGGATGTACCTGCGTGTGCCGATGTCTGGTGACAACCCCTGGGTCCTCAGTGCCAAGCATGTGCGCATCGCCCTCAGGAAAGCCGTGAGTCTCCCTCTGTCTTGGAGGTGCCTTTCTCTGGCGCCCTTCTGTCTGAGTCATGCATCCGCGTTGACGGCCCTCTCAGAATAGACGATCTTCGGAAATCCAGGGGACTGAACTCAGTAAGTGCCTATAGGCATGGCCTGTATATACAGGTCCATACCTGCGGGTGTAGCGCAGAGTAGTCACGCTTTTGTTGGGGGTACAGTGAGCACATGGGCAAGATGACGGATACCCATAAACAAAGGCAGAAAAGGCATCAGAAATGCCGATCAAGCGCTCACTGTTCGTGGGGAACATGCAGATTGGATAGTAGGTTCCCCCAGCTGGTAGTCTAGTATAAATTATGATAGGTCCATGCCTGAAGATCTGAAACTGTCGCAGATCGGCTTTTCTCAGCTGTCGCCTCCATTCAGGGGACTTCACTCTCCCGGAGTAAGAAAACACTGTCAAATTATCTTTGCCTATTATTTCCGGAAATCGTCTATTAGCATACAGTGGAAAAGTTCTGTTTCGGTGTCACAGGCTCTTTATTCTCTTGCTTAAATTTGTTTGCTCTTGCTTAAAAAAACAAATGTGCAGCAGTCACCATGGACATGTTAATAGACATGGTGATGGCTAAATATGATAACATTGTAACAGGTGTTAACAATAATAATTTGACTTCATACGCTGGTGTCATACTGCTGGCATGATAGACTTGTGAAAGAAATGTGATGGGGAGGCATACTGTCCCTGCATGGGTCTCTGTTGTGACTTGTTGCTTGTGTCTGCTGTTGACTTGTTGCTTGTGTCTGCTGTTGTGACTTGTTGCTTGTGTCTGCTGTTGACTTGTTGCTTGTGTCTGCTGTTGTAACTTGTTGCTGGTGTCTGCTGTTGACTTGTTGCTTGTGTCTGCTGTTGTGACTTGTTGCTTGTGTCTGCTGTTGACTTGTTGCTTGTGTCTGCTGTTGACTTGTTGCTTGTGTTTGCTGTTGACTTGTTGCTTGTGTTTGCTGTTGACTTGTTGCTTGTGTTTGCTGTTGTGACTTGGTGCTTGACTTGTTGCTCATGTTTGCTGTTGTGACTTGTTGCTCGTGTTTGCTGTTGTGACTTGTTGCTCGTGTTTGCTGTTGTGACTTGTTGCTGGTGTCTGCTGTTGTGACTTGTTGCTTGTGTCTTGTGTCTGCTGTTGTGACTCGTTGCTTGTGTCTTGTGTCTGCTGTTGTGACTCGTTGCTTGTGTCTTGTGTCTGCTGTTGTGACTCGTTGCTTGTGTCTTGTGTCTGCTGTTGTGACTCGTTGCTTGTGTCTTGTGTCTGCTGTTGTGACTCGTTGCTTGTGTCTTGTGTCTGCTGTTGTGACTCGTTGCTTGTGTCTTGTGTTTGCTGTTGTGCCAAGAAGTGTGAGTAAGCTTTCACTGTGTGATTTGTTGACTTGTGTTCCGAGCTGTTGTGTGAGAATGTATCATTCATCCCAAAATGATCTTGTGTTGTTGGTGGAATGCCAGACTTCAGGAACTTTGAAATGTTCAGTGGGATGTTGCAGTTCTACAATCCAGGGTCTGTTTCAGGAACTTTAAAATGTTCAGTGGGATGTTGCAGTTCTACAATCCAGGGTCTGTTTCAGGAACTTTGAAATGTTCAGTGGGATGTTGCAGTTCTACCATCCAGGGTCTGTTTCAGGAACTTTGAAATGTTCAGTGGGATGTTGCAGTTCTACAATCCAGGGTCTGTTTCAGGAACTTTGAAATGTTCAGTGGGATGTTGCAGTTCTACAATCCAGGGTCTGTTTCAGGAACTTTGAAATGTTCAGTGGGATGTTGCAGTTCTACCATCCAGGGTCTGTTTCAGGGAGTGGAAGCGAAGGAGGAATGCATCACGCTGCCACAGGAAGCCATTATTGGA
This sequence comes from Alviniconcha strummeri, assembly GCA_963584105.1. NCBI lineage: Eukaryota > Metazoa > Mollusca > Gastropoda > Provannidae > Alviniconcha > Alviniconcha strummeri. Next base: position 3,440,005 of record OY757558.1, on the reverse strand, counting down.
CCAGAAGAATTCAACTTTAGAATCACAGTGAGTAGTGATTTGTAAACAGGTTAGAACCTGTGTATAATTATAGTGAGTAGTCCTTTGTAAATGGGACAGAACCTTCATGGAATCACAGTGAGTAGTCCTTTGTAAACGGGACTGTAAATGGGTCAGAACCTTCATGGAATCTCTGTGAGTAGTCCTTTGTAAATGGGTCAGAACCTTCATGGAATCTCTGTGAGTAGTCCTTTGTAAATGGGTCAGAACCTGCATAGAATCTCAGTGAGTAGTCTTGTGTAAAAGGGACTGTAAACAGGACAGACCCTCATGGAATCACAGTGAGTAGTTCTTTGTAAATGAGACTGTAAACGGGACAGCATCTTCATGTAATCTCAGTGAGTAGTCCTTTGTAAATGGGTCAGAACCTGCATAGAATCTCAGTGAGTAGTCCTTTGTAAATGTAAGAGAACCTGCATAGAATCTCCGTGAGTAGTCCTTTGTACATGGGTCAGAACCTGCCGTGAGAGACCACTCACCTTTAAAAGCTGTTTTCTCTGAGAAACCTTCCCCTTCACATCACGTCATTGAAGCACTGATCAAAGACCACTCTCTTGCAAATGAGCCGCTCTCTCTGAAACCTTTCCCTTCGTAACATGTGAAAGAGCCAAAGCTTGTTCCGCCCCGTTTCCGTGCAGTGTGTGCGTGGGCACCTGGGGAAGGCTGACACCTGGAATTCTGACAAATCGGGTGTGAAAAGGAGTGTCCCTGTTAATGGGCATCCCGAACCCAGTTTTCTTGTGACCAGAAACTGTTGTTTTTTGTTGTTGATGTAGTTTGCTTTCCAGTGAAATATGATGATGCTTCCCTGGTTTTACTTTCAGATCAATGGTGTCAAGGCGGTCATGGTGAAGGGGAGAGTAGTCTTGCGTTACAATGATCCTTCCCTGGTTTTACTTTCAGATCAATGGTGTCAAGGCGGTCATGGTGAAGGGGAGAGTAGTCTTGCGTTACAATGATCCTTCCCTGATTTTACTTTCAGATCAATGGTGTCAAGGCGGTCATGGTGAAGGGGAGAGTAGTCTTGCGTTACAATGATCCTTCCAAGACAGAAAGGGTGGGGTTGCCACCCACGTGGACATCAACAAAATCTAAAGGAAAGGACTGCTTGCCTAAGACAGATGCTTTGTGATGAAAACAGTGGGTCTGTTTATGGAGGGAGTGTGGATGTGCGTGTATCTGTGTTCCAGATATAGGCCAGGAACGTCATTGCTTTGTGTGGTTTATCAGCTGGTTATCGTGTTTTATTTACAAGAGCATGGAGTTTGGACGAAGTTTGCACATTAATTTTGACTTGACTTGGTAGTTTTCAGATACTGTGAGAAGTTTTGACTGTGTCTTTACTGGGATGGGTGGGGGGTGGGGGGGAACACCGTGAAGACACCAGTTGGCCTGACAGCAGAAAAGAGAGTGTTTCCATCTGCAGACTGGGTCAGTTTAGTTGTTCTGTCAGTCATCAGTGAAAAGAAGCACTTTAAACAATCCATTGTTCCTCAGAGTGCGACCATAATGTTTGTTTCCCTGTAAGAGCAGAAGTACTTGACACTGGTGCACCACCCGGCCTCCTTCATGATGTCACTGACACAGACTGCACCACCTGACCTTCATGACGTCACTGACAGACTGCACCGCACAATTTTTTTTTTATTGTCCTGAGGTGACTGCCATTGACTGGACATTTAGGTTTATAGAGCCGATGAGCATATTTTTAGAAAGAAGATTTGTGAGTGTGGACTGACCTCACAGATTTGCGAGTGTGGACTGACCTCACAGATTTATGAGTGTGGACTGACCTCACAGATTTATGAGTGTGGACTGACCTCACAGATTTATGAGTGTGGACTGACCTCACAGATTTATGAGTGTGGACTGACCTCACACTGTTGTCTTTATCCCCAGCCAATTGGTTGATGACATTAAAATCCAGTTCCAACCACCCAGCCCTCTTTCTTACCCGCATGTTCGTGCTCTTTTCCAGCTCTGGTCGAAATGAACACTTGTGCCATTTGTTAACTTGGGTCTGGATCTGGAAGTATGTTTGTAAGATCTTGTGGATGACATGTTGTTTGATGTATGACATACCTGAAGAGGAGACAATACAAAACTATTTACTGCTTGTTAGACTGGGTGTGAGTGTGTGTTTTGATTCAGGTGTGTGTGAGTGTGTTTTGATTCAGGTGTGTGTGTGTTTTGATTCAGGTGTGTGTGAGTGTGTGTTTTGATTCAGGATCATTCACAGGATACTTTCCCCACAGGATGAGAGCTGGCGGTGACGTAGATGCTAAAATCTGCATTCCACTGCAATGCCAGTACCAGTTATCAAACTCATTTCTTCAGCGACCACCACTGCCCACCTACACTCTTTCTCACACCAGTAAGACACGCAAAATCACTCTCACTTAAAGTCACACACGCCCAAAGCTCAGTTTCTTAAAATTGCTCCTTTTTTCTTCTTCTAGCAGCTGACATTTCAGCACTGAAAGCTGGTTGTCTCATTTGTAACAACTCGCACAAGCCGTAATATCCGTACTTACACATGAGCTCTTTTTCTCACTTTTTTCATGCAAGTAGGTTACGTAACCAAGTCAGCCTGGAAAATTGTGGAATATAACCAGACTTCTTGCTTTGGCTGATGGAAGATTGTAGTCTGATTATCAGACTTCTTGCTTTGGCTGATTAGTGTACTTTAGTTAGATCACATGCTTTGGCTGATTAGTGTACTTAGATCACATGCTTTGGCTGATTAGTGTACTTTAGTTAGATCACATGCTTTGGCTGATTAGTGTACTTAGATCACATGCTTTGGCTGATTAGTGTACTTTTATTTAGATCACATGCTTTGGCTGATGGAAGATTGTAGAACTAGACTTCTTGCTTTGGCTGATTGGTGCACTTTAGTTAGATCACATGCTTTGGCTTATGGAAGATTGTAGAATATAACTAGACATCTTGCTTTGGCTGATTAGTTAACTTTAGTTAGATCACATGTTTTGGCTGATTATTGTACTTTAGTTAGATTACACACTCATTCACAAACACACTGGTTTATACACCCTTCCTCTAGTCACTGCCATGACTGATTGTGCCACACCTTTTTGGAAAAACGCACAGCTATTGGATACTTTTTTGGTGGTGCTTAAGTGAAAGTAAGTCTGTAATAAACAACTCGGATTACATCAGGCATTTTGTGTATAAGTTTATAACTGCCCATGTTGCTTAAGCCAGCACAAATAAAACCAAAATTATTTGAATGAAGGTGGAACCTCTGCTTTCTTCTTTTTTACCCGGGGTGGATGTGTCACATGTTTATGTACATGTTTGGATGCTATGTTGCTTTCACAGCCTCTTTAGTATGTTGCTTTCACAGCCTTATTGGTATCCAAACCTTTCGGAGGGCGCTCACAGCATTGGTGGACAGCTGCATGGAGACAAGAGGCCCCTATGGTGGCGTAACGAATTCTGGCAGAGTTTGGAGGAACGTGCTGGAAAACAAGGCTTGGTCTCTCTCTCTCTCTCACACACAGACAAACACACAGCTGGTAGTTGAGGCACAGTACCACACATGCATCCAGCTGCCACACACACACATACAGGAATACAAATTGTCTCCTAGTGTTTTATTCAAAGCATCGTCAGTATGCATCTGGATCAATTTAAAAAAAGAAGAAACTGTGATGAGGTCATCACACATATTAGGGTACAGGTCAGGTGTGCAAGAAATATGGCAACGTGTAAAGGTACACACAATGAGGATGAAGACTAGACGCTACGTTGAGAAAATCAATGCCCCCAACTGCTTATGGTCCCAAACAGCATGTGTAGCTACAGAAAATGCCCCTGTACAAATCTGGCAGGTAGAAACACAAAGGTGCTTGCATGAGTAGGCAAAATGAGAAAAATGACCATCACTCGGACACTGTCTCTTTGCCACTGTAGACTCCAGCGTCAGATTCTGTCCAAGAAAAGTACAATATTAATGTTGTTTACTAGCATATTTGGCCGTGTCAGATTTCCCCAGAGAAAAGGGCAATATTAATATTGTTTACCACTATACTCAGTAGTGTCAGATTTCCCCAGAGAAAAGGACAATATTAACTCTTTACCACCATACTCTGCAAAGTCGCATTTCCCCTAGAGAAAAGGACAATATTAACTCTTTACCACCCTACTCTGCAATGTCACATTTTCCCTAGAGAAAAGGACAATATTAACTCTTTACCACCATACTCTGCAAGGTCACATTTTCTCTATTTTCCCTAGAGAAAAGGACAATAACAACTCTACCACCCTACTCTGCAATGTCTCGTTTTCCCTAGAGAAAAGGACAACATTAACTCTTTCCCACCATACTCTGTAGTGTTGGAGTTTCCCAAATTCACTTACACTGTTTGTAGAGACACAACACTTGCTGTTGTTCACTGTTGACTTGATTTCACGTCATGATCTATGAACACTTGTCACCTGCTTCAGCCTGGGCCAAGCCCTAAGCGCTTCACAACGGCAGCAGTGTGCACCATACAACCATGCATCAGTCTGCGCCGTCACTTGATTTGACATGCATTGGAGAAGTAGGTAATACCTGGTGGTGGTAAAAGGCCCTTCCAAGTCGCTTCATTAGCTGAGCTTCAACATAAAGAATGTTTTTTCTTCTTCTGTGGTTTAAAAAACAAAATGACCCCCCCCCCACCAACCCTCAACCACCCTCCTGTAAAGTGCAGACTTGATGTGCATGAACACCCCTTGTACCTGCCACTGCATTCCTGAGCTGGTCTCTACTCAGTTCACTTATAATTCCAGCCTTGAATTCAGGCCACCAACAGTGAAACGGACAACAGCTGGGTGTGTGGACAAACTGGAGAGGCATTTGGTGCTAGGCTTTGTGACCAGTGTGTACTTGTAAAACAGCCGTGTTCTCAGCATGACCTGACCACAGAGCTGTTATCTCTGCAGGAAGGGGCACGATTCAAATGATGCTGAACAGTTATGAGCAACATTAAAGTGGAATAAAGCAAACACCTGGGATTAAAATCCCCTGCCCATTCTTCTTCATTAAATTTCTTCTGTGTAATCCAAGCATGGCTTGATCTCTGGGTAAGAGACGCAAGAGAAAGAAAGCAAACAGCACAAGAACTGATACTGAGCTGAAGGAAAGGAATGTCATTTTCATTCACTTGGCAAACGTGGTAACAGAAAATCATAATGGCTGAAAGGAAATGTAAAACATGAAAGTTAAAACAAATTATTCATTGCTCTCAGAGCAAAGTCGCCCAAACAAAAGCAGCATCACAAAATATCCAAATTAGGATGAACATAGTAAAGTACATAAGCATGGTTGTACAGTGGTGTCTGGTGTCTAGTCTATGGCAACAGTGTCACTGGTCGGTCCCTGTGGACATGATACTGATGTATTTGTCGCGAAAAGCAAAGCTTTGACTATGCGCTGCCATCCAAATGTAACAGGCACATACACCAGGGCAGGCAAATGTACAAGAGCAATAAAATCATGAATCTAATTCCACACACAGAAGTCCATCCCACAATATTTTGAAGACTGGGGTTTGGAACTCACTTGATCAGCAACCTGCTTACAACTGGCAGCTCAACCCTTCCATCAGAACTACGGCAAATTCCACATCAAAACAAAATGTACCATAGGCATGCAAAACTATGGGATATATATATATATATTTATCTACACATCTATCTGTTACTTGCAGTAATTTATCAGTTGCAGTAATTTATCAGTCAGTTACAGTAATTTATTAGTCAGTTACAGTGATCTATCAGTCACAGTAATTTATCAGTCAGTTACAGTAATTTATCAGTCAGTTACAGTAAGTTATCAGTTGCAGTAATTTATCAGTCAATTACAGTAAGTTCTAGTAATTTATCAGTCAGTTACAGTAATTTATCAGTCAGTTACAGTAATCTATCAGCCAGTAGCAGTAATTTATGAGTCAGTTACAGTAAATTATCAGTTATGGTAATTTATCAGTGTCATCATGGGAAACTGCTGTTACTTTCAAGGCAGGAAAATCCCCATCTTTAATCCCCCCCCCCCCCCCCCCCCCCCAACTCCAAAGGGGATGGTTTTACAGAAACCGGACACTGACACACACAGAAACAGGACAGTGATACAGATCTGGTACACAGAAACAGGACAGTGTACGCACAGATTTGCTACACAGACACTGGACAGTGATACAGATCTGGTACACAGAAACAGGATAGTGATACAGATCTGCTACACAGAAACAGGATAGATACAGATCTGCTACACAGAAATGGCACACTGATACAGATTTGATACACAGAAACTGGACTTGACACAGATTTGCTACACAGAAACAGGGCGGTGACACACACAGAAACAGAACAGTGACACATAGAAACAGGACAGTGACGCACACACAGAAACAGGACAGTGACACACAGAAACAGGACAGTGACACACACAGAAACAGGACAGTGACACACAGAAACAGGACAGTGACACATAGAAAGACAGTGACACACACAGAAACAGGACAGTGGCACACAGAAACAGGACAGTGGCGCACAGAAACAGGACAGTGACACATAGAAACAGGACAGTGGCGCACAGAAACAGGACAGTGACACATAGAAACAGGACAGTGACACACAGAAACAGGACAGTGACACAGAAACAGGACAGTGACACACACACACAGAAACAGGACAGTGACACACAGACAGGACAGTGACACATAGAAACAGGACAGTGACACACAGAAACAGGACAGTGACACACACAAACAGGACAGTGACACACACAGAAACAGGACAGTGACACACATAGAAACAGGACAGTGGCACACAGAAACAGGACAGTGACACACACAAATTTGATACATACAGTGGTACATACAGAGACAGACTAATTTAAACGATCAGAACATTCAGTAAGAAGGACTTGCAGGCACTAGCTGTCAAGAGTGCATACATGTACAGTTATATACAAAACGTGTAGAATTACATACACAAACTGTGTCAAGGCAGAAGATAACATGTACAGCTGGCATCATTCTTACCTGGAAAACAAACAATTTTTTTTTTTTTTAAGAGTACCAAAAAGGAAAGGCATTCATGAAATATTGGATGTCTGGTTACCATGGTAATTTTTAAAAAACAAACAAAAAAAAACATGAACACAAGGCAGCCAGCACAGCAAAGCTGGTAACAACAGTAAATAGTGTCACTGCATAATGTTGTCAAACACAACTGTACTCAAAGCAGGTGTACTTGTCAGGCATTTCTTGAAAAGAAATACACAAGTCAGCAAAGAAAAAAAAAAGAGTGAGCTACTGCCTCTGTATGAGGTCAGTTTTCCCCCCTGGGGAACAATACATTATTCCCTCCCCTGGGGGAAAAACACATTATTCCTTCCCCTGGGGAGTAATACATTATTCCCTCCCCTGGGGAACAATACATTATTCCCTCCCCTGGAAACAATACCTATTCCCTCCCCTGGGGAACAATACATTATTCCCTCCCCTGGGAACAATACATTATACCCTCCCCTGGGGAACAATACATTATACCCTCCCCTGGGAACAATACCTATTCCCTCCCCTGGGGAACAATACATTATTCCCTCCCCTGAGGAACAATACATTATACCCTCCCCTGGGAACAATACATTATTCCCTCCCCTGGGAACAATACATTATACCCTCCCCTGGGAACAATACCTATTCCCTCCCCTGGGAAACAATACCTACTCCCTTCCCTGGGGAACAATACACCATTTCACACCAGGACAACACTTGTCACAACTTGGTTTACGTATCGTTGAATCACTTTAAGGGGAATATACACCAGGAGTTCCTGACGAACATGGTAACAGATAACACTTACGAAGTGCAAGTGCTTCATCGTTATGCTGTGTTGTACGACTGTGTGGTGTAGCGCACGCTCAAACAATCCTTTCAGTGGGGCAGCTGCTACAGCCTGGTGGTCAGAGTTCCTGGGGAATGCTTTCCACAGCTGGCAACAGCTACTTCAACTAGTTCCAGGGAATATATTAGCTATTACCCCCAAACAAGTACAGCTGGAAAAACTGAACAAAAATAATAATAATAAAGTACACATGTACCGTCTGAGGACAAGTCACTGACGCTAAGAAAGATTTTGTTTTTTTTCAAACCTCAATATTGTACAACAAATGACCTCAAAGTTCAGCACACAGAAATGTCGGTGAACTGAAGCCAACTGGTTTCCCCAGTCTGACTAGTAGCAGCCTTTTGTGTACCTTGCACCAGAGTTGCATATTGTTGACAAGGTTTGCATCCAAAAAAACAGGCAGTACAGCCAAGAGGCATCAAGTTCAAAAACACTGACAGATCTCCACTGAAATATCAAGTTCAAAAACACTGACAGATCTCCACTGAAATATCAAGTTCAAAAACACAGGCAGATCTCTGCTAAAGTACATCCAATTCCAAGTTGTCTTCAAATCTCGCACATAAAAAAATTTTAAAGTTACATTTTAATTTTATTTTAAGGACAATGATAACCATTTTCCTGCCAGCATGTGTGCACAATCACGCACACACAAATCACGCACACACAAATGTATATCTACACACACCACAACAACAAACCATTCGGCTGGACTCTTTAAATCCAAAGCACATTCAATTCAATGTTCAGAACCTCCACACATTCCCAGCTGTTCCGGAAATGGACATCAGCAATTAAAAAGAAGAAAGAAGAAGGAAATCAAGCTGCAGCTATGACACTTCCAACACCAGCCTCCTTCTAAAATTAGGTCACAGTCATCAGGCCAGGAATGAAAGTGTACAGCCCACTGGACAAGGTGACTTGGAAACTGTCTTCAGTTTACAGACTGTAATCATGGGACACAGCCACCAAGGTCTGTGGGGGACATGAGCACTATCATTCACTGCATGAATTTGCACAACTTGCCATGCAAACCTGTCCAAAAGGCAGTTTCAAAATACACTCTACAACAGTGTACACATGTACTGCAACATACACTCCACAACAGTGTACACATGTACTGCAACATACACTCTACAACAGTGTACACATGTACTGCAGCATACACTCTACAACAGTGTACACTTGTATACAACAGTGTACACATGTACTGCAGCATACACTCTACAACAGTGTACACTTGTATATCAACATACACTCTACAGCAGTGTACACATGTATAGCAACAGGCTTCAAGAAGAAATGGCAGTCCTAAACATCACAAAGTCCCATTTGTGTCAAGCAGATCTGCATGTGTTCACGTATTTCGTATAATGTTAACTATCAAACAGGCTTAAAGAAGGCAGTAGCATTAGCTAATGCAATGCCGCAAAGCCACTAACCGATCACAGAATAAGAAAGACTGAAACAATATCTCAGCTGACATTACAGAGCCAAGTCTGGCTCTAACGAATGACATAAATGACAGTGAAATATCTCAGCTGACATTACAGAGCCAAGTCTGGCTCTAACGAATGACATAAATGACAGTGAAATATCTCAGCTGACATTACAGAGCCAAGTCTGGCTCTAACGAATGACATAAATGACAGTGAAATATCTCAGCTGACATTACAGAGCCAAGTCTGGCTCTAACGAATGACATAAATGACAGTGAAATATCTCAGCTGACATTACAGAGCCAAGTCTGGCTCTACGTCAATGACAGTTAAAAACCTCAGCTGCTACAAGGTCACCAATTTCAAATCTGCCAGGGAACTGCCATCAGGTAACATGGTAAGTCAGACAGGTGAGGCAGCACACACACCCACATTCAAAAACACATGCATTCACACTCTGGACACACATATACATGTACCTCTCTCTCTTTTGCACACACATGCATTCACACCCCACACGTAGACATATTATACCACTCTCTCTCTCTGTTTTGCACAAGCACACCCATTGTAACACTCTGTCTCTCACACACACCCATTGGACCACTCTCTGTCTCACACTCACACACACACACACACACACACACACACACACTGACTACTCTCTGTCACTCACTCACACACATTGACCACTCTCTGTCACTTACACACACACACACACACACACTGACCATTCTCTGTCTCTCTCTCACACACACACTGGACCACTCTCTGTCTCTGTCTCTGTCTCTCTCTGTCACACACACACACACACACACACACACACACACACACACACACTATACCACTCTCTCTCACACACACTGTACCACTCTCTGTCTCTCTCACACTGTACCACTCTCTGTCTCTGTCTCTGTCTCTCACACACACACACACACACACACACACACACACACACACACACACACACACACACACACACACACTGTACCACTGTCTCTCACCCACACTGTACCACTCTCTGTCTCTCAGCCACACCCACTGTACCACATGACCACACCCACTGTACCACATGACCACACCCACTGTACCACATGACCACAATCACTGGCAGTTTGTTCCACAGCCCATCTCATGCTTCCTTCCACAATGGGACAGTCTAGGTATGATGGGACAGTCTAGGCATGATGGGACAGTCCACAGGCATGACAGTACAGCCTAGGCATAATGGGACAGTCCACAGCCATGGTGGGACAGTCTAGGTATGATGGGACAGCCCACAGGCATGACAGGACGGTTTAGGCATGACAGGGCAGTCTAGGCAAAGAAGTCCACATGCATGACGGGACAGCCCACAGGCATGACAGGACAGCCCACAGGCATGATGGGACAGCCCACAGGCATGTTTAGCCAGACAGCCTATTTCTACAGCCCCAGGCGTGTTGCTTCATGAAGTGAGTGTGAGGCTGACTCCAGCCGTTCCCCTGCCTCAGCCAGGAGCCTCCCTCCATCAAATGAGCTCAACTTCAAAGTGAGGTCAACACTTTCTGACTCCAGCCGTCCCCCTGCCTCAGCCGGGAGCCTCCCTCCACCAAATGAGCTGAACTTCAAAGTGAGGTCAAAACTTTCTGCTGAAATCTAGCCTGAAGGTTACACTGTCCACATCATTCTCACACAAAGGGTTCGCGGGATTCTCTCGTCTCTGGATTGTAGGAGAGGGAACTTGGGTCGCAGCTGCTGCTCCAGTTCAAGCAAGTTCTTCCACTTTCCCCACATCGCATCCCTGAACACTTTCCCACATCGCATCCCTGAACACTTTCCCACATCGCATCCCTGAACACTTTCCCACATCACAACCCTAAACACTTTCCCACATCGCATCCCTAAACACTTTCCCACATCCCATCCCTGAACACTTTCCCACATCACATCCCTAAACAGATGTTTTCACGATGAGCTCAAGATGTCACCAGTCCCTTTAAGCACAAAGGGTAATTGCAAAAAGTCTTTCCGCACACACGTTTCTTGCATCTTATTATTTGCAATCTTGTTGTTAGAAGCTTGTTTATTTGATTCATTCAGTTTCACCGTCACATCTCTCTCAACGGACAGCTCACTGGAGTTCAGGGTCAGATATCTTCATCAGGCACACTGACTGCCATGCTTCTTCCCACAGGTGCTTGCAGCAGACATGTTTACAGTGAACAGGTGAGTCCCAGGTCTCCGGATGCACAGGTTCAAATGTTGGTCTTTCAGCAGACAGCTGGATGTTCTGTAATGTCTTTCTGTTACTGAGAAAGGCTCACGGCGGCACCTTTAATTTTTTTAATTTTTTTTATACACATGCTGTTTGTCAGATGTTTTTCAGTTGACATTGACAAGTGTCCATAAGCAGCCAGAGCGATGAACTGACAGGTTATCACTGACAAGTGTCCATAAGCAGCCAGAGCGATGAACTGACAGGTTATCACTGACAAGTGTCCATATCACTGACAAGTGTCCATAAGCAGCCAGACCTATGAACTGACAGGTTATCACTGACAAGTGTCCATAAGCAGGAGCCATAAACAGGTTCACTCTATAAGACACCTCTTCCCAAAGACAGCAGTTCTCTCACAGCTGTCTCTGACCAAGCGGAACCCTACAGGACCTGTTCTCTGGCTTACAGAGACAAAGTCCCTGTCACAACTGTCATCTTCAGTCAAGCGCATGGAGCCCTTGTCACTGTCACATGCATCTTTAACAGTCACTGTCATGTGCATTTTTAACAGTCACTGTCATGCACATCTTTAACAGTCACTGTCATGCACATCTTCAACAGTGATTGCCACATCCATCTTTAACAGTGGTTGTCACAAGCATGTTTACCAGTGGCTGTCATGTACATCTTTACCAGTGGCTGTCATGTACATCTTTAACAGTTGTTGTCACCTGCATCTTTAACAGTCACTGCCACGCATATCTTTAACAATTGCTGTCATGTACATCTTTACCAGTGGCTGTCATGTGCATCTGTAGCAGACACTGTTACATCCATCTGTAACTGGCTGTCACATCCATCTTTAACAGACACTGCCATGTACATCTTTACCAGTGGCTGTCATGTGCATCTGTAGCAGACACTGTTACATCCATCTGTAACTGGCTGTCACATCCATCTTTAACAGACACTGCCATGTACATCTTTAACAGTGGCCGTCATGTGCATCTTTAACAGACACTGCCATGTACATCTTTACCAGTGGCTGTCATGTGCATCTTTAACAGACACTGCCATGTACATTTTTAACAGTGGCCGTCATGTGCATCTTTAACAGACACTGCCATGTACATCTTTACCAGTGGCTGTCATGTGCATCTTTAACAGACACTGCCATGTACATTTTTAACAGTGGCCGTCATGTGCATCTTTAACAGACACTGCCATGTACATTTTTAACAGTGGCCGTCATGTGCATCTTTAACAGACACTGCCATGTACATTTTTAACAGTGGCCGTCATGTGCATCTTTAACAGACACTGCCATGTACATTTTTAACAGTGGCCGTCATGTGCATCTTTAACAGACACTGCCATGTACATCTTTACCAGTGGCCGTCATGTGCATCTTTAACAGTGGCCGTCATGTGCATCTTTAACAGTGGCCGTCATGTGCATCTTTAACAGTTGCTTTCTCCAGGTCCCAGGGACGATTCCTTCTCCTTGAGTGAGTTGAGCTCACTCTCCAGCAGCCGGATGCGCTTGTCCTTCAGCGCCACCTGCTCCTTGAGACTGCGTATCTCTTCCAGCTGTCGGAAGTAGGCCATCTTCAGCTGCACACACACACAGGCACAGTCAGCGTCGTCTGTCTCAACCCCCACCCCACCCCACACACACAGGCACAGTCAGCGTCGTCTGTCTCAACCCCCACCCCACCCCACACACACAGGCACAGTCAGCGTCGTCTGTCTCAACCCCCACCCCACCCCACACACACAGGCACTGTCAGCGTCGTCTGTCTCAACCCCCACCCCACCCCACACACACAGGCACTGTCAGCGTCGTCTGTCTCAACCCCCACCCCACCCCACACACACAGGCACAGTCAGCGTCGTCTGTCTCAACCCCCACCCCACCCCACACACACAGGCACAGTCAGCGTCGTCTGTCTCAACCCCCACCCCACCCCACACACACAGGCACAGTCAGCGTCGTCTGTCTCAACCCCCACCCCACCCCACACACACAGGCACAGTCAGCGTCGTCTGTCTCAACCCCCACCCCACCCCACACACACAGGCACAGTCAGCGTCGTCTGTCTCAACCCCCACCCCACCCCACACACACAGGCACAGTCAGCGTCGTCTGTCTCAACCCCCACCCCACCCCACACACACACAGGCAATGTCAGCGTCGTCTGTCTCAACCCCCACCCCACCCCACACACACAGGCACTGTCAGCGAGCGTCGTCTGTCTCAACCTCACACACACACACACACACACACACACACACACACACACACACACACACACACACACACACACACACACACACACACACACACACACACAGGCACTGTCAGCATTGTCCGTCTCAAACCCCCCACACACACACACAGGCACTGTCAGCATTGTCCATCTCAACCCCCCCCCCCCCCACACACACACACACACACAGGCACTGTCAGCGTTGTCCGTCTCAATCTCACACAGGAAGGGGTAGCCATACCACTTGACCACAAATGGACACACCACTCACTCACCACACACACTCACACCACACACACGCACACACACACACAAATTCACACACATACACACCACACACTCACCACACACACACATGCACGTGCACATGCACGCACGCACGCGTGCGCGTGCACGCTCACACCACACACACACACCACACACAGAGTGTTAGTCCAAAGGCAGATCAACTTTATGAGATCAACCTACTGAGTATTGATTGTGAAGTGAACACTGCTGACTACTTTTTAAAGACAAAACACCAAGTCATATCAACTGCAGTCAGACACAAACACAAATTACGTTAGTTACAGTTAATGTTAGCCTTGTGAACAGAATGCAGTAAATCATTCCAAACATTAGCAAGGCGGCACTGTCACTGTTGTCATCCAACCACAGGCTGTTATCAACAAGCTGAAAAGAGAGGAAGTGGGAGGGTGGGGGGGGGGGGGGGGGGTAGAGGGAGTGAGAGAGAGAGAGAGGGAGAGAGAGGGGGGGAGAACTCGAACTCAATAACCTTATTTTCCAAGGATTGTAGTTTAGGTTCATTCAGACCTGTCTAACAACTTAGAGAGAGAGGGGGGGGGGGGGGGGGGGAGAGAGTGAGCAAGCGAGAGACAGAGACAGACAGAGAGACAAAGAGACAGTATTCCTTGTCCAAAGAAATACATGTGGAACACACACACACTGCACACCACACACACAACAAGCGCAAAAGGAGAATACTGTGTTGCACGCTAAAGGAGACAGCGTGTGGGCAAGACGAACAATTCCCGTTTCCAATGAACACAATTTAACCACCAAACGCACCAGGCGCTTTGCGTCTGTTACTTTAGTGCTGCAGCGATAACTGACAAGAAATGAGCTCCACAAGACATCTGACCTCTGACCTGTCTAACTCACACAGGACCACCTGCCTGGTACTGTGCCACTGTGAGACACAAAATAGTGAGGTAGACCCTAATCAGGCAACTAGACCTTAATCATGTGGATCAAATGGCACCTAGACCAAAGAGGCAGCCTGGTGATGAGGCAACTAGACCATAAAGAATAAGGCAACTAGACCATAAAGAATGAGAACAAGACTATAGTGAGACAGATGACAATCAGGTAACTAGACTGTAATGAGGCACAACAAACAGACAATTAGGCAGATCAAAATCAGGCAGCTAGACCAAAATGAGACAATTTAAAAATCAGGCAGCTAGGCCATGGCCAGACAGGTCAGTCAGTCA
>OY757558.1:3382730-3424442 GCA_963584105.1 Alviniconcha strummeri | reverse complement strand
GTCAGTCAGTCAGTCAGGCACACAGACCATGATCAGACAATTCAGTCAGTCAGGCACACAGACCATGATCAGACAAGTCAGTCAGTCAGGCACACAGACCATGATCAGACAGGTCAGTCAGTCAGTCAGTCAGGCACACAGACCATGATCAGACAGGTCAGTCAGTCAGTCAGTCAGGCACACTGACCATGATCAGACAAGTAGGTCAGTCAGTCAGTCAGTCAGGCACACAGACCATAATCAGACAAGTCAGTCAGTCAGTCAGGCACACTGACCAAGATCAGACAAGTCAGTCAGTCAGGCACACTGACCACGATCAGACAGGTCAGTCAGTCAGTCAGTCAGGCACACTGACCATGGCTAGACAGGTCAGTCAGTCAGGCACACAGACCATGATCAGACAGGTCAGTCAGTCAGGCACACTGACCATGATCAATTTACAAACAGGCAACTAAACCAGAACGAAGCAACTCACAAACAGGCACCAAGAGCAAAACAAGGCAGACCACAATGAGACAGCTAGACCATGTGAAGCAGACCACAATGAGACAGCTAGATCACGTGAAGCAGACCACAATGAGACAGCTAGACCATGTGAAGCAGACCACAATCAGACAGCTAGACCATGTGAAGCAGATAACGAGACAGCTAGACCATGTGAAGCAGACCACAATCAGACAGCTAGACCATGTGAAGCAGACACAATGACTTAGCTGGACCATGTGAAGCAGACTGCAATGATATAGACCATGTGAAGCAGACTGCGATAACAGTGCTAGACCATGTGAAGCAGATTGTGATAACATTGCTAGACCATGTGAAGCAGACTGCAATGGTATAGCTAGACCATGTGAAGCAGATCACAGTGACATAGCTAGACTCTGTTAAGCAGACCATGGTGACATAGCTAGACCATGTGAAGCAGATAACAATGAGAGCTAGACCATGTGACGCAGGCCACAGTGAAGTCACTGATGTGGCAGCCAGATCATGATGGAGATAAATAATAACTGGGCAGCTAGACCACAATGATACAAATCCTCAGGCAGTTAGACCACAATGACACTATTCCTAAGGCAACTAGACCACAATGACACTATTCCTCAGGCAGCTAGACCACAAGGACACTATTCCTCAGGCAGCTAGACCACAAGGACACTATTCCTAAGGCAGCTAGACCACAAGGACACTATTCCTAAGGCAGCTAGACCACAATGACACAAATCCTATGGCAGCTAGACCACAAGGACACTATTCCTACGGCAGCTAGACCAATGAGGTACTGTGAGGCAGTGAGACCATGAGGCGTGATGATGAGGTAACTACTAACATGTTATGCATATGTGCATGCATGTGTGTGTGAGTGCATGCATGTGTGTGTGAGTGCATGCGTGTGTGTGCATGTGTGCATGCATGTGTGTATGCTTGCATGCATGTGTGTGTGTGTGTGCATGTGTGCGTGCATGTGTGTATGATTGCATGCATATGTGTGTGTGTGTATGCATGTGCGTGTGTGCATGTGTGCGTGCATGTGTGTGTGTGTGGGGGGGGGGGGGGGGGGGGGGCAGAACAGTTTTCTAAGCAGTGTGTGGCAAGGTTCACCTAGTAGAAGGAAAGGTGTCAAGTTGCAGTCAAGTTGGAGGAAAGTGACGATTTCCTAGCTGGGGTGTGGAAGTGTCAAAAACTGGTGGAAATATGTGAAAAGTGTCGAGGAAAGTTCGTCTAGCTTGTCTAGTAAAAGCATTACTAGCTCACCCCCCACCCCCCACCCACCCCCGTCTATATTTATCAGCTGGTACAAAACAATCTTGGTGTAGGAAAAAAGTCCACCTCTAATGTGACCTGGAAAAATGTCACTTTACAAGCTAGCAAATGAAAAGTTTCAATTTATAGCTGGTTTGGGGAAAATGTCAGTTTACTAGCTGGTTCTTAGAAAATGTAACTTTACTAGCTCGTACATTAAAATGTCAATTTATTAGCTGGTTCCTAGAAAATGTAACTTTACTAGCTAGTACAGAAAATTGTCAGTTTGCTAGCTGGTTCCTTGAAAATGTAACTTTCTTAGCTCGTACATTAAAATGTCAGTTTATTAGCTGGTTCTTAGAAAATGTAACTTTACTAGCTAAAACAGAAAACTGTCACTTTACTAGCTGGTTCTTAGAAAATTTGAATTTACTAACTAGTATAGAAAAATGTGAATTAACCCTGGGAATACAAACTAGTATAGAAAAATGTGAATTAACCCTGGGAATACTAACTAGTATAGAAAAATGTGAATTTACTAGCAGGCAATGGGGAGAAGGAAGGGGAAGCATTCCTGTGAAGAACACACCACACATATTCTGAAGAACACACCACACGCATTGTGAAGAGCGCACCACACACATTGTGAAGACACACCACACGCACTGTAAAGACACACCTCAAAACTGCACACAACAGTCAGCATATCCCAGTGCGCGATACCTACCTCGGGGTCAGTGCCGGGCGCCACTGCCTGACTTTCCGACACTGGCTGCAAGGCTGGTTGGGGAGAGTGCCACGTCTTTCGTATGTGGATTTTCTACACCCCCCACACGCCCACACACAGCCGGCCAGAAGCAAGGTGAAGGTGGCGGACATTGAGAACAGTAACGACGGAAGAGGAGCACAGGTAGGCATTTTGAGGCGTGCAGCGTTTTAAAGGTGTTTTGAGGCGCGCAGGACAGACGGTTTAAAGCGGAGGTACATGAAGGAAAAAGGAGAAAAAAAAGAAAAAAAAGAAAAAACCCATCAGTGAACATCAGTAGTCTATAACATTGAGAAGCATTTTGTGTGTTTGTGTATTTCCGAATGTTGCGAGGGTCAGGCAAGGAATACAGGTAGTGAGAGAGAAAGCTGCAGTTTGTGACATTCATTGTCATGGAAGCAGAGGTGAATACCTTACTACCACTAGTTCAGCTAGCATGATGCTATTCATTGTCATGGAAGCAGAGGTGAATACCTTACTACCACTAGTTCAGATAGCATGATGCTATCTCAAAAATGAAGAGGAAAAAACACAACACAAAACAAAGCAAAACAACAACACACACACACACACAAATAAAGCAACAGCAAAACAAAACAAAAACAAAAAGAGGAACCAACAGACAAAAATACATATTCCCCCCCTCTCTGCCCCCTCTCTGCCCCCTCCTCCCCCCCAAAAAATTGAGACAGATATCAGAAATAGATATATACAGTGACTGCAATCACAACAGAAAGAATTCCTACAAATGAACAGTGAAAAGAAATCAACAGACTGTTAAACATAAACACCTTCAAAATGAAGGAACCGACGCAGCCTAGCTGCAGACCAGCACAGACATTTAATCAGCACAGAAGTTAAATCAGCACTGAGGTTTAACCAGCACTGAGGTTTAACCAGCACTGAGGTTTAATCAGCAATCAGCACAGAGATTTAATCAGCACTGAGGTTTAACCAGCAATCAGCACAGATGTTTAATCAGCGCTAAGGTTTCATCAGCAATCAGCACTGAGGTTTACTTGGCACTGAGGTTTACTTGGCACTGAGGTTTACTTGGCACTGAGGTTTAATCAGCAATCAGCACTGAGGTTTACTCAGCAGTAGAAGACTTTGGATCTGAACTCTCTGTTGCAGGGTCACAGCTGAAGAGTATGTTACGAAAAAAGACTATTTGAGACAGTGCAATACGAACACCAATTAGACCAGACAGACAGACAATGTCACATTATCTCTCTACTCTACAGTGACAACAGACAGACAGATCCCTGTCACATTATCTCTCAACTCTACAGTGACAACAGACAGATAGATCCATGTCACATTATCTCTCAACTCTACAGTGACAACAGTCAGACAGATCCATGTCACATTATCTCTCAACTCTACAGTGACAACAGACAGATAGATCCATGTCACATTATCTCTCAACTCTACAGTGACAACAGTCAGACAGATCCATGTCACATTATCTCTCAACTCTACAGTGACAACAGACAGATAGATCCATGTCACATTATCTCTCAACTCTACAGTGACAACAGTCAGACAGATCCATGTCACATTATCTCTCAACTCTACAGTGACAACAGACAGATAGATCCATGTCACATTATCTCTCAACTCTACAGTGACAACAGACAGACTGATCCCTGTCACATTATCTCTCTACTCTACAGTGACAAGTGCGCACTTACTTACATGAGGGTCCCCCCCCCCCCCCCCCACTCCTATCACTACCCGCCTATAAATAAAAATGAAAAAAATGAAAAGAAGAGAGAGAAACATCTTGCATGGTTTTAGAAAAAGAAGCGAGAGAGAGAAAAAAAGAAAAACAACAAGACCCCCCCCCCCCCCCAATTAATGAGACAAGCAAAAACCAGTGAGACAGAAGTGAACTTTGGCTGCACAGCAAATCAAGCACAGCCATCAGGACATGAACTCTGTGAACGCTGACAGAGAATTAGGCAGCACTGGTAACGGTGCCGACAGTGTCAGTGAACATAGCACCTGGACAGCCAGGACACAAGATGGCGCCAGGATCTGTCTCAAGAAGGAAAGGGCACAGCAAGCAGGATGACATCATGAACATCAGCAGGACATCAGACATTAGTTGGATTGTTGTTGGATTCTAGCTTCCCCTGCCAACTTCATAGGGTCAGGTCAACACGGAACGTCAAAGATCAAAACAAACCTAATTAGTGGACTATTCTCAAACCAGAACAGAACAAAACCAAGACAACTTTTCATGAATCCGAGCAGAACATCAGAGGTTTACAAATGATCCCACCAATCAATCAGAAAATATTAGAGGCTTAGTAAAGAGCGTGAAGGTGGTTATATCAGTACTGAGGGATACAGGCTATTTGTCGGTGCAAAGACTGACATGCAGCAAGTCTGTAACTTATGGCAAAGCAGACAGTGACCAAGCAGTCTCATAAGAAGTTGACCACGGTGACTGGACAGTCTCTAACTTTGCATAAGAGATGACCAGACACAGTCTCTAACTTTGCATACGTGATGACCGGACACCATCTTTAACTTTGCATAAGAGATGATCGGACACAGTCTCTAACTTTGCATATGTGATGACCGGCACCATCTTTAACTTTGCATAAGAGATGACTGGAGACAGTCTCTAACTTTGCATAAGAGATGACCGGACACAGTCTCTAACTTTGCATAAGAGATGACCGGACACAGTCTCTAACTTTGCATGAGAGATGACTGGAGACAGTCTCTAACTTTGCATACGAGATGACCGGACACAGTCTAACTTTGCATAAGAGATAACCGGACACAGTCTCTAACTTTGCATAAGAGATGACTGGACACCGTCTCAAACTTTGCATAAGAGATGACTGGACACTGTCTCTAACTTTGCATAAGAGATGACCGAACACTGTCTCTAACTTTGCATAAGAGATGACCGGACACAGTCTCTAACTTCTGTCCATGAGAATCCAACCCTGGCCATGCACAAATGGACTGAAGTTACTGGAGTGAATACCAGTCACCTTTAAAATACTGTGTACAATCACTGGGCAAAACATCTGCTGTTATATCTTTCAAGAAACAGGGGCTTGCAAATGTTACCCTTTGGAGTTGTAGAATGGTACAAACCGCTAGTCCCGCTCATGTTTCTGTTGTGATGAGACCCACAGCGTAGTCAAACGTTTACATCCACAATCCACTGTAGACTCTTTGCCGCTTAGACATATGTTGCACATCAAAGTTCTACGGGTTAGATCTAGACAGGCGGAAAGAGAGCAGAGTAAATATCTGACGACTACTTGGCAAGGCTTGCTCCATTATTCCAAGTTCTGGTTATGCAACCACTGATACATGACTGACGTTACAAGTCCTACAGGGACTGACGTTACAAGTCCTACAGGGATGGACCAGCATGCACCTGGACTTACATTGGTGTGCGACTGTCGGGAAGGCTCTCCGATGACCAGTTTTATATGGCTACTATGCTCGTAGGGTGAGGAGATAGTCTTGGAGCGAGCGACAGGAGGACGGCGAGCTGACCCTGACCAGACGCTCTCGCCCTTGGACTTTGCCTGGGCAGCGTCCTGCTGCGTGGCCGAGTTGGTCCGCCACAGCGAAGAGCCCGGTTTAAAGGGAGAGAAGGCATGCTAGAGGAAGCACATTGTGAGTGAGTGAGCAACATTCAGCAGTGCTGGAAGAGGGGACGAGGCTGGCAGAGGATGGCTTCTGGACACAAGGTCATCAAACAGGCACACAGGGCAAAGGCAGGAGGTGGGGGGGGGGGGGGGGGGTTACAGATGTGCAATCAAGTCAAAGAGCAAAGCATGCATTCAGACTCTAAACTCTACTGCTACAACTGACATTAAATTATCCTAACGCTTCAATTATCCTAATAATCTGTGCTGAACTGCCACCGTCCCCATCCCAACAGCGCAAGTCTTATAATAAATACTGCCGCTATTACTAACCACTTAAAGCACTGAGCATCTAAAGCAGTCTGAAGCGCTGTCGGTGGGCAGGAGGCAGGCAGAGGCTGCTGCTTGACGTGCACTTCCTGATTCACTCCCTGCTGCCCACACTAACGGACCCACCTGGCTTCATGCAGGCAAAGCCTGCTGCCCACACTAACGGACCCACCTGGCTTTATGCAGGCAAAGCCTGCTGCCCACACTAACGGACCCACCTGGCTTTATGCAGGCAAAGCCTGCTGCCCACACTAACACAACTGGCTTTATGCAGGCAAAGCCTGCTGCCCACACTAACACAACTGGGTTTATCCTTCAAATTTGGATCCTCCCTTAAGTAAGTCATCCTCTGTCAAAGCCTGTAGGCTTTGGGGCAGATGTCCTTGCAAAAACAGCCTCAAAGAGAGTTTAGGTTAACCACAAACATTCGTCTTGGGAACTGGCTCCACATCAGAATAATGAACAGTGGGAATTCCAGCAGAGCTTGCAGATGGGGGTCACAGGTCGCTATGAAGGCTGGCTCAATTGACCAATGAAAGCACCGGTCCTTGAACTATAAAACCTTTTTTATTTTAGTTCTCATCTTTCAGTAAAGTACTGGTATTTCAAACATTAAAGCACTGGTCTGTTAATCTTTTCCTGTTTTTCTTTGAATAAAGCACTGGTCTTTTAATGAAGTCTTGGTCAAAGTCCTGGTCCTTCAAGCTGCATAGCACTGGTCTTTCAACTACTGATAGTTCAAAAGGGTACTGGTTCTTCTAGCACTGGTCTTCCAATAAAATCACTGGTCTTTAACTACTGATAGTTCAAAAGGGTACTGGTTCTTCTAGCACTGGTCTTCCAATAAAATCACTGGTCTTTAACTACTGACAGTTCAAAAGGGTACTGGTTCTTCTAGCACTGGTCTTCCAATAAAATCACTGGTCTTTAACTACTGACAGTTCAAAAGGGTACTGGTTCTTCTAGCACTGGTCTTCCAATAAAATCACTGGTCTTTAACTACTGATAGTTCAAAAGGGTACTGGTTCTTCTAGCACTGGTCTTCCAATAAAATCACTGGTCTTTAACTACTGATAGTTCAAAAGGGTACTGGTTCTTCTAGCACTGGTCTTCCAATAAAATCACTGGTCTTTAACTACTGACAGTTCAAAAGGGTACTGGTTCTTCTAGCACTGGTCTTCCAATAAAATCACTGGTCTTTAACTACTGACAGTTCAAAAGGGTACTGGTTCTTCCAGCACTGGTCTTCCAATAAAATCACTGGTCTTTAACTACTGACAGTTCAAAAGGGTACTGGTTCTTCCAGCACTGGTCTTCTAACCAAAGTAAAGGGGGTGGGGTGGGGGGCGCAGTGCAGGGGTCACAATGCAACAAACCAAACACAAGCTCATAAAAACAAAGCTAATTTCTTCCTCTCACTACCAACATATCTACCCCACCCCCCACCCCATGCGTTCTACCTATTTATGTCCAACCCAAAACACATATGACTGTGCTACAAAAGAGCTGCAATGTTCGAAAACCTCTCTCTCTCTCTCTCTCTCTCTCTCTCTCTCTCTTTTTTTTTAAAGCACCAATCTTTTTGGGTGGGTGTGAGGTTTAGAGCTGAGACTGGCAGGAATGTTGTGTATGATCAAAAACATGCATAGAGAGATTTCTGTATCAGTTGGTTAGTAGAAAATGTCTGCAGAAATAAGAATTGATTAGATTAGTCAAATCTTTCACTTGTTTTGCTTATAAAAATGATCAAAATTAGTTCAACAATTTACCAACAAAATACTCACCCAAAACAAACAACAACAAAAAGCACTACCCAAGTGGTGAGAGGATTTCAATTTGTGGTTTTAGGTTGATAGAAACTGATCAGTGAAGTGATTTAGTAGCTGTGAACAAATACATATTTCAGTGAATTAATGTGAGCACCACATTAGGAATACACAAGTCACGTGAGTTGTGGGAAATGCTGAAGGAACTTACATGCTCTCCATCTTTCTTCGACTTTCACAGAGGAAACAGAACAATCCAAATAAATCAGGTAATCACAACAAAAACTACACAAATTTGCTGTCACTCACAGATAAGCCACATGCCAAGCAGCAACTGCAGGCCTTCCCTTCCTTACGTCTCTGTCAAAGTTGGTTATGCCACTGTCCACTTCCAAGATGCTATCTTGTGTTGTCCAGTTCAAGATGCTATCTTGTGTTGTCCAGTTCAAGATGCTATCTTGTGTTGTCCAGTTCAAGATGTTAACTTGTGTGGTCCAGTTCAAGATGCTAACTTGTGTTATTCAGTTCAAGATGCTATCTTGTGTTGTCCAGTTCAAGATGCTAACTTGTGTTATCCAGTTCAAGATGTTATCTTGTGTTGTCCAGTTCAAGATGTTATCTTGTTGTCCAGTTCAAGATGTTATCTTGTGTGTGTTCTCCAATTGAAGATGTTATCTTGTGTGTGTTCTCCAATTGAAGATGTTATCTTGTGTGTGTTCTCCAATTGAAGATGTTATCTTGTGTGTGTTCTCCAATTGAAGATGTTATCTTGTGTGTGTTCTCCAATTGAAGATGCTATCTTGTGTGTGTTCTCCAATTGAAGATGCTATCTTGTGTGTGTGCATGTGTTTCATGATGTTTTGTAAGAATAAGTATGTTGATTAATGTCTTTTTATGCTGCTGATTTGTGAGTATTTACATGTTGCATGTTTTCGGTTTAAAAAAAAAATCAAGTTGTAATGCGCTTTGTGTCTATGAAAGCACTCTAAAAGAAAACGAGAAAAACAACCCCTACTATTCTCATTATCTAGTCGCTGGGGAAAGCCCTTACGCACACCGTCCCATGTGTCAGCAGTTTCTCCAGCACTGCCCTGAAACAGTTCCAGTCTTTCTCCGACTGGTGATGGTCTGTCTTTTCCTTTCAACGTTCCTCTTTCTGCACGTCTCTTCTCCGGGTGATCAGTGGTGTAATGGCCTTGGATTTGTATACATCGGTACTGTCTCAAGCTCCTCAACACTTCAGATCTTCTCAGATGCAAGCTACTTGTTACGGTTGGCTGTGCCACAGCATTGGAAATGGACGCACAGCTGTATTTGTTATTGGTGCCGAACAGAGACTGCCTATCAGAAATGTCAAAAACCGTCAGATAACTGTGTTTTAATGTTGAACGGAAGGGAGCTGGGACTGGTTAAGGCGTAACAAGCTTCAGCAGAGGCAGGAGGGAAGGCAGGCAGGTAGGTGCTGTTGGGAGGGTGGTTTTAAGCACTACACAAATAGTTTTGAAAGCTGGAGATGAAAGAGCCTTTGGGTGGCACTTCCACATCACTTTGATTAGAGGTAGTTCCACATCCTGCTAAACAAGGCACTGAAAACTTTCTAAATCACTCTCCGTATCGTCTCTAAAAACTAAACAATAAATCACTCTCCGTATCGTCTCTAAAAACTAAACAATAAATCACTCTCTGTATCATCTCTAAAATCTAAACAATCTCCTTACTGGCCACTATCCAGCAACAGCTCTTCTTCACAAGAGTACAGATAAACTCTACACAGGGAAACACAGAGAGGCTGAAAGGGAAAAGGTGTGACAGAAACCAAAGACAGCAATGCTTAGGAAGAAAAAAGCACAAAGCTCTGTGCAGTTTTAAACTCAACTGTCAGGCAGGCAATTTGCTAACTCATTCTGCTTTGCTGCAGAAGCAAGAAGACAAAAGAAGAGGAAGGATGCAATCTGACCGTAAAAGTAGAAACCAAACAGAAAAAATTGTGAAAACAGAGGTGGAGGGATGGGGCGGGAAATGAGCAAAAAGTGATAGTCACAGAACGTACCTCCACATCAGAGGAAGCTGGAATCCCATTGGTGGACGGCTCAGCACCAGGGGGTGTGACTGGTGAGTACACCTTCATTTCCACCGACTTGGTGGAGACAACAGACGAGGCTGAAGCCGGGCTGCTGCACAACAGTGATGTATGTAACCCTATTTACTTTCTCTCTCTTTTCTTCTCTTTTTCTAACATCTATCTTTTGCTTTTCCTCTTTTCCTTCTCTCTGCCATTTCTACCGCAGCCTTGCTTCATGATACATATATGTAAGTATAATACACATTTATATATGGTATACCCAGTGAGTATACAGCCAAGGGTGTAAACATGGACCAGCATTAGCCAGTGAAACCTGTTCAGAACAGTTACAAAAAACCGGGTGTAAACATGGACCAGCATTAGCCAGTGAAACCTGTTCAGAACAGTTACAGAAACCGGGTGTAAACATGGACCAGCATTAGCCAGTGAAACCTGTTCAGAACAGTTACAAAAACCGGGTGTAAACATGGACCAGCATTAGCCAGTGAAACTTGTTCAGAACAGTTACAAAATCCATGTGAACAACGCTGCTGAATCAAGACACACTGTCAACATTCACATAATGCCCATAAATAATGCTGTTGATTCAAATTATACTCTCCCCCCCCCCCCCCTTTCTCCTGTCATTTCAGAGAGTTATTAATTAGGTTGACATCAACATCAACATCAAGTAATGTCAAGTTCCCTCCCACATGCATAGTATTATGTTGCACGCACACACTAACACATACATGCATATGCACTGACACACACTTAGGGCTACGATCCACTTTTGATCATGGTCACATGACTGCACATCTGGTCAGTTGCCCTGGACAACCACAGAGCCTGCTGTCACTGTCAAGTGACTGATGGTGTGAAGCAGGTTTCAAACCTCCTCTGTTCACCAGTGATGACATTCCATTTGCGTGTTCTTTCCCCCTAGCTCCAGCACAGCGACAGTGACATCACGGTCTATCCGCTCCAGCACAGCGACAGTGACATCACGGTCTATCCGCTCCAGCACAGCGACAGTGACATCACGGTCTATCCGCTCCAGCACAGCGACAGTGACATCACGGTCTATCCGCTCCAGCACAGCGACAGTGACATCACGGTCTATCCGCTCCAGCACAGCGACAGTGACATCACGGTCTATCCGCTCCAGCACAGCGACAGTGACATCACGGTCTATCCATTCCAGCAGAGCGACAGTGACATCACGGTCTATCCGCCCCAGCAGAGTGACAGTGACATCACGGTCTATCCGCTCCAGCAGAGTGACAGTGACATCATAGTCTATCCGCTCCAGCAGAGTGACAGTGACATCATAGTCTATCCACTCCAGCAGAACAGTATTGACAGTATCACAGCCTATCCACTCCAGAAGAACGATAGTGACGGCATCACGGTCAATCTGCCCCAGAAGAGCGATAGTGACGGCATCATGGATCTATCCACTCCATAAGAGTGATAGTGACGGCATCACGGATCTATCCACTCTAGAGGAGCGATAGTGACGGCATCATGGATCTATCCACTCCATAAGAGTGATAGTGACGGCATCACGGATCTATCCACTCCAGAAGAGCGATAGTGACAGCCTCACGGTCTATCCACTCCATAAGAGTGATAGTGACGGCATCACGGATCTATCCACTCCATAAGAGTGATAGTGACGGCATCACGGTCTATCCACTCCATAAGAGTGATAGTGACGGCATCACGGTCTATCCGTTCCAACAGAGCGATAGTGACGGCATCACGGTCTGTCCGTTCCAGCAGCAACTGATCCCACACCATGTGGTCATGTGACCGTGATGGAAAGTGGACCATAGCACTTACACTCACCTCCCCACCACCCCTATGTCTACTGTCACCTAGACAGGCCTTGTTCTAACCAATCAACTGAAGGGACAGTGATGATGTTGTAACCAATCAACTCACGGGACAGTGACAATGTTGTAACCAATCAACTCACGGGACAGTGACAATGTTGTAACCAATCAACTCACGGAACAGTAACAATTTTGTAACCAATCAACTGACGGAACAGTGACGATGTTGTAACCAATCAACTCACGGAACAGTGACGACGTCCTCATTGAGACTGAGTCGCTTGATGTTCTTCAGGGAGGCGGGCTCATCCGATGTCTCGCCATCTTTCTGTCGACGGAGCACAGTGCTGGAGTTCTGAGTGGCGCGTCGAAGCTGCACCGGCTCCCCGCCACTGCCGCGATCCACTGCCTTGTACGTCGTTATTGTCGGCGCATGCTGCAGCGCGCCATCCTGACCGCCAGGACAAACAGCGCCATTACCATGGCTACAAGAGGGACATCATACACCAACCCTTGTTGCAAAAAATGACCTCAGCAATCTGTGCCTGCTACAAGCAAGTCCACGGCCAGCCCTCCAAGCCAGACAAAGACAGAGTCTAGTTAATGTCTTCAGTTTCTGTCACCAGCCCTCCAAGCCAGACAAAGACAGAGTCTAGTTAATGTCTTCACTGTTTCTGTCACCAGCCCTCCAAGCCAGACAAAGACAGAATCTAGTTAATGTCTTCAGTTTCTGTCACCAGCCCTCCAAGCCAGACAAAGACAGAGTCTAGCTAATGTCTTCACTGTTCTGTAACCAGTCCACTGCCTCTTGTCACCTGGCTATCATTATCAGTGCATTTCTGTACCACCAGCAAAAAGAAGAACTAGAAAAGTTCTGCTTGTGTTACTTATGTTCCCAAGTCTGTGGGATGGTCACCCAGTGGGTACAAATACCTCACTGACACAGAAAGGCTTCAGGCTGAATAAGCAAAGACAGTGAGAGAGACAGACAGACAGACAGAGACAGAGAAGAAAAAGAAGTAGAAGAAAGAAACAAAGAAAAGCAAGAAAGAAAATCAAAGAAAGGCAGTCATCTATGAGTCTAAGGCAACAACAGTGAAGTTCTAAGTGGTCTCCCTTGTCAAGGGTCATGCAGCCTAATCAAACACTGGATTCAAAGCCAGAAATGAAACAGGCAAACACGACCGCCCCCTCCCTTTCCCTCCTCATACCCATACCCAAAACCCTTCTCATACCCATACCCAAAACAGTCTAAAGAAGAGTCATGCAAAAGATTCAACAGCAACTGCAACTGTAGGGGCAAAGTACAAAATCCAATTACTAGGTTTCACACACAACTTAGCAACAACAAAAACAGAAAAACAGGAAGATATGGAAGCAAAGCCTGATGAAACATATCTGACAAAACTTAAAAACAGTTCAAGAAACGAAAGCAGCAACAGTGCCAGCAAACAGAGAAGAAAAAGAAAAGAAGGAAAACAACAACAAAAAAACACATTAAAAACTACAAGCTAAATACAACAGCACATTCCAAATTCAAGCATTTCATGGGGTTTTGATTTCTCTGTGAACAATATTACTGACAACTTAGAAACCGTGCCCTCTCTATGTCACAAACATGTCAGTCTAATGGAACAGTTACCTGCTTCTGAACAGCCTTAGACGTGGTGGTTTTGGGTGCATTAGTGACAAGTCCATCCTATTGAAGACAACAAAACCAGTGTTTACTGCAATGTGTAGATCATGCAGAAAACACAGCAGACAGTGTTTAATGCTCACACACATGCTCAAGGTCAGCCACCCCTCCACACTCTAGTATGTGCCCGATGTATAACATCTTCAGCTCAAAACAGCATCACATTAATGGTTGTCATGTTGTTAGCAGTGGAGCAAAGTAGCAATTCTTAAACACACACACACACACACACACGCACATGCACACACACAGGCATATGTACACACACACATATGTATACACACACGCATATGTACACACACACACACACACACACACACACACACACACACACACACACACACAGGCATATGTACACACACAGATATGTATACACACACGCATATGTACACACACACGCATATGTACACACACACACACACACACACACACAGGCATATGTACACACAGACATATGTATACACACACGCATATGTACACACACACACACACACGCACACACACACACACACACACACACACACACACACTCTTCACCCTCATAATTATTCAACATGACTGACTAGGTGTTAAATATCATATCTCTGTGTGTGTGTCTCTCCCTCTCTCTCTTTGACCAACATTTTTCTCTGTTTTTAAAGATTAAAAATCTGATTTCTGAGACACTACAGAGGAAGTAAGACAAAACATGGCACCTTCCAGCCTTGCAGAAGCCAAGCCAACCTGAACAGATCATGTTTGGTAGGTCAGCCCCTTTTAAAAAGACTCACACACAATCTGACCCTGTGTTCTTATTACTGTCGATGGATAGGGTATTGAACAAAGTCAAGGTGGAACCCTGAGCTGAAGAATGAAACCAAACACTAGCAGGCAGTTTTAAAATCAGTCATGTTGCTCCTTGTCCTGGCTGTCAGCAGATACAGAGTATATCTTGTCTTTGCCAACTGCACAACACACTCAGCTCTTGTCTTTACCAACTGCACAACACACTCAACTTAAGTCTTGTCTTTACCAACTGCACAACACACTCAGCTGTAAGTCTTGTCTTTACCAACTGCACAACGCACTCAGCTGTAAGTCTTGTCTTTACCAACTGCACAACGCACTCAGCTTAAGTCTTGTCTTTACCAACTGCACAACGCACTCAGCTGTAAGTCTTGTCTTTACCAGCTGCAAAACGCACTCAGCTCTAAGTCTTGTCTTTACCAACTGCACAACGCACTCAGCTCTAAGTCTTGTCTTTACCAACTGCACAACGCACTCAGCTGTAACTTAAGTCTTGTCTTTACCAACAGCACAACACACTCAGCTTAAGTCTTGTCTTTACCAACAGCACAACGCACTCAGCTGTAACTTGTGCAAGCCTTGTCTTTACCAACTGCACAACACATTCAGCTGTAAGCCTTGTCTTTACCAACTGCACAACACACTCAGCTGTAACTTGTGTAAGTCTTGTCTTTACCAACTGCACAACACATTCAGCTGTAAGCCTTGTCTTTACCAACTGCACAACACACTCAGCTGTAACTTGTGTAAGTCTTGTCTTTACCAACTGCACAACACATTCAGCTGCAAGTCTTGTCTTTACCAACTGCACAACGCACTCAGCTGTAACTTGTGTAAGTCTTGTCTTTACCAACTGCACAACGCACTCAGCTGGAAGTCTTGTCTTTACCAACTGCACAACACACTCAGCTGTAAGTCTTGTCTTTACCAACTGCACAACGCACTCAGCTGTAAGTCTTGTCTTTACCAACTGCACAATGCACTCAGCTGTAAGTCTTGTCTTTACCAACTGCACAACGCACTCAGCTCTAAGTCTTGTCTTTACCAACTGCACAACGCACTCAGCTGTAACTTAAGTCTTGTCTTTACCAACAGCACAATGCACTCAGCTTAAGTCTTGTCTTTACCAACAGCACAACGCACTCAGCTGTAACTTGTGTAAGTCTTGTCTTTACCAACTGCACAACACACTCAGCTGTAAGTCTTGTCTTTACCAACTGCACAACACACTCAGCTGTAACTTGTGTAAGTCTTGTCTTTACCAACTGCACAACACACTCAGCTCTAAGTCTTGTCTTTACCAACTGCACAACACACTCAGCTGTAAGTCTTGTCTTTACCAACTGCACAACGCACTCAGCTGTAACCAAGCCTGATGACACTGAACTCCAAACACACACCAAGCAAGCAACTCAAACTGCAATACTATAAAAAAAAAAAGGAAAAAAAGAAGAGAGACTGAAAACATGAAAAGAGTGAGGCAGACAAAGAAGTGCCACCCTATGCAGACAGCAAAAAAAAAAAAAAAAAGAAGGAAAAAAAAAAGGCTAAAAAAGAAAGAAAGATAAAATGGCTCAGTTTGCTATGAGAGTTCCCTGCTATAAGAGTTCACACTATGACCCCTCCCCCCTCCCACCCCACCATTCCCTAAACCAACATCCCATTTTTTTTTTCAAGTGTAGTATCAGTAGTATATTGTCTGATTAGCACTTCACTCCTTCATGAAAATGTGTGCAAAACATAAACCAGCTGCCACGGAGAAGTCAGAAGGTGTAGGTGGGTGATGGGATGCAGCTGGGGTTGAGTGCAGTGATGGACAGCAGTCCAAAGGTGTAGGTGGGGCTGAGTGCAGTGATGGACAGCAGTCCAAAGGTGTAGGTGGGTGAGGGGCAGTGATGGACAGCAGTCCAAAGGTGTAGGTGGGGCTGAGTGCAGTGATGGACGGCCAGGTGTAAGCCAGGTTGGCTCCGTACGACACTGGATCATCACATCCGCATACCCCCCCCCCCCCCCACCCCCGGCTAGAAAAGAAGGCAAGACGGGAGAGACTGGCACTGACCTGCAGGGACACAAGGATCGGCTCCCGGTTCTGGCCGCTGATCCACTCGTCTGCCTGCAGAGACGGGATGGTGCTTGCCGTCGGCGGAAAAACATCTTCCTGAAAAGTGTCCGACTGCAAACAAGGAACACAAAATAGAAAACCAAAACAACAGCGACAAAGGTATTAAGTACAACACAGACAGTAGGTGTGCTGGGATGTTTTGCTTTGTTTTTGTTGTTTTAACCCCTTCCCTGCCTTCAACAAGTCCCACCCTGTCCCACTTGGCCGAATGCTGCCACTGACCTGTTCAGTGTCATGTGACTGACCGACCTGTGGAAGACCTACTTGTGGAAGACCTGTTTGTGGAAGACCTACTTGTGGAAGACCTGTTTGTGGAAGACCTACTTGTGGAAGACCTGTTTGTGGAAGACCTGTTTGTGGAAGACCTACTTGTGGAAGACCTGTTTGTGGAAGACCTGTTTGTGGAAGACCTGTTTGTGGAAGACCTGTTTGTGGAAGACCTGTTTGTGGAAGACCTGTTTGTGGAAGACCTGTTTGTGGAAGACCTGTTTGTGGAAGACCTACTTGTGGAAGACCTGTTTGTGGAAGACCTGTTTGTGGAAGACCTAAAGTCTCTTGATAGCTGGGGAACAAAATCAACACACAGTTGTGTGCTTAGTTCCATTGACTTTGAGATAACTTTTGGAAGGACACTGCATCAACAAGGTCCGATCATTGGTAGCAAAAGGGTTAATTCACAGGCATTCTGGCCTGTTTTTATTGCTTCAGTTTTATACTCAGGCACATTTGCCAAAGTTTTTCCTTTAAACCAATTTTTAGTCAGGAAAATACAGACAGAAGAAATAAAAAAAATGTAATACAGAACAGTAACTTTACGTGGTTTGTTTGTACATTTTTCAGAAAGCTGAAATGCATATGCACATGTCCATACACAACACTCACTCACAACGCATACATATATATCCACACACACACACAAACGACCACTGACACATACATACATGAATACATATTCACACCCCCACACAAACGATCACCGACACATACATACATGAATATATATTCACACACACACACACAAACATATCGTTGGTGACCATTTAAAACCTCGTAACTCAGTTTTTCTGGTTTTGAGAAAAACACAAAAAACTGTTTTAAAAATTCAATTTTAATTTAAACATATCAAGTTTTTAACACATGCACAATCGTAAGTACTTACATTTGTTGTTATGATTTTTCTTGGAGGAAAAGCGTAAGTTATGAACAATTTTTCCTAGAAGATGAAGATATGTGCTTTCTATCCTTAACACCTGATCCATAATGAGGACTTACGAGGATTTATCGCATAATCAAAACATACCACTTGAACAATCAGATGTAGCCAAAACAACCAGATTCTTTGACAAAAGTGTGGTTGCAAGCATGAACGTCTGTTGCATGATTTCACATGAAAACAATATTAACTAGGCATGATTTTTTGCTACAAAAAGCCGACACGTGGTTTTTGTACTAAACAATTGGTCCAAATTAAGGATTGGCAAAGATTTTACTTTTAGAAAATATTGTTATTAATGGAGATTAATAGTCAAAGGAAAGCAAAAAATTCCATAGAACACTTATTTCAAAAATACACTGACACTCTACAACTACTGGTCGCTTTCTAGCAATTAAAAAATAAAAATGTAAACAAAATTAAACAGATTTGAAACAGTATGCCCTGTCAGGATTTATGGCTGTCGTGTCCAAACAAAATTAATAATGTTCGTTTCAAAGTAAAGAAGCTGATTATCTTTATGTAGACTTTCGTCTGGAACCGTCTATCATGTCGAGGCCTACTGATATCTGAAATATTGCTAATAGTGGGAGTTCAGAACGATACCTTTGACCGAGGTATCAGACTGACTTGACCTGCTACAATAAACTCAGACAGGCACTGTCCGATCACATTTAGTCATGTAATAACACCATGTAAGTTCCAATCCTTAGACTGCTGAGCGTGTTCCTTTGATGTCCAGGGGTGCCTGCCTTGGAATCAGAACTGACGAGGTTCCTGTGTTCAGTCTCCAGTCTCCATGAGGCAGTGCATCATAAAAGTGATGGTAGTCTTTGGGCAGTACTTTCTTCAGCTGCTGAAGATGCTGCCACTTGGTGCTCGTGATGCGCATGGGTGCCTTGTACATCGTGTTGTCGTCAGCTTTGTTCTTTCTCCGTCTTTGTGGTAGGGGTCGCCACTGGTCAGTGCAGTTGATCTTGTAGCTCACCGAACCATCCGGGAGGTATTGCAGACACCGTAGGTCCACAACTTGAGGATCTCCAGCACTGCTGCCGGGGCGAATGCTGCTTAAATAATTCAGCTTAGAGAAGTCTCTCAAGAAAGTGTGGTCCACTTGTTTGACTTCATAAGGATGGTCTCTTCTTGCGGCAGTTATTACATCAATGTATTCGGCTGGCCAAATTATCTGGCACCCCCTGAGTTGACCTTCAATTGCAGAGTGTACAGATTGAACCTCCATCCAGGTTTTCAAGAAAGGTAACATTACGATTCTGATAGCAGCACCCGTCTCTGTACAGAATCACTGTGCTGACAGAATCATCCACCACTGACTCTAGATGATCCAAAAATGCATGATGCAAAGTTGCTGCTCTTCAATTCACCGTTCACCTCACGCCAGAAATAACACATGACATCACTGTTAGACAGGTTGTAGAGGGGCTTGTGTGCATGCCATGAACCCTCACAGATTTCAACACCCAATCCCACGCGGCTGGTCACATGAAGACGTCTGACTCTCAGGTGTGAAGTTCCCAGACATTATCATCATTCACAGGGGCTGAAGTGAATGGAAATATTATTGTAATTATACTACATGGACTCCAAAACATGGACACACCTTCATCTTCATACGCACACACACACATATACACTCACACACACACACACACACACACATGCACACACACACAGAGGCACACCCACAAATGCACATACTCTCAAACGTACACACACGTGCTCACACACACACACACACACACATTAGCTATCTGTTGTATATATAATATAATTATACTTGCAGACAGACAGGTGTAAAAGAGGGCATACTGGTAGAAATCAGTCACACTCAGTGGTAATTTCAAATAAATTCTGAATCAATCGCTTCTTTTGAGTAATTAAGCCGCATACTACACATTCCTAATTTCAACAAACTAATCTAGTCATCATCATATCAGCTAACATATCAGCTCTTACCCGAACAGATTCCACACACGTCCTTCACTCGAGAAGATGTCTTGATGAAGAGGAAAAAACTCGTAAGGCGCGAAAAGCAATGTAGCAACGTAGTTTCCAGATATTTTGTAGCATGGAAAAGCTCGCAAGTCGCAAGTCATCATAAGAGCTTTTCATCCGCCAAAACGTTAGCGAAAATACCTCGTAACTCGACTTACGTGTCATTTTGGTTCAGCCTCCCGCCACAAACGACTTACGAGGCTTTACTAGTTATTTCTAACCCCGATTTCACCCACAAATATTTTCCCTAGTGTTCCGAGGTTTTCACACAAGGTGTATAAATAAATTAGATACTCAAAGGTGTAACAATCCGAAAACCGGGAAAAATTGAGTTACGAGGTTTTAATCGGTCACCAACGATGTGCATGTGTGCCCATACACACTCTCATACCTACTGCACACCCCCACCACCCCCCACACACAACCACCAACACATACATACATGAATATATATTCACACACAAACATATGCATGTGTGCACATACACACACTCACACCTACAGCCCCCCCCCCTCCCCCCATAAAGGCACCAGTGCCCCCTCACCTTTCGGGGCACAATCATGGAGATGGGTTCCACCAGATTCTTGGCTGCGTGCAGTTTGTAGAAACGGACAATTTCACACCGCCGCACATCACAGCCACGCTTCGGCATCATGCCTGCCAATCAGACATCACGTTATTAACCCCATAAGTGGTGCAGTACCTGTCTCCACCCCATCAGCCACATCATTAACCCCATAAGTGGTATTCCCAATCCGTCACATCATTAACCCCATAAGTGGTGTGAAAACCTGTCTCCTCCCCATCAGACATTACATCATTAACCCCATAAGTGGTGTGATACCTGTATACCCCCCATCAGTTATATCATTAACCCCATAAGTGGTGCGATACCTGTATACCCCCCATCAGTTATATCATTAACCCCATAAGTGGTGTGATACCTGTATACCCCCCATCAGACATTACATCATTAACCCCATAAGTGGTGTGATACCTGTATACCCCTCATCAATCACATCATTAACCCCATAAGTGGTGTGACCCATCAGTCACATCATTAACCCCATAAGTGGTGTGACCCATCAGTCACATCATTAACCCCATAAGTGGTGTGACCCATCAGTCACATCATTAACCCCATAAGTGGTGTGACCCATCAGTCACATCATTAACCCCATAAGTGGTGTGACCCATCAGTCACATCATTAACCCCATAAGTGGTGTGACCCATCAGTCACATCATTAACCCCATAAGTGGTGTGACCCATCAGTTACATCATTAACCCCATAAGTGGTGTGACCCATCAGTTACATCATTAACCCCATAAGTGGTGTGACCCATCAGTCACATCATTAACCCCATAAGTGGTGTGACCCATCAGTCACATCATTAACCCCATAAGTGGTGTGACCCATCAGTCACATCATTAACCCCATAAGTGGTGTGACCCATCAGTCACATCATTAACCCCATAAGTGGTGTGACCCATCAGTCACATCATTAACCCCATAAGTGGTGTGACCCATCAGTCACATCATTAACCCCATAAGTGGTGTGACCCATCAGTCACATCATTAACCCCATAAGTGGTGTGACCCATCAGTCACATCATTAACCCCATAAGTACCATTGGCGGGAGCTGCCGTAAGTATTAGTTTTGCTTTTGTCATGACAAACACGTGTTTTGGGGGAGGGGAGGGGAGGGGAGAGGAGGGGAGGGGAGGGGAGAGGAGGGGAGGGGAGGGGAGCGGAGGGGAGGGGAGGGGAGGGGAGCGAGAAACGACTTGGGGGGCGGGGGGGGGGGGGGGGGGGCACAAAGGATCTTGTCTTACCCAGTCCTCTCTGTGGTGATGATGACTGGTACACATTGAGAAAGTGGAGACCGGAGTCACTGTCCGACACTTCATAATAACGGATGTTGCCGTCCCCCTGCCACACAGTCGCAAGACAGCTCAGTCATAAACATCCACACATCTCAGTCATAAACATCCACACATCTCAGTCACAAACATACTATCAGCCACCAAGAACCAGTCATAAACATCTACACATCTCAGTCATAAACATACTATCAGCCACCAAGAACAGTCATAAACATCCACACATCTCAGTCACAAACATACTATCAGCCATCAAAAACCAGTCATAAACATTTACACATCTCAGTCATAAACATCTACAATTATCAGTCATAAACACATCAAGAACCATGCACAAACATCCACAGATACCAATCACAGACATCCACAAATATCAGCCATAAACACGTCAAGACATATCAGTCATCAACAGCCAGGCAGATCAGTCACAAACACAACAAGAAAGTCAGAAACACCTAAAAAAACTAAAAAAACAAAAACAAAATCAGACCTGTATACACATTATCCATAAAACACTGTCACTAAATCATCAGTTATAAATGAATTTAACATAAACGCATCAATCATTTACATCACCATGGAAATATCAGTCACAGAAACACACCATGCACAACATAAACACATCAATCTTACGATTAACATAATCATGTTCAATGGACATAAACATCTAAAATGGAAT
Organism: Alviniconcha strummeri; assembly: GCA_963584105.1. Lineage (NCBI taxonomy): Eukaryota > Metazoa > Mollusca > Gastropoda > Provannidae > Alviniconcha > Alviniconcha strummeri. The sequence continues at coordinate 3,401,917 of OY757558.1, read as the reverse complement.
GATTTGGATTTGAAATCCATCAAAGAAATTCTACCCTTCAGACCGTGAGAAAGCCAGGCCTCCGGACACAAGCTTCATCGTCAACCGATGAATGACCCTTGTCACTCGCAACTCACCTTGCCTGCAAGGAAGATAACCTTTGTGTCATAGTCGTAGTAGGGGAGGATAACTCCGCATGAGGTATCCAGGTCGATGGTGGACAGGGGAGTTTTCGACTGCCGCTGTAGGAAGAAACCCCGCCGCAACATTAATGACAAACAAACCACCGTCCTCCACCATCAACGCACCATCCAACAAACACAAAAACAAGAGAAGAAAAAAAGGACAAGGTCAAAACCTTATAGCTGTTTTTTTCTTCTTCTGGGATAAATCTTGCCACCCACAATGAATAGAGAACCTATCCACCCACAATGCAAAGTGAACTTATCCATCCACATTCCACAGTGTACCTATCCACCCACAATTCATAGTGAACCTATCCACACACAATCCATAGTGAACCTTCCACAGTGAATTAACCTATCCACCCACATTCCACAGTGAACCTATCCACCCACAGTGATCCTATCCACCCACAAACCTATCCACCCACAACCCACAGTGAACCTATCCACCCATGATCCAGAGCACCTCCCCTACAGACAGTCTCTGTGATGGTTGATGACATGGAGGTCTGTCCTTAAAGTGAAACACTGACAGCTTTCAGAGACAAAGACACACAACTGAAACAAACCTACAGTTCAACAGCCAAGGCTCTCTCTGAAACAGGTGTGTAGCCAGCACAGAAGTGTGCAAACATAAGGACCATAAGAGACCTCCAGTTATAACACTAACAGGTGTGTAGCCAACACAGAAGTGTGCAAACATAAGGATCATAAGAGACCTCCAGTTATAACACTAACAGGTGTGTCGCCAGCACAGAAGTGTGCAAACCTTAAGGACCATAAGAGACCTCCAGTTATAACACTAACAGGTGTGTCGCCAGCACAGAAGTGTGCAAACCTTAAGGACCATAAGAGACCTCCAGTTATAACACTAACAGGTGTGTCGCCAGCACAGAAGTGTGCAAACCTTAAGGACCATAAGAGACCTCCAGTTATAACACTAACAGGTGTGTCGCCAGCACAGAAGTGTGCAAACCTTAAGGACCATAAGAGACCTCCAGTTATAACACTAACAGGTGTGTCGCCAGCACAGAAGTGTGCAAACCTTAAGGACCATAAGAGACCTCCAGTTATAACACTAACAGTAGGCTGCTGGTACTGAGACCACAGAGTTACAACCCACACAGCCAAACAACTTCCCAAGCCGGCTTCTCCGGTCACATTTGATCAGTTCCAGAGTTACAGTACAGACAACCACAACTTTTCAACACTGTGTCCACACTCTGATTTTAGGCAATTCTATCAGTTGCAGAGTTACAACACAGACAGCCCTATAACTGTTTGACATAGCTTTCATCCCTTCCATGACAACTGGTGCTTTCATCCCTTTCATGACAACTGGTGCTTTCATCCCTTTCATCCCTTCCATGACAACTTGTGCTTTCATCCCTTCCATGACAACTTGTGCTTCCATCCCTTCCATGACAACTTGTGTTTTCATCCCTTTCATGGACTTTCATGACAACTGGTGCTTTCATCCCTTCCATGACAACTTGTGCTTTCATCCCTTTCATGACAACTTGTGTTTTCATCCCTTTCATGGACTTCCATGACAACTGGTGCTTTCATCCCTTTCATGACAACTTGTGCTTTCATCCCTTTCATGACAACTTGTGTTTTCATCCCTTTCATGACAACTGGTGCTTTCATCCCTTTCATGACAACTTGTGCTTTCATCCCTTTCACACCCTTCCATGACAACTTACAAGGTCCCATAATGAGAGTTGTCGTTCACTCATCTGGGAGAAACCGGTGGTGGCAACCCGGTTGTTGTCCACAAACACCACCTTGGACGCCTTGGGCCCCTTGTGACACTGGGTTTCCTGCAAGAACAACTGCAGTGTGAAAAATCACACACAGGTGAAAAGGATAGCAGGCCTCATTTTGAATGAGTGATGGCACTTGGTACAAGTAGATAGGTTCAGTTGATGACTATAGAGACATCAGTACAAAGTTCAGCTGCTGACTACAGACACAGATAGGTTCAGCTGATAACTACAGAGACATCAGTAGACAGGTTCAGCTGATAACTACAGAGACATCAGTAGACAGGTTCAGCTGATAACTACAGAGACATCAGTAGACAGGTTCAGCTGATAACTACAGAGACATCAGTAGACAGGTTCAGCTGATAACTACAGAGACATCAGTAGACAGGTTCAGCTGATAACTCCAGAGACATCAGTAGACAGGTTCAGCTGATAACTACAGAGACATCAGTAGATAGGTTCAGCTGACAACTACAGAGACATCAGTAGACAGGTTCAGCTGATAACTACAGAGACATCAGTAGACAGGTTCAGCTGATAACTACAGAGACATCAGTAGACAGGTTCAGCTGATAACTACAGAGACATCAGTAGACAGGTTCAGCTGATAACTCCAGAGACATCAGTAGACAGGTTCAGCTGATAACTACAGAGACATCAGTAGATAGGTTCAGCTGACAACTACAGAGACATCAGTAGACAGGTTCAGCTGACAGCTACAGAGACATCAGTAGATAGGTTCAGCTGATAACTACAGAGACATCAGTAGATAGGTTCAGCTGACAACTACAGAGACATCAGTAGACAGGTTCAGCTGACAGCTACAGAGACATCAGTAGATAGGTTCAGCTGATAACTACAGAGACACAGTAGACAGGTTCAGCTGACAGCTACAGAGATATCAGTAGATAGGTTCAGCTGATAACTACAGAGACACAGTAGACAGGTTCAGCTGACAACTACAGAGATATCAGTAGATAGGTTCAGCTGATAACTACAGAGACACAGTAGATAGGTTCAGCTGACAACTACAGACATGAGCTGCAAGCAGATGAGGACAGCTGTGTGCACCTGAATGCTGGACTCAGACTGAAATCCTGGTGTACTGTATACACTCCACCAGTCTACACAGTACCCCATGAGGAACACAGCAAAGCTTGTGTGAATTAAACATGGGAGGTAGGGGGTTAAGTTTCATACTAGATGTACATAAATATGGGAGGTGGTGGGTTAAGTTTCATACCAGATGTACAATGTGTGAACTAAATATGGGAGGTGGGGGGTTAAGTTGCATACCAGATGTACAATGTGTGAATTTAACTATGGGAGGTGGGGGCGGGGGGTGGGGGGTGAGTTAAGATTCATAGCAGAAGGATAATGTGTGAATTAACTATGCGAGGTGGGGGGTTAAGTTTCATAGCCGAAGGACAATGAGTGAATTAACTATGCGAGGTGGGGGGTTAAGTTTCATAGCCGAAGGACAATGAGTGAATTAACTATGCGAGGTGGGGGGTTACGTTTTATAGCAGAAGGACAATGCATCTGGGCAGATTCTGCGCCCCAGACAGTTTGCTTTTGAAAGTCTGACGGTAGGATCTGGCTACATGTATATACAGTGCATGTATGTACAGTCTGTCTGGGGTTTTGCTGTGCGGAATGCAACAGTCAACACAGCGCCACCTGGTGGTCAGATGGACATTTTGTGAGGCAAGAGGCGGGGCTTAGAGCTGAGTGTGGAACACTCTATTCCAGCAGTCAGCACAGCGCCACCTGGTGGTCGGACGGACATTTTGAGAGGCAAGAGGCAGGGCTGTGGAGCTCTCTGTTGCCCACGGGCGAGGAGCCAGGAGCAAGGCAGGTCAGAGGCAGCTTGTGTCCAGCGGACTGCTGTGTGTTCTGCGTTCAGGGCTCCAAGACCCAACGACAAAATCAACAGTCATTATATGGTTGAAACCATTGTGCGCTTCAGTCTAAATTAAGTCCAGCAATTAGGTGCCAAATTTCCGCAAAAAATGTCTTCTTACTGCCGCCACACCGCAGGTTCTGGGATCGATGGTGCGCAGCTTCTTGTCTTTGGAGGTAGTGGCAAAGAGGCTGCCCTCACGGTTCCAGGAGATGGAGAAGATTGTGTCCTTGTGACAGTCAATGATGTTGACTGGTTCCGCCTGCTCCACATTCCACACGATACACTGTGGACATACAAACATGGAATGTTGCATCAGGTGTCACTGTGACAGTCAATGTTCACTGGTTCCGTCTGTTCCACACGATACATTATGAACATACAAACATGGAATGTTGCATCAGGTGTCACTGTGACAGTCAATGTTCACTGGTTCTGTCTGTTCCACACGATACATTATGAACATACAAACATGGAATGTTACATCAGGTGTCACTGTGACAGTCAATGTTCACTGGTTCTGTCTGTTCCACACGATACACTGTTGACATACAAACATGGAATGTTGCATCAGATGTCATTGTGACAGTCAATGTTCACTGGTTCTGTCTGTTCCACACGATACACTGTGGACATACAAACATGGAATGTTGCATCAGGTGTCATTGTGACAGTCAATGTTCACTGGTTCTGTCTGTTCCACACGATACATTATGAACATACAAACATGGAATGTTACATCAGGTGTCATTGTGACAGTCAATGTTCACTGGTTCCACACGATACACTGTGAACATACAAACATGGAATGTTACATCAGGTGTCATTGTGACAGTCAATGTTCACTGGTTCCGTCTGTTCCACACGATACACTGTAAACATGCAAACACAGAATGTTACAGCAGGTGTCACTGAGACAAGATTTTAACAAAAAAAACAAAACAAAAAAAGCCTAGACTGACTGGATTCATTCAGACTGACAAAACAATGGCCACACTGTTTGGCTAATTTGCTTTTCACAAGTAACAGGTAGACACCCATTTACTTTGTATGAAATATGCAGAGAAGAAAAGAAAAGAAGAAAAGAAGGAGAAAAAAGAAAAGAAAAAAGGAAAGAAAGTGAGACAACCTGGCACCATCAACAAAATGAAATGACAATTTACACTGTCTTGTGGTTTTCAGCGATTTCACCAAAATAACTACATTGCAGATACATAGCCAGACTGCTATGAATGTTTGGTCTTTCCTGAATACAGGTGAGGGGTGAGACGATGGAAACGGCCATATTTTGATGTGCTTTTTGAATATGATGCTGTGGTTTGCAAGTAATGGCTTTAAACAGAGAGCAGGTGTATTTTAACAGACACGCTTCGTTATTTCTCTAAACTGAGAGGCAATCACCTCCGTTTCAAATGATTCCTCAGAAGAAGAATTCTATACCACTGCCTAGCAACATAACCTAAACCCAGGCACAAAAACTGAAATGGTGGTCAACGCCATCACACAGGAACCAGCAAGAAAACCCGAAGTGATGGTGACCAGAGAGGAGTAGCGAGTGGAATATGGAGGTCACCTTGTAGTCATATCCGGCAGACAAAATGATGTTCTCCGCTGTGGGGTGCCACTCCAGGTAGCCGACCCTGCGCGAGTGGCCGTGGAGGTCGACCCACCACTCGGTCAGCGGGGTGATGAGCCCGTCCTTGGGGATCTGCCACAGCTTCACCTGCACGCAGCAACACGGTCCTGTCTGTAAGCACTGTCATGCCATAAACACTCTGTATGCAATGCCATGTCAAGAACATTGTAGATTGTCATGTCAGGAACATTGGATGCAATGTCATGTCAAGAGCACTGTCAGCATGCAATGTCATGTCAAGAACATTGTACATATTGTCATGTTAAGAACATTGTCTGCAATGTCATGTCAAGAACACTGTCTGTATGCAGTGTCATGTCAAGAACACTGTATGCAGTGTCATGTCAAGAACACTGTATGCAGTGTCATGTCAAGAACACTGTCTGTATGCAGTGTCATGTCAAGAACAGTGTTGGTATGTGCTGCCATGTCAAGAACATTGTATGCAATGTCATGTCAAGAACTGTGTTTGTATGCACTGCCATGCCAAGGACATTGTATGTAATGTCATGTCAAGAATGGTGTCTGTATGGAATGGCACATAAAGAACAGTATCTGTATGGAATGCCATGCCAACGTTGTCTATATGGAATGCCATGTCAAGAACATTGTACGGGATGTCATATGAAGAACATTGTATGCAATGCCATGTCAATAACAATGTTTGTATGAGATGTCATGTACAGAACATTGTACAGAATATCATGTAAAGAACATTGTCTGTACAGAATGCTGTGTAAAGAACATTGTCTGTATGGAATGTATGTCAAGAGTATTGTCTATACGGAATGCCCTGTAAAGGATACTACAAAGCACCCAATAGGAGCCTGAAGCACACAGTACAAAACAACAGGATCAGGAACAGTAACAAAGAGTGCACAGTACAAAACAACAGGATCAGGAACAGTAACAAAGAGTGCACAGTACAAAACAACAGGATCAGGAACAGTAACAAAGAGTGCACAGTACAAAACAACAGGATCAGGAACAGTAACAAAGAGTGCACAGTACAAAACAACAGGATCAGGAACAGTAACAAAGAGTGCACAGTACAAAACAACAGGATCAGGAACAGTAACAAAGAGTGCACAGTACAAAACAACAGGATCAGGAACAGTAACAAAGAATGCACAGTACAAAACAACAGGATCAGGAACAGTAACAATATGATGAAACTGAGAGAAGACACTCCAATAGAGTGGGCTGAGAGAACACACTCCATCAGAGTGGGCGGAGAGAACACACTCCATCAGAGTGGGCTGAGAGAACACAATCCATCAGAGTGGGCTGAGAGAACACAATCCAACAGAGTGGGCTGAGAGAACACAATCCAACAGAGTGGGCTGAGAGAACACAATCCAACAGAGTGGGCTGAGAGAACACAATCCAACAGAGTGGGCTGAGAGAACACAATCCAACAGAGTGGGCTGAGAGAACACAATCCAACAGAGTGGGCTGAGAGAACACAATCCAACAGAGTGGGCTGAGAGAAGACACTCCAACAGAGTGGGCTGAGAGAACACAATCCAACAGAGTGGGCAGACAAAGAATGTTCCGTGTCTCACTGTGCAGTCATCGGAAGCGGAGGCAATGAAGTCATCATTGAAAGGGTTCCACTTGATGTCCAGCACAGCACCGGAGTGACCGGACACCTTGGGTGTCGTGAAATCCACGCGGCCCGTCTGTAACCAAGGTCCACATCAATCAGTCAACATCTTCATGCCGGATTTGGGAAAACAACAACACTGGAACCCAATTATGACAAAATTCTCTCCAAGAGAAGACAAAATGATTGTTGTATACTTACATGGGCACAAGGATCAAAATTCACCAGCCAATTTAAACTGTTCACAAGTATTGTCTTGGTGGCATTCCATTCATACATGTTCATTAACAAATGGTACACGATTTCCCTGATGAGATAATAAAGTAATTGGGAATCTTGAGTAATACAAGTCCAAGCTATAAGCTGAGCTACGTAACGTGCCCAGCATGAGTGCAAGCATACAGAATGCAAAGTCAAATTTCAGCCCCTGAACACCGACCCTTTCGACAGGCAGGACGACGAAGGCGCCTCCTCCAGCACTCTCTGTGACCACCGCCAGATTCTTGGGGTTGACGGCGCAGAAGCTGGAGTCGTGGGCATTGCGGGTGATGCGCAGGTTTTCGTACGACTGCTCCTTGCGGAACGGACTACCATACACATGGCGGAATTTGGACGAGCGAATCTTAAAGGCCATCTGGTGATAAACAATTAAGCAAACAAACAAATACCTTGCTCACAGATACACAACAGAGACAGCTGCTTTGCTGAAAGATACATAAAGCCAGAAAACTCTTTGCTCACAGACACATAAAGCCGTTTCCCTCACAGTCAATGAGTCACACGCAAAATAGACAAACTACTTGCTCACATCTACACAAATAAACTTCACTCACAGACACTGAGATACCCAAACAAACACTGATCACAGACACACAAAACAAATTCTTTGCTCACAGTGAATAGATACAAAACCATTACTTTGCACATGCACAGAACAAACCCTTTGCTAACACACACTCACACACACACACACACACACACACACACACACACACACACACACACACACACACACACACACACACACAAACAAACAAAGTCAAAATTCAGTTTAAGCGCTGTGGCAGTAAATGTCTATCATTATGTTCAAAATGTAGTATATATATTGTATTCCAAACCACGAACTCTATACTAATTAAAAACACACAAAGCAAATGCTACATATCATACATAAAACAAGCACATCATTGTTCACAGATACAGAAGACAACAAACTCTGTTCACAGATACACAAAACAAACTCTGCTCACACACACAAAACAAACTCTTTTTTCACTGATATGCAAAACAAACTCTGTTCACAGAATACACAAATCAAACTCTTTGTTCGCAGATACACAAAACAAACTCTTTGTTCAAAGATACACAAAACAAACTCTTTGTTCAAAGATACACAAAACAAACTCTTTGCTCACCGAAACGCAAAACAAACAATTTGCTAACACTGGTAGTAGTTAGATACACTAAAAAACACACACCTTTTGCTAACATAACAAACCAAACAAATGCTTTGCTCAGACACACAAAACAAGCAAACAAATAAAGGCTTTTGCTGAAATCAACACTGAACATTATTGGCATACATCTGCCCGAGTCCGCTGTGTGCTCTCACTGCGCCTGAATCAACAAGCCCCATTCAGTGATGCTGCAGGTTCTTTGCTCTCAATTAAACAGCTTTCAAACCAATGATAGAGCAGCATACTTGGGCTCCTTTGCCCCCCCCCCCCAACCCCCACTCGCGCACACACACACACACACACACACACACACACACACACACACACACACACACACACTTGCTGGCACAGTTCAGAAAGAAGGAAAGCAAGAGACTGTCAAACACACCAGTGATGTGGATACAGCACCTTCAACCTTTCAACTTAAGTCCACAGCTATTTCACTGCATGCTTGCTTCTTGTGGCAAACTAGAGCAGTTACAGCCAGTGACGCTCAAGACTTCTGTCACAAATGAATTACACACCTGAGTAAACCGGTAGAGCAAAACCACGGTGTCATTATCAGTGAAAATTATTGTTGATTCACTTTCCTCATTTCTTAATTATAAAAACAATATTGGCTAAGATGCTGTGATTTGAATCCTGTTTTACAAGCAGAACAGCAATGACAGTCATCAAACAATTTCAAACAGCAGGCACATGCCACACTCTGCTTAAACTCACCACTGACAAGAACATCAAACATAAAAACACCACTAAACAAACACCTGAAACGTAAGCAACATAACTTTGCATGCAGCACAAACTCTGGCTTTTCCCCACATGAACTTCAGTCTCGGTGCATTAGCCTTTGGACACAAGTGCACCAGGCTTTCTGTTCACTCTTCAAAGGGTGTGTGATTTGTGTTAGAGTGTGAGGTCCCAACAGCTGAGTAAGAGTGCAAATGGAGACATTATAATAACATATATATATATATCTACCAGTCATTTTAACTTAAGTAACCCAACAGAGTAAGAGTGTAAACAAAGACAGACATAGATATATTTATCTACGGGTCACTTTAAGTTAAGTAACCCAGCGGAGGAGCAATTTACAAAAGTAAAAAAATCTGTCTACAGCAAATGGACTGTAGTGTTAATATAAGCGCACAGGTTCAAACTAGAGTTAGAGATAAGGCTCTCACAAAAAAAAAACTACCCCTCCCCCTCACCCCATTTTTTGTTTTCTTTCTGAAAGAGTGTAAAAACAGTAACCACAGAGGGGGTAGGTGTGGGATGGGAGGGGGGGGGTAGTAATAGACACTAAGACAGCACTGGATCTTTCCATTAATTGAACAGTTACTTTCCATTCACCTTCATAGTCAACACACACACACACACACACACACACACACACACACACACACATACACACACATACACACAAACACACACACACACACACACACACACACACACACACACACACACACACACACACACACACACACAGAGGAAAGCTTTGGAGTGTGTGTCAGATGCTGAAGCAACACTGCAGGTGAGCCAGGTACAAAGCAGTAAAGACTGAAAGACTATCTCACTTTCATACAAAAGAAGGGCTGGTCTAGAAGAAAAGAAATAAATAAAAAGGTGGGGGTGGGGGGTGGGGAGAGGAGGGGGGGGGGTGCAAATTCAGCAGTAAACAGGTTATTAATCATGGATAAAGATTAGATAAAGATAAAGATAAAGATTGAAAAAAGCAGCCCTAAATACAGGTGCAAAGGGTGGGGTGGTGTGTGTGTGGGGAGGGGAGGGGGACTGGGGGGGGGGGGACAGCCAGCCTTTGGGATCCCTTCCTAGCCAGGGACCTCCAGAAGGGCTTGGCTCTGCCTCTCTCACTGGCACTGGCACCCAAAGTAGCCCCCCTCTCCCCTTCACCTTTGTAACTCAAAGTAGCCCCCCTCTCCCCTTCACCTTTGTAACTCAAAGTAGCCCCCCTCTCCCCATTCACCTTTGTAACTCAAAGTAGCCCCCCTATCCCATTCACCTTTGTAACTCAAAGTAGCCCCCTTCTCCCCTTCACCTTTGTAACTCAAAGTAGCCCCCCTCTTCCCTTCACCTTTGTAACTCAAAGTAGCCCCCCTCTCCCCTTCACCTTTGTAACTCAAAGTAGCCCCCCTCTCCCCTTCACCTTTGTAACTCAAAGTAGCCCCCCTCTCCCCTTCACCTTTGTAACTCAAAGTAGCCCCCCTCTCCCCTTCACCTTTGTAACTCAAAGTAGCCCCCCTCCCCCATTCACCTTTGTAACTCAAAGTAGCCCCCCTATCCCATTCACCTTTGTAACTCAAAGTAGCCCCCTTCTCCCCTTCACCTTTGTAACTCAAAGTAGCCCCCCTCTCCCCTTCACCTTTGTAACTCAAAGTAGCCCCCCTCTCCCCTTCACCTTTGTAACTCAAAGTAGCCCCCCTCTCCCCATTCACCTTTGTAACTCAAAGTAGCCCCCCTATCCCATTCACCTTTGTAACTCAAAGTAGCCCCCTTCTCCCCTTCACCTTTGTAACTCAAAGTAGCCCCCCTCTTCCCTTCACCTTTGTAACTCAAAGTAGCCCCCCTCTCCCCTTCACCTTTGTAACTCAAAGTAGCCCCCCTCTCCCCTTCACCTTTGTAACTCAAAGTAGCCCCCCTCTCCCCTTCACCTTTGTAACTCAAAGTAGCCCCCCTCTCCCCTTCACCTTTGTAACTCAAAGTAGCCCCCCTCCCCCATTCACCTTTGTAACTCAAAGTAGCCCCCCTATCCCATTCACCTTTGTAACTCAAAGTAGCCCCCTTCTCCCCTTCACCTTTGTAACTCAAAGTAGCCCCCCTCTCCCCTTCACCTTTGTAACTCAAAGTAGCCCCCCTCTCCCCTTCACCTTTGTAACTCAAAGTAGCCCCCCTCTCCCCTTCACCTTTGTAACTCAAAGTAGCCCCCCTCCCCCATTCACCTTTGTAACTCAAAGTAGCCCCCCTATCCCATTCACCTTTGTAACTCAAAGTAGCCCCCCTCTCCCCTTCACCTTTGTAACTCAAAGTAGCCCCCCTCTCCCCTTCACCTTTGTAACTCAAAGTAGCCCCCCTCTCCCCTTCACCTTTGTAACTCAAAGTAGCCCCCCTCCCCCATTCACCTTTGTAACTCAAAGTAGCCCCCCTATCCCATTCACCTTTGTAACTCAAAGTAGCCCCCTTCTCCCCTTCACCTTTCTAACTCAAAATAGCCCCCCTCTCCCCTTCACCTTTGTAACTCAAAATAGCCCCCCTCTTCCCTTCACCTTTGTAACTCAAAATAGCCCCCCTCTCCCCTTCACCTTTGTAACTCAAAATAGCCCCCCTCTCCCCTTCACCTTTGTAACTCAAAGTAGCCCCCCTCTTCCCTTCACCTTTGTAACTCAAAGTAGCCCCCCTCTCCCCTTCACCTTTGTAACTCAAAATAGCCCCCCTCTCCCCTTCACCTTTATAACTCAAAATAGCCCCCCTCTCCCCTTCACCTTTGTAACTCAAAATAGCCCCCCTCTTCCCTTCACCTTTGTAACTCAAAATAGCCCCCCTCTCCCCTTCACCTTTGTAACTCAAAGTAGCCCCCCTCTCCCCTTCACCTTTGTAACTCAAAGTAGCCCCCCTCTCCCCTTCACCTTTGTAACTCAAAGTAGCCCCCCTCTCCCCTTCACCTTTGTAACTCAAAGTAGCCCCCCTCTCCCCTTCACCTTTGTAACTCAAAGTAGCCCCCCTCCCCCATTCACCTTTGTAACTCAAAGTAGCCCCCCTATCCCATTCACCTTTGTAACTCAAAGTAGCCCCCTTCTCCCCTTCACCTTTGTAACTCAAAGTAGCCCCCCTCTCCCCTTCACCTTTGTAACTCAAAGTAGCCCCCCTCTCCCCTTCACCTTTGTAACTCAAAGTAGCCCCCCTCTCCCCTTCACCTTTGTAACTCAAAGTAGCCCCCCTCCCCCATTCACCTTTGTAACTCAAAGTAGCCCCCCTATCCCATTCACCTTTGTAACTCAAAGTAGCCCCCCTCTCCCCTTCACCTTTGTAACTCAAAGTAGCCCCCCTCTCCCCTTCACCTTTGTAACTCAAAGTAGCCCCCCTCTCCCCTTCACCTTTGTAACTCAAAGTAGCCCCCCTCCCCCATTCACCTTTGTAACTCAAAGTAGCCCCCCTATCCCATTCACCTTTGTAACTCAAAGTAGCCCCCTTCTCCCCTTCACCTTTCTAACTCAAAATAGCCCCCCTCTCCCCTTCACCTTTGTAACTCAAAATAGCCCCCCTCTTCCCTTCACCTTTGTAACTCAAAATAGCCCCCCTCTCCCCTTCACCTTTGTAACTCAAAATAGCCCCCCTCTCCCCTTCACCTTTGTAACTCAAAGTAGCCCCCCTCTCCCCTTCACCTTTGTAACTCAAAGTAGCCCCCCTCTCCCCTTCACCTTTGTAACTCAAAATAGCCCCCCTCTCCCCTTCACCTTTATAACTCAAAATAGCCCCCCTCTCCCCTTCACCTTTGTAACTCAAAATAGCCCCCCTCTTCCCTTCACCTTTGTAACTCAAAATAGCCCCCCTCTCCCCTTCACCTTTGTAACTCAAAGTAGCCCCCCTCTCCCCTTCACCTTTGTAACTCAAAGTAGCCCCCCTCCCCCATTCACCTTTGTAACTCAAAGTAGCCCCCCTATCCATTCACCTTTGTAACTCAAAGTAGCCCCCTTCTCCCCTTCACCTTTGTAACTCAAAATAGCCCCCCTCTCCCCTTCACCTTTGTAACTCAAAATAGCCCCCCTCTTCCCTTCACCTTTGTAACTCAAAATAGCCCCCCTCTCCCCTTCACCTTTGTAACTCAAAATAGCCCCCCTCTCCCCTTCACCTTTGTAACTCAAAGTAGCCCCCCTCTTCCCTTCACCTTTGTAACTCAAAGTAGCCCCCCTCTCCCCTTCACCTTTGTAACTCAAAATAGCCCCCCTCTCCCCTTCACCTTTATAACTCAAAATAGCCCCCCTCTCCCCTTCACCTTTGTAACTCAAAATAGCCCCCCTCTTCCCTTCACCTTTGTAACTCAAAATAGCCCCCCTCTCCCCTTCACCTTTGTAACTCAAAATAGCCCCCCTCTCCCCTTCACCTTTGTAACTCAAAATAGCCCCCCTCTTCCCTTCACCTTTGTAACTCAAAATAGCCCCCCTCTCCCCTTCACCTTTGTAACTCAAAATAGCCCCCCTCTTCCCTTCACCTCTGTCCCTCTCAGTGTCGCAGTGTCACAGGGCAGAGAGGGCACAGTTTCAGAGGGCAGAGAGGGCACAGTATCACAGGGCAGAAACGGCACAGTGTCACTGGGCAGAAAGGACGCAATGCTTCAGGCAAACACCTTCAGACTGAGGTACGTGCTCAGCACCCGGCAGCAATGAGAGATCAGCACTGAAACCAAGCCACGTGCCCATAAAAGGCATTTAAGCAAATCACCCGGTGCAAATTGACATCTTTCACTTTCACATAAGAGCTGGTAGCTTAATATCAATACTCTCATCAAAAACAACAACAATAATGCCTGCACACACACACACACACACACACACACACACACACACACACACACACACACACACACACACACACACACACACACACACAGAGTACAGTTTTGCAGTTGATTTATAATCTGTAAAAAAATGGCATTTAAAAAGTCCCGAAAACATGTTCAAGGCCATTTTCTGCCCATCAGTGTGTGTGTGTGACGTCATGAAAACGACGGCGTGTGTGGTTTTTGGTTTCTGCCTAACAACCTAGAAACGTGCAGTGTGAGTCTGCGAGAGAGAGAGAGAGAGAGAGAGAGAGAGAGAGAGAGAGAGAGAGAGAGAGAGAGAGAGAGAGAGAGAGAGAGAGAGAGAGAGCGTGCGTGCGTGCGTGCGCGCGCGTGCGTGCGTGCGCGCGCGCGCTGGTATTATGTCTATTTTCTTCAGGTTTTCTTGTCGAGCGTGCAATGATGTCAGCCAGTCAGAAGTGAGCAGGCATTTTCAAAATGGCGGGGGATCGAATGACCGACGAAGTCTACGAGCCATCAGCTGTCTGTGTGTGCGGGTACTGTAGTGCACGGCGGGGGTGGAGTTGGGGGGTGGGGGTGCTCAAACCGAAGCACAGTGGCTTTAAAGTTCAAAGTGTGTCAAAGTGTGGACGGACAAAGCTGGCAGTAAGTGATCTCAGGTCGGGGCGGGGTCCATGACACCCCCGACTACAGTACGTAAGTCACGGCAATCACAGATTGGGCTTTAGCCACGGCACGACGATTTATCTCTCTCCCCCCGCCCCCCCGACTGCACTGCCTGACGGGACGGGTGGTGGGGGTTTATCCGGGGCCTGTCCCAGCGCTGCACGACGCCGTGAGCCACAAGGTGCGGACTGCGGCGCGCTGCCCCTACGGCCCCGGCCATCACCCGTCTGGATTTATTTGGGTTTAGCAGTTCCAGCATATCACTGTTATCAGACTCAGCCCTCCACCTCTCTCTCTCTCTCTCTCTCTCTCTCTCACACACACACACACACACACACACACACACACACACACACACATGACTCCCTCCCCTCTCTCTCTCTCTCACACACACGGCTCTCTCTCTCTCTCTCTCTCTCTCTCTCTCTCTCTCTCTCTCTCTCTCTCTCTCTCTCTCTCTCCCTCTCTCTCTCACACACACACACACACGCGCATACACAAACACACAAACACACACACACACACACACACACGACTCTGTCTCTTTCTGCGCACGCCTGCGCAAGTTTAATGTGGAAGTGTTTATGCTTCATGCATAAAAATGTAAAAATACTCACTCGCAGGTGCGAATGATATATGAATGATGCCTTGTATTTTTGAATTACTGTTTTTTAAATTTCATTATCATCCATCAGCAAGGACTAGTTGTTAGACAGTTTTAATTTGACTGAACCCAAACTACAACCTTTGCAAAATGAAGTTTTCGAGTTGGAGTTGTGGTAACAGTGGAAAGCCCCAGCGGCGACTGGTGCCCTCACACTCCGAACACCGCTTTCCGGCACCTGCCTCCTGAAGTATGTCGTAAACCACTGTTTGAAGTTTGTGGTGCCCTTAGGCTTTACTGGAACTCTGCAGCACAATCACGTCATGATGGATACAGTGGTGCCTTCCCCACACCGTGGACAGCATTGTTGAGCACAAGGATAGAAAATGTATGGTTTCCTTTCAATACTTGAAGGTTGCCCCCACCTTGACGATACAAGGTATTAAATCACGTTAGTCCTAAACACACTGTTCTGCAGTCCTCACGTTAGTCCTTTACTGACTGTTTTGCAGTCCACACCTTACTCCTGTTTTGCAGTCCACACTTAAGCCCTATACTGTTTCACAGCCCTCACGTTAGTCCTTTACTGTTTTACAGCCCTCACGTTAGTCCTTTACTGTTTCACAGCCCTCACGTTAGTCCTTTACCTACTGTTTTACAGCCCTTATGTTAATCATTTACTGTTTTACAGCCCTCACGTTAATCATTTACTGTTTTACAGCCCTCATGTTAATCATTTACTGTTTTACAGCCCTCACGTTAGTCGTTTAATGACTGCTTTACAGCCCCCACGTCAGTTCTTTCTTGACCGCTGCTTTAAAAGTTGTCACCAGGGTCATCAAACTTCGCCATGAACAGCTACAGTTCCAACATCGTCAGAACCTGTACTGTTGTATGAAAACCACAAACGTCCAAAGAATTATCTACCAGTGCCCATAATTATGCTGTGGCGTCAGATGACGCTGGCGTTGAGTGTACAGGTGTACACGTGTGGCTGTTACACACTGACACTGTACATGTGTGGCTGTTACACACTGACACTGTACACGTGTGGCTGTTACACACTGACACTGTACACGTGTGGCTGTTACACACTGACACTGTACACGTGTGGCCGTTACACAGTGACACTGTACACGTGTGGCCGTTACACAGTGACACTGTACACGTGTGGCTGTTACACACTGTACACGTGTGGCTGTTACACACTGACACTGTACACGTGTGGCTGTTACACACTGACACTGTACACGTGTGACTGTTACACACTGACACTGTACACGTGTGGCTGTTACACACTGACACTGTACACGTGTGACTGTTACACACTGACACTGTACACGTGTGGCTGTTACACACTGACACTGTACACGTGTGGCTGTTACACACTGACACTGTACACGTGTGGCTGTTACACACTGACACTGTACACGTGTGGCTGTTACACACTGACACTGTACACGTGTGGCTGTTACACAGTGACACACGTGGTTGGTCACGGACCCCACTCCTGGGTTTTAACTGTTGGTTTTCCGATCTATGGACTACAGCTGAAGGCCAATACACTACAACTGCTGACGACGCTGCTACGTCCCGCTGCTGGGTACAGCTCAAGTTACTGGGTAGAATTTCCGCCGTCGGGTACATTCATTGAGCCAATGTCACTGGGTAGAATTTCCACCGTCGGGTACATTGAGCCAATGTCACTGGGTAGAATTTCCACCGTCGGGTACATTGAGCCAATGTCACTGGGTAGAATTTCCACCGTCGGGTACATTGAGCCAATGTCACTGGGTAGAATTTCCACCGTCGGGTACATTGAGCCAATGTCACTGGGTAGAATTTCCACCGTCGGGTACACTGAGCCAATGTCACTGGGTAGAATTTCCACAGTCGGGTACATTGAGCCAATGTCACTGGGTAGAATTTCCACCGTCGGGTACATTGAGCCAATGTCACTGGGTAGAATTTCCACCGTCGGGTACATTGAGCCAATGTCACTGGGTAGAATTTCCACCGTCGGGTACATTGAGCCAATGTCACTGGGTAGAATTTCCACCGTCGGGTACATTGAGCCAATGTCACTGGGTAGAATTTCCACCGTTGGGTACATTGAGCCAATGTCACTGGGTAGAATTTCCGCTGCTAGGTAGAACTATAACGCTAATGGGTAAAACTGTCCCCCCCCACCCCCCACCCATTTCTTTCTGAAAGGTGGCTGCCACGTCTGCATGCCCACAAGAGAAGCAAGCGAGGCCCTGGCACCGTTAAGAGCGAAGAGACTGGACAACACGGCACAGTGGACACGGAATGAGAGGCCTGGTCGTTCACGGAGGTCGGCGCTCCGCAGTTGAACCTGACCTCAGTGAATATGCAACAGACAACTGCGTGTCCACTGACAACCCAATTCTGCATGACCGACCTTAGCCACAAATAATCACCAGTCATCTATTGCATGAAAACACGCGTAATTAAATATCAGTCATCTAGTGCACGAAAACACGCATAGTTAAAACATCAGTCATCTATTGCATGAACACATGCATAGTTACATAAATTATTAGTCATCTATTGCATGAACACATGCATAGTTAAATATCAGTCATTTACTGCATGAAAACACGCATAGTTAAATATGAGGTTAAACAACTGTTATGGTGAACGGTAGTGGCGCTGTTAACCACTCATGCTGCGGTGTTAAGCGGTCAGTGTTAACAGTCACGTCTACAGTTCCTTCTCAGTGACGGAGGTGGGTGGGGGTTGGGGTGTTTATTTTGGAGTTGTTTTTTCCTGAGATGGGTGGAGACGGGGTAGGCAGGAGAGGAAGAGAAGCAAACATCAACTCTGGCAAGAGCAGGTAAAGTCTTGAACACTGCTTCAGGCGGCACAAAACGGGACTCAAACACACAGCGGCTTCTGCAGGCGAGTTTCAGGTAAAGTCTTGATCACTGCCGGGGACGATGTAAAGACTGAGAGAGCAAGCAACAGCAACGACAACAGCAACGACAATAGCAGAGGTATGCAGCCAAGAGGACGTGTTAAGATGCAAGACACACCGGACACGTTACGGACGGCCACGGATGCAGAGCAGAGTGGTTAGACGTCCGGCCCCTGACAGGCCGGACCAGGACTCCGTTAAAGTTCTACTGGAAAGCAACAAAACCTACCGCTTACTCACCATCGGCCCTCGGTACCACAGAGGGCGCTGCCTGAAGCCGTCGCCACAGTAACGTCAACCCTCCACCCGACCGTACCTCGCCCCGACCTTACCTTACACACTATTGTGAGTGCGTGCGTGCGTGCGTGCGTGCGTGTCCGGGCCCTGTACGTCAGTCGTGTAACAATTATCCATAAAACTCCTCCGTCAACCGCAACAAGTGCATGTCCACGAATCGTGGACCTTAACAGTGATTCCTTTCCACCGCAACAAGTGCATGTCCACGAATCGTGGACCTTAACAGTGATTCCTTTCCACCGCAATCGTGGACCTTAACTGTGATTCGTTTCCACCGCAATCGTGGACCTTAACATTGATTCCTTTCCACCGCAACAAGTGCATGTCCACGAATCGTGGACCTTAACAGTGATTCCTTTCCACCGCAACAAGTGCATGTCCACGAATCGTGGACCTTAACAGTGATTCCTTTCCACCGCAACAAGTGCATGTCCACGAATCGTGGACCTTAACAGTGATTCCTTTCCACCGCAACAAGTGCATGTCCACGAATCGTGGACCTTAACAGTGATTCCTTTCCACCCTACACAGTACACAAAGCCTGGGGAGAAACAAGCACCGCACAAAATAAAAATATTAAAATATTAAAAAAAGCAAGAAGGAACAAA
>OY757558.1:3362760-3382530 GCA_963584105.1 Alviniconcha strummeri | reverse complement strand
AGTTTCACTGCGGGAAGCCAGCTGCAGGCGTGATGGAAAAAGACCTGGACTACAGCGTAACCTGTTGGCGGGTTGAAACGCACTCTTCACTCAGCCCTCTGGACAGGGCGAGGCAGGATAAACTGTAAGAGCCGTGCCTGAACCCAGGAGCCGAGCAACTTCTGTCCTTCACCCTTGTTAAAGGAGCAGTGCCGGAGGAAGGAGGTCATGACGTTGTACGACACTGCGGGGCAGGAGCGGCAGATGGAGAGCCACACTCCGAGCATCGCTTTCCGCCACCTTCCTCCAAACTCTGCCACAAGTGGTTACGCCACTGAAGGGGCACTGATCTTTATCTCCCCGTAGCTGTCCACCGACGCGGTCAGCGCCCTCCGAAATGTTCGGGTACTGATAACGCTGTGGAAGCAACCTAGCGCCCAAGCACGCAATAATCATGAGGCGCATCCAACCCGGGTAAAAAAAGAAAAAGAAAAAAAAAAGAGTTCCGTCCCAATTCAATCGATTTTGATTTTATCTGAGCTGGCGTTGGCAACATGGTCAGTAATAAAACAAACGTCTGATATAATTTGAGTTGTTTGTAACAAACCTACTACTGTTTTAGCACCATCAAAAAACTGCTCGTTAGCTGACAGATTTCTGGACCCCATGGCGTAACTAAATACGGCAGTGGCTGAAGGAAGGATGTGGTAAACCGGTGCTGGGAGTCTGATGGAGAGGACGATGGAGAGGACGATGGAGAGGACGATGCTGACGGCTGTCACGACAGAAGGAGCGGTGGTGGGCCACAGAGCTGCCGGTAACTGCCCGCTCTATGTGGCGGGCCAACGCCAATAAGGGCTCGGTGAAAACCTACAGCTGCCGCTAGACTGTCTCACAGACCGCGTAACCATAATCTTATCGTCCTACGCCCCTCATAGCTTCTGCCCTGTGTGTGTGTGTGTGTGGGGGGGGGGGGTGCGTGTGTGTGTGTGTGTGTGCGTGTGTGTGTCAGTGTGTGTGTGTGTGTGTGTGTGTGTGTGTGTGTGTGTGTGTGTGTGTGCGTGCGTGTGTGGTGTGTGCGTGCGCGTGTGAGTGTGTGCTCTTTCTTGTGTAGCCGTGTCCCCGAACAGGCAAATAACAAACTAACAAATCTCATCGGAAGCAGATGGCTCACAGTCGTCATACTGGAGCACACGGCCGATGTTTACAGCGGTAAGTGCTGGCCGATGTTTACAGCGGTACGTGCTGGCCGATGTTTACAGCGGTAAGTGCTGTGTACAAACCGTACAGTGTTGTGATCTCAGTGGTTGTTGTGATTAAAGCGGAACATGCCGTCCATCACAGCTGTATCAACGCCTACTTGCTTGCTGACTCTTTCCGGCTATATCCGGGCGGCGGTGCGGAAAGACCCATTTTGCAATCTTCTTCTCCGGGGCATGCGCCGCAGTCGGTGTTTGCAGACAGCGCATGGTTAAACACCGGCAAACCCTAACAGCCCAGTCAGTCGCCGCGTCAATGTGCTGAACCCAGTCCGTGAAAACTGTACCCGGGTCTGTATCCGTGAAAACTGTACCCGGGTCTGTATCCGTGAAGCCTTTACCCGGGTCTGTATCCGTGAAAACTGTACCCGGGTCTGTATCCGTGAAAACTGTACCCGGGTCTGTATCCGTGAAACCTGTACCCAGGTCTGTATTCGTGAAAATGTGTCCGGCTCTGTAACGGTGAAAACTACCCGGGTCTGTATTTGTGAAACCTGTACCCGGGTCTGTATTTGTGAAACCTGTACCCGAGTCCGTAACTGAAAACTGTACCCGGGTCTGAAACGGTGAAAACTGTACCCGGGTTTGTAACGGTGAAAGCTGTACCCGGATCTGTATCGGTGAAAACTGTACCCGGGTGTGTATCTGTGAAACCTGTACCCGGGAGTGTATCTGTGAAACCTGTACCCAGGCCCATAACGGGGAAAACTATACCCGGGTCTGTATGTGTGAAAACTGTACGACCAGACATGCGTCAATGAATCAGTTTACAGCCCTCTCATGGTCACCTCTAGCAATCAACACGGTGTTTACAGCAGTGGCCAATCAGTCCTGGGAAACACCTGTGTTTACAGCAGTGGCCAGTCAGTCCTGGTGAATACCGGTGTTTACAGCAGTGGCCAGACAGTCCTGGTGAATACCGGTGTTTACAGCAGTGGCCAATCAGTCCTGGGAAACACCTGTGTTTACAGCAGTGGCCAGTCAGTCCTGGTGAATACCGGTGTTTACAGCAGTGGCCAGTCAGTCCTGGGAAACACCTGTGTTTACAGCAGTGGCCAGTCAGTCCTGGTGAATACCGGTGTTTACAGCAGTGGCCAGTCAGTCCTGGTAAACACCTGTGTTTACAGCAGTGGCCAGTCAGTCCTGGTAAACACATGTGTTTACAGCAGTGGCCAGTCAGTCCTGGTGAATACCGGTGTTTACAGCAGTGGCCAGTCAGTCCTGGTAAACACCTGTGTTTACAGCAGTGGCCAGTCAGTCCTGGTGAATACCGGTGTTTACAGCAGTGGCCAGTCAGTCCTGGTAAACACCTGTGTTTACAGCAGTGGCCAGTCAGTCCTGGTGAATACCGGTGTTTACAGCAACTGTACAGTCAGTCCAGGTGAATAACACCGGTGTTTACGGAAACCTGTATAGTCAGTCCAGGTGAATAACACCGGTGTTTACGGCAACCTGTACAGCCAGTCCAGGAGAATAACACCGGTGTTTACAGCAACCTGTACAGCCAGTCCAGGTGAACACCGGTGTTTACGGCAACCTGTACAGCCAGTCTAGGTGAATAACACCGGTGTTTACGGCAACCTGTACAGTCAGTCCAGGTGAATAACACCGGTGTTTACGGAAACCTGTACAGTCAGTCCAGGTGAATAACACCGGTGTTTACGGAAACCTGTACAGCCAGTCCAGGTCAACACCGGTGTTTAACAGCAACCTGTACAGCCAGTCCAGGTCAACACCGGTGTTTACAGCAACCTGTACAGCCAGTCCAGGTCAATACCGGTGTTTACAGCAACCTGTACAAGCTGAAAGAAGATCTGAGGCGGAATGGAACCCACGTCCGCATGCTGCCCAGCCCTGCGCCTTGCCGCCGGGCCACGCCGTCTCACGACCGGTGGACGAGACTTCCCTCCCAGGCGTTTGAAGTCAAACCCCTGCATAACACGCTTTCCAGCGCGTGCCGGACTTGCTGGCCCGCTGACACTAAGACAGTAAGAGGTGTGTGCAGGGCTTTGACACCGGCTATCAGCCAACACGTCGTCTCTCTCTCTCTCTCTCTCTCTCTCTCTCTCTCTCTCTCTCTCTCTCTCTCTCTCTCTCTCTCTCTCTCCTCTCCCCACCCACCCGGGGCCAAACACACACATACCGACACACACACACACACACACCGACACATTCTCTCCCCTCCCCCTCCCCAAACACACACATGCGCACACACACAACGACTCTCTCTCTCTTTCTCCCCCCCCCCCCCCCCAACACACATATCGACACACACACAGACATGCGCACACACACGACTCTCTCTCTCTCTCTCTCTCTCTCTCGCTCTCTCTCACTGGCCGTCCTTTCATACCCCGCGTAGCTTCCTCGCTGTGATAGCGCCCGCCAACACAACTGACACTCCTGATAAGCCACTGAATGGAAGCAGAACTCGCTCCTTGCCGGATGGCGACAACACTCGTCCCGGGGCCACCGTTACCTTCTCTGCACCGCGTCGTGCACTTACTGTGAACACAGACCGCGCCAGCCTACAGCCCGTTCTTAACTGGGCGAATGTTTGTTCGCCGAACATACTTCGGACACTTCGACGAACTATGATTCGTTTCTTAACTGAACTTTCAGTTCGCCGAACATGGTTCGGACAGTTCGACGAACTTTACTTCGTTCTCAACCGGCTTGTAATGAGATCCAAGCTTCGGGCCCGAACTTGCGGCAGACAGCATGATCGAAAATGTAGGCTAAACTCGTCAATATACTTTAATCATCCCTCACAGGGTAATTCAACTAACTACTGTCTCATTCTGGGTCCCAGAGACAAGGCTTTGCCTCCCACAAGTCAACAAATAAATTCCCTCCGAAGCGAGTGAAGAATCTAGCAACACCGTCATCCATTTGTATTTGTATTTCTTCCTCCTCCACAGGAGAGCTCTGCTCTCAGCCAATCTGAGGCAATGTTCATCGAATAGGGCGAATGTTCCCAGAACATGTTGAGCGAAGCTTTTTGGACCCCGAATATAGCTTCGTCGCAGTTCGCTGAATACTCCCAACTAGGTTCGCGAACAAACATTCGCCTAATTAAGAACGGGCTCCGCTCACACCCAACTCCAAGCACACCGTGTTACCACGGTAGCACGTAAAACATCCCCGTCATTCTGCCAAAAGTGCAGGTGGCAGGCCACAGCTAAACACGCATGAACCCTACCTTCGTGGCTTTGGATGAGGTGACGTGACATGGTGCGTGGTTGTATGGTGTACACAGAACGCGTCGAGACCGCAGCAGTTTCACGTGGCGCCGGTCATATAACAACCGAACAGCGTTGTAACTGTAAGTATACCACATGGGTGGATATTCCAAACGCGCTATAAAAAGCCAGTTACTCCGTTAAAATCGCATGCGACAAGAGCGAAGTGACTGCTCGAGAGCTGAGAATAGCGCTATATAAAACAGGACAGCGGTCAACAACAATATCCTTCCTCCAACCACTGTCCTAACTGGTTACAGCATAGGTCTGAAAACTGTCATAAGCACAGGTCTAAAAACTGTCGTAACTGTTACAGCATAGGTGTCTGAAAACTGACATAAGCACAGGTCTAAAAACTGTCGTAACTGTTACAGCATAGGTGTCTGAAAACTGTCGTAACTGTTACAACATAGGCGTCTGAAAACTGTCATAACTGGTTACAGCATAGGTCTCAAAACTGTCATAACTGGTTACAGCATAGGTCTCAAAACTGTCATAACTGGTTACAGCATAGGTCTCAAAACTGTCATAACTGGTTACAGCATAGGTGTCTAAAACTGTCAACTAACTAACAGCTAGCAGGTTTCGTTGTTTCTTAAAAGCAGTCACTCTGCAACCTAGTCAGTCAGCAACCTAGTCCATCTGTAAACTAGACAATCTGCAACCTAGTCCATCTGTAAACTAGACAATCTGTAACCTAGTTAGTCTAACCTAGTCAGTCTGCAACCTAATCCATTTGTAAGCTAGTCAGCCTGTAACCTAGTCAGTCTGCAACCTATAGTCAGTCTGTAACCTAGTCAGTGTGCAACCTAGTCAGTCTGTAACCTAGTCAGTCTGTAACCTAGTCAGTCTGTAACCTAGTCAGTCTGTAACCTAGTCAGTGTGCAACCTAGTCAGTCTGTAACCTAGTCAGTACAAACAACTCCAATTCCATCGGGCCGACTTTGTCTTCTGGCCGCTCCCAGTGCTTACGTCAGCACCAGCAAAGGCAGCATCGTTCCAATCAAGAGGGAAGTTTTCGTTCCTTCTCTGCACTATCCGGACAAGACCCACCCGATGTTCACGTGCCTGTGTTGACACTACGCTACTTCCACCGATTTCGTCTTCAAAGTGTTCCTAATCTTTCTGCGGACGGCTCTGACACCGTAAGACTTGTACGATATATATTATGTTTGTATATGGAGGATTCCAGTAGACAGATGCGCGGAGATACGGAGCACCCCTTCAATGCGCTTATAAATGACGTTTACACTTGAGCAATGACGGCAGAGCTTAGAGGAAGGGTGCCGGAAAGCGAGGTTTGGAGGAAAGGTGCCGGAAAGCGAGGTTTGGAGGAAGGGTGCCGGAACGCGAAGCTTGGGGAGCCGGAAAGCGAGGCTTGGAGGAAGGGAGCCGGAAAACGAGGCTTGGGGTAAGGATGCCGGAAAGCGAGGCTTGGAGGAAGGGTGCCGGAAAGCGCGGCTTTAAGGGTGCTCTCAGACATGTGCCTCGCTTTTTCTGTAGTACATCGTGCTTTCCAGACAATGCCAGCCCACACAACACTCAGTCTGCATCTCTTTCTCTGTAGTACATCGTGCTTTCCAGACAATGCCAGCCTACACAACACTCAGTCTGCAGCTCTTTCTCTGTAGTACATCGTGCTTTCCACACAATGCCAACCCACAGAACTGACACTCAGAGT
The DNA here is from genome assembly GCA_963584105.1 of Alviniconcha strummeri. NCBI lineage: Eukaryota > Metazoa > Mollusca > Gastropoda > Provannidae > Alviniconcha > Alviniconcha strummeri. Next base: position 3,376,369 of record OY757558.1, on the reverse strand, counting down.
TCAGGACATACATCCTCTCGGCAGCTCACTGTACCTTTAACTTTAAGCCCCAAGAGCAGGCTTAAGTAGCCTCTAGTATATGAACTAATATCCTGTACTCTGTTGATGTTGTTGTTTTTTATATTAAAAAAAAAGTTTTGTTGTATCTGAAACACATGTGTACGTGTAGTATTAGTAAATTTAGTCCCTCATGGGCGAGGGCTGGATGTAAAAAGACCCAGTGTCTACTCCACTACCCTCGTAAAATAAAGTGTATTCATTTATTTATTTATTCATTCATTCATTCATTCATTCTAGTTACCTAAGTAGTAGCATACATGTTGGCGTCTTGTTTGCACTTCGTCGTGCTTTTCACAATGCCAACTGCCAGCCTAGAGACCTCAGACAGACACAGTCGCCTTTTGGCAGTGTTCTTCACGCGTGTATAGTTTTAAGACTTGTCAACAACTGGAAGACGGAAATGGGGGGGGGGGGGGGGGGGGGGGGGGGGGGGTAACTTATGCGGGTGGCGGCCTGGTGGTATCTATATGATAAAGATCTACCTGTACGGGTGCCTACGGTTTCTGTGGACGTAAAGCAACATTCAACGTGTACGGGTGCCTACGGTTTCTGTGGACGTAAAGCAACACTCACCGTGTACGGGTGCCTACGGTTTCTGTGGACGTAAGGCAACACTCACCGTGTACGGGTGCCTACGGTTTCTGTGGACGTAAGGCAACACTCACCGTGTACGGGTGCCTACGGTTTCTGTGGACGTAAGGCAACACTCACCGTGTACGGGTGCCTACGGTTTCTGTGGACGTAAAGCAACACTCACCGTGTACGGGTGCCTACGGTTTCTGTGGACGTAAGGCAACACTCAACGTGTATGGGTGCACTGCACTGTCCGGGAACGACGAGGGTTGCCGAGTGGCGTCACTACCCGATGCGATGTCCTTGTCGCGGGCTGAACTCCCAGCCACCTACAACCCCATTCTGAGGAATTCAATCCCATGACCGGAAGAAAAGAAAAAAGAAAAAAGGGGAGGCCGGGGTGGGGGTGTGGTCGGGGGGCGGAAGTAAAAGAGAAACAGAAAAGAAGCCCAGCGAAATGGAAAGCAGAAGGGAAGGAAGAAGGAAGATGAAACCGGAACAAAGAGAAGAACAAAAGTCCAAAGTACGAGACTACCGCTGTACGAGCTCATTGTTGCCCGACTTCCGTCCCTGTGGGGGGCACAGCCAGCAAACAATGACTGTAGGACAGCTGGGACCTGTGGGAACACAGTGACTGTAGTCTGACACAGCTGGGACCTGTGGGAACACAGTGACTGTAGTCTGACACAGCTGGGACCTGTGGGAACACAGTGACTGTAGTCTGACACAGCTGGGACCTGTGGGAACACAGTGACTGTAGTCTGACACAGCTGGGATCTGTGGGAACACAGTGACTGTAGTCTGACAGAGCTGGGACCTGTGGGAACACAGTGACTGTAGTCTGACACAGCTGGGACCTGTGGGAACACAGTGACTGTAGTCTGACACAGCTGGGACCTGTGGGGGCACAGTGACTGTGGTCCTGACAGAGCTGGGACCTGTGGGGGAACAGCCAGCATGCAGTGACTGTGGTCTGACAGAGCTGGGACCTGTGGGGGCACAGTGACTGTAGTCCTGACAGAGCTGGGACCTGTGGGGGAACAGCCAGCATGCAGTGACTGTGGTCTGACAGAGCTGGGACCTGTGGGGGAACAGCCAGCATGCAGTGACTGTGGTCTGACAGAGCTGGGACCTGTGGGGGCACAGCCAGCATGCAGTGACTGTGGTCTGACAGAGCTGGGACCTGTGGGGGCACAGCCAGCATGCAGTGACTGTGGTCTGACAGAGCTGGGACCTGTGGGGGAACAGCCAGCATGCAGTGACTGTGGTCTGACAGAGCTGGGACCTGTGGGGGAACAGCCAGCATGCAGTGACTGTGGTCTGACAGAGCTGGGACCTGTGGGGGCACAGTGACTGTAGTCCTGACAGAGCTGGGACCTGTGGGGGAACAGCCAGCATGCAGTGACTGTGGTCTGACAGAGCTGGGACCTGTGGGGGCACAGCCAGCATGCAGTGACTGTGGTCTGACAGAGCTGGGACCTGTGGGGGCACAGCCAGCATGCAGTGACTGTGGTCTGACAGAGCTGGGACCCTGCACTGTCACTGTCAGTGGGACCTGTGCTGTGCCAAGTGTAACCAACTTTCACCACGCCCCCCTTCTGGTCCAAGCTTTCACCTACAGCATCCTTCCACACCAAACTCTAGTCCCTTCCACACCAAACTCTAGTCCCTTCCACATCAAGGACCGGTCCCTTCCTCACCAGACTAGTCCCTTCCACACCAAGGACTAGTCCTTTCCACATCAAAGACTTGCTCTTTCCATACTAAAGACTAGTCCCTTCCACACAAAGACTAGTCCCTTGCACAGCCCCCCCCCCCCCCCCCCCCCCTTCGCCCCAGTCCCTTCGACAGCAAAGACTAGTTCCTTCCACAGAAAATCCTAACAACAGACGTCATTTCCAGTTTACTGCTCGCTATCCCACCGAAAATGATGAACATACTGAGCTTTATACCATGTCATATAATACACAAGACCTCAATTTAATTAGAAAATATATCAGCATGATTACTGATGCTGCATTCCTCACGCACGCACGCACGCACGCACGCACGCGCACACACACACACACACACACACACACACACACACACACACACACACACACACACACACACACACACACACACACACACACACACACACGGGTGCACAGAAGAAATGCAACGGGGATTGGGGGCGGAAGAGAGACAACGAAATGCTATCCACCCGCACCAACTTGACTATCTGATCTCCGTGACGCTGACACTAGTGACAGCGAGTAGTGATCTTTGCCCACACTCCTCGGATGTACTTTCGGTGCGGGTGACCTTCCTCAATGGAGGAAGGACAGGCCCCATGCCCCAGTTTTGGAGAATCAGTCGTTTGAACCAGGAAGAGAACCTTCCTCAGTGGAGTAAGGATAGGCCCCAAGCCCGAGTTTTGGAGAATCGTTTGAATCAGGACGAGAAAACTCTGCTAGCAAACAAGCAGGCCCAAGAGTCAATGCAGTCGTAATAATAATGATAATAGGGATTTGAACTGAGCCCATCTACCACACAAGGTACTGGGAGCCCCGAGCGCGTTACAATACCCCCCCCCCCCTCTCTCTCTCTCTCACACACACACATTACACACACACACACATACGCACGCACACACACACACACACACATACACACACACACACACACACACACACACACACACACACACACACACACTCACCCCCCTCACACACACACACACACTCACCCCCCTCACACACACACACACACACACACACACACACACACACACACACACACACACACACACACACACACACACAAGCTGAAGACATCCCCAGTACATTGCTAATTACGCATGACTATTCATGGTATTGTGATAATCTACACAGCACACGACGACAGTAGTCCGGACAGGGACAAGTTAAGTTTGCAGCTGGAATGGAAATAACATAATGGCGGGGGAACCCACTGCCAAACCATGTACAGATAACGCCACAGACGTACCGAGATTCTGGCGCAGAAACACGTGACAAGGGTAGCTTCCTTACAAGTATTCTGACAATAAATTTGTAATAGAGGAACGTGTCCGACTGCAGGATGAGCAAACGCCTGCGTTGCTGTCTAGTGGCGTTACACACGGAGTTGCTACAGTTACAGCAGGCACCGGTACAATCATTTGGTACTGACAGCAAAGATAGTAAGCTACGCAAAGATAGTGCATGCGGCGATCTGGGGTGAAACGGAAGTCAACGGCGCCACCAAGCGGCTGCGTTGTACAGAATGGCATCCAAACAGCGTTCGACGTGGTGGCACCGCTGTGCTGTGCTGTCCTCGTGCTGGGCACTCGGAGGCTTGTAGGTTGCAGTCTTTGGTCTTGGGGTTGTTTGTCAGTGTCCGTTTTCATTCCACACTCAGTTCAAGACTCCTCTCTGCATCATCAGCAAAGCCAAATCGAAAAATGCTCAAACTCACTGCTCAGACTTTCTTAATACTCGGATCTAGATTACCAAGTAGGGTCAGACGTTTTGCAGCTGTGTGTGATTCAGTTTTGTTATTAACAATCTGCCATTTGAAGATAAGAGTCTGATGTTTGACAACATGAATAATGCAGCATGGGTGCATGTGGAGGGCCCGAATCCACTTTTGTGAAAAACGTGATCACGTTCAAACTGCAAAATGAGGAAGATGAAATCTTTGTGCATGAAAGCTAGTAATAAGACAGTACTTCTTGTCTTAAAAGTCTTGCGAAAATCTTCAGGACCAAGTTCAGCATTTCACAAGCACCCATTAAAAAAAAAAAAAAAAATTTTTTTATTTTTATAGAGAATTATGAATACTGTTTAACAAATGGTTTTGTTTGGAAAATTGTGCATGTCCATTTATCTACTGAGCTCAGTGGTTGATTCCTATTTAATACTGAGTAGAGCTTTCCAAAACTTCAGAGTTTTTTTGTTTTGTTTTTTCTTCTTCTTCTTTTTTTTTTTTTTAATGACCAAACAAACTAAGCAGAATCTATGAAAGGTGTCATGTAATGTGTATACTCTTTCTCTCTCTTACAACTTAAGTCAGGGTTCTCATTTGATTGTACTTGTTTACCTGTTCTCACGGTATCCTGTCTAGTGACTAGTCCTATATGTCCTTTAAATGCATGTGTAATATTACAGGTGCTACTTGTGTGCTGATACTGAGTTTGTAAGTCTGACTTGACTGTAATGTTACTTTTAAGATGCATTTTGTAGAGTGTATTGACTTATGACAATGTCTGATCAGCTTGAGGTGACCCTCTGGGTTGACACAACTTAAAACTCTAATTACAGTTTTCAGCCCTCACAAGTTTGAAATATTCCTGGTCCAGTTACAACATGACCTCAGTGGCAATAGCTTGGGAAGTTAAACTTTCTTGTTTGTATTTATTTTGTTTTGTTGTTGATTTTGGTCTAATTTATGAAAGAGGAAGATAAAAACTTGGTTGTCACTTATGTCAGTTAATCATTTATGTTACCATTCCAGCACTTTTTCTTTTTCTTTTTTCACTCTCTGTCGGCTATAATAAATTACTGACCCATTTATTTCTTTAGTGTGTTTACTGCTTTCTTTCTAAATAATTGGGTGAACTATTGATAACCCATACATTTGTAATGGAGTGATGGAACATAGACCAGGACCCTGACCCAGGCAGCGGAGTGGGTCACAAGTGGAGACCACAGCAGGCCTACGGAGTGGGTCACAAGTGGAGACCACAGCAGGCGTACGGAGTGGGTCACAAGTGGAGACCACAGCAGGCGTACGGAGTGGGTCACAAGTGGAGACCACAGCAGGCCTACGGAGTGGGTCACAAGTGGAGACCACAGCAGGCGTACGGAGTGGGTCACAAGTGGAGACCACAGCAGGCGTACGGAGTGGGTCACAAGTGGAGACCACAGCAGGCGTACGGAGTGGGTCACAAGTGGAGACCACAGCAGGCCTACGGAGTGGGTCACAAGTGGAGACCACAGCAGGCCTACGGAGTGGGTCACAAGTGGAGACCACAGCAGGCGTAGGGAGTGGGTCACAAGTGGAGACCACAGCAGGCCTACGGCAGCTGACAGGTTTTACTTTCTCAGCCACAGACAGTTTTCAGCACACACACAAAATCCTCACGCTCACGCATAGATAAGAGAACGGCACGGGCCACAGGGAACACATGCTATCGCTACAGTAAAAACGCCCCTCTGGACCACAAAATGGCTGACAACTGTGTTTCCCTGGCCCGCACAAATACACTTTCCTCTACAATAACTAAACCAATTAAAACATGAAAAACATCAACTGAAAGCTACAGTTACAATCTTTTAAACCGTATAAAAATGTACACACATGACTTATTTTATTTACAACCAGAGTGGGAAGCGAAGCGTGGCTAGCGCCTGTCTATAAACAGATTCATACAACTAAATCACAACTAACACAATGTACAAAATATAACTGTCACTAAAACTTACATCAGAATAAAGAACACGCTCCCACGGTTAAAATGGTACATAACAATTACAATACAACGCTCTGTAAGAGAAGCAAGACACACTCAAAGACTAGTACTAAAACAATCGGTGCGAACTTTTGCCTGGGGCGCTTAATCTTAGTCGCAGCAGCGCTGATAGTGATAATAAGTAGTCCATGAATACAACCTAGCTTCTACAGTACACAATACCTAATAAGTTAATTTCAACCGAAAATAAACACTAAACATGAAGTCAGCTAAGCAAAATACTATATAGTATATGTAGGTAGCGGCAGCCAAAATTTAAATTTTACAACAGCAATTTAATTTATGCATTTTCAGACAGGCCATATTGATACAAGAAAATGGGGAAAAAAAGTAACTGTTTATCTTAATTAGTTCCAAAGATATAGCCATTCGAAAATACTGTTTTGCGCGACAATAAACAGTTTATTACATTTTCTCAAATTTACCCCCCCATAGTGGTTCTCATGAACATGGGAGAATCCAAATACTTACACTTTTCAAAAGTATACCTTGGTTGCACTTTGTCACAGCTAAATCATATGGTCAGCAAAGAAAGATAAAACATAGGCAGAGGGCTGAAGTTGCTCCAAAAAGCAATTCTGAGCTTGCCAATTTGCAAGAAAGAGCACTTTTGACACCACACAGTGGGTAACATATGGCAATGACAGCTTTCCCAATGGATTTCCAAGCAGGGTTTATCACAGTCTTTGCACTTATTTTTTTCTAAGCAGCTCTGACTCTTACTTTTAAAGTTACAGGGTCTTAAAGTTGGCAAAATCTTCAATTTGCACAGCGGAAAAAACACAAATATGTGGGTTGCCACACTTTAACTGGTAATAACTTGAAAACCACTACAGATACAGCAATGAAACTTGGCATGTACATTAAACTAAGTGTGAAGTACACTTGCAGCAACATTTGCAGTTATTTTGAGAGTGATAGATCTTAAAGCCTGCAAAAACTTCACTTTTCACAGTGGAAAAAAAGGACAAATCTAATGGTTTTCATACTTTAACTCATAACTTGAAAACTACTACAGATACAGCCATGAAACTTTGCATGTACATTAAACTAAGTGTGAAGTACATTTGCAGCAGCATTTGCACTTATTTTGAGTGTTAGTCTTAAAGTCTGCAAAATGTTCACTTTTCACAGCAGAAAAAGGATGTGTATGCTAAAGAAAACATGGTACAGCAGTATCACCTTTATCATCCATGAACACACAGGCCTACAAGGCTGTGATTTGGAGTCAGTTGACACGGTCTACAGGTGATTTCACTGTAAATAGCATCTGAGTGCTTGATATCTGCCAAATAAATTCCTGCGAGATTCAACAAAGAACGAACATCCCTGGAGACAATGATGAAGGTGCAAGTTGCAGATTCTTGGCAAACACAACTGCGGAGGAGATTTGAGTGTAATCTTCAGAGCATGGCCACCTGTACACAACAACTCCATCTTTACTGCCGCCTTCTCCAAGAAATTGACTATTGCCTCTTCCTCACTGATGATCCTGGTGAATTTGCTGAAAAAGAAATCTTCTACATTGTAGACTGCCACAATGTCACCCTTCTGTTGAAATCTGAAGCTGGTTTCAAACTCAGGTTCATCAGGTTCTGATTCATCATTTGGTTCAGTCGACATCTCCTGGGTCAGATTCCTCTTCCACTTGTTGACATCGCTGCTGGCAGCCGCCATGGCCGTGAAGAGGTGGAAGTTCTGGAAGTGGCTAGCCTCCAAACAGCTCCTTCAGTCTGTTGACCATAAATACCGCAGATGAGAAAGCAGCACTGTCTTGACCAGATCTGGTTTGAGAAGTTGCTGGAAGAATGCAGTCTCATCCAAAGTCTTGGATCCCTCATCTTTCGGGAGAAGCAGCTGCACTAACAGTCGGTTGTCCACTTCAACCAGAAGAAGGTCTTGCCGGCATCCTCTCCCAGTTGCCAGGAAAACAGCCTTCAGTTTGGAAAACTGGTCATCATCTGCAGGAAAACAACAACACAGTTTTGTTGTTTCTGTTGATCTTCATTGAGAGAATGATCTACGGCCTACAGCATAATTTATAATAATCATTATCACTCAGGCCTTAACTCTTATCTGTTATGATTTTATCATCACTTATCACAATATCAGACTGGCTACCGTTAGCAAAGCAGAAATCCACTTATAATTTTGAACTAGAAATGCTGGTCAACATACTATTAAAGTTTGAGAATTTAATTACGATCATTGAAAAACAAAAAAGACTTTTAACAGAGTTCAAGTGCAGAAGTTATTATGAAGTCGACTTTTCTCAGCATCTTAGTTACCTCCCCTGATGAAGAATTTTGATCACGAAAACAGCCATCGCCACGAATTTACGTCAAAGGTTCGTCCCCCCCAAATAATACTGTTCCAGAAGACATCAGAGAATGTATTTCAATGACTATTTTTGTGAAACTTTGGCGTATTTTGGCAATATTTAGGAGAACAAGCGAGTGATCGACAACTTCCGGTTAGTCGTATTTGTAAACAAAGACAGAACTATGAGTCGGTCGAGAAAATCGTAAGATTTTAGGCAAATCCTGCAAGAATGAATCAAAATATCATATAAAAATGCTAAATTATGAGATAAACTATCACCAAATTCAGTAAACTGGAGCCAGGTGAAGAGAATACTCACGAATCCTGTGCCAAAACTCAGCAATCGAGTCACAAAAACTCCACGCGGTCGATGCCATCTTGGATGAACTCAATTCGAAAAAAGCGCCTTTATTGCGGTCTTTTATTGGCTTGTGAAAGACCCACAGGTCATCAATCCATTAGCCCCATACCTCAATCGAAAGGGTACGGATTCAGCTTCATTTTGTGGAGGATATTTTAGACATTTGAGGGAGTTTTGTGGTTTAAAATTATATTTTTTTGCGAGTTTCCGACTAAAATGCATTCTAGCGACCAGAGATGTTTGTAAACGACCACGGCGTTTACACCACTGGAATCGGCATTCAATTTCCGATCCAGTGATACCACATATTGCTGTGTAGAACGCGTATCGCTTTGTCACCGAGCGGATAAACACATCGACTGTTTTCGTTCAAGTCTCAGACAGCGTGATCGGCACCGGACAAACGGCAAATACCTCCCGTAGAAAATCAACTGGCGATTTTTTGAGGTACATTGCATGCAAACATAAAAACAACCATAAGAATGCGAAGAAAACGTTCCTTTTATTCATATAATTTCCAAGAGGATACATTCAGAGACTGTGGAGAAATTAGTGACTGAAATACAGTAAAATTGAGCAAAGTTCCGATGTTCCTGCATAGGCGATGAGAGGCTGCCGCTACCTACTATATGACAAAGTATTGATCGACACAGAATTACTTTAATCGAACCAAAACAACATTTCACTACTATTTACTAGCACTAAACAAAGCACGCCATGCAGACGACGGCTATAAAAAGAATGGACCTACAGAGGCATCGGCTACTGATCGATCCTGTGTCTAAATAAACGTTAAATAAACATTCTAAGATGCCTAAATTATATTACACATGGCTTAGTGCATAAAAAGGATTAGGTAAATAAAGAGTAGTTAAACAAACAAGCGGTCAAAATGTTAAGGGAGAAAAACAGATTTGAAAATGCCGCGCACTGGCGGCTATCGCCGGTCGGCTGTGTGAAGGCCATGTGGCGTTACGCCACACGCCGCGCTTCAAAACAAAAGTGTCGTCTGCTCCGGTTCCCGGGTTACTAATAGTACAGTAAAGAAATTGTGTTGATCCGTTAAGCAGGGCAGGATTAATGTAGAAACATATACAAAGAGCACTTGCTCACACATTAAACACCAAAGTGGCATCAATGACTGTTGTCATGTGCTCTCTCTCTCTCTCTTATACTTCGTGTTAGAAACTGTTCAAGAGCCCGAGCGGCTGTGTCTGCTCCCTTTGAATAGTTAACCGGTGGAAACGTTGGGATATTTCATTAGCTGAATAGTTTGTGTCTGCATCTGTCCAAGAACTCGAGCGGCTGTGCCGGCTCCCTTTGGATTGTTAATCGTGTTTCGTGTGGATTCCCTCTGCTTTGTTTTCCGAAATTTGCACTACCAGTTCGTTTTGTTGTTGTTCTTGTTGTTTTCAGTTGTATGCGCCATTGTCCTCTGGGATATATATATATGTAACATTTAATCACGCAGAGATTTGAATTTCTGCATTTTTCAGTTCTAGGAACGGATTGTTAGTTAGGGTTTAGCATGTCCAGCGACTGTCTCCGAGTCGGTCACCTTAATGTGTACCACATTCAGAAAAAAATTCATGATCTTAATGTCTTCTTTGAATCCCATCAACTCTTCCACCTGTTTGGTCTCAGTGAGACTAGGCTGAAAAGCCACATTCCAAGTGAAGGTCTGTCTCTTCCTCACTATTCACTAATCCGAAAGGATGCTGCCAGATCTCAGCACACAGGTTTAGTTGTTTACATACATTCTTCAGTCAGCAAAATTGTCCGTCGCCGTTCTGACTTAGAGTCTGAAGCAGTAGAAAGCGTGTGGTTAGAAATACAAACGCGCAAGTCCAGTATCTTAGTTGGTTATATTTATAGAAACCCAGCTTCAACGTTTGACTGGTATGATCAATTTGTTACAATGATGGACAGGGTGCAGGGCTGTAATTTGAATGTTGTCCTGTTGGGTGATTTTAATATTGACATGCAAAAAAGTAACCCAGCATGGGATTCCACAATATCCTTATTTGGCCTAAATCAAATGATTACGTCACCTACGAGAATCACTCTCCATTCTTCAACACTAATTGATCATATTTACACAAGTGATACTAGCATTGTGTCAAATATTCTAGTGCCTGCCACAGGAATCAGCGATCATTTTCCAGTGTGCTGTACCTTGTCTGTCAAAACTGTGAAGCCTGTTCTGAATGTCCACTCTTCAATTGTTTACCGATGTTTCAAACAGTTTGATGAAAGAGCTTTTTTGATGGATTTGCACGTAATCCCCTTTAAAAATGTGTACAATTTTAGCGACCCCAATGTGGCACTGTCACACTGGATTGACTTATTTCTTGATGTTATTAATAAGCATGCCCCCCTCAAAAAAAAGCGGGTGAAACAGCAAACCCTTCCACCATGGCTGAACACTGATATAAAGCAAGCCATGTTACTGAGGGACAAGTGTAGGAAGCAAAAGAAATTTGTAGAATATAAGCAACAACGGAACAGTGTAAATTACCTTGTGAGGGAAGCCAAGAAAAAATATTTTAATGACCTTGCCGGAAATAAAGCAGATATATCATCCATGTGGAGAGCTATCAACACGCTCACTAAAGGCCACAGCCCTGCAAACAATAATCTTCCATCGGAACTCACACCAGATGTCTTTAACGCCCACTTCGTATCTGTAGTCTCGAAGTTTTTACCAGATGATCAAACCGAAGGGTCTCAGTATAATTGTCCTAATAGGTTACTAAACTTTTGCAGAGATCGAATCTCTCAAAATACCACATTTTCAATTCCTCCTATATCTGTATTCGAAGTAGGAATATCTATCTTAAAGCTGGATAATAAGAAATCTGCAGGTTGTGATGGTATTAGTGTTGAACTTCTAAAAATTGCCCTTCCGTACATAGCTGAGACACTTACATATATTTATAACTTATGCATACAAAAGAATGTTTTTCCAACCGCATTCAAGAGAGCTAAAGTAATTCCACTCCCTAAAACAAAAACTATCTCCACCGATCTGAACGATTACCGCCCTATCTCGATCCTGTCTGTTCTCACAAAGCCACTAGAAAGACACATTCATAAACATTTGACAAACTTTTTAGAAACATACCAGCTTTTCCATTCCTTTCAGTCTGGCTTCCGATGTGGACATTCTTGTCAAACGGCAGTTACCCGTTTAACTGATATTTGGCTCTCAGCTTTCAACAACCGTCAAATGTCAGGCGCTGTATTTCTCGATTTTCGCAAGGCTTTTGACCTGGTTCATCGCGATATTTTACTGAAAAAACTATCCACGTACAACTTAAGCATCGCAAGTATAGCTTTCTTAAGATCTTATTTACAGGATCGTATACAATGCGTGCTTGTAAATGGCACATACTCCCAAGAAACGTCTATAACAAGTGGAGTGCCTCAAGGGTCGATCCTAGGCCCACTTCTGTTTTGCATCTTTATTAATGACTTGCCTCTGTGTCTTACACGTGCGTCAGTCCAATGTGATTTATTTGCTGAAGATGGTACCCTTAATACAGCTAATGACAACATAGATAATATACGAGGGGATTTACAACAAAGTCTGTCTGATGTCTCTGGATGGTGTTGTAGAAATCGGATGGCACTAAATCCGACGAAAACAAAATGCATGTTGATGGCGACGAGACAAAAACACCAGAAAAAACAGCTCCCTTTAAATCTAAAGTTCGAGACCACGCCAATAGAGCAAGTTTCAAAACATCGCCTACTTGGAGTGACTGTAGACGAACAGCTGAAGTGGCAAGCACATATTAACAACATGTGCAAAACCGTTTCTAGAAATATTTTTCTTCTTTCGAAACTGAGCCAAATTGTCAGCCAAAAATCCAAATTAGCATTCTTCTTCGCACACATTATGTCACATATGAACTATGTTTCAAATGCATGGGATGGATGTGCCGGTGTGCACATGAAGCAGCTGTATTCTCTCCACAAACGTGCCGTAAGATTCTTGATGCCAATTCCTAATTTAGACTACAAACAAAAGTGCTGCGCTCTCAAACTACTCCCTTTAGACAAACAACTATTGCTCAACAAATGTGTTCTAATGCAAAAGGTTGTTCACGGCAAAGCCCCGCAGTATCTGAAAGATCTCATGATTCCATCTGAACGTCTTCATGTTCATGGGAATAAACAGCTTTTGCCCAGAACAAGGATTGATATCTTTAAAACGAGTTTCTCCTTTTCAGGCTCCTTAGCGTGGAATAGTTTAGCTCATCATCTCAGATACCCCATGGAATTAAAAACGTTCAAAAGGAAAGCATTTCAGGCACTTGCTAAGCCACCTTGAATACTTCGTTTTACTTCTCCTTTTTTTTTTTTTTTCCTTCTTTTCTTCTAGCGCGTCAGACAGCTTGACACGAAATGTATAGAATGCTGTTATTGTTATTGTTTTCTCTCCCTTGCTCTTGTAAAGTTTTAGATGTGTGTGTGTGTGTGTGTGTGTGTGTGTGTGTGTGTGTGTGTGTGTGTGTGTGTGTGTGTGCGTGTGTGTGTGCGTGTGTGGTATTTTCATGAAATATTTACCTTTGTTTTCCTCCTGGTCATTTTTTTCTTCTTTTTTCCCCCCTCAATTTTAATGTTTGCATATATGATTGTGGGTGTATGTGATGTGCTTTGATTTTGGTTAGGTGTGTATAATGCATCATCGCTTAGCTTCCAATCCTGTTAGATGTGATCTTGTCTTATACGAAGATAGAAGTCATTATTCTGTCGCTTTCTTTTATTCGTTA
>OY757558.1:3335819-3362560 GCA_963584105.1 Alviniconcha strummeri | reverse complement strand
GAAGAAAGGGTCCCTCTCTTTTCTGTGTGCACCTCCCAACAGTGCACAAACACGCATTCCCAAAACGCAAAGCGTTGACTAATAATAGTACTGTCACAACACCGAGCCGCCACCCAAACCCAACAGCGCCCAAATTACAAACAAATCACCGTAATTCACACACTCTTTCCTGTCGGCCGTTTCACACCGACGCTGACAACGACGTCGACAGCAGCGCTGGAGGCCGGGGGTGGGGAGGGGGGGGGGAGGGGGGGGGGGAGGGGACGGTCGGTCAACAAAAGACGGACAATGACGGCACTGAGGGAAAGACGGCGGGAGCTGAGCGCGCCGCGGACGGCCGGCAGAGCGACCGGCCTTACGCCCCTCTGCAGCTGGTGTCGTGGCGGCGGCAGCGACGTTGTTGTGTGTGCGCTGGCCTAACGTCCCTCAATGATGCTTTGATTAGACCCCGGTGTCAACAAACAGCCAGCCGGCACACACCAACATTCACACTCCCACCCACACACTCTCACACTCACACGTCACTGGCCCACCCCTCGACCCCTCGTCGCCATTTTTGTCCCCCGTTGACTCACTGGGGCTTGGGAGCGAGTTCTCGGTCTGACGAGGACGGGGTGTGCATTCTGCGGGCAGAGTGTGCTCAGTGTTTACCCCATGGACCTATACCTATATAGGTCCGTGGTTTACCCTCAAAGCTTCAACACTCAGTGTTTACCCTCAAAGCTTCAACACTCAGTGTTACCCTCAAAGCTTCAACACTCAGTGTTTACCTTGAAAGCTTCAACATTCAGTGTTTACCCTCGAAGCTTCAACACTCAGTGTTTACCTTGAAAGCTTCAACATTCAGTGTTTACCCTCGAAGCTTCAACACTCAGTGTTTACCTTGAAAGCTTCAACATTCAGTGTTTACCCTCGAAGCTTCAACACTCAGTGTTTACCTTGAAAGCTTCAACACTCAGTGTTTACCCTCGAAGCTTCAACACTCGGTTTGCACGCTGCAGCGGCTGCATGCCCAGTTTTTCAACAGGGTACACCAGAGCAGGGTACATCACAACAGGGTACATCACAACAGAGTACACAGAACAGGGTACATTACAACAAAGCACATCGCAACAGTGTACACCACAACAGAGCACACGACAGCAGAGCACGCAACAACATGGTACACAGAACAGGGTACATCACCACAGAGTACACCACAACAGAGTACATCACAACAGGGTACACCACAACAGAGTACATCACAACAGGGTACACCACAACATAGCACACCACAACAGGGTGCACAGAACAGGGTACACCACAACAGGGTATATCAGAACAGGGTACACCAGAACAGGGTACATCAGAACAGGGTACACCAGAACAGAATACACAGAACAGGGTACATTACAACAGGGCACACCACAGCAGGGTACACAGAACAGGAAACACCACAACAGGGTACACCACAACTGGGTACATAGAACAGGGTACACACACAACTGGGTACATCAGAACAAAACCGCTCCTCTGCCGGCATTGCCCTACGGCGCTTACAGGCGCTGCTACACCAGCCGTTCCAGCCGCAGTTCCAGTGTAACTGATGAGAGACAGATGAACAAAGACCGTGACAGTGACAGCCAGAGGCAGTGACAGACAAGAGTCAGTGAGAGGGTACAGAGTCAGTGACAGAGTCAGTGACAGACAGAGTTAGTGACAGAGTAAGTGACATACAGATAGGCAGGCAGGCAGTGACAGTCAGTGACAGACAGGCAGAGTCAGTGACAGAGGCAGTGACAGAGGCAGAGACAGAGTCAGTGACACACAGCGACAGACAGAGACAGAAAGAAAGAGAGTGCGCCGGAGAGCGAGAGACAGAGACGGACAGACAGATAAACGGCACACGAGTTTCACATTCCGACCAAAGCACTTGCAAATGTTTCGCATTTATAACAAAAGCAAACGGCTGATATTGCAGAGGTAGCAGTGAAGAATGGCGACCAGCCCCTAATCTGTATAACTGTCATCATGTGTGCACAGGGTAGCCTGGCTGCGTGTCTACACAGTCAACTTGTACCGAACGTTTCCAATGGCACACGGGGGTCCAGTGACAGGTCATCAGCTGGCCTTCAACTGTCTCCCCGTGCGGAGATCGGATTGCCAGGCAAGGGGAAATGTGCTGAAACAAACCACTGCCGCTTCAAACGTGGGTGCTGCTTGTAACAGGCACTCCGAACGTTTCCACACAAACAAAAAGACTGCTCAGCTGCATATCAGCCTCGCAGAGAGTCAGAGAGTCTAACAAGAGTGTAACAAGAGTGTAACCGGGCAACGTCACAGGGCAGGCATGCAGCTAGCCATGGCACCAGGACCGACAATGTGTCTCAGTAGCACACATCTCGCATGTTTAGGGTTAGGCTAGTGTTTGGGCTAGGGCTATGATTTTATGATTGGTTAGCCCTAGCCCTAAGGCCATAGACCGACCCACGTTCCCCGAAAGCCCTGTATACATGGAATCTACAACTTGTCCGCGCACACTCCGGAGTGTTCACGGACAAAATGTGCTCCGCGGATCTAAATCTGCGTTCGCTTCCTGGTTGCCCAGTGTCGTCACCTCATCTTTTATGCATCTGACGCATCAGATCTGCAGACGACAATTCTGGGCTTCAGGCTGAAACACACAAACTGCCTAGCTGCAATCAATCAATCACGCATTGTAGTTTCCATGGTTGAGATCACACTTGCCACGATTCCTTTGCAACTACAACTAAAGCTATAAAATACTGAGCACTCTTACTTTAGATTTCGATCGTTCAAGAAAGGAAGATCACGTGCTGAGGAAACAATTGATTTGCATTATGATGCACGGTAACACAAACCTTTTCAAATCAGTATGATCCTCTATAAAATGAAGTCAGGCACAACAGCTGAAACAACAACAAAATGTTCTCAATAACGGGCTTACGTACTTGTGTTTCACTGCCCTGTTACGTCTATCACACACGCGGCTAGTTATCGCGCTAAATTTAGAAGGTAAATCATGTGACCTAAACAACCAATGAACGGTCGGCCCTAGTGACATGGCTAGTCGCATGTACGGGAAGTGTGTTGAAACCAATCATTGCTGCTTGAAACGTGTGCGCGGCTTCTGACAAGCAAACCCTGAGTGGTTCAATATAATCCAGTTTTTTTACTTTCTCTAGCCTCCTTTTGTGCTTGTTCTCGCTGTTGGGGGAAGGGGGGGGGGGGGGCATAATGCATTATTAGTATTAACAAATTCACGACTGACATAGTGATAATGACATTGCAGGTTACAACGGCCAACTTGCTGTGGGCAGCAACCCCAAGAACCGATCAGCTGGGTCAAGGTGACACACAGGCGACAAAAAGCCGCCAACCAACCAACCAAGATGGAAGCAGAACAGCACACACACACACACACACACACACACACACACACACACACACACACACACACACACAGGTTCATGCAGTATATCCTGTAGTCTTGGCTAGCCTGGCAACAACCCGGCTGCTAATCGAGTTTCCCTGCTACGGCCAAGACATAAGCGTCTGGGTCTCTCGACTTGATAACTTCCGGTCAACTGGCTCTTTCATCACTTCAAACTATGATAAAGCCTTTCAAAATTAAGTCACGTAGACAGCTCCAAAAACTGCGAACATGGTCTGCCAAGGTATCGGCATGTGTGTGTGTGTGTGTGTGTGTGTGTGCGTGTGTGTGTGTGTGTGTGTGTGTGTGTGTGTGTGTGTGTGTGTGTGTGTGTGTGTGCGTGCGTGTGCGAGCGTGCATGCGTGCGGTGTGGTGTGTGTGTGTGTGTGTGTGTGCGTGTGTGTGTATTTGTGTATGTCTGTAGTGTGGTGTGGTGTGTATGTGTAGTGTGTGTGTGTGCGCGCGCGTGCGTGCGTGCGTGCGTGCGTGCGTGCGTGCGTGCGTGCGTGCGTGCGTGTGTGTGTGTGTGTGTGTGTGTTTCTGTGTACGTGTGAGTGAGCGTGTGGTTGTGGGTGGCGTGGTGTGAGTCTGTGTCTGTCTGTCTGCGGCGCATGCGTGCTCGTGCACACCCACAGTATTTGTTGTCGGTTGCTGTCGTTTATCGGTTTTCAACACAAGACGTGAGATAGGGCTTTCAGCCTGCACTGGAAACCCCGAAGCCAGAAGGTGCCAACGATCGATAAGTGTTCAATCAGTCGTCGAGCAATCACTGCAGCTGACACCTCCACATCCAACAGGAACACAATGCAGCGCGCGCAGACACAGAGAGAGAGAGGCTGACTGATTGATTGATTGAACTTTATTACACAAGGATAAAGGTTTAGGCACCAATGGCTGTCGTTCAACCTGTCTTTGAAACAGTTACACTTATATATATATATCTGATCACAGTGGGAAAATCAATGCCAATCGATAATTATGAACAATACAAAAGAGTAATAAATCAAATCACACTGCGAGAGAGAGAGAGAATCAGAACGTATTACGCTCGGATTCAAATTTCAGGCAAGTACCTGGTCTTCCAGTCTGTCCTTGCTAATCTGCACGTGCATGTATGTAACATTTAATTATATTATACTAATTATGTATAATTTGACTGCCGAAACATAAAAATCTGAAACAAGAATGACTCCTAGCTTTCTAAAACATGATCCAAACACATACCCCCCCCCCTCCCCCCCGTCCCTAATAAGCCTTATGGAGGTGAGGGAAGAAGAATATATATACTGTCACCACCAGAATGACTCCTGCATTAAGATGGGAGACTGTACCTAACGCTACACCGTCACCGCCAGAATGACTCCTGCATTAAGATGGGCGGCGATGAGAGCCATTTTAATGATTCACTAATTGTGAGGGACAAAGTCACAAGACGGTGCCCACAGACCACAACTTTTGAAGAGAAAGGAGAGCCGAAGCGGAATCGAGCCGCGGCCCTTCTGCTTACCAGCCTAACGCCTTACCGCTGGGCCACACCGGCCCACAAGCCCTTTTGCCAACCGCGGCTCGTGATACCTGGCGATAACACTGGGAGAGGGGCTGCGCTGCGGATGGGTCCATTCTGCTGGTGTAACGCTAAGTCGCTGGTAGTGTAACGCTAAATCGCTGGAGTGTATTGCTAAATCGCTGGTAGTGTAACGCTAAACCGCCGGTAGTGTAACGCTAAATCGCTGGAGTGTATTGCTAAATCGCTGGTAGTGTAACGCTAAACCGCTGGTAGTGCACTGCTAAATCACAGGTAGTGTAACGCTAAATCGCTGGTAGTGTACTGCTAAATCACTGGTAGTGTAATGCTAAATCGCTGATAGTGTCACGCTAAATCTCTGGTAGTGTCACGCTAAATCACTGGTAATGTAATGCTAAATCGCTGGTGGTATAATGCTAAATCGTTGGTAGTGTCACGCTAAATCTCCGGAATTGTCACGTTAAATCGCTGATAGTGTCACACTAAATCTCTGGTAGTGTTATGCTAAATCGCTGGTAGTGTTATGCACACCATTCTTGCACGCGAGTCTTTCTTCTCTGAGCTTGAAAGCCCAGAAGACGTACAATGAGACATGGCAACCTTACTGGAAACCAGTGCGCAGGGAGCTTTGAGTAGACGGTCCTTCCTGGTCCATGAATTCTGCAATGTCTTTATGTCTAACAGAAGAATACACTGGTAAATGAAACAGGAAGTGTGTGTGTGTGTGTGTGTGAGAGAGAGAGAGAGAGAGAGAGAGAGAGAGAGAGAGAGAGAGAGAGAGAGAGAGAGAGAGAGAGAGAGAGAGAGAACTCGAACTCGAAAACTTTAATATTCAAGGATAGTAGCGTTAGGTCCATTAGGACCTATCTAACAGACAGAGAGAGAGAAAGACAGAGACAGAGACACAGACAGACAGAGACAGACATGACAGCCCAACACTGACATATGTCAGCAAAGCCTGTCGACACCTAGACACTACAACATTTCTCTTGCACCTTACATGTATCTTAGGACATATCTTCCACACCTTACATGTGTCTTACAACGTACCTTCCACATCTTACACGTATCTTACAACATATCTTCCGCATCTCACATGTATCTTACAACACATCTTGCACATGTATTTCACATGTAGACATGTACCCATGCACGCCTAGCCCAAGTTTAGCCACGGCTCACTGGATCACCACGCCACCGAGGCCAGCTCCGCTGATCAATACACCCCCCCCACCCCCCCCTTCCTCCCTCTCCGTGACGAGCACATCCCCTTGTGTGCATGATCAGCAGCCTGTAGCCGCAGACGGAGCAGCAGCAGTGCCAGATCGGCACCCGGAGGCGGAGTCCATCAGGAGTCCGTCAACCAATCAATGGCGGAACGGCTGGCAGGCTGCGCTCACTGTCAGTGCCACCACTGTGGCTCGCCTTAAAGGGGACACCGGGAGAGGACCCAAAATCACATAGTGCAGTAGCTGTGTGAGAGTCGAGGTGGCCGTCCTGGGCTGTCCGTCCTACGAGCCTTATGGTTTCCGTGGACGTAAAGCAATATTGAACCATGCTCACGCACTGGTCTCAGCTTGTCCCTAATATGTCAACCGACATCCGAGGACATTAAGCATCGCCTGAAGGAAAGGACCCGAAACAGAGTTCAGGAGCTGCGTGAAAGTCGAGGTGGACGTCCTGGGCTCCCGTCCCTAATAAACCCTAGCTTTCTGTGGACAACACTTCAATTTGAACTTCAACAGGACGCAAAAGGGGTGACGACAATGCAGAACAGTGCAAGTGTCAACAATCTGCAAGCTTCGTGTTGCTTCTACTATCACTCAGTAATGCTATGGAACCTGTTGTTGTTGTTGTGTGTGTGCGCCAATCTCAACCCCTCAGGGTCCAGCCACTTTGTTTTGTTTTTACCAGTTATTTATAGCCACTTGATGCCGAATCAATTCCACGGAATGCAGAAAAATGTCGGCCTGCGACGTAATAGACAGTCTGTGCCATACCAACATCATACGGAATGGCAGCGGTTACGGGATGTTTTCACGACCTTCAATCGTCAATTTTCAACCAACCACAGCACAAACCGACAGAAGAAACTGTGTGTTAACCAACTGCAGCACAAACCGACAGAAGAAACTCTCTGCCATTCCTAACGATATCGCCATTATTCTTCCTCATCTGGTATCCCCTTTAACTTCATGGACCTTGGCGACCCTTAGACTGGGAGCCAAACTGCCCCAAAAGCTAATTAAAGGGGCTTAAATAGTAACCGCCTGTGGAAACGGGATGTTTATGGCCACAGTCAGAGCTCACCGAGGTACAACTAGCAGGTCACACTACTTAGGGGACTAAGCAGTTTTACTGGTGTGCGTCTCTGATCTCGGGCAACTCAAATTTTCATACCCACTGCTAGAGGCCACGACACGTCGGTTACGACAGTCCTACAAGTACAGCCAAGTTTAGGCCTAAGCCGGCGAACTCTATTCTTAGCTCAGCTTTTAAACTAGAACTAAAGCGTGAAAGCTAGAACTAAATACAACCGGATGTCTGCAACAGATGTCTTAAACCACTACCAACAGTGCAAACTGTAACAGCAGAACATTGGAGTTTTAGATTTATAATAAGCATAATAAACATGCTGTTTTGTCAAGTCACTTGGTCGGTGCGCTGCCTGTTTATTCAAGCTAAGACAGAGCAGAGACGGAGCAGAGCCCAGGAAGTGTGTGAAAGGCGAGCAAGGCGGCCGTCCCGGGCAGCGACAGTGCTCAGGGTCTGTGTGGACGCAGAGGACCGTCCGAAGACGACTGTATACAGACGGGTGCTTTCTCACAGCGCACCGCCCACCTCTCCGTTGATTCACCCGGCCAGTGCCTTAATTTGCTCCAATGACCCCCTCGGGGGGCGATTAGCGCCCAGCCGGACACCTCTCCCTCGTGGTCCACCGAGCGGCAAGTGCGGAGTAAAGCACCTGTGGCCGCCACGAGTGAGCGCTCACCGCTCACCGGCCGCCCTCCCGGCAAAGGGAGCAGCGGAGCGGAAGGAACGGCGGGCGGCTCTCTGCCGCGTCCCTCAACAACGGCGTCGGGACCCGGCCCCGCCACACGGCCCCGCCACACGGCCAGCTAACGGCCCCGCCACACGGCCAGCTAACGGCCCCGCCAAACGGCCCTGCCACACGACCAGCTAACGGCCCCGCCACACGGCCAGCTAACGGCCCCGCCAAACGGCCCTGCCACACGACCAGCTAACGGCCCCGCCACACGGCCAGCTAACGGCCCCGCCATCCGGCCAGCTAACGGCCCCGCCACACGGCCAGCTAACGGCCCCGCCACACGGCCAGCTAACGGCCCCGCCACACGGCCCCGCCACACGACCAGCTAACGGCCCCGTCACACGGCCAGCTAACGGCCCCGCCATCCGGCCAGCTAACGGCCCCGCCATCCGGCCAGCTAAAGGCCCTGCCACACGGCCAGCTAGCGGCCTCGCCATCCGGTCAGCTAACGGCCACTCACTCCCGGTCAGCTAACGGCCCCGTCACCCGGCCAGCTAACGGCCCCGCCATCCGGCCAGCTAACGGCCACTCACTCCCGGCCAGCTAACGGCCACTCACTCCCGGCCAGCTAACGGCCCCGCCACACGGCCAGCTAACGGCCCCGCCACACGGCAAGCTAACGGCCACTCACTCCCGGCCCCGCCAAACGGCCACCAGGTGGCCACTTGTCCTCACCACTAGGCTAGCTAATGGCCATCCATTTCAATGCCCACGAAAAGCGGCCCAAAGAGATGAGCCAATGAGCCGGTTTGGCCTAGCGGTAAGGGACAGAGGGACCTCGGTTTGAATCCGCTTCTCTTCAAAAGGTGTGGTCTGCGGACACTGTCTTGTGACTTTGCCCCTCACAATTAATGATACATTAAAATGGCTCTCATTGCTGCCCATCTTAATGCAGGAGTCATTCTTGCGGTGACAGTGTAGCGATAGGTATATATGATATATATAATCTCCCCCCCCCCCCCTTCTCGCCATCCCTAATAAGCCTTATGGTTTCTGTGGACGTTAAGCACCATGTTTACTTAGCCAGTGTGGAAGCCAGTGGTCAGCTGCATGCCAGTGGTCAGCTGGTTCTGTCCTCACGCCTCTAACCTGCACTGACCTCCACTTTCTGTTCTGGCACTCAGTGCAGTATGAGGTTTTCTCTTCCCTGTCAGTGTCGCCAATGACCTCCACTTTCTGTTCTGGCACTCAGTGCAGTATGTTTTCTCTTCCCTGTCAGTGTCACCACTGACCTCCACTTTCTTTTCTGGTACCACTGACCTCCACTTTCTGTTCTGGCACCACTGTGTCACCACTGACCTCCACTTTCTGTTCTGGCACCACTGTGTCACCACTGACCTCCACTTTCTGTTCTGGCACCACTGACCTCCACTTTCTGTTCTGGCACCACTGACCTCCACTTTCTGTTCTGGCACCACTGACCTCCACTTTCTGTTCTGGCACCACTGACCTCCACTTTCTGTTCTGGCACCACTGACCTCCACTTTCTGTTCTGGCACTGCCGCAAGCAGCTCTAGGTTTCCCTCCCCAGCCCCTGTGAGAAAAGTCAGCCCTGGTCTGCAAACGCTGTCATTGGGAATAGGAGTAAGTCAAGATCCAAAGATGTAAAAGGCTCAAAACAATGATATTTATTAGGACAGAGTGCAATTTTTAGGGGTAATCCCCTTGATAAAACTACAAAACGACACTTAAACAATGGTTAAATGGTGAAAAATGAGATGCAGAACTAAGACACTTATTTGCTTTGGGATGAGTTTGACTTTTTTATGAGTTAACAAACTTCAGTAAGTTCTTCTGTGACCTGATCCTGCTCAGTAGTGCTGACTGTGTCAGATGAATGTGTGAACCGTGAACTTTTTTTAGACCTTATGACGAACGTAAACGCGGTGCTTAATTAACATCCCCAGAAACCATAAGAGATGGAAACTTAAGGGCTTTGGTTACCAGTCCTTCTCTGGCCAGGCTCCCCTTGTTTGAAACAACCTTCCTGCTCACATCTGAAACTGCACTTCTCTCTCAGTCTCACAGTTGAAAACTTCTCCTAAAACCTTCCTCTTTACTTCTGCCTGCTCTGAGCTACTGTAACCTGTCACAGGCATTGGAAGAGCATTGTACTTGTTCTTTGTTTTACCTTGTTGTTTGGTTTGCTGCTGGCCTCCACCACTGATCATGGGGTGGTGGTGGAACTGGTGGAGAGAGCTCTAGGGAAGTGAGGGGCATGTGTGTGTGTGTTGTGTGTGTGTGTGTGTGTGTGTGTGTGTGTGTGTGTGTGTGTGTGTGTGTGTGTGTGTGCACGCACCTGTGTGTGTGTGTGTGTGTGTGTGTGTGTACATGTACCTTGTGTGTGTGTGTGTGTGTGTGTGTGTGTGTGTGTGTGTGTGTGTGTGTATACATGTACCCGTGTGTGTGTGTGTGTGTGTGTGTACATGCACCTGTGTGTGTGTGTGTGTGTGTGTGTGTGTGTGTGTGTGTGTGTGTGTGTGTGTGTGTGTGTGCATGTACTTGTGTGTGTGAGTGTGTGTGTGTGTGTGTGTGTGTGTGTGTGTGTGTGTGTATGTGTGTGTATGTGTGCGTGTGTGTGTGTGTGTGTGTGTGTGTGTGTGTGTGTGTGTGTGTGTGTGTGTGTGCATTCTGGGGAGAGTGAGGAACAGAGTGAGCTATGATTGTAGGTTTACACAACATTTCTAAATTAGGTTGTGGTACAGTTGAAATATTTCATGTATTATTGTACTGCATTTTGGGCCTCACATACCCATCAGAAATGTCACAGTTCACAGCAGATTCTGTGCAGTCATTTATTACTATCTGGGGCAATATGTCCATAACCGCATTGGATTGGAGTCCTGACTATGTCCATAGTTTATTTCATCAACAGGACATAGGATGAAAAATAATACCTGTTAATTATGTTTAAGCACTGACTATTGTTTATGTCACTCTCCACCTCCAGTTGACCAGCTGACTGGGCGTAAAATACCAGCTTACTTACTTACTCCACCTCCAGTTTCAGAACATTTTAATATATTATTATTATGTATTTATTCTTTTCTTGTGTTGGACTGCATTATGAAAATATAGTTCTGAGCACGTTAATCACTCATTTTGATTCAAACAATTACAGGCCACATAAAGTCATAATATCCACTTATTTTTTAAAAGGGCTTATTCTTTATTTTCAAACATGTTGATGTATTAAACAACTTTTGAGAATTTAATGTCAAATGATTACCACATTAAAACAATAAAAGAAGTTAAAAATAAAAAATAAAAAAAAGCTTTGAAAATAAAAGCGGTTAAATTTCGAAAAGATCTTGTTGTCCAGTTGACACACACTAAAAGTGGCAAATTATCTAGAATAGTAGAAATATATATTTCTTCTGTTCTAGATAATTTAGATTATAATGCACATATTAATTATTATGTATGTATAGCAATGCCTTTTTGACACAACAGCACACAATAAACAAAAAACAATGATTAAAATAAAAATAAATAATAGTTTAACACATGTATGCATGTATAGATCCTCCACATCTAATTTGCTTTAAAAAAAAAAAAAATCCAAATACTAGTACTCCAACCCCTGAGTATAGAACTCTCCTCAGTCCCTGTTTACAATACTAACACTATTATTGTTAAAGATATTAATTACACTGTAATTTATTCAATACCACTGAGATCAAGGTTACTAACCTTGAGCAGCAAAAACTCCCCACTGCCAATCAATATGTGTACTTGTAGTGCTCACTAAAGTAAACCAACTGCATTATGCTGATCATGCACCATCTACAGGGCCTGAGATAACCGTAATGGTTGACTGGGTGTCAAACACCAAATTACTTACTTGCACCATCTACAGAAGTTTGTTTGCAACATGTTCACTAGTTCTGAAGATAGGAAACAGTTGGATGTCTGAGTCACAGTGACCTCAACCTTGACCACAGTCCCCAACCTTAGGGCCAACCTTTTTACAGGCTTCAGTTTGCTTGCAAAAGGTCAAGCAGTTCAGAACTAACTAATGTACCAGAACTAATGTACTCTACTAATGTATTATAACTAATGTACTCTACTAATGTATTGTAACTGTAGCGGGAGAGCTGTGCAAGCTAGCTCGAGTTACGGCCCTGAGTTCCCCCACCCCTTCTCTCCAGTCGGACGCTGCCTGCCAGCCACTGGCCAGTGCCACACGGTGCCCTATAAAAGACAGTGCCTGCCCGGTTTCTGTACCATGTGCTGAGAAGTGCTGGTCAACCCCTACCCGAGTTTACATGCTGAAAAAGTGTGTAGCTCTTCCCTTAGTTATTAAGAGACCTGTGCTGCAAAGTGTGGGCACGCATGTTTAGTAATTAAGAGACCTGTGCTGCAAAGTGTGGGCACGCATGTTTAGTAATTAAGAGACCTGTGCTGCAAAGTGCGGGCACGCATGTTTAGTAATTAAGAGACCTGTGCTGCAAAGTGCGGGCACGCATGTTTAGTAATTAAGAGACCTGTGCTGCAAAGTGCTGGCACGCATGTTTAGTAATTAAGAGACCTGTGCTGCAAAGTGCGGGCACGCATGTTTAGTAATTAAGAGACCTGTGCTGCAAAGTGTGGGCACGCATGTTTGGTAATTAAGAAACCTGTGCTGCAAAGTGTGGGCACGCATGTTTTAGTTATTAAGAGACCTGTGCTGCAAAGTGCGGGCATGCATATTAAGTCATTAGAAGACTTGTGCTGCAAAGTGCGAGCGTTAGTTAAGTTTATGTTTGTTTGCTTTCTTGTGCTGCAAAGTGCAAGTATTAGTTAAGTTAATGCAAGGGTGCAACTTATTTTTGTAGGTAATTGGTACTGAGCTTATGCCGGTAGCTAAGTTAGCTATGGTTTAGTGCATAGGTTAGGCATAGTCATGCGTCAGTTTGGTTTGCTCTTGTGTGTACTGTATGTGTAACATGCGGTAGTGTAAATAAAACTGTATGCATTTCTTTATTTGGTTCGCCACTATAATGGGAGTATGTACTCAGACGGAGTGTGGTCAGTGCGCGCGTTTGTGAGTGTGCCTCAGTGTTTTCATCATGTTGGTACATGTGTACAACTTCTGTCTCCACTTATCTTTTGTCTAGTGTCTGTTTTAAGTGGCATAAGTGCATAGTGAAACGGCACACCTACCTCTGAGGAGCGGACAAACAACCAAACACTAACACAGGTTTTTTTGTGGATACCAAGGTCGGTCGATTGTAGTGAATTTGAACACAACGTGAGGAACTTGACATTGAAAGGCACACTACATGAGGATGACTAGAGACAATGGTTTATTCCAGTGTGAGTGTCTCTCCTTGGCAATCTCCAGCCTCCCCCTGAACCTAAAATGAGGAACAGGCTGCAGGTCCGGTTACAATAACTAACGTACTATCTGGACAAAACTGGGCAGCCTGAATGATGGTCAGCAGGACAAGTGACTGCAGTCTAACTTAAAGACAGAGAGAGAGAGAACTTGAACTCACAAACTTTATTTTACAAGGATTGTAGTTTAGGTTCAGTCAAGCTACTAATGAGTAAATACACATTAAATTACAGGCATCATTTATTATAGACATGAATGAGTGAAACTTCACTGAAAATTTTAAGAGAGAGAGAGAGAGAATCTCATAGAGAATGGAGAAATGAACTTATTTACCAGAGCAGTAAAATACACTGGGCTACTAGTACTAGTACTAGTAGTGGTACTACACAAGCACCTCTAGATTTTAAACATTTAATATGAAAACTATCAGGTATTTCATAAAGCACATCACAGGCAAAGAAGCTGACAGGCATTAGGTTTTTACTTGTAAGCAGAGAGAGACTGATATTAGTGGCAGACAAACTCAGAAAAAGGCAGAAAGCAACAAGCAGGCAGAGACTAGACAGGCAAAGACTAGAGAATGAGACAGACACACAGAGACAGAGCTGAGAGAAAGAGAGACCCGAGAACAGAGCTAAAAACAGAGACTAGAGAGAGACAGACTGTACACAGAGACTTGAGACACGGAGAGACAGACTAAAGAGTGACTCAAAAAAGTAACAGCTACAGCTGTGCCCCTCTGGAGTCAGCTTCAGTCCACAATTGCTGAGCACAGCACAGCCTCTTACTTCGTCTCCCTCCCCTCCGCCCCCCCCCCCCCCCCCCCCCCCCACTCCCCGTCCACCCTTGGCTCTCTCGTCCCCCTCCCCTCCTCCCCCCCCTCCCCGTCCACCCTTGGCTCTCTCGTCCCCCTCCCCTCCGCCCCCCCTCCCCCCACTCCCCGTCCACCCTTGGCTCTCTCGTCCCCCTCCAGTCATATGCGGCACAACTTTTCACTCTTCGAAAGCACAGAGAGAGAGAGAGAGAGAGAGAGAGAGAGAGAGAGAGAGAGAGAGAGAGAGAGAGAGAGATTATTATTATTACTATTATTATTCAGTGATTATAAACCCAAAATGAGTCACACAGCGGATAATTATTATTCAACATCAAACCAGAAAAACAGCTCTTTCAAGTCACGGATGGGGTGTGTCGCGTCAGTCACACACTTGTACAGTACACAGCACAGCACAACTGTAGTGCTCTGATTACACAGGGTGGAGTAAGCTACGAGCAGCCCGTTATACTCCGGTGCAGCCCAAAGCATAAATTTCTTATCGACCTCAACAGGACCTAGTCGACGCGATAGCACCCGGACACTTCACACTCAATCACTACGACATCCTTGAACGGGACGGCCCAGCATTTTTGCCTCGGATCAACGAACAGTAAGAGTATCAAAAGCACACGACTTACCTGTTGCTTTTCAGCAATATATCCAGTCACGGTCGGAGCACACAGATGACACGCTCAAAAGCCGTACTTTCAAGGCCTGTCACAATCTCTTACTCGCAAACGAAGTGAGCAAACAGACTTGCAAACTGTACTAAAGTCACGTGACCGGCGACCCAGATAGGGAGCAGTCAATTAGCTTGCAAGCTCTTTAAAATCAGTCTCAAATACATATTTGTACCGTTTTCTTCACTAAAACAGATTTTGACTCAATGACTGTTTAATTATATCTTATTGTTAGAACTGGTACAGTTTAACAAAAATATGCAATTAAGTATACCAAAGTTAAAAATCACTAAAACCTCCCTGGAGCAGACGCAACATTCAGAAGATTGGCTATTTGGCACATGATGGTGTTATCTCCGGCAGTTTAGTCTTACCAGTGAACTCGTTTACATTGAGAGCACAGATTTCAAAATAAAACCTACCGTTTACTACTTTCTGGTTGAGCCTATGCCTACGATATGACTGCAAACAGCAGCAGCAAAGTGACGATGCGGTCAAGGTAGGAAACTGTAAATATACAAGAAAAATAAAACTGCAGCAGTATTCTCCCCTGTCAAATTAGCTCGACTGGTTAGTGGTTATAATGTCGCATCCAAGACCATGCTAATAAAACTATTAATAATAATAATAATAATAATAATAATAATAATAATCTGGGCCTTTCCTCATAATCCTATCAGCGCAAGGCGTTTACACCGTGCTGTAAATAAATCTGTGTAATGGCAAAGTAGATTGCACGAGTGACTGAGTTGTCAGAGTTCAGGAGATGTGTGAAAGTCGAGGTGGTCGTCCTGGGCTTTCCGTCCTAACGAGCCTTATGGTTTCCGTGGACGTAAAGCAATATTGAACCATGCTCACGCACTGGTGATGATGATGAGTTGATGCTTAATGTCCTCAGATGTCATTTGACATATTAGGGACAAGTTGTGACCAATGCCGAAGCACGGTTCAATAAAAGCCACATACGTAAGGTGTATGCGTGTTTAGCTGTAACCTGCCACCTGCACTTTTGGCAGAATGACCGGGATTTTTTACGTGCTACTGTGGTAACACGGGGGTGGAACGGATACCGAAATAAGAGTCAGCACAGAAAGTCGACCCTGGAGAAGAACATTCTTCCGCCGTTCCAGCAGGGATTCGAACCCGCGACCTTTCAATCACGAGTCCGGCGCTCTAACCACTGAGCTATCCCCGCCCCCCCATTACTCACGCACTGGTCTTAGCTTGTCCCTTATATATGTCAACCGACATCCGAGGACATTAAGCAACACCCGAACGCCGAACGAACGCTTAAGTTGTGTGCCTTAGTGGTGGAATTCGCGGAGGAAACCTGAAGAAGATCGTAAACAGATAGAGAGAGACAAAGACAGAGACAGCGACAGAGAGACAAAGACAGAGACAGCGACAGAGAGACAGAGACAGAGACACTGAGACTAGTGAGAGAGAGACTGAGAGAGAGAGAGAACTCGAAACTGGCGAAAACTTTATTTCAGTACAAGGATTATAGTTTAGGTTTAGTCAAAAACCTGTCTAATAATTAGTCCTTGCTAAACTGCTAACAACTAACTATAAAATGACAGGCATCATTTATATCCATATAGGCATGAACCTGCGAGGGGGTGAAACGTTATACATGAGAATTTCTACACAAAACAGCGAATTCAAAGCGCCAGATGCATACATGCATGCATCAGTCACTGAGTTATACATTATGAGCATACAACCAGCAGCTAAGGCAGTAAAAAAGAAAAACAGCCTAAACTTATGTTATAAAGAACAGTAAGGGAGAGGGGAAAAGATTTTAATGGCACTTATATATATATATATATGAGACATTCTATACACACACTCCCTCTATACACACACACACACTCCCTCTATACACACACACACACTCCCTCTATACACACACTCCCTCGCACTATTCTTACTCTAGGAACTATCATCTTAGTTTGTCTAGACTGGATATATTCAAAACAAGTATAGCCTTCTCTAGCTAAGTCAAAACAAGGATAGCCTTCTCTAGCTAAGTCAAAACAAGTATAGCCTTCTCTAGCTAAGTCAAAACAAGGATAGCCTTCTCTAGCTAAGTCAAAACAAGGATAGCCTTCTCTAGCTAAGTCAAAACAAGTATAGCCTTCTCTAGCTAATTCAAAACAAGTATAGCCTTCTCTAGCTAAGTCAAAACAAGGATAGCCTTCTCTAGCTAAGTCAAAACAAGGATAGCCTTCTCTAGCTAAGTCAAAACAAGTATAGCCTTCTCTAGCTAAGTCAAAACAAGGATAGCCTTCTATAGCTAAGTCAAAACAAGGATAGCCTTCTCTAGCTAAGTCAAAACAAGTATAGCCTTCTCTAGCTAAGTCAAAACAAGGATAGCCTTCTCTAGCTAAGTCAAAACAAGGATAGCCTTCTCTAGCTAAGTCAAAACAAGTATAGCCTTCTCTAGCTAAGTCTTGTCACTCACTCGACAGCTCCGTCAAGCGAAAACTTCAAACCTTGCAAAAACCTTAATAAAGTTTTCGAGTTCGAGTTCTCTCTCTCTCTCTCTCTCTCTCTCTCTCTCTCTCTCTCTCTCTCTCTCTCTCTCTCTCTAGTTATTAAGATTTTTTGAGTTTATAATTATTGTGATTTTGATTGTTTTTGTTGTTTGTTTGTTTTAGCCCGAGCGCTGGATGTAAAAAAAAGTATTATACTTATTCTATTACCCTCGTTAATAAAAACATTTTTTTTATCGTTCGTTCTCTCTCTCTCTCTCTCTCTCTCTCTCTCTCTCTCTCTCTCTCTCTCTCTCTCTCTCTCTCTCTCTCTCTCTCTCTCTCTCTCTCTCCAACCCCACCCTTCATCCCCTGTTCTGATACCATGCTAGTACTCAGTAGTAGTTGGGTTATTTCCCGTAGCGGAGTACTTGTCCCTGAATTTAGGCGAAATAAAATGAGAATCTTCAGCCCGCCATGATTTGTAAAACTGCCACATTGTTGTTTTCAGTAAAGTTACATCAGAACCATCCTGATCTATTACATGGTGTCAGAACTAACAGCGTGGTGCGCCTGAAGCCACCGAAGCAGTTCTCCTTTGGAGCAGAAAAATGGCCTGAGTGGGGGAAAGAGTTCGGCCGGTTTAGAAACGCTTCCAAACTGTCAAAAGAAGATGGCGTCACCCAAAGAGACACTGTGCTCTGTGTGATGGGGCCCGAATCTGAGAAGATATTCCACACTCTGACGTTCGACGAAAGGACAGTCGGGGAAGGAGCCGACGCCAAACAAGAAATGGAGCTAGACACAGACTCAAGGACGCTGTGCCGCCCTAAGTTTGATCGGTACTTCTTCTTTCATTTAAGGGCCCGCAGTCAACGTGTCGATTATTCTGGCGCCTATAAGGTAGGTAGTGTTGCTTACTGTCTTCAGATGTCGGTTGGCATATTAGGGACAAGCTGAGACCAATGCCGAAGCATGGTTCGATATAGCTTTACGTCCACGGAAACCAGAAGGCTCGTTAGGACGGACAGCTCAGGACGGCCACCTCGACTCTCACACAGCTCCTGAACTATGAGGCGCCTATAACAAGGGGTGCTCGCTGTTATACTCCAGCAAAAAAAAAAAAAAAAATCAGGAACGGGGGGGAAGGGGTGGGACGTGGGGCTGTAGGTAATTGTTCAGTTTGATAACCTTGACACGAAAGCGTCAAGTGTGAGGGCCTCCACCACTTCCATGGGTAAGGAGTTCCAGTCCCTGATGGGTTTTGGGAGGAAGGAGGAGTCTCTATACTGGGTTCTGGTGGTCAGCAGGGTGAGCTGTTTGTCATGGGTGCGTCGTTGACGTGATGGGAGGGGGACCAGTTTGGCTTTGGGGTTACTTCGTTGTAAAACGCAACGTTATCCATGAAAGAACACATTTCCGCGGTCAAGAGCGGCAACAAAAAGACGACGAGACAATAGAAGAATTCTTCAGAAAACCGCGCAGATAATATACTCAGTGAAGAGCAAGTGAGAGACAGGTTTGACGTTGGTTTAAAAGAGAAGCTGCAGTTGATACGTGATCTAAATCTAAGCAAGGCACTAGAGTTCGCACGACAGCGCGAGCAGACCAACAGCAAGGTCACACTACGTCATTGGCGAGTGACGCTGACTAGACACTTAGATGTAGGCCAGTGAAGAGACAGACGCCACGTGCACGTAGGGGTGTAACGACAAACACAGATAGAGGTGTAACGAGACATTCGACATTCTCCGAAAACGAAAGGGCTAGTTCAATACATTTTCATTCATCACAGTCGTACAGTGATGGAGGGACTGGTCAGTGTGGCAGATGAGGTTGTGAACATGGCCCAAATGGACACTGGCCTGCGCGTGGACAAATCTGTAAACAATGCCACAAGAAAGGATAATGATGATGGCATGGCTGGTGCCATATGAAACTGCTGCCTTCTCGGCGCAAGTTCTGTGTACACCATACAACCCTGCACCATGTCACTTCATGCAAAGCCACATACGTAAGATGTATGTGTGTTTAGCTGTAACCTGCCACCCGCCTAAACGTGTTAATATTTCACAGACAATATCTCAGAACCCGTTAGAGAAAAATGCATGAAATTTGGCAAGTGCACTTTACTTGTAGTTCCGTTTAATACGAAACATATGTGGACTGTATTGTCTCAGTTTCAAAAATGTGGCTGGACCTGCCTACTCATTCTCTATTCTCTAGTAGTCCAGAAATGCGGAAATGCTCACAGTCTACTCTCTATTAGTCCAGGAATGCAGAACTGCTCATAGTCTACTCTCTATTATTAGTCCAGGAATGCTGAACTGTTCATAGTCTTTTCTATTATTACTCCGGGAATGCAGAACTGCTCATAGTCTACTCTCTATTAGTCCAGGAATGCAGTAACTGTTCACATTCTAGTCTCTGTTAGTCCAGGAATGCAGTAACTGTTCACATTCTAGTCTGTTAGTCCAGGAATACAAAACTGGTCGGGGGGGGGGGGGGGGGGGGGTGCGCACACACGAGCATACTGACCATACAAAGCTTAATTTACACACAACTTAAAACGGGCAGCAAACAGGGACTTGAAACGGATGAAGACAGCAGCACGGAACGGCAAACAAGGCAGGTCTATAGTTTTGGGAAAAGAAATGATTTTAGGTTACACTTCAGTTAGTTTAAAGAGAGAGAGGGAGAGAGAGAGAGAGAGAGAGAGAGAGAGAGAGAGGTGAGTGTGTGTGTGTGTGTGTGTGTGTGTGTGTGTGTGTGTGTGTGTGTGTGTGTGTGTGTGTGCACGCCAGTCCGCTGAGCTGCTATAATTGTATGAGGTGCGTTGCAAGGAGGGGAATATAGTTTATTGGGTATTTCCTTCACTGCACACTGAGGCCTAAGCCGCCCACTGCAGGGCCCTAACGATGCACACGCGTTGCCCTCTTTCAGACGTGTCGCAGCCCTGCCCACCCCGGTAGTCAGCTTCCAAGACCCAACACCACACTCAGCCCGACACTTCCAACACCACACCCAGCCCGACTTATAGGCACTTCTAACACCACACCAAGCCCGACCCATAGGCACTTCCAACACCACACCCAGCCCGACCCATAGGCACTTCCAACACCACACCCAGCCCGACCTATAGGCACTTCCAACACCACACCCAGCCCGACCCATAGGCAGTTCCAACACCACACCCAGCACCGAGACCTTCCCCTATTCACAGGGCCACGCTTTGTCTACCAGCACTGACGTACGTATCAACCAGTACAGCAGAAGAGGCTACACTGCACTGCACACGGTGGCTGCTTGCTTTGACGTGGAAAATGCTGTCAGGAGCAGGTCAGTGGTGTTGACGCTTGCCGAGATACTGTGCTGAAGGAACTGGACCAATGTGCGAACGCAAAGCAAAGTTGAGGTGTTCAAGAAGTAAGGACACAATGTTGCTCCATGAAGCATGCAAACTTGGCAATGAGAAGACTGTGGCGGACTTGCTGAAAGGTGGGGTTCATCCGGACACCAGAGATGGCCGAGGAAACACGCCTCTGTACCTAGCCTGCCGAGAGGGTCGCACTGACGTTGTCAACCTTCTGATGGAACACGGAGCGGACAAAGAGAGCAAAACACGCGAGGGGGCAACTCCACTTAATATTGCATCAAAGAACGGACACACAGACGTTGTCAAAGTTCTGCTGGAGTATGGAGCAGACAAAGAGACCAAAACGTCTGATCGAGCCATTCCACTTTTGCTGGCGTCACAGAACGGACACCCAGACGTGGTCAAGGTTCTGTTGAAGTACGGAGCGGAGGCAGATACCGAAACATCCGAGGGGACAACTCCACTTTTACTGGCGTCACAGAACGGACACAGTGACGTGGTCAAAGTTCTCTTGGACTGTGGAGCCGCAATTGAGACCAAAACACGTGACGGGGCAACTGCACTGCTTTTTGCATCACAAAACGGACACACAGACGTCGTCACAGTTCTGCTGGAGTGTGGAGCGGAGACGGAGACTAAAACATCTGAGCAAGCGACTGCACTTTGGATGGCGTCACAGAACGGACACTCAGACGTCGTCAAAATTCTGTTGAAGTATGGAGCCGAGAAAGAGACCAAGACACCCGACGGTATAACTCCACTTTATCAAGCGTCACAGAACGGACACACAGTCGTCGTCAAAGTTCTGTTGAAATGTGGAGCGGAGAAGGAAGCCAAAACGCCTGAAGGCATAACTGCACTTTATCAAGCGTCACAGAATGGACATATAGACGTTGTCAAAGTGCTGCTGAAGTACGGAGCGGAGAAGGAAGCCCAGACCTGTGGCGGAGCAACCCCTCTGCTTTGTGCGTCACACGGAGGACACAGAGACGTCGTCACCCTTCTGCTGCAGAATGGAGCCCAGACGGAAGCCGAGACAGCGGAGGGAGCAACTCCACTTCTGATGGCGTCACAGAACGGACACGCTGACGTCGTCAGTGTTCTCTTGAAGTACGGAGCGGAAGTGGAGGGAAAAGCATCTGGCAGGACAACTGCACTTTGGATGGCGTCACAGAACGGACACTCAGACGTCGTCAAAATTCTGTTGAAGTATGGAGCTGAGAAAGAGACCAAGACACCCGACGGTATAACTCCACTTTATCAAGCGTCACAGAACGGACACACAGACGTCGTCAAAGTTCTGTTGAAATGTGAAGCGGACAAGGAGTCCAAAACACCTGAGGGGGAAACTCCACTTTTTGCTGCGTCACAGAACGGACACCCAGACGTGGTCAAAGTTCTGTTGAAGTACGGAGCGGAGGCAAAGACCAAGACATCCGACGGGACCACTCCACTGTTGATGGCGTCACAAAACGGACACAATGACGTCGTCAAAGTTCTCTTGAACTGCGGAGCGGAGATTGAGACCAAAATGCATTGCTGTTCAACTCCACATTTTATTGCGTCACAGAACGGACACACAGACGTCGTCAATGTTTTGTTGGAGTTTGGAGCGGAGAAGGAGGACAAAACATCCGTTGGGGCAACTCCACTTTTACTGGCATCACAGAACGGACACACTGACGTCGTCGAAGTTCTGCTGGACTTTGGGGCAGAGAAGGAGACCGACTCGTTCTACGGACAAACTCCACTTTATCAAGCGTCAAAGAACGGACACGCGGACGTCGTCAAGGTTTTGTTGCAGAAAGGAGCGAAGAAGGAGACCGACGCCTTTTACGGCCAAACACCGCTTTTCATCGCCTCACATAGGGGTCACGTAAACGTCGTCAAACATCTGCTGGAGTACGGAGCGGAAAAGGAGTGCAAAACACCGAAGGGGGCAACTCCATTGTTGATGGCGTCACAGAACGGACACACTGACGTGGTCAGGGTTCTGTTGGAGAGTGGAGCGAAGAGTCAGACGGAAACACGTCACAGGACAACTCCGCTGCTTTTGGCGGCACTAGGAGGGCACACAGACGTCGTCAAAGTGTTGCTGCAGTATGGCGCGGAGACTGAGACCAAAACCTGCCAGGGGGCAACTCCACTGTGGATGGCTTCACAGAACGGATACACAGACATCGTCAAAATTCTGTTGCAGAATGGAGCGCAGAAGGAGAGTGCAACATGTGGCGGGGCAACCCCACTGTTTATCGCCTCACACGGAGGACACGCGGAAATCGTTAGAATTCTGTTGCAGAATGGAGCGCAGAAGGAGACCAAGACGCGGGGAGGAGCAACCCCGCTTCTGTTTGCCTCACAGAACGGACACACAGACG
This sequence comes from Alviniconcha strummeri, assembly GCA_963584105.1. NCBI lineage: Eukaryota > Metazoa > Mollusca > Gastropoda > Provannidae > Alviniconcha > Alviniconcha strummeri. Next base: position 3,339,511 of record OY757558.1, on the reverse strand, counting down.
TCGTCAGAGTTCTGCTGGACAATGGAGCAGACAGGGAGGCTGAAACACCTGGCGGAACAACTCCGCTACTCTTTGCCTCCCACGGAGGACACACAGATGTTGTCAAAGTTCTGCTGGAGTATGGTGCCGAGGTTGAGGTCAAAACATCGGAGCTGGGAACTCCGCTTTATCAAGCGGCGGAGAACGGACACTCAGACGTCGTCAAAGTTCTGCTCAAGCGTGGAGCTAACAAGGAGAGCAAAATCCCTAACAGGACAACGCCACTTTTTATTGCGTCACAGAATGGACACACAGACGTCGTCAAAGTTCTTTTGGAGCATGGAGCAGAAAAGGAGATAAAAGCACCTGGAGGAGCAACTCCACTTTTTATTGCCTCACAGAACGGACACACAAACGTCATGAAAGCTCTTCTGAAGTATGGAGCTGAGAAGGAGATCAAAACATATGAGAGTGCAACTCCACTTTTTACCGCGTCACAGAACGGACATACTGATGTCGTCAAAGTTCTGTTGGAGCATGGAGCTAAGGAAATCCAAAGCCACAAAGGGGCAACTCCACTCTTTATTGCATCACAGAACGGACACTCAGACGTCGTCAATGTTCTGTTGGAGCATGGAGCTGCGATGGAGATCAAAACACTTACGGGGGCAACTCCACTTTCTGTTGCGTCACAGAACGGACACACAGACGTCATCAACGTTCTGTTGAAGAATGGAGCGGAAAAGGAGACCAGAACGCTTAAGGGAGAAACTCCACTTTTTGTCGCATCAGAGAAAGGTCACACGGACGTCGCTGAAGCTCTGCTGGACTGTGGAGCCGACAAGGAAGCGGCGACACCTGGCGGGATAACTCCGCTTCATCGAGCATCACGTAGCGGACACGCGGACGTCGTCAAAGTTCTGTTGGACTGTGGAGCGGAGAAGGAGACGATGACATCTTACGGGACAACTCCACTGCTTTCTGCGGCGCGCAAAGGACACACAGACGTCGTCCAAGTTCTGCTGGAGTACGAAGCAGCAACGGAGACCAAAACATTCGAGGGGAAAACTCCGCTTTTCCTGGCCTCACAGAGCGGACATGCTGACGTGGTCACGGTTCTGTTGAAGTACGGAGCGGAGAAAGAGGCGGTGAGCATTCACGGGGAAACTCCGCTTCACCACGCGGCGCAGACTGGCCACTCAGACGTCGTCAGGGTTCTGCTGGAGTCTAAAGCCGACAAGGAGACGGAAACGCCTGACGGGACGACTCCACTCTTTGTTGCGTCACAGAACGGACACACTGACATCGTGACAGTTCTGCTGGATTATGGAGCGGAGACAGAGACCAAGACGCGTGACGGAGTAACTCCACTGTTTATTGCCTCACAGAACGGACACACCGACGTCGTCACAGTTCTGTTGGAGAGTGGAGCGGACAGGGAGACAAAAACACCTGACGGGACAACTCCACTTTTTATTTCCGCGCACAACGGACACGCCGACGTGGTCCGAGTTCTGTTGGAGTATGGAGCGGAAAAGGAGACCCAGACACCCAGCAGGGCATCGCCACTTTTTATTGTGTCACAGAACGGACACACAGACGTTGCCAAAGTGCTCTTGGAATGTGGATCTGAGACCGACACATTTCCCGTGAAAACGTCAGTTTATCCGACGGGACAGCCAAACGTAGTCCCAGTTCTGTCGGAACACGGAGCCAAGGAGACGGAAAGAGATGACGGGACAACTTTACTTGAACGAGCGTCACTCAACGGTCAAGCCGCCGCCGTGAGGCACGGACCGGACAAGGAGAGGCAGGCTGTTTACGGGGTAAGTGCGTCACAGTTTAGTGCGTCACTGCGTGGTCACAGCCTGCTGACACACAGCCTGACTGCCACATTGCACGAAGGTTTCTAAGCTGTCGGTTGTACCAACGTTTGGCGTGCTCAGTTTCAAATAGCTCCATTTTTCTCATCAATATCAGTGTTGCAAACAGGATTTACTTAATTTGCAACAAGACTGCGAAGCCTGGCTTGCGCCTGTCTATAGAAAGATTCGTACAACTAAATTGATTGCAGCCACCAAATTCTACAAAATATTAAGACTCAACACCCAAGGGAGGTAATTAGCGCTCGAACGACTTCACACTAGCACAACAACAAAGACTTGAGTCGCCTATGGTACCTCTCACCTGGCATGCATGTAAATACAAGGTACATAAATTCCACCAGAGGTACATCTTCAGAGGATGTACCTCCGGTGGAGTTTATGTACCGTGTATTTACATGCAGGATGTACCTCTGGTGGAGTTTATGTACCTTGTATTTGCACGCACGCCAGGTGAGAGTTACCACAGGTGACTCAGGTTTTTGTTGTGTTTGTGTGACGTCATTCGAGCGCTAATTAACTCCCTTGTGTGTTGAGTCTTAATATTTTGTAGAATTTGGTAGCTGCAATTTAGTTGTACGAATGTTGATTATGTACGAACGCTGTGAACTTCGTTCGGTTTGAGATTTGTTACAAAATATTAATGTTCATAAAACTTACAACAGAATAAAGTGCAAGTTCAGACGGTTCAAAGATAATCTGAAAGGCATCACTGCTTAAAAAAAAAAAAAAAAAAAAAAAAAATCCTCGCTGTTTCTCTCTGTGAAGGGTGTATGCCGGTATGTGTGTTGTGTGTGTGTGTGTGTGTGTGTGTGTGTGTGTGTGTGTGTGTGTGTGTGTGTGTGTGTAGTGTCGTCGTTGTGTGTGTGTGTGTGTGTGTGTGTGTGTGTGTGTGTGTGTGTGTGTGTGTGTGTGTGTGTGTGTGTGTGTGCAAACGCCGTTTGTCAGTGTGCTGGACAGGCTAAGAGCAAGAGGAAAGGGAGAAGAAAGGAGGGACTGTTAAACTGTGCACCTCGCCCAGTCCACACCTCACCGACTGACTTCTCTTACCGCAGGGAACACGTGACTGGACGACGTCGACAACGACACAGACAGACGTGGGGGCGGTGCAGCCAACGGCACAAGCAGCCTCCTCAACTCTGGCGCCGTTGCTAGTAGACCTGCCGACGATCACTTCTGACTACGCTGTTCCCACCGAGGTCGGCACCGGAGGGCCCCACACCCCCGCCACCCACCACCCGGCCCCCGAGTCCGGGGAGGACACGCCTGACCTGCCCGACCTGCTCGAGGTGCACGTGAGTCTCGCGACATCCGGCGGCATTGACACGCGCACGGTGACGAGAACTTGCAGCGACGCCAAAGCGAAATATCCAGGAGAGGTCTCCTACAACAACTGTACCTTTCACATTCACACGGGCTCCGACCGACGCGTTGCGCACCAGATCAGCATCAGGAAGCTGGACAAGCTGGTCATCGCCTCGCGTGTTGAAGAGTCCTGTCGCGCTGAGCCCGAGCACGAGCCCGCCTCGCCAGCCGACACCGGCCCGCTGTGTCCCTCGCCAGCCGACACCGGCCCGTTCTGTCCCTCGCCAGCCGACACCGGCCCGTTCTGTCCCTCGCCAGCCGACACCGGCCCGTTCTGTCCCTCGCCAGCCGACACCGGCCCGTTCTGTCCGTCGCCAGCCGACACCGGCCCGCTCCGTCCCTCGCCAGCCAACACCGGCCCGCTCCGTCCCTCGCCAGCCGACACCGGCCCGTTCTGTCCCTCGCCAGCCAACACCGGCCCGTTCTGTCCGTCGCCGGAGGTCGTGCTGCCGGCCCCCGCACAAC